>CM066328.1:97628650-98840316 GCA_033807585.1 Hydrophis major
CAGTCAACCAAAACTTTCTCTTCTTATCTTCCTCCTGCACATTCTTTTCCAGTTGAGTTCTTCTTTGAGGTGGCCATTTCTGACCACCGCTGGGAAAGGGAGTAATGGCCAGCTGGAGAGGTGAGATGAAACTCTTCTCGACCCTGCTGGCAGTCTCCCTCCTCTTTAACGCCTCTACGGGGTGGCTTAGCCCCAAAACCAGCCAGCTTGGGGCACTCCAGCAGCGAGCATAGATCGAAACTGCGCACGATCACAGATTTCGGTGTGTTGCCGAAGAAGCTCAAACCGGAAGCCCAAATATTCATGTACTGATTTATTATGTATTATTTGTATCCAGCTCCAATCAGTTGCTTACAGATAAAACTTAAAATGTTCATGGTAAGAAAACAATATACATGTAATATGGAATTTCCTATGAAACCGAGTGAAAGGTGAAAAAAATGTATCCTAAGGAGGTAGATTATAGAATAAAAGAAGCCAAATCTTTAGGTTGTGGGGAGGGGAGGAGAAAATTGGGGTACAGATTTTGAGAATATAGAATTCCTATATGATAGGATTTTTTTCCTTCAAGGCATGGTATTTCAAGATTATAGTTTAACCTAAACACAGGTTTAAAGAATAGACAATGGGAAGATGAATAGAAAGGATAAAAGGAATCCAGTTGAAGGGCAAAGAAGGCTAGTTCAAGACTATGCATAAGGACTACTATTGAAATGGGCAGGAGAGAGAAAGAAGAAATAATATTTAAAAATAGCAGGGTAAAGAAAAAATGTGAGCAAAAGATGAAGGAGAGAAGGCCTAAGATTTGATGCAACAATAACCAGAGCCATTACTGATAATTGGATCAATGTGGTGTGAAATGTTGGAGGCTTCACCCATAACAAGAAGCTGAGAAGTAGCTTGGAGATCTAGCTCAAGAGGAGAAAGATGCTAGGACAAGAGTGAGAGAAGAAAAGAGGATTGAAGACTCACTCATGAAGGTAGTAGTCAGAAATCGGCTACAAGAAATAATCAGAGTGAGTACATTAGAAAGGAAGAGGATGAAAATTGTTTGATTAGTAAACTGCTAATATAATAGCTTAAAGTGTGCATATTGCTTATGCACATATCAGTATTATGGAAGTAAATCTACAAAAAGTACACAGTGACATATTCTTTGTCATTATTATTATTGGATGCCCTGCGAGGGAATGAAATATTTTTTGCTGGAAGCAGTGGTGACAGGAAATCAGACTTCATTTGAATAAAATCTATAGTTTTGAGAAATGATGGTACATAGCAGATCATTGGGAACTCAGCTGCTCAACTCAAGACTGGCTATAATATAATAGTAGGATTTTGTAAATAAGAAAACGTTTGTGGTTTTAAAATTAATTTTATTCTCCTTATTTTCATGAAATGGTTTTACTTTATAAAATGTGTCTATTGTATGTGTCCATATTTGAATTATAAATTAATATTCTTAAGAGTAAACGATACATTTATTTCTTAGTCCTAAGCTGAAAGAAATCATTACCTTTATTCACGGGGGAATTGCACAAATTCACATTATAATTTTGTGAGGGTCACAAAGTATCACAAAGTTTGAAAATATCTGCCTTAAATCGAGATCACTCAATGCTTATTGAAAGCATCTTAATGAATACAGCCATATGATTTATACATCAAACAGAATTCTAACATTACTACTGTGCATTAGCAGTTTTGCTAATTATGCTTCTGAAAGAAAAAAAAAGGTGTATCCTATTTTATTGCTTGTTAAAGGCTTGTCTGCTCTGTAATATACAGTATAATTGTATGTTTTAAGGTGAATTAAGAGGTCAAAATGTAAATTGCTAGTTTTACAGCAGCTTTAAATAATAATCATCCACTATGTCAAGATTTAAGGCTTGAGTGGATATTGTATTTAAGGAGCAATAGCACAAGTCATATTTTTATACGAGCTCAATATTTTCAGGGCTTACAAAATACATCATCTGTAATTTTAAATTATGTTCTGCAGCTGCACAGATTTTATATGACTTTATTGCAATTTCCAAGGCCTGTAACACAACCTGGATATACACATCTACCCCTGGGAACTTAACTGATATCAAAGGGTGAGCAAAAATGTTAAGTGCAATGAAGTTGGATTTTATTTTCTATTTTAGAATTTTAAAAGATGAGGGGGGGGGAGGAAAATCAGCTTCATACAATGTGTTTACTGCAATATATAGGAATCTTTGCATGGTGGGAGGAGAAGAGAGAGGATTGAGAGTGAGGAATCTTCTATACAAGAGAGAATGTTCAGCCACCTGGAGATAAGACCAAGTTTTTGAGCCAATACTTGCTGTCATCTTTTTATTTAGAATAGAACCTGATTCCCATCTCTGTTGTCCTGTGCAGGGCAACAAATTAAGACCCAGCCGATCAGCTGGGACTCTAAACAGATGGGATTTGGGAAGCAGAGAATAGATGGGGGCTATTCTTAGTGTGGTATTTGCTAGTTGTCCACTCAAAATTTACACTACGAGTTCTCCAGAACTTGTCAGAACCTGCTGAATACCACCTCTGCTCTTATTCCTCTTCCTACTATCTCCAAATATATATTATGGAAAAATGTCCCAATAACATGGTGCAGATTTAGCAGATTATTGGAAAATAAATGGAGGAAGTAGGGAGAAAAAAAATCTTACATACTGGAAGACTCCTTTGCACCGGAGGACATAATTCAAATGTATTGAAATCAAATGTTCTCAAAAGGGCTAGCAATGTGCAGGCACAATTTCAAGTTGGAGAGATATGCACTTAGAACAAAAATAGTCACTGAACTTTCAAATTTTATCCTTAGCTTGTCTGAAGAAAGGTGGAGAAGAAATATTGGCAGACCATTGTAGTTCATAGATCTAACCCCTGCTGAGATAATTAGAAACCAATGCCATCACCTGTGCAAAACTGCGGCTTCTCTTCCTGTAAAACTTTCTTGTAATTGTCATATAAGAAAGACATGTAAACTAAATGAGGCATTGATTAGAAAAAGAATTTAAAGTAACTTTTCCTGCTGAAAAAACTTTATATCCAATTTGCCATGTGCCAAGAGACAGGCTGCTCTCTGATAACTTTAATAGAAGGTATTACACTTGCACATGATGTAGGAGCAGAGAGAGCCCCTCTTCCCTAGGTAGTCACATGAAATGAAGACATCAAAATATCTACCATCTGTTTCTGCTTCTGTTTTGTTTAGCAGCAAGACTGAAAGAGGAAAATCTCAAAAGATTTGATCATTTATACTAAACTCCCGGTATATTTTCTCAAACTCAATGTAAATGAATCTTTCAATTCAATGAAAATATATAAACATTTATATAAACACACATTTCACCCAATCTCGGTCATTCCATCTGGCATAGTGCATTGTAACAGAGCTAAATATTTTAGAGCATCTTCTTCTTCTTTACTTCCTCTTTTACCACTTTGGTGTTGGGGGATTAGAAGAATTTCCTTATAAAAGTATGTACATAGTAACTTGAACAGCACTCTCTGTCTCTCTCTGTCTCTCTTTCTCTCTCTCTGTCTCTGTCTCTCTCCATAATATTTAACTGTTTGTAATTGGCCTACAGATTATTCTGGTGCAGAATTAATTATTATAATTGTTAAATATATATTTGATAGACCTGATAAAATCAGGGGTGGGATTCTACCAGTTTGGACCAGTTCTATAGAACCAGGTGTAATGATTCTGTATAATTTGGAGAACTGGCAAATCGTGCCCCTGGCTATCCCACCCCTCTCTGGTGCCTCCTCCCCTCCCCGCCCAGTTAGTCCTTATTGCACATGTATGACATCGCTGACTGCATTCTCCCCCTCCCAATCACTCCTTAAGGTGTTTCTTTTTTTCCCCCTCCCAACGATCAGCTGTTCCTATGATCAGCTATGCCAGGATCCCCCTCGCTGCCTTACTGTTTCACCCAGGAGGCCCAAGAAGGCAAAAAAATGGAGGAGTGGGTGCAGCACCACCCCCATACTTCATCTTTTGCTTTCCTGGGCCCCAGGGAAGCTTCCTGGCAGCAAAAATGCCAAAATTGCCAGGAAATAAAAATAAAATCTTTTCCCGAGTTGAAGAAAAATACAATTTTCACTTCCTTTGTAGAAACAAACATTTCTAAATCTCACTGTTGCAAAACAGCTTTTTAAAAGATAAATTTAAATTATCATATGGTGGTGATCTAGTGGGGAGTGAAGACTTCCCTTTCCAAATTTTTCAATCTCTCCTTAAATAATTGGAACAAACAGAAGATGTGTTTTGTTTTGTTTTGTCTTCTTTTTTTAAAGCCCTTGGTGGAATAGTAAAGGTTGAGAGAATATTGATAATGTATCAAGAGGAAGGCTAACAATGGCCCTTCAAATCCCTGTGTATCCTAATTATAATGAATGAGTAATATTGAAAATAAAAAGGGACTTTATTTAATAAATATCTAATAAAATAACCAAAACTGGATTTTATTATTTTTGTGTGTCAATTTTCCATATAATATGTTGGTCCTTGATTCTATATATATTGAAATACTAAGATAAAACATAGGTATACATTCTAGAAGTAATAAATAAATCCCAAATGTGTTTTTTTTTAAGGCAAGTGGGCTTTTTTTCCTTGAAGAAGTTTCTTTTCCTTTCTTATCCAAGAAGCTTCTTCAGGTCTGATTGTACGGTGGAGAATGGAAGGATTCTTATTTCTTGCAGCCATCTAGAGTTTAATACTCTTTCTGAGAGTTGTTCAGGCCACTTGAAAGTTTATCTGTGCCCTCTGGGTCACCCAAATAGTGCAAACATGTATGAAATCTTCTTGGAACTGCTGTAAGGACCGAGTTGTAAACTCAGTCTTGGAACTGCTGTAAGGACTGAGTTGTAAACTCAGTCTTGGAACTGCTGTAAGGACTGAGTTGTAAACAGAAGATACAGTCGGTAGTTTTGCCTCTGTTGAGAGAGGGCTGTTCAATATTAATGTATATGGTATCTTCGACCCATCTTTCAAACCAGAGGTCGTCTCTGCCCAAAATGTGGGCTTTGCTATCTTCAAAAAATTAAAGTAGGTTATGGTTAGGTCTCCATGGCATCATGACCAAAAAATGATGTCAGGGACAGGTTTTGAGAAGTTCTCTATGGAAAGGGGAAGTGATACATCTTTCTTGGCACTTGTTTATTGATCACAACATGGGGACCTCCATAGACATTTTTTAACAAAATAAATAATTTATTTATTTTATTGTGGCAAATTTAGTTTGCGAGCTCCAACACTTGAATACGACATCTTGAGGCTTGAATTCTATTGTCTCTATTGTCTCACAGCTTATGGTATAATTTATTTTAAGATAATTTTTAAGAAGTACCCACTGAATATTGCAAATGTGATGTGTACATTAAAAATCAGTTTATAATACTATAAACCCAAAATAGTTTTTTTGTTTTTTTTATGGTAAAACATCCCAAAGTTTCAAATCCTGAATTCATTTTTGAAAATCCCATTTTCAGAAACAACCATTAATCAAATTCTGAGTCAGCAACTCTTCCAGTCTGAATATCCCATAAGAACAACTCTAAAGCTTCAAAGTCAGGACTTCACAGGCAGGTTGGTGAGCCTTAGAGTGTCTATCATTTGTGAGACTCAACTAATACATTTCCCCACACATATGGTGACCATTTTTAATGTTTACAACACCTGTTGTCAACAAAAATAAAGGAAAAGGAGATTTGCTTTGCATCATTCCATAACAATAAAATTCTAAGTATGTACTAACAACAAGCTTTGGATCAACCATCACCCTGTTTTCTACAACAAATGCAGTACACTTGTTTTCAGTTCTAAATAATTCAGTTCTAAGTTCTTTCAGGATTGGGATAGTTGGGATAGTAATTGGATGCATCAGAGAGTAATCTTGATCAATAGCATATAATTTACAAAAAGGTAGGGGGATTAAATTAGGCTTTAGATTATGATCTGAAATAATGTTCAGAAAGAACATTATGGAGATGAATTATAACCTTGGGAATTTTTTAGCTGAGGAAACATCAAATAAAGTATGGGTGCTAGAGGGATATAAAATTATAGAAAAACTGAAGAAAATATATAAAAAAGCAGTTTTCTTCCTCTCACTTAATGAAGCTGAATTGAAGAAGATTTAGAAAAAGATAAAAAGAGGATTGTTTATATGGTACATAATTGTTGTGAATGAATAAATGTTTAATAAAGTTATCTAGAGCTTGAAGTCAAGTGCAGGGTTCTGGCCCTGCACTTCTGATTGGCTGTTAAATGGCGAGATCAGATTGGTCCATTCAGAAGAATCTGATTGGCCATTAGCAAGCCGTTCTCATTGGTTAATGGAGATAGCGCTCCCAGGTTGCCATTGGTTGAATAATCAATAAGTTGCCTATATAAGGAAGGCTATAGCAGCCATCCATTTTGAGCTGTCACACCATGTTAATAAAGAGTTTTGAAGTTCACTATTTCACCGGCTCATCTCCATTCTTTGCACCCATGCTCCACACTTAACACTGGCGATGAAGGTGGGATGTGGAGACATCAGAGCTGACTAAACAACGAAGAAGACAACCGAGCACGTGGCTGAAACACACAACAGCGGAACCATGTCTGGCGGCGTCATACCACCCGCTCCGTTCGACCCAGAGCAAGAAGACTGGGAGTCCTACATGGATCGTTTCCAAATGTTCTCGGAAACCAATAATTTGAAGGATGCCACAACCGGGAAGAAACGGGCGGTATTCCTAACGCATTGCGGGCCAACCGTATTCAAGATGGCCAAGGAACTAGCAAAACCGGCTGAAGTGAAGGCTATGGACTGGGACGTTATCAAACCTCTACTAAGGGCCCACTATGCACCAACTGTACCAAAGCTCGTAAGACAGCACGTGTTCTACCAAAGAAACCAGCGGAAAGGAGAGAGTGTTGCCGATTTTGTTGCGGACCTCTGAAACTTGGGAGGCCTCTGCGATTTTGTCAACCTGGAAGAGGCTTTGAGAGACTGAGTAGTTCTGGGATTAGATGCGCTAAACGTGCAGAGCAAGATAATGGCAAAGCGCGACATTAGCCTTGCCGATGCCATCGCTGATGCTTCCGCAGCAGAAGCAACCAAGAAGTTGGCTGCCCAACTGCGCTACAACCGCACTCCGATACACCAACCAGCCTGCGACATTTCACCTAAGGCAGAAGAAAAGCTATCGACGGCCCACCACGAGGACCACTCTTCATTGTCAGACAGCGACAAAGAAGAGGTCCATCGACTGTGGTCTGATTGGGACCATTACCCGAAGTCCCAGCAACCATGCGCTGTCTGAGGGGCCAACCATTACCGGTCTGAATGCAAATTCTGCGACGCGCTCTGCCATGAGTGCGGGAAACGAGGCCATATCAGACAGGTCTGTAGAAGTCTCCTAGGACCCAGCCAGACCTCGAAGGGGGCCAACTATCGCCAATTGACAGGAAATTGCCCTATAAGGCGAGAACCAGTAAACCACTCCTTCAGAAACCGACCCATGAATCGCCTAATGAAGCGAGAAGAGGCTCACCAAACTATCACTATCAGTCACGCCTCTTCCTTGGATGCCAAGAAAATCCGAATTAAAGTGGCCATCGAAAATTAGCCCTGCCAAATGGAAGTCGACTTGGGATCGTCTCTTTCGATGGTTTCCTGGAAGACCCTCAAGTAACTCATCCCTACTATCCGGCGCCAAGACCTTCATTCCCAAAGACTCATACTTAAAGACTATCAGGGGAACCGGATTCCAGTTGTGGGATTCAAAAACCGCACAGCGTACTTACCCCTGACGGTGATCGACAAGGACCGGCCTAGCCTGTTAGACCTCCAATGGTTCGCACCACTTGGCATTGAAGTGGCAGGCATTAACCGAATTGGCGGCAGTGACTGGGAGGAGGACCTCATCCATGAATTCAAGGACGTCTTCGCGGAAAAGCTAGGCGAGTACAAAAGGACCCCGATATCCTTTAGCCTTAATCCAAAAATAGCTCCCATCCGCCTCAAGCCTCGTCGAGTTCCGTTCGCACTAAAGCCGAAAATCAACGAACAGCTTGATAAGTTAATAGCCCAGGGAGTGTTAGAGCCAACCGATCACTCTCCCTGGGAGACCCCAATTGTGACACCCATTAAGCCGAATGATTCGATCAGAATTTGTGGGGACTACCGAGCCACCCTAAACCATGCCCTGCAGCAGAGCCCATATCCGCTGCCAGTGGTGCAACACCTCCTCCATTCCCTGGGGGGCGGAAAAGTCTTCGCTAAACTAGACTTAGCTCAGGCGTATCAGCAACTGCCGGTTGATGAAAAAACGGCACAGGCACAGACAATTGTGACGCACCAAGGTGCCTTTAAATGTATGCGGCTCCAATTCGGAGTGAGTGTAGCCCCGGGGATCTTTCAGAGCCTAATGGAAAGACTCTTACAAGGGATTAAAGGCGTTGTCCCCTACTTTGACAATGTGTTAATTGCTGCCCCTACTTCAAAAATTTTACGGGATCATTTAAGACTGGTTCTCCAAAAATTCAAAGATGCAGGCCTTAAGGTGAAGAAAAATAAGTGTAAGCTGTATACAGATCGTGTCGAATTTTTAGGGTACTTAATTGACAGTCAGGGTATTCACCCTACAGATAGCAAATTGAGAGCAATAAAAAATGCTCCCAGACCCCGGAATAAGGCCGACCTTCAGGCATTTCTAGGCCTCATCAATTTTTATAACGTATTCTTGCCGCACAAGGCAACTGCCGCTGAACCTTTACATCGTCTACTGGACAAAAAAGCAATTTGGGTATGGGGTCATAGAGAAGAGCAGGTATTCCGTAATGTAAAAAAACTACTGACTTCTGACGCTGTACTAATGCAGTACAATGAAACCTTACTATTAAATATCACGTGTGATGCATCGCCTTTCGGAGTGTGCGCCATTTTGAGCCACGTATTGCCTAACGGTAGCGAAGCCCCTGTTGCTTATTTTTCAAAGACACTCTCGAAAACTGAGCGAAATTATAGCCAGATTGATAAAGAAGCCCTTGCAATTGTGTCGGCTGTCAAAAGATTTCATCAGTACGTGTACAGCCGGGCTTTTACTATAGTGACTGACCACAAACCTTTGCTGGGAATAATAGCAGGGGATAAGCCAACCCCCTATATATTATCCCCCAGAATGACTCACTGGTCAGAATTCTTGGCTGCTTATAATTATCAGCTGCAATACCGCCCTGGGAAAGCTATTCCCCACGCCGACGCGTTGAGCCATGCACCGCTTCCAGAGACTGCTGACGACCCCACGCCAACAACGACAACGTTACAGATCGAGACACTCCGTGCACCGCCATTAACTGCCTGTGATATCATGAGAGAAACAAAATGCGACCCCGCCTTAGCACGAGTCCTCACGTGGGTGGAACATGGATGGCCATTGGACCAAGTATCAAACGATTTCGCATCATTCAAAAGTCGACAAACAGAGTTGTTTTCTCAAGAGGGCTGCATCATCTGGGGCGATAGAGTCGTTATTCCAGAACGACTCCAACAGGCACTGCTAAGAACCTTGCACGATGGCCACCCTGGCATCGTGCACATGAAGGCCCTTGCACGAAGCTACACGTAGTGGCCAGGCATCGACAAGCAAATTGAGTCGTGGGTCAAAACTTGTCATAGATGCCAGGAAGTAAGCAACGCTCCACCAAAGGCAATCCCAACCGAATGGGAGACACCGCGGGGACCCTAGTTCTGTATCCATCTGGATTTTGCTGGGCCGACCAAAGGCCACACCTTCTTGTTAACCGTAGACGCCTACTCGAACTGGCTCAAAATCCACTGAATGAGGAACACGACAACTGAAGCGATCATCAAAAAACTAGAAAGACTGTTTGCAACCCATGGATTACCAGACGTTCTGGTATCCAACAACGGGCCCCAATTTACCGCGCTGTCCTTTGAGCAGTACCTGGCAGACCACGGTATTCGACACGCGCTCACTTCGCCTGCACATCCTGCGGCCAACAGTAGGGCCGAGCGCATGGTACAATTCGTCAAGAAAATGCTACAGAAAGTGGACTATGACAACATCGAAGAGAAGATAAACCGAATCCTCTTTTTACAGCATATCACTCCTCACAGCATCACCAATAAAACTCCCGACGAGCTGCTAATGGGACGAAAGCTCCACTCCCACCTCGACGGGTTACACCCAGCCTACAAACTGGAGAAACCACTCGGATCCAGCGGCCGATGCCGTACCTTTCAGGTAGGCGATTTGGTGTTCACTAAAAAGTTATCGGGCGATCCGCTGTGGGTAGAAGTGACTGTGGTCCGTGTAACCAGCCCTAGATCATACCTTGTACAATGTCCTGACGATAGACTTTGGAAGTGCCATATCGATCAACTACGATCAAGGCTGCAGTCAGGCAATTCCAAACTGCCTAATGACCAAACTCAGGGCGGGGGAGATACAGAAGAAGATGAATTTCAATTTGCAGAAAACCTTTTTGAAGGAAACGATAGCGGAACAGAAACGCGAGAACAAGAATCAGGGATGGGAGTGAATTCACCTCAGAGTGATACCGAAGAAGTTGGTGACAACGAAAACGCGAACTCTGAATCAGAATCAATCCTTTCGCCAAACAACACCCCACCTCAACAAGAGTGCAGCCAAATACCGGGTGCACAGCGAAAATCAAAAAGACTAACAAAACAACCGTCCTACCTCAAGGACTACGTGACTGCACCCCGTAAACGGAACCTGGGGGGAAGGGGTGTTGTGAATGAATAAATGTTTAATAAAGTTATCTAGAGCTTGAAGTCAAGTGCAGGGTTCTGGTCCTGCACTTCTGATTGGCTGTTAAATGACGAGATCAGATTGGTCCATTCAGGAGAATCTGATTGGCCATTAGCAAGCCGTTCTCATTGGTTAACGGAGATAGCACTCCCAGGTTGCGATTGGTTGAATAGTTAATTAGTTGCCTATATAAGGAAGGCTATAGCAGCCATCCATTTTGAGCTGTCACACCATGTTAATAAAGAGTTTTGAAGTTCACTATTTCACCGGCTCGTCTCCATTCTTCGCACCCATGCTCCACACTTAACAATAATTAAACTCTAAAACCTACTCAAATTGGTGAACTTAGTTGTTATGTTCTGTGCGTGGTGCAAGAAATGAAGACGAGTCGATGAACAGTGAACTTCAACTCTTTATTTAACATGGTGCAACAGCTCTCTGGACGGCCTCAACAGCCCCCTTTATATAGGCAAGCTCTTGGGTATTTAGCCAATAAAAACACAGGAACGTAAGCTCTTTTTAACCAATGAGAAGGGCTCGTTAATAGCCAATCAGATTCTCCTGGATGGACCAATCCGATATCACTATTCTCGGCCAATCAGAAGTGCAGGGCCAGAACCCTGCACTTTGCTTTAAGGTTTCAACAAACTTTATTCAAGCACTTTTATTAATTCACAACATTAATATAGCTTCAAAAGACAATTAAATTAATTCATGAAGGACTCGAATATCAGTTCTTTAAGGATCAGAAACAATATTCCCCTGAATATCAAATACTGGGGAACTTAAGGTTTCTATAAGGTGACTATTATAGAAGCAGAAGGTTGAACTAGATGTGGATTTGTTTGATTCAATATAGTTTTTCATTTTCCAATGATCAACCAATTTCCAAAGGGAATTAAAAGGGAATTTCCAAAGGGAATTAATGACCATCTTGACCCTAAAATGCAAAACTTCTGTAACTTTTTGGCCCAATAGAGATTATACATACTATACAAGTATAGTACCACAAGTATATACCACATTTATGCCTGGAATTTTATGTTTGAGTTTGAATTAATTACCAAATACAATTTATGATATATTTTGAGAGTTCAAAGCACTCACTTCTTATTGAAGGTTCTTATTCTTCTACTGATGGAGAACTACCATGGATCCACTAGAACTAATGTAGAAACTATAGCAATAGCAATAGTACTTAGATTTATATACTGTTTCGTAGTGCTTTAGAGCCTTCTTTAAATGGTTTACAGAGTCAGTTTATTGCCCACAACAATTTTGGGTCCTTACTTTACTGACCTCAGAAGGTTGGAAGGCTGAGTCAACCTTGAGCCTGGTGGGATTTGAACTGCCAAATTGCAGGCAGCTTGCGATCAGCAGAAGTAGTCTGCAGTACTGCACTCTAACCACTTGCCACTGAGCCCCATGATGTACAGTCAGGACTATTAGTAAGATAGTGCAAAGCTAAAAGGTATATTTTGTTCTAATGATGGTTTATGCAAAGTGTCTCTCCTTAAACTGTTTCATATGAAATACAGCTCTCCACCAAAAAGCAAGACAAAGTACTAATTTAGAGCTGTATTTCATATTAAACATTTTTTTTCATATTGGGGAACTACTTATTCTTCATTTTAGGATTTGATACTACTAACTATGTTAGCTGGAGTAATTTAATCAAATTGAGATTTAGCTTTAGTTTGATCAACAGCAAAACATTGTTCTAGGTTATGTATAGCTCTTTCTGGTTCCGATGATTCAAAGGGATACAATTAAGATCAAGTGAGGTACTAATACCACCCTAGAAAGCTTTAATAAGACCACACCTAGAGTACTGCGTCCAGGATGATTAGGGAACTGGAGACTAAAACATATGAAGAACAGTTACAGGAACTGGGCATGGCTAGTCTAGTGAAGAGAAGGATCAGGGGACATATGATAACAGTGTTCCAATATTTAAAGGGCTGCCACAAAGAGGAAGGAGTCAAGCTATTTTCAAAAGCACCTGAATGCCAGGCAAAGAATAATGGATGGAAACTGAACAAGGAGAGGTTCAACCTGGAAATAAGGAGAACTTTTCTGACAGTGAGAACAATCAAGCATTGGAATAGCTTGCCTTTGGAAGTTGTGGGAGCTTCATCACTTGAAACTTTCAAGAAGAGATTGGACTGCTATTTGTCAGAAATTGTGTAGGGTTGTGAAGGTTGGACTAGATGACCTACAACAGGGGTCCCCAAACTTGGCAACTTTAAGACTTGTAGACTTCAACTCCCAGAATTCTCCAGCCAGCCAGTCTTAAAATTGCCAAGTTTGGAGACCTCTGAACTACAAGGTCCTTTCCAACACTGTTAATCTGTATCTGGAAGTTTTATCAGTATGCAGATGATAGCTCAGAATATCCTCTAATGCTTGCACTTAGCAGTTTATTACAGATATTTAAGAAAAAAAACATTGTGCACAAGACTATCAGAAGACACTGGTACAGATATTGGGATCCAAGAGAAGAAAGAAATGCTGCCAAATAGCATCTTCAGTTTTCAATTCATGGTGCCAATGCAAGGAAATATCATCATAAAGGTATGAAAATGCATTCAGAAGGCAAATAAGAATATGAGAATATATTTATTCTGCCTCTTCCCATTAGCTGGTATTCAAGACTGCTTAACCAAAATGGAACCAAATTTAATCAATTCTAAATAATCAGAAGATTATCTGTAGCACTGTTGCTTAGTGTTCAGGATTCTGGGATAATTATTCTTAAAAACAAAGCCATACAGATTTCAAATTAAGGATTTTCTCAGCGTTTTGCTCCCCTAATGACCAACCAAGCAGATGTAAATGGGAAATCCATGAACAAGACATGAAGAAGTAGCTCTTTTCCATTGTTGCTTCCTCAAAATTGGTATTCAGAAGCATGTTTTCAAGTAGAAGGTTTCTTTTAAATCAGCAATTATTATTTGTCACTCTCATCCAAATTCTCAGGATCAGCACAAGTCGTTGTGGATTTCATTGTTACCAATGTTGAGCTTTATCTTTCAAAGTTCCTGCTCCATATCTCTAATTACAATCTCTAATAGAGCCACTAATATGGCTGAATAGAGCTAATGACTTTGAAATGATTTCTATAAGATGACAACTCTCCACATTAGCTGCTGGATTTATGATGCCAGTGCCCAATCTGCAACTGTGCAACAAATCTCAACAGCAGGAACACAAGGGAAGATTTTTGTGCATGCTTATTGTAAAATTAATAAAAAAAATTGTGCAGGGCATATTTACCCTAAAGTAATGCCTGTTGGGGTTATATGGTATTATTCATTATCATGAATTAATAATGTATTAACAATTAATAAAAAAGAAATATAATTTTATTCCATGAGAGCAACATAACACAAGAATAGTATCTAATTCCAACTATTATTGCAAGTGTAATGCATTCCTGCATTTCTTATTAATTTATAAAATAAAGGCAGCTTTGTTCCTCCAAAGTTTCAATATAGAAGTTGTTCGGCTCAGTTCATCATATTCAGTGGTAGCTTTTTGATTGTTTAAACTAATCCAGATATGAAAGGATCAAAGTCTGGATTGTTACTAACAAGTTAAGTCTATAAAATTATTTTATACTGATTGCCATTATATCTACATTATCTACACTCCCTCCTCTAAATCACTATCTCCAAAGGATTTTCAGAGTAGCCTCTGTCTTAGTCAATGGATTTTGGAAGAAGGGTAAAATCAGAAATGTAAGTTCATTTAACTTTTAAATTGTTAAATTGAGTTTCTTTTAAATTGTTGTGCTGTCCCTTGATAGTACAGCTGCACAGCTGCATTAAAATAAATCCACAAGGACTAGCTACCTTTAGCGTTTCTGAGAACTGAATTAATTTTTAACTTGATTTTATATAGTTTAGTTTATTCTTCTGACTCACATTTTCAACCAAATCTATTTTTATTCATTTTAATGAGAATCTTATCATTTTTGAGTCTAAAATTTAAAATCCACCTAACAAATGACTTTTAACATTTCTCTTGTCTTATTCCAGATATTTGAAAGAATTCAAATAGATGTTCTATTCTACAGAATAATTTAACAGAGCCCCACTTGGCTGATTTCAAAAAGGGAGAGAAAGAAACAACATGAGAGAGAAAATGAAAGAAAAGTTGTACTGTATATACTTAGACATAGGAAAGAGTTTTATGCAAGCAGCAATGAATGACATTCAGAAACACATCCATCACACACATCTTGCTTTAAGTTTATTAAGAGAAAATCTGCTTATGAACTAGAGAATTTTTCATATTCCATCTTTTTCTGGTTCAGAAGTGGCCAGATTCTGAATCTCCAAAACTGTGAACATCTAATGAAGCTTCAAGAAACTTTGGACACAGTTATCATTTTTAATATCTGTGCTTCATTGTATCATTTCAGATTAACTACATGTTTGGGATTTGTATATTATGGAAATTATAAATGCAAAATGGATTCATTAAGTTCCGCCAAGTCTTGTTGACTCTTAATAATACCATAGATTGCTCCATGACAATCAGTTTGTTCCTTAGATCTGTTCCTTTCAGATTTTCTAAGGATACCTGGTGGCACAGTGATTAGAATACAGTATTGCAGGCAAAATCTGCCCCCAACCTGGAGTTTGATCCTGATGGGGTTGACTCAGCCTTCCATCCTTCTGAGAACCCAGAGTGCATTTATGTTTTTAGTTACCTTGAGGTAAGATGGGCAACCTATAAATTTTACAAGCAAACAAATAAATCAGCATCTATCTTGTTGATGGTTATCCTCTTCTCTTTCCTCCCATCTTTCCCAGCATTAGAGCCTTCTCTAGAGAGCTAGATCTTCATACAATATGTTTGAAGTAGGATAATTTGTACCCTAATTATTTGTGCTTCAGTGAAAAATCTGGGTTGATTTATTTGATAATCCATTTGTTTTCTTGACAGTGTATAGTATTTTCAGGAATCTAATCCAACACCTGTCAATACTTTTCCTATCCTGATTCTTCAAAGTGAAACTTTTTCTTCCCTAGAGAATCACAGAGAATACCACCATTTTCATTATTTTGATCTTTTCAGGTACAGACATATCACAACATCTTAATATCTTCTTCAATGACTTCATATATGCTCCAATATAATTGGTCTGTAGTATATTTTTTAACTGTTTGTTCCTTTACTGTTGATGGTTGAACTTAAAAGGCAAAAGCTACCACTTCAATATGTTCATTGTCAATTCTAAGATTGGTTGCTATTGTACCTGTTGCCATCAGTTTGGTTTGTATATATAATTTAATCCCATTTTTTCATAGTGCTTTTTAATTGCTAGACCTTGCAGATTTTTTTACAATTGGAATAATGTCATCAACATCATGCAAGTATATATCCAAAATATTTTGGGAGAAAAAATCATAACATAAAATATTATTGATGATGTGATGCCTATTATAGAAACATGCTCTATCAACATTTATAAATAAATGCAACATCTGGAACATTTTGGACCCCTTCCCCCAAGTCAGAGGGGAATTCTAACTTTTGGAATTTTTAGGTGTCCTAAGCATTCCTTTTCCAGTGTTGATGATAAGAAAGGAAGGAAGGATGGAAGGAAGGAGGGACGGAAGGATGGAAGGATGTAAGGACAGAAGGAAGGGGAAGGGGAAGGAAAGGAAAAGAAAGGAGAAAGGAAAGGAAAGAAACACCTAAAGTGGAAAAATATTTATTGCTTGCCACATATTTTCCTGATAAAGTTGGAGGTCAAAATGTTGGACAAAGATTATATGTCCCAAAAATATTGTAATGAATACTGTTTTAAGTTTTGATTCATAAATATAACTGATTATACCATTACATCATGATCTATATGTGTGAACTGTATGCAATTGCTCCCTCACATAGAAAACAATTGTTCTCAGTTATGTTTTCTTTTTATAATTTATTTAGTTTATGGTCAAGCTAACTTCCCTCAAATTTTGTTTCTCTTCCCATTTTAAAAGGCATTCACGTAAATTAAACAATGTGGAATATCCCCTCCATTAAATGCTCAATGAGATAATATGTGGTGCAGCCAATTTAAATATGATCTCCTAAGACTGTGTAAGAACCCACAAACTATGCACTGCTATGAAATCACTAGCTTCATCAGTATCAGTTAAAATGACACATAAATAGTAATCATCAGATTTTGAAAGAAAAAAAATTGACCTTCAAAAACGCCATATAAATGCAGGAAGCTTTTTCATCTGTGACTCAATCTCAGTCCAGCTAAGATAATTATGCTCCTCTGATGAAAGATTAAAAGGCAGATGGTATATTAACAGCATGCATTTGATTAAAAATTCTCATAGATTTACTCTGATACAAGAGCTTATTTGTTCTTTGTCATTTCTTATATTTTGTTATGATGTGTAATTAACTTGAAGCTATTTTTGAAAGATTATCTAATATAAAGAACCTTCCTTTCCTTCCTTCCTTCCCCCTCCCTCCCTCCTTCTCTTCCTGTCACTTCTAAATTCTAAACAACAGCACAAAGATGAAAAAAATGTCATGACATTCAAGGAATATTCAAATGTTATTAAGCTCTTTCCAAACTCATCAGAAGGAGAATTCAGCTTTCCTTAGATCTATCTTACCGTAATTGATAATACAGTAGTTTATTATGCCTTGTTCATACCTATACTCTTTGCTTCAGCTACTCTAGGCCTAGGCTGAAATAGCAAACATTTTGAGGTTCCCTTTCAAATCTACACTTCACAGTTTATATGTGAAACAAGCAAAGGAAAAAGAGAGTAAATAATATTCCATTTATATATTTATCATTACCCACTATGCTATTCCCTTTTCAGAAAGCAACATTATTGTGTGCAGAAAACACATAAGTAATAATATGTCAAACTTGCTACTGGATTAAAGAAAAGAGAAACCCATATGAAGGCTCCTGTACCAGCTTTCTATGCTTCTTTCCACCATGTGCACAGTCATTGATGCACTTATTTGATTATTTGATCTGCAACGTGCTTGAAGAGTATTGGGAAGCTAATGGGGAATGGAAGAATTTATACTCCTTGCAAACAGCTGGTCATTTACATTCTTTTAGAGAGTTGTTGAGGCCACCTGGAGGTTTATCTATCAGAGCTGAAGAAGCTTCTTGGATGAGAAGTGAAAGCAAAACAAGAATGCCTAGTTGCCTCTGGTAAAAGCCCCTTTGGGACAACTATGATATGGATGTCAGAATCTCCATAGACATTCAAGGTGATGGTTATTACTTTTAAAGCCTTATATGGCATGGGTCCATTGTATCTGAGAAACCGTTTTGCCCCAATGGAACTAGACCACTGCATTTGTTCCAGGAAAAGTAAACTCCTTCAGACTGTAAACCCCTTCAGACAAACAATCCTGGCTGGTAGGGTAAAGGAGAAGAGCCTTTTTCACTGCAGCCCTGGCCCTATGGAACATTCTATTACTGCAGTGAGAACTGTTCCATTTTTTCAGTCTTCCGGAAGGGTATCAAAACCTGGGTTTGCCCATTGGTTTGGAGCTCCAATGGGGTCCTCAAAACTGGAAGTGGTTGACAGGATAAGAAAATCTCATCTCCATGTCACCTGTATCCTTGGTTCTAGTTTTTATATAGCATTGTATATATAGCAGTTTGCAAGCTCCCCAGATTCAGCTTATTGGTGAGATGGGTAACATACAAATTTAATAAATATTTTTTTAAAAAAAAAAATCCATACCTTCAAAAGTATCTGAAAGATCCACTTGTTTCATGAAACTAACAATATAGCATTGCGTCATCACATTTTTGTTTATATATGCAGTTCATATGAAGCACATGCAAGATATATGAAACTTTTATTGTATCAAAGTAATGCAGCTTTCATTATTTTATTCCATTACCCCATATGTTAGCCATTGAATATATGCTTATATAGATACTGTAGATAGATACTGTAGATAGATAGATAGATAGATAGATAGATAGATAGATAGATAGATAGATAGATAGATAGATAGATAGATAGACATTTTAAAATTCCCATTTTATCATCCTTAGAAAACATACACTTCAGTTTATCTTCATAAACCTACATTCATTCATTCAATTTTTCCTATCAAGCACAACCTTGATTTTTTTTATTTCTGTTCATTTTCAGATCTGTACTGCAATATTCAATATATTTAACATTTGCTACAGCAAACCAGATGGCATCATCTTTATGAAAAGGTATATCCGCCCTGAAGTCCCAACCAATATACATATCATTGTAACTATGCCTTATGCATTTATCCATCCATAAACTAAACAATTAAAACAACATCACACATTCCTATCTTGTTTCCTATCTATTCCTATCTATCTATTCCTATCTATTCAATATTCAATAAATACTCTAATTCTAATGCACATATCACATTCATCATAAATCACTCTTATCACATTCATCAGTCAATTCCAAATATGAACAAAAAAATTTCAAGCCAATTCACTTTTTCTAAATATTGTAAAATAATTTTCTGACTGGTACATTTCTCAGTGGCTTGTTGGTCTGAAAAAAAGATAATTGAAATACTCCCTGCTAAAATTCCATCAGTTTACACTTTCTGATAAAGGAATTAGCTCTCTCTCATTATTTAAGCCTATACCTCATTTGCATGAAATAATTGTATTCTTCAACATCAGAATTCCACACCTTCATTTAGATCTATTACATCTTCCTTTTCCTCTTAGTTTCATTTCATACATATTGTTCATTGATGTCACGTTGTATCATGTCATATCAAATGTAGGGTGTATGATTTCCAGCCTAGGTAGGGATTGGACTAGAAGACCTCCAAGGTCCCTTTCAACTCTGTTATTCTATTCTAAGTCATTTTCTTTAATATTTATTACTTTACATTCCAAGCTGCAGTCTGTCATGTACTATGCTCATCCCAAATTAGGTCCAGAAATATTGATTTCCATTGTCCATTATGGCATTTCTCATGCACTATTTTCACTAAACGTGCTTTAGTAAGATTGAAGAAGGTGAATTTCAGACTTAATAGCAATAGCACTTAGACTTATATACTGCTTCACAGTGCTTTACAGCCCTCTCTAAGCTGTTTACAGAGTCAGCATATTGCCCACATCAATTTGGTTCCTCCTTTTATGGACCTCAGAAGGATAAAAGGCTGAGTCAACCTGGAGCCTGATGAGATTTGAACTTCCAAATTGCAGGCAGCTGGCAGGCAGCAGAAGTAGCTTGCAGTACTCCACTCCAACCACTGCCCCACTATGGCTGATAATCATAACCACTGCTAACAATAAAGTGTTGCTCAGTTTAGGAACTGATTGGTCAGAATTACTCAAATAGAATCAAAGGCAAGTTATACTCCATGACGATCACATTATTCAGGCAAACTAAGGACTTTTTTCTAGTCCAATGTACTGTACTTTGCCCACATTCCATTAATTAGGAAAACCATGGCCGAGAACTCATTCATTGATTCTGATTAATTTACTATCACGATTAATTCATATTCTGTACTGTTGGATACAAAGCATATTTATTAGACTTTTTTCATCCACATATTGTAACACATATTAAAAAGTTAATAGCTTTCATGAAGTGGAAATGATTTCCCACATTTCCTATGAAATAGGATGTTCTTTATTAATATTTCCTGTCTGATAATGTGGACTGGGAAACTTTAGAAATGGTGTATGTCTCGGCATTTTTAATTAAAGTAAGAAAATCATCAAGTCTTAGTTACATTATAAGCAGTATTAGAATGTCTCCCTTCTGAATGTACTATAGCTTTTGTCTCAGCTTCCTTAATAGTCTTTTCCCGTGATTTTAATGGTGTTGGGAGAGACAGAGAAAGAGAGAGGGAAGATTCTCTTGGGTTTGTTTTTTTCACTATTTGAAAACAATGCTGCTTCATTCATACTTCTTTGGCATATTAATGAGTTTTTCTCTTGTTTTGGGTTAGAAGAAAAGTATATTGAAATAAACTGGGCTCCTCCATAGCATATATTCAGCTTCACACAGCAATGAGGCGGGGAGTTCCTGCCCTCACACAATTTAATAAGGGATGGTTTCAGGATAGCAGATGCTAGACTCTCTATTGTCCTTCCCTGTTTTCTAATTCTATTCAAAACAGTCAAAAAGTGTACTTTAATCCTCCTCCTCCTCCTCCTCCTCCTAGGCTTTTTTTCCCACTTGATTTGATTTTCCTACCTCTCTTTATTAGAATTAGAAAACAAATGTGCAATAGTTAATGAGCCATGGGCAATGATTAAATTTGCAACAAAAAGTATTATCTGTTGCATTCTAGAGATGTTTTCCATGTAGTTTTTAATCTGAAGCTTCTGCTGCACCAAGTAGTAGTTTTATCTCATGAAAAGGCCTAACGTGATCTGATAATAAATCTCCTTTATAAACTTCCTCCATAAAGTTAAGAGTCACTTTTCCTAAGGAGAAGTTTTGTTGCTAATAAAAGAAAGTCTACTTTAAAAGCTTTGCCAATGCATTTGTGTAAAACTCTTTGGGTTAATTCCCTTTTCTGCTAAAATAGCTTATAGTTAATTTAGAAATGAAAAAGTGGTCAGCCTATAAAATGCTTAAAAATATATACATTTGCTACTTCTCTCATGAAATGAGGTAGCTTTCTGACTTCTAATGTTGTTTTTCTCTATGCTGGTCTTTCCTATCAAATTTTCCAAATTAACCATATAGAATATTGGTCACAAGATGGCAGCTAAACTACTTTGTGCTGCAACTGATATCCTACCTTTTTCAATCTGCATGTAGTTTGATGTTTTTAAGCTATCAAACAGGACTTTGGGATGAGTTTTCTGTAATTTGGGAACACACTGGATTCTTTTTTTCTGTTCCTAAATCCAATTTTCAACAGGGAACTAGCAAACCTCCTTGTGAAGCTAACAAACAACAAACTTTACCAAACTGACATGTGAGATGAATAACTAATTCTGTGCCAAAAGATGCTGTCCGGTTTCCTTGAAATATTATTTTTCCTGTAAAGTTTCTCTGTATAATCTATCAATGGAATGAAAATCTAGATGACAATTCAGATAAAAAAGGGTAGGGCTTAGATAATACAGTTATAGCTATCATCTAGACCAGAGGTGTCAAACTCACATCATCATGGCGACATCACATGAAGTCTCAGGACTTTTTTCCCCTTTGCTAAACCAGGTGTGGACATGGACAGTGGGTGATGCATCTGGCCTGGGGGTCAGGAATTTGACAGCCCTGATCTAGACCTTTTTGAGCTCTCTAATATCTTTATTTCATCTCAGATTATAGATGTGCCATCCTGAACCTGATATTCACCTATATGGCAACTTTGCAGCATGATAGACTTTTTTTGTCTTGGAAAAGGAATTTCTAGGCTGCTCAGATATCCCTTATAACTATTATCAAATTGAACCTAAAAACCATCAAATCCAATTTAGCATGATATAAGTAGCCAAGCAAAATGCTTCTAGTGACAATGTGTCTTAAAGCAATGTTTCCAATCCCTAGCTAATATTCCACTAATATCACTTTAGCTGCAGCTAATTAGCTTTTGCATCATGTTGAATAGAAAAGACCTATCAGCAGATGCCTGCAAGTAACTTTGGTCCTTTATTGATTGTGCAGTTGGCTTCAATCTCTAGCCAGTTTCAAAACCAATGTCAATTAACCTGGGCAGTTGATTCTATCTGGTATTCATCCTTGTTTTCAAATACTAATACTTCGTGATAGCACTTCCTATTGTTTAGTCTTTGGGGTCCTATGACATAAAATTAGCCTTTTCAAAATTGTCAGCCTAATTAGACTGCAATAAAATCTCCCTGAAGAAGAATTAAAAGAGCAGAACAAACTGTATAGGGAAATCCCATGATATCATCATCATCATCATCATTCCTCTTCTTCTTATTATTCCTCTTCCTCTCCTCTCTCTTCCCTCCTCCCTTCTCCTTTCTTTCTTTTCTCCCTTCTCCTTCTCCTTCTCATTTTGACTAAGCTGACATATTGATAGCAGAGGGAGGGGGACCTTGTATTTATGTGACTTAAAGATGTCAGTTACGCTTCTTCTTGTCAATCATAAAATGTTAAAAAGAAAGTTACACATTTTAAGCTAGACTAAAACATTCCTAAGAATTAAAAATATACTGTTAGGTTATAATATAATCCAAAAGCATTTCTAAATTACCCTTTTATCCTATATACTGATATCAACATTTGTCTGCAAAAGATAGTGAAACAACATAACCATTAATCTTACTTCTTATGCACTATATAGTTTATTATCTTTCTACTCATATTATTATATTTTCTTTCCATTTCTCTTTATGATACTTAAAATTTTATTTGCAGAATATTTTGTTCTTTAATGAACCATCTAGAGTAGCATGCACAGATCGGTGGAAAACTGTTCTGTATCAGTGTTGCAGATATTGATATATTATTCAATTCCATCCAATTTCTAAAGTGAATCTTTTTTAAAAAAATTAAAAATCCACAGCTGTGGTCATAAAGTCATGTGTTCTTTCCAAAGTAGATATTTGATTATAGCTTTATAAGATAATATACACTTTTTTCTAGACAACATCCTCTAAAATATGGTTAAATGAAATGTTCTATAATATATGCCTCCCAAATACTTCCCAAATCAGGCACAGGTTTTTTAATGCATTAACTTCAGACATTATCTAAATATAGACTAACCTTTATACACTTTTTCATCCTTAAATTGTAGATAATGGCAAACTTCATGATAGCCATCTATGTAATGATGGAGTCTGCTTTCAAAGAAAAATAAATCAGTAACAGCTTTGTTAGTATGGGAGGAATGAGAATGCTGTTTTCTCTATCTTCTGTCCTGTTGTCCAGAAACTGGGTTTCTTTCTCCCTAACTTAGTTAAAGTGTTCTCCTCATATCTTACAAACAGGAGATTACTGAACTAGCATTTTTTGTATCCCCATTGCCAATCCAAATGATTTCTGTTCTGACCTGTAGCCAGAGGATGCCAATGGTATTATCATTACCTATGACCAGAAGGATTGTTTTCACTTACTATCTCTAATCAGGAAAAAAATATCCACCAATCATAAAAGCTATTACTGCTGACAGATTTAACAGATAGACTTGTGGGTTTAACTATCTACCCCTTTATCTGCCACTTTCCCCAGTCTGTGATGGGATGCAGAAAATGTCCTTGGAAGACCAAAGGAAGACCTGTAGCCTAGAAATTATCCATAAGGCCAAAAGGCTAAACAATGATAACATGCAACTCAGTTCACAGATAGAGGAAAAGCACAGGAAGTGTTTCAGGAGGGAACCTTCTTAGTTTTCTGTGGACTAAAAAGTGAGGAGAGAAGCAATTCTTTCAGTGTTGCTAGCTTCTGTTTAATGTCGCCTTACAATAAATATAGAATTGATGCTATTGGTTGTGCTTCTTATTTGGATTGCCCCAAAGGCCAACACTGGTTGGGGACCAGAAAAAGAAAAGGAGGCTCATTATGTATTGTACTTCTAAGCTCAAGGATTTGACTCAGAGACCATAAAGCTATAGAAAACTTTGCTACATTTTACAAACTGAAAGAGGGGTTTGCAAAAGCCACCTCAGTGCAGTCTCTCTCTCTCCCTCCCTCCCTCTCCCCCCTCTCTTTCTCTCTCTATCTCTCCCTCCTTCACTCCCTTCCTCCCTCGCCCCCTCTCTCACACACACTCTTCCCATTTTCAGTTCTAATCTATTCAAAAAGCAAATCATTCCAACCAATATGATCTGGAATGGTAGGAGACTAGTTTGTCTCTGCCTCTCTATCATGTTTGTCAGCTGAAACAGCAAAGGATGACCTCAAGTTATCTCGGGTGTGGGTTGGGGTAAATATGAAGGCAATATCCTATAGATGTGGCAGAAAGAAGACTTGGCCATACCATAGTAAATCCATTTACTTATCCGCATAACCATCAGATGGAAAAAGAAACCTATTTTCTGGACATTTTTTTTCATTATACAGATTGTTTTGGAAGCCATATCTTTTAATTATCTAAATAGTTGTGTATGCTACCAAATGTGACTTCTAGAATGTTCCATGACATTCAGGCATTCCAATATTTGAGGCATTACCACAAGGTAAATGGGATCAATCTATTTTCCAAAGCAGTAGAAAGCAGAACAAGAAACAATGAATGGAAACTAACCAAGATGAAAATCAAGCTAGAACTAAGGAGAAATTTCCTAAAAGTTAAAACAATTAATCAGTAGAACAGCTTGCCTCCAGACATTATGGGTTCTCTATCACTGGAAATTTTTAAAGAAGAGATTGGAAAGCCATCTTGTTGTAACTATGTATCATTCATGTGTTTGCAACTATGTATCATTGCAACTATGTATCATTCATGTGTTTGCAATATTGTATCATTCACGTGTAATCATTAACTTCTGTCTCTTCAGTGACCTTTGCAAGGCACGTACAAGGGACAAGGAGCTAGACTGTTGTTAATAAGCTTATCCACACTGTAAATGATCTGTCCGGTATGCAGCTTTGTAAACATGCACATCCTGATGAGATTATCATGTTTGACTTGAGCTTTGATTAAATCATTTTCTTGTAAAAAAGCACAATAAAAGAGCGTGTGCCAAGACATTCGGGGCGCGCTCATCAAGAGGAAACCTCGCTTCCTGTCGTTTCTCTCTCCTTCGCTCCCTATCATGAGCCGCCCATCTGATGCGGGATAGCAGATACCGCATTCTGGTGACCCCGACGTGATTCCCTAAGGGGGATACGTTGCGACACGCCCATATCTTATCAGCTCGATGGGAGCTCTGCATCGCCAGGCCTGAAGCGAATTGCACATCATCGGATCTGAAACACGGTCTCGACTTTCGTAAGTATGGGTGGAAACTTTTCTCAACAACAGACGCAGCATCTGAAGGAATTGAGGGAGTTAGTCGCTTCTTCTAAATATTCTGCTAATTTAAAGGGCTCGCCTGTAAAAATGAAACCTATTGCTACATTATTGGTTTATGTGTGGCAACATTGTCCCAATTATTCAGAGGAAGGGTCCTTAAAAATTTCCACTTGGCAAAAAATTGGTGAACATCTCCATAGTCCTCCTCGTGCACCTATTGGCATTTTGGTCACTTGGAGGAAAATTATGGAGGCTTTAAAAGTCCATTATAAAATAGAAGCAGGGAGTGTGTTTGAATCTCCCCCGCCAAGTTATGATAACTTTTCAATTTTCTCTAACTCAGGCAGAAGCTGCTGCCATTATTTAACAATGCCCCACATGTAATAAGCAAGGACATTCCATTCCCATAGGAGTAAATCCTAGAGGATTAAAATCTTGTGAAATTTGGTAAATGGATGTAACTCAGTATCCACCTTTTGCCCCTTGGAAATATTTGCACGTTTCCATCGATACATATTCAGGGTTTATTCTGGCTACTCCTCAAAGGGGAAAAACTGTAAAACATGTCATCGATCATTCAATTTGTACCTTTGCCTCGCTGGGACGTCCAAAAGAAATCAAAACTGACAATGGATCTGCCTATAGAAGTTCTGCTTTCCAGGACTTCTGTAACAGATGGGATGTAACCCACAAGTTTGGGATTCCCTACAACAGCCAGGGGTGGGCTATTGTGGAACGAGCGAACTTATCTCTGAAACGTGCTCTTGATCGATATTCGTTGTGAGAAAAACCCCCGAACCTCCCAGCATTGCAAAATTCTCTTAACATTTGTCTTTACACTTAAAACTTTCTTAATCTGACTGGCATTCCTCCCACTTCTGCTGCTTCACGTCATTTTTTCCTCCCCCTCACCCCCGCCTAACAGACCTCTGGTATATTATCACAGATTGCCAGATCCTGCCTGGCAGGGTCCCGCTGAGCTTCTCACTTGGGGACGAGGCTACGCTGCGATCTTACTGCCAGACAAAACCACTTGCTGGATCCCTGGTAGGGCGGTTAGACCCTATCATGGGAATTCCTCCGCTACATCTGTATCTTAAAACTCTTCCTGATATTCTTGCCTATATCTTCTTTGCAATTTCTACCTTACTTCAACAAAACCTATGCTTCCTGTCAAAAGACTATTCGTGTTAAAATCATTTCATTAACAGAAGGCTATTATACTTGCTCCATGTGGGTACGTCATGAAAATGCTACCCATAGTTTTCACTCTGTCACTTCTGTTTTGTTTAAAGAACACTCTACCACTCGCTCTTTTGTTCCTTCTTTACTCTTCCCATGGAAAGGAACCTTAAAATCTTTTCCTCTATTCAATCTAAAACATAGGGGGACCTAAATGTCCTTACCCCAACTAACATCCTTGATGAATTACCAAATTAATCTTTATTGTCATTATTGTAATTATTATCTTTTTTCTACTAATTGAATTCTCTCCTCATCTCGTAAATGTTCTACAACTAACTTGTCCATAAGCCTCTCTCCTGCTTGTGATGTTTTTATATACCTGAACTCTGATCCTGTCAACAAACGACGCTTCAAAAGAACTGTCCATGACGATCCGCAGAAGCCTCATAGAAGAGATAATATTGCTTGGACTATAACTGACTTTCAAGGAGTTCGTTTAAGTTCTACAACCAATTTTTCTCGCATAGAAGACTTCTACCCACCACTTCAATTCGATTTGGCAGACGCACCCACACAACCAGGGGATATCCTGCTATCTACACCACTTCAGGAGGAACTTTAACATCACGCCTGAAAGGAATGTATTTTATCCCTGGCAATAATTTTGTTTGGACTTGTTACACCGGTTTCATGGCATGTATCCACGGGGATGAAATTGTTAAATCCAAATCATTTTGCATTCAAGTATGGCTTGTGTGTATAACTCTGATGATTTTATATCCCTACAGGTACCCATGGAATACCCTTTTTTGCAAAATCGTAAAGATTTAGATCTGTTATTTTTTAAAACAAGGGGGATTGTGTGCTATGCTTAAAGAAGAATGTTGTCTTTATGCTGATAGCAGGGGGGGGCTTGTTTTCTATTTCGCCATGGTTTACAACCTTTTTAACTGCATTGGCAGGATCATTAATAATCATTATATTGATATGTATTATAGGACCTTGTTTTAATAGAATATTGCAATTTTTAAAAAATCAATTATCCTCTGCTAATGTTAATGTGCTATTGCAAGCTCATGTTATAGCCTCAACACCAGACGAAAAAATGTCATTGCTGAGTTACCGCTCCTTGGACAACCCTGACGCTGACGGGTCGCACTCTTGCCTAGATGACGGGGATGGCGAACATTTCAGAAAAATGGTTCCTGTCTTCTTGGACGAGGAAGAAGACTCGTCATAAATAATAAAAACAGAGGAGATGTTGTAACTATGTATCATTCATGTGTTTGCAACATTGTATCATTCACGTGTAATCATTAACTTCTGTCTCTTCAGTGACCTTTGCAAGGCACGTACAAGGGACAAGGAGCTAGACGGTTGTTAATAAGCTTATCCACATTGTAAATAATCTGTCCAGTATGCAGCTTTGTAAACATGCACATCCTGATGAGATTATCATATTTGACTCGAGCTTTGATTAAATCATTTTCTTGTAAAAAAGCACAATAAAAGAGCATGTGCCAAGACATTCGGGGCGCGCTCATCAAGAGGAAACCTCGCTTCCTGTCGTTTCTCTTCCCTTCGCTCCCTATCATGAGCCGCCCATCAGATGCGGGATGGCAGATACCGCAATCATTCACGTGTAATCATTAACTTCTGTCTCTTCAGTGACCTTTGCAAGGCACGTACAAGGGACAAGGAGCTAGACGGTTGTTAATAAGCTTATCCACACTGTAAATGATCTGTCCTGTATGCAGCTTTGTAAACATGCACATCCTGATGAGATTATCATATTTGACTCGAGCTTTGATTAAATCATTTTCTTGTAAAAAAGCACAATAAAAGAGCGTGTGCCAAGACATTCGGGGCGCGCTCATCCCGAGGAAACCTTGCTTCCTGTCATTTCTCTCTGCTTCACTCCCTATCATGAGCCGCCCATCTGATGCGGGATAGCAGATACCACACCATCTGTCTGAAATGGTGTGACATTTCCTGTTTGGGCAAGGAGTTGGACTAGAAAATCTCCAATGTCCATTCCAACTCTATTATTCTGTTAAAGGCCTCTAGTTCTTTCCAAAGACATTTCTGTCATACCTATTAAATCCACTGTCATAGAAATAACCATTCAAATAAACCCAAAGATCAGACACATTTCCAGGTAGTTAAAAAAAAAAAGTCTCTGATTTACAGTTTCCAATCTCAAATACATGATTCACAAAAGAAAAAGGTTGTAGAGAGTGAAAAAGAAAAGCAAGTTCAGGCATTGTTCTTACAATTACAGTTCTTATTAGGACTGGATAGAATAGAAATAACTCAAGTAGCTTGAAGGTAAGGCTGTCAGGCAGTGATAGTTGGAGAAAGCTAAGGTCTCATTAAAGTCAATGGAATAGGTCTGCTTTTCTATTTCTTTTTTGCAGCTTGATAGAATGACTGTCAATTTGATTGCAGTTAGAAGTCATTCCTTTTTTTCAATAAATGGATGGAAGAGACCCAATTCTCTTCTCAAATCTTGACTTCAAAGTTTACACAGAAAATAAAATTGAACCAGAATTACTACCTTTCCTTTTATTCCATCCAGGCATTCAAAAATAGGAAATCTTCACTATGATGAACCATTTCTGATAGGCCTAAATTCCCACCAATGAAACTCAAATGTAATTTAGCTTGCACTGGATGGCTATAGATATACAGTAATAGGGTTGTTGGCAGAAAGAAAGTTGCCTTTTTAGACTGATAGCCCAAGATAGTCCCTGAAGAGCAAGGTGATCAGTCTGAATCAATCAGTTTGCTTCACAGCATCTAAACCAGGGGTCCCCAAACTTGGCAACGTTAAGAGTTGAGCCAACTGGCTGGAGAATTCTGGGAGTTGAAGTTAACAACTCTTAAAGTTGCCAAGTTTGGGGACCTCTGATCTAAACTCTAAAGAGGAGCAGAATGCCAAAACCCACTCTTTGAGCGAGGTCTGAGTCCCAAACTTCAGGAGAACTATAATTTCAAACATCCAAAGAGCACACTGAGAAAATCCAGCCAAAGTGCACTGGTAAAGCCTTTATTAATAGGAATCTCCTATTTTCCTAGAAGATCCTTATATATTAATCTTCAAGGCCACTGCACAAGCTGAAAAGGAAAGCTGGTTCTCCCCATTCTCTTTCTCTCTTCAATCTAAAAACATTCTCCATTCCCCCCAAACATGGTGCCTGGGTAAAAGATGTTCTTCTGTACTCAGATGTGTGCAATGCAGTGGTGGTATTTTACCAGTTCAGCCTAGTTCTGCAGTGCTGGTAGCAGAAATGAGCAGCGGAGACCAAACTGGTTCTCTCAGCCGCTCTGTTATTGGGCCCATCCATCCTCCTGGGCTCCCATACTCACCTTTATCCTCTGAATTTGCATGTTTGCCACACATGTACATGCAAAGTGTGTGCATGTGCACAAACCGTGCCCACCAAGCCATGCCCACCGAACCAATGGTAAAAATATTGCACCTCTAGTGCAATGCTCCAATTTGTCAATTTTACTCCTTCTTTCTTGTGGCAAGAAGCTTCCCAAATTCTGGCTTTCTTTGTCACAAGATCTGAATTTCTATCAATCTGCCTTTCTTATAATCAAACACTCCTGTGATGAGTGTCCATTTCCTCTGCCAGCCTTTTCTTCATTGCTGATCTCCAAACCAGTTGCCTTTTTCTCATTGTAAGAAATGCATGACTCTCAAATCCCTTTACTTTTCACTTGAATTAAATAATGGGCTTGATTTTCATAGATTATCACTGCTTATATATGATTGATTTATATGATAGCTTTAAATAGCCTGGATGCAAAATACCCATAAATTGTTTACTGCCTATTGGATAGTCATTTTTCTTTTAGTTTCAAATTTTGACTAATGAATTCTTTGACTGACTATTAATTAGTTTCTTCTTTTTTTGGGGGGGGGGGATTTTCTAATTGCATTAGCCTTTAAATGAAAACTATAGCTTAAAGGGCCATATAGAATTAGCACAATGGAAGTTCTCAGTTCATAATAAGCATAAGGTATTATTGTTTTACTGAATTATAAATAATGTCGAGAGTTTTTGTTCCACCAAGTTACATTTCTTTGCAGGTTTTTTTTTGTTTTTTGCATTTTAGCAATATTTTAATATTTGAATTTAATGTTACATTCATTACAGTTCTATGGTTTACACTGTCACATTTTAAAATGAAACCTCTTTCAGAATCTGATGAATAAACAATTAAGTTCCAGGAAAAGATAATAAGGAAAAAAATGTTTTTCCCCTTTTTTTTCCTGTGGAAAGCAAATGAATTATTTCTGTGAGATGGTATCATTTGATTTAGAATGAATTGTGCTGTACCTACATTTCACTCAGCCCTCATTAATATAATAGTGGGATCTTAACAACTATATATCTTCAAAATAAGGCAGAATTATGCAGCTGGTTCTGTTAAAAAGACTGTAATGTGAATTGAAAACTTCATTTCTTTTTGGTTTCCTCTTTCTAAAGCCTGATGAGATTTCAAACAGTCAAATTGAGGAATTGTATGAACTATTTAAATGCATCCAAGAAGGGTCCAATAAGAGTGATACATAAAAGAATAAGGTTTATTACTTAGCATATTATACTTGCTTCACAATTGCTGAAGAGAACAAAAATGCCATATCTTGGATACATGAATCAACTAAAAGACTTTTCAGACAGAATTTGAAAAAAGTGTCCCTTTTTTGGATCAAGTATAAAAAAAATATTGTTGATTTGAAGGAGAACTTAAAAAAGGAAAACTGAAAAAATATATGAGAACTGGTAAAAGTTGCAGCTTTAGCAAGATGAGGGAAAGGTGCAAAGTAGAGCAAAGATAAAATATAGATGAAACTCGAAAAATTCGAATATCATACAAAAGTTCATTTATTTCAGTAATGCAACTTAAAAGTTGAAACTAATATATGAGATAGACTCATTACATGCAAAGCAAGACAGTTCAAGCTGTGATTTGTCATAATTGAGATGATTATGGCTTACAGCTCATGAAAACCCCAAATCACAAACTCAGAAAATTAGAATATTGTGAACAGGTTCAATATTCTAGGCTCAAAGTGTCCCACTCTAATCAGCTAGTGAAGCCATAACACCTGCAAAGGGCTCCTGAGCCTTTAAATGGTCTCTCAGTCTGGTTCAGTAGGAATCACAATCATGGGAAAGACTGCTGACCTGACAGTTGTGCAGAAAACCATCACTGACACTGTCCATAAGGAGGGAAAGCCTCAAAAGGTAATTGCAAAAGAAGTTGGTTGTTCCCAAAGTGCTGTATCAAAGCACATTAAGAGAAAGTTATGTGGAAGGGAAAAGTGTGGAAGAAAAAGGTGCACAAACAGCAGGGATGACCACAGCCTGGAGAGGAGTGTCAGAAAAAGGCCATTCAAAAGTGTTGGGGACTTTCACAAGGAGTGGACTGAGGCTGGAGTCAGTGCATCAAGAGCTACCACACACAGATAGCCTGGGATATGGGCTTCAAATGTCATATTCCTCTTGTCAAGCTGCTCCTGGACAACAAACAATGTCAGAAGCGTCTTACCTGGGCTAAAGAAAAACAGATCTGGTCTGTTGCTCAGTGGTCCTAAGTCCTCTTTTCTGATGAGAGCAACTTTTGCATCTCATTTGGAAACCAAGGATCCAGAGTCTGGAGGAAGAATGGAGAGGCACACACTGCAAGATGCTTGAAGTCCAGTGTGAAGTTTCCACAGTCTGTGTTGATTTGGGGAGCCATGTCACCTGCTGGTTTTGGTCCACTGTGCTTCATTAAGTCCAGGGCCAACGCAGCCATCTACCAAAAGATTTTGGAGCACTTCATACTTCCTTCCGCAGACGAGCTTTATGGGGATGCTGGCTTCATTTTCCAGCAGGACTTGGCACCTGCCCACACTGCCAAAAGCACAAAACCTGGTTCAATGACTATGGGATTACTGTGCTTGATTGGCCAGCAAACTCTCCTGACCTGAACCCCATAGAGAATCTATGGGGCATTGCCAAGAGAAAGATAAGAGACATGAGACCGAACAATGCAGAAGAGCTGAAGGCTGCTATTGAAGCATTCTGGTTTTCCATAACACCTCAGCAGTGCCACAGGTTGATAGCTTTCATGCCATGCTGCGTTGAGGCAGTAATTGCTGCAAAAAAGGCCCAAACCAATTACTGAGTACATATGCATGTTTATACTTTTCAGAGGTCCGATATTGTTCTATGTATAATCCTTGTTTTATTGATTGCATGTAATATTCTAATTTTCTGAGATTGGGGATTTGGGGTTTTCATGAGTATAAGCCATAATCATCTTAATTATGACACATCACAGCTTGAACTATCTTGCTTTGCATGTAATGAATCTATCTCATATATTAGTTTCACCTTTTAAGTTGCATTACTGAATTGAATGAACTTTTGCATGATATTCTAATTTTTTGAGTTTCACCTGTATAACCAACTCAAAAGATGTTCTCAACGAATTTTTATCAATGAATCTAAAAGAAATTAGACAGGGGTATCAAGAGAGCAGATATGGACATAGAGTAGCACCTTCCACTGTGGCAAAGACTGCCCATCAACTAGAAATCAATGGCCAGTGACCTCGTGGGCATCCAAAACAGAGATAGCAAGACATTATCAACAAAGATATGCAAGCCATGGGCCTGCTTCCTGGAGATGTAGCTGACCATTGAAAATGGTGTTTGATGATCTGAAAAGCAGACACTACACCTGTGGGAGTACACTAGGGAGAAGAAGAAGATCAAAAGAGAGCTGAAAGATTCAGGCCGAAAGTATCACATTCTAATTGTCAACATTGATTCAAAGGCAAAAAAAAAGCAACAATAAAATGTATTTAATACGGATTCTTGCACTGTGCAGAGGTTTAGGCTCTTCAGAAAATGTAAGTGGTATTCAACAATAACATTAGTCATCAGTAGAATAAATGTTATTTTTCCTGTTCTCCTCATTTCTTGTTGGCCTTCTGCTATCGAGTGATTCCTTGAAAAACTAATCTTCTGCTGAATATCTCTGAATAAAGGCATTCTTATGTAGATGCACCCAACGCACCTAATCCCTCCTTAAAACTTTGCTATTTGCTCTTTACTAACAAGGAAGTTTCATAGCATACTGAACAGACTGTAATAGCATTATAAGCTCTCAGTCTGCCAGTTAATTAGTTCTGGAGGCAGTGAAGACATTATAGACTACTCATGGTTCTCATGTTAAATAATTTTGAACCGATAACCTTTCAGAGCCTTGTTATTTTTTAATGATTATGAAATTCAGATTGCTCTCCAGCTTAGCCCTGAAAGTTTCAATTGTGAATTATATCTAAAATGGTTTGTTATTCAAAATTCAATGCCTCACCCATAGTCACTGAGTTGTGTAGAATATATGCAAAAAGTTCCTTAAAGGAAACCAATAGTTTTTATCTAGAACATTTTAGCCATTCTTGTTTAAGATGAACCACAGCATTCCTTTTCTATCATGTTGTTCTCTTCCAGTCAAGAGAGAAGGCAGACAAGCTTGCTTGCTTCATTTAGTTGTTTGGTTGGTTGAGGAAAGGATATAGCTATATGATGCAAGAGTTAGGTTGTAAAGGAAGATATGAAGAAAGAGATACTAGTTCTAACCATTTCAGTTGTGGCACTGAATGAATCTAAATCTCTATTAACTTCTTGATAAAATTTGGAGCTTGTATCATCATGCCAAGCAATGTCAAAAATCCTATCACCTTGTTCCAAATGGGTAAAAAAGTGTGAAAGAAACAGGACTTCAGTCAGCTCAACACATGATAGCTGGAAAGAATAAACACTGCAGAAATCCCATGAAGAAACAGTGAGTGGGACTGTAGCTTTGATAAATGGGTAAACAGAATACAACAGAAGCAAGATAGTAATTAATCAGTAAAGAGATAACTTTTTCAAATTATACTCTATTGTGTATCTAAGCAAGTTTGTGGAAGTAATATGAACCTGATATGTCACCGCTGCCTTTGACTTCCAGTCCAATCTACAACTCTCTACAACTTTCCTAACAACTTATATCAAAATACTACTCAAGTCTGGGTTTCTTTCTTTCTTTCTTTCTTTCTTTCTTTCTTTCTTTCTTTCTTTCTTTCTTTCTTTCTTTCTTTCTTTCTTCCTTCCTTCCTTCCTTCCTTCCTTCCTTCCTTCCTTCCTTCCTTTCTTTCTTTCTTTCCAGAAAATTCACATCCTGCATACTATAACTATAAGGTAATAAACTAACAGAATGAAAGAGTAAAACTGTGCAGTGATATATTTAAAGTAAATTAATCAAGTGGAAAGATCAAACAGCACTAAAAAGATTACCTTAAATTTAACCAGAGTAGTAAGGAATGAATAAGCACAATAATCTTTAGAAGCATTATTGGACTTTTTATTGGGCCTTTTTAGTTTGCTTGCTGTACAAATCTGGTTAAAATCAAAGCATCAGGCTGGTACAGATGTGACTTCAGCAATGAATATTAAAATCCGTATCTTAGCTGGTGCACCAGCGATCCCTTGAAACTTGCTACTCAGATGGTGTGAGAATTACAAGCTGCTCTGTGAGAACTTCATCTGCCCTTAGAGTATTAGCTTATCCTCAGCATTCCTTGGTGTGCTTTTCTTGATTCATTTGGCTACAATTTTTACTTCTTTGGGGAGTCTCTTACCAGCCTTGTAAATTTTGTGGATCATCTCCTACTTTATATTGTGACCCTGGAGGAAAAACAAAGGTACTAGTCCTCCTTCGAAGAGCACATTTGGGTTTTTACTAACTACCAATTCTATTTCCAAGAGACATGTCTCAGCATCTTGAAGGCTGCAGTGCACAAGACTGTCTCCATCAGCAAACAAAATTTTACAATCCTAGCAACAATGCTTTCAATAAAACTCAGAGTTAAAAGCTACAATCTCCCAAGTTTCATTAACGGACTGAAAAGAACAAAAATGGATACATTGTTTTCTTTACCACCTTATTTAATCTATTTTTCAGGGAATCTAAATTATTTTAATGTACATTCCTTCAGTCTCTATTGCTGCTTTGCATGTATCTCAGTTACTTTGAATGTCCAATTATGTAAGATTTAGTAGAAATTCTCATTGAGTTCAAGTGCTACTGCTTCCAAATTAATGATGTTACAGAAAGGTTATTTCCCAGTGAACAAGCTTCACCTTTCTCAATTAATTCCTTGGAATTTATTTCAGTAATTTTTAGGCTTATCTTATGTTTGTTAGCAAAGCAGCAAACATGAAATGTCCTTTTAAGACAACTGAGTTGAATTGTATTGAGTGGGATTTAATTGAATGTGGGAAGAGGAAGGAGGGTATGGATTGCTGAAGAACTAACTATGCAATAAAATAGAGGACTGAAAAGTACTGTATGTCTCAGCTACCTCTTAATGAAAATTAGTTGAATTGTAAGTCAAAAGATGTAAAATTTGAATACACAATGCTTGGATTAAATTTTTTTTGAGGGGCATGATGGAATAGAGCATCAGTGGTGGGGTTCTCTTTTTTTTTTTTTACTACCGGTTCTGTGGGCATGGCTTTGTGGGCATGGCAGAGGAAGGATACTGTAAAATCTCCAGTCAGAGGTGGTATTTGTCAGTTCTTTGAACTGCTCAAAATTTCTGCTAACAGTTCTCCAGAACTAGTCAGAACCTGATGAATACCACCTCTGTATCATACTCTTTGGGGAAGGAATGAGTTGCTATGTCTCTGCTCAGATAATTTGAAATTCATGCTCCTGTTAGAATTTACTCAGACAGATGGTTGTCAATACAACGCTATTGTTTTTTGTCCATGTTTACTGTTGTGTGTGATGCTCTCTATTTTGTCAACTGCGTACACTTTAATTCTTTCTGTACCTTTTTATTGTGACAGAATTAAAAAAAAGCATGTTAAGTAAATAAGTTAAAAATTGCCTTTGAGTTTATCTGAATTGTGGTGTTTTAAATGGACCCATCTGTAAGTTGCTGTTGTTGTTTTTGCCCTGTGTCATTCCAGGATATTGTTTCAGTTATCAATGTTGCCTCAGGATATGGAGCATATAATTATAGTATATGCCCAATAGTGATGCTGCAAAATTTATAGCTTTAAAATAATGTACAGGCAGTGTAGCACATATAACTTTGTTTAAAACATAAAGGGTAGTGCTCAAAATGTGTAGGCCCTAGCTGACAAGAGCAAGATGCTAAAAAAATCCCAAACAAGAAAGGAATCTTTTTATTCAGTCTCCTTCAAACAGTTCATCTTCATCAGCAGCAGAGATATCACTATTTCCGCTGAACTTGTGGCTTGCAGATACTGCTATGGATAGCTACTGCTACAATATTGCTGGGACAGGAGCCTCTTTCCTTTCCCCTTTAAGAAGGCAGCAATTCTAGCAAGTGAAAGAAGCTCTTTGTTCTAAGTCCAAAACTCTTTTCAGCACCTAAAATATTTGCAGCAAGTGGGGTCAAAAATGGAACATCAACAAAACAAGTGCCATTATTCAGATGATCAGGATGGTGTAATAATTAGATTACAGGCCTGTGGAATGGTGGACCATGAAGATGTTTTGATCTAGTGGAGCTAATGATTTCAGGGTACAACATAATCTTGTACACTATCTGCAACCAAATGATGGGGTTCTTCTGTTAAATTAAATTAGGCTATCATTTGATTTCCGATCTTCCATTCAGATCAGATCAGGGATGATTGCATATACCTCATAGAAGAGCTAATAGTCCATTTTATTCATAGCCAAAATTGCTGTTGATTAATATTGGAAAGGAAGTGAAAAAGCCTTCAAACCAAAATGTCAAGCACCAAAAAAATTGTGAGATCCAAGTAGTTAAATGAGTTTAAGGATTTATTGTAAGCTTAAGCTTTCTACAAGAATCTGAACTAATAATGGTCAAGGGAAGTTAGAGGGAGTTAAGAATATAAAGGAATTCAAGGTGGGCTGGACTTAGGTCTTTTGTGGGCCCATAGAGACTCATGACTGATGATGCATTTGAGCCCTCCCTTGGGCTTGGCCTCATCATCTCCTAAACAAAGTTCCATGAATTCAAGGCTCTAGTAGATATGTTTGGGAATAGTTGAATGCATAGTGATTTTGAGTACACAGGGCTCTATGTCTGGAGAAATCAGACATAGAAAGAATTATTATTTTGATGGCATGCATTCAAATAACCCCTCACTACCACCATCTTAAATTTTCTTTCTCTCTTATCAACTGCTGTCAAATTTCCCCATTGTGTACAGTATCTTTGCCCATTTGTTCATAATCCACTGACTAGTAATGTTATTTAACTTATGGTTTCAGATTACTCTTATCAAACCAAGTAGAACATGATTGGCCTTAAGGGATATAAATACAGTCCATAGTAGCAGCTCAGCAATTGAGCAGTAGAGAAAAGCTAAAGAGGGAAATTTTCACAGCTTATTTTATAAAATTAATTTACTATGGGAAAGCAATATCAGAAACCTCTGATTCAGTTAAAATGGACAGGCAAGCAGAGAATGGGAATAATTTACAGAAATATTCTTAAACTACAGGAATACAATATTACTTTTGAATATTATTTCTAGAATATTTTAGGAAAGAATCCAGTCCTATATACACTAGTTTGGTCATAAAATAATATAGGTTTGCAAATCTGATTTTATTGGATTGAAATTTTAAATCTGTCTGAAAGTTAAATCAAAATTACATCTGTGATTTGGTTTGTCAAGTCAAGCCAAGCTCTATGAAATACATATTTTTCTCCCAAAATGCATCTGAAAACACCAAATTGAATGCCCAAAATAGAATCAGAAAATTGAAATGATTTGGAGTTATTATTGTTATCACATGTAGGCTTAGAGAATATAAGTTCTCATTCTACTGGAATCTGTCATGCATTACCTCTTACTGACCTCTGTCTGACTCCAACCCTTTTAACATCCCAAATGTAAAAAAAAAGTCATTGTTGCTTTTCTTCAAAGCAATAGCTGATGAATATTTTCAGTATGGAGAATTCTCAATTTTACATACCATGCAGGTCTAGCAACGGGGTAATTGAGTTAACAAATTGCAGTGGTCATCATCACATGGCACACTCTACCCAAACACACAAGCCAGTCTATAAATCAACACAAAGATCTGTTTTATAGTAATACTAAGAAAATATTAGCTTAATTCCATGCTTAGCCACAATTTGCTCAACCCTATATTAGCCCCGTTTTTTGAAATGTGTTGTGCAAACCCAGTTTCAGTATTTTCAAGTCGTGGTACTTATTTTCTTTGGATCTGGAATGTGAGTTGTAAACAGACATAGCTCACACAGACTTTTGCAGTCTAGGTATGTCGACCTTAGTTGTTTCTCATTTGGGTCCAAAAAGAATTACTTAAAATTTTAAAATTCAAAGAACTTGGCTGGATGTAGCTTGTTCATGCAAGCTACATGTCTCAAAAGTTTCTCCACTGTCCTGGGGTAACTGTTTTGAAATTCTGATTTGCATAAATACTCTGAAAGTAATATAGGTGGAGTAAGAGGAGACAATGCTTGGTAAAATCAATAATTTCTATGAAATGTAACAAAGACAATTAAAATAAATATTTCCATTTGATCACTTATAATATCAACCATCATTCCCTTCTGCTTTCAGGATGCTGTCCTTCTCTAACTTGTTAAGTAATCTAACACCTGATGGTGATAATTTACTAATTGTATTTCAGTTTTGAAAAATTATACATAATTATATAAAAAATAGAATATCAGCTCTAAGTGAAGTCAATCTTAGAGTCATGATGTCTTTATCAAAAAAGCCAAATGCAGAGATGAATTTTCTCATAACAGCTTTATACATTTCTGATACTTTTTCAGGTGTATCAAGCAGCAAAATAATTGGATTGAGTTGAAATTGGTTATATAGCATCTGCTGAGATCATTCTTTGTGTCTAATTGCAATTAGCAGGCTTTTTTTATGGAGATGACTTCTATTTCAAGTAGTCACTTGTTTCAGATCTGTTGCTAATGCTCCTTTATTGTCCCTAAAATTGATCACTTCTTTTGTGTATATGTGTGCTCATACATTAGAGAAGGTCAAATCACTTTGGTTGTGACTTCTAATTGCTGCTATGATTCCCATCCAACAAGAATCACATGAAAATGCTTTGTTCATTGTTTGTGTGTGTGTGTATAGAATAAATGTAGATTTAATTCTGAATTTATGATGGATATTTGAAGGTTATGAAACTCAAATACTTTGGCCATCTAATGAGAAGGAAGGACTCACTGGAGAAGAACCTAATGCTGGGAAAGATTGAGGGGCGATAGAAGAAGGGGATGACGGAATGAGGTGGCTGGATGGAGTCACTGAAGCAGTAGGCATGAGCTTAAATAGACTCCAGAAGATGGTAGGAAGGCCTGGAAAAACATTATCCATAGTGTTGCGATGGGTTGGACATGACTTCGCAACTAACAACAACAATTTGAAGGCTTTAATACCCAGCTGTTTGAAAAAGAGATGACATACACAAATAGGTCCCATCAGAATCTTACAAATTGAAATTGTTAAGTTAAAGTGGGAATTATGGAGGCAGACCAGAAAATTCAGGGTAACCCTTTTATTTAACAGGGTAAAATGTCAAACCACGTGCTAACACAGCAGTTGACAGACAACAGCTGATCGTGTATGACAGTGCTCCTTTTATAGTGCAGTCAGACGTGGTAGCCAATCAGCTGTCATGCTGCCTCCTGCTACTTTCTGGACCAGACAGAAGACTTAATTCACAACAGTCCTCCCCACTTGGACTGTGCATGCGTAGTCTTGGAGATACGCAGGCCATTGCTTGTTTCTTGAAGATCTTCACAGAGGAAACCTTGAAGTTTGTTCACTGAGAATGTTTTGTTGTTGGGGTGGATTTTGTCAGCCCTTGTGGATTTATTCTGGGTGAGGAAGTCACCCTATTGGGAGCACAGGAAATTGCTGAAGCTAGAGTATCACTATCAAATCAATCTTGGAAGTCAGGCTCTGGCTGCACTGGTAAGTTCTGCATTGTTTCAGTGTGGCAGGGGTTTGGTGCTTTCAGCCTTGTTGTGGAGGCTTCTTTGTAGTTGGACTCCTGGGTGTTGCTAGGGTCAGCTGCATGACTTCTCAGCTGGTCAATGTGTCTATGTCACAGACTCCTTTCATCCAATAACACCCTGTAAGAACAGGGTCCAATTATACCTTTCTGGGCATCCATAATGGCACTATAACTTCTGCCAAAACCCTCATCTGCCTCTTTAAATGCCCTGAGGGTCATATTTGGTTCATGTGTATTATCGGGGCATAATTGGGGTGTAGCCTATTTAGATGGGTAGGAGGCATATGCCCATTAATTACTCTGCTAGACTGTAACCTGTGGTGAGGCTTGGGGTTACATGCTGCACCAACAGATATTTGGCCACCTTTGATTCCCAATCTCCCAGGCCCATTCTGGCCAGGGACTCTTTGGCAGACCTCACCATGCATTCTACCTGATCATTAGATGCAGGATGGAAAAGGGCAGAGAGGGCATGCCTGCTGCCTAATCCCGCAAGAATAGTTCCATGTTGGCAGCAATAAATTGTGGACCATTAACTGTTACCAGAAGTCTGGGAAGCCATGCATTGCAAATAACTTTATGTTCTGATGGTGGCATCTGACATGGTGGATGACATGGGCATCACCTCCAGCCAATTAGAATAAGCTTCCACAGCTACTAAAGGGTTTTACCTTGAATTGGGCCCGCTAGGTCGATATGTACTCCTGACCAAGTTTTTTTTGGATTCTCCCATTCAGTTAGTGTTGCTTTTGGGGCAAAGGATGTAAGACTTGGCAGGATTGCCACTCAGAAATCCAGTTAAAGATGTCTTTATCTAGTTGGGACTACCATACGTAACTACATGCAAGACTTTTCATGTTAGCAATTCCAGGGTACTCCTCATGAAGAGATTCCAATACCTGCTTGTATAAGGTGGATGGTATTACTACTCTACATCCCTATAACAAACAACCCCTTTGTGCTGAAAGTTCATGTTGTCTTGTAAAGAAGGATTGGAATTCTTTGGAATTGTGCTGTGTGGGCCATCCTCTTTTAACCCAGTCCAATACATGTGAGATTACCTTGTCCCATGCAGATGTCTTTGTCACCTCTGAAGTGGTGACAGGAGTCTGGAATTCATCTTTCAGCAATACAGATGAAGCAGGAGCTGAGTCGTTGACAATAGTTGGCAAAGGGCAGCGACTCAAGGTATCAGCAGGACATAAGTTCTTTCCAGCCCAGTGTAGTAATGTGTAATTATAAGCAACCAGGAACACAGTCCAATGAATCATGCATGGTGACAACACTTGGGGTGTCTGCTTGTCCCTGGCCAATAAACTTAAGAATGATTAGTGGTCTGTCACGAGCTGCAAAATGTCTGCCAAAGAAATACTCATGAAATTTCTTTACACCAGCCACCAGAGCAGGAGCCTCTTTTTTTGTCTGGCTATAGTTACATTCTGCAGCAAAGTTCTGGAGAAGAAAGCTATTGGGGCTTCTCTGCCAGTGGGCAATTTATGGCTTTGAACTGCTCCAATGCCATATTGGGAAGCATCACATGCTAATACAAGAGGTAAGTGCTCATTGAATTGAATTAATACACTATCTGAGGTCAGAAGAGATGTTACAGCCTGAAATGCTACAGCCTGCCTCTTGCCCCTGACCCAGGTGTGCTTTTATCAAGCAATCTATGTAAAGGCTTTGCCGAAATAGCGTTGTGAGGAAAAAGATTGCATAGAAGTTTCAAAGCCCCAGAAAGCTTGAAGGTCTGTTTTGTTTCAGGCATGGGTGCCTTTTGGATGGAAGTAATTTTAGATTCAGTGGGATGGAGACCAGCAGCATCAAGGAGTAGCCTAGGAAATTTACCTTGGTGACCCCCCACCTTGCATTTATCTTTATTGACTTTGAGTCCTACCTCTTGTAGACTTTTGAAAACTATGTGTAAATGCTCAAAAAGTTGTTTTTGAGATGTGCAGATAGCAGTATATCATTGCAGTATTGTATTATACCTTGTACGCCTTGTAATGTGTTCCAACGAATTTTGAAAAAGGCCTGGGGCCACACTCACTCCAAATTGGAGGCACCTGCACCTAAAAGCAACTGTTTGTAGGCCTGTGAGGTAGGCCTAACTTTGTAAAAATGGTGCTGTGACCTATGGAGTGTATTAAATGTTGAATCTCAAGTAAAAGGTAAGAGTGTACCTTTAGTGCTCTGTTAATTGTACATTTGTAATCAACATAGATTCATACTGATCCATCAACATTGACACTATTGGGATCTCCCATTTTGAGTGATCAACAGGTTCCAATACTCCTTGTGATATTAATTTGTCCAATTGTGCATCAATCTTTGGTTTAAGGGAAAAGGGAACTCTTCTAGGCTTGAGTCTGATGAGGGCAACATGTGGATCCAGGTTAAAGGAAATAGGGGTCCTGTGTATTTCCCATCAAAAACATCCTTAAATTAATGTAACAGATTTTCTAAGCCATGTTCCTGTTTGGAATTGATGCCACTGATTCCCAATCCCAATGATTTGAACCAATCTAACCCCAATAAGCTGGGGAGGGAGCCCTCCATAATAATTAATGGAAGTTTCCCCACAAAATTTTGGAAAGTTACCTGGAATTTGTGTATTCTGATGACTGGCACCAGATTTGATTGGTAGTCTCTGAGGTGGAGGCTATAGGACTGTAACCATCTCTTTGACATCTGTGGAACTAGGCATTTAATGGTACTCCAAGAAACAATAGATAGGGAAGACCCTGTATGTATCTCCATTTTACAGGGACTATTCTCTACTTTTACATTTCCAAAAAAATATTTCCTCCTATAAGGGCAAATATTGTTTGCCCTAATATTGCTGTGATATTCCTATCCAGGCTATCTTGCACAAAGCAGTCTTGATAATAGGCTGTTCCTTTATACCTGGCATTTTGAAAATTTGGGCTCTGAAGTGGTGGTAAAAGAGCCGTACAAACTTTAGCTAAGTGCCCTTTCTTTTGACAGCGAAAATTTAAATTTACAAGTCTGTCTCTGGTGATTTCCCCCACAGCTTATGTAAAAGGACCTGTCTGGCGAAGTTTTGCCTCACCAAACCTTTTTTAAGCCATTGGTGTACTGTGGTGATAGATGTCCTGGTCAGGATCTGTGTTCTCTTTAATTTTAGTCTGTTCCATATGAACAGACTTTTTTTTCTAGGGGTAACAGCTTCACTTGATGCCTGTATTTCACCTGCAGATTGGTTGGACATCTCAGCTGCTTGAGCTTCATCAATAGCTTGCTGTAGTAATAGGTCTGGCTTAGCTAGCAATCGTTGTTGAAGGTGGAGATCTCTCACTCTGCACACTAATTGATCCAACAGAATATCATCTAGTAGTTCCCTGAAACAGCAATCCTGTGTTGATTTTCTCAGTGTGGCCTTAAACTTACTAATATTCTTGTCCTCAGCCTGATAGCACCTATGAAAAGTGTGCCTTCTAGCTATTCTTGATTGTTTGGGAGCATAATGGCTCCCTAGAACTGTTAAAATAGTCTCCCAAGATACCTTATGAACTGTCTGAGGTAACAGGAGTGCAGCTGCCATGTCAAAAACTTCAGCACTGCAAAAGCTCAAAAAACCCCATCTTTTTCCGCTTTGCTGAAATATCATGTAGATCATTAGCTCTAATAAAACACTCAAACCTGTCCAGATAAGATTCCCAAGTATCAGTTCCCAACTGATATAGGCAAAGGAGAGTGCCATTGCCATTTCAGCAATGGATAGCTCTGAGTGACTTCAGTTAACAGATTCTGAATTCCAGCTGGTTGTCTCCCTTCTCTATCCCATCCTCATTGCCAGTATTAAGTTAAAGTGGGAATTATTGAGACAGACCAGAGAATTCAGGGTAACTCTTTTATTTAACAAGCTAACTGGGTAAAACGTCAAACCGCATGCTAACACTGCAGATGACAGGCAACAGCTAATCGTGTCTGACAGCGCTCCTTTTATAGTGCACTGTCAGATGCGGTAGCCAATCAGCTGTCATGCTGTCTCCTGCGACTTTTCCAGACCGGAAAGAAGACTTAGTTCACAACAGAAATATATAGGAAATCAAAGCTGAGATCAGTGTCACAGATGACTGAGACTGTTTAATTTAAAATAATTGAATTAAAGTGGAAGTTTTAGCCAAGAATCCCAACAAAGATTTATGCTTATGTTGTCCAACTGCCAAAGCTACAATGCTATGAGCCATATAGAAAAATTGCTCTGTTCAGAACTCTGCAGTGGTTGACCAGCAAGGTGCCACCTTTAATAAGGCTTCAAATGATATGATAGGGCTGTAGACCTTGTGGTCAGTGAGAACAGAGGTAGGACCACTGATCAATTGGATTTTGGCTGCCTCAGATCTCATAGAGGAGGCACATTGACCTAATTAATTCTAGCCAGAAATGTTTTGATTGTTTGCACAGTGTGGTTTTTTTTTTCATTGAGGCAACACTTAACTGGGTGAAAGCCAGGAGTCATTGGATGGTTGGAGTCAAAATGAAATGCTCGATTTTGATTGCTGATTTTGGGGAGGATTTAAACCAAAACTAAGTCTTAAAGTTCAGTGGTGTTCATGTTGTGGTCTCACACAGTTGTTCTGCAAATAAATAAAATTACCCATTTTCCACTGACATATTTAAAATTAATTTTATTAAATTAATTTATATAATTCCTACTAAGTCTAGGTAAAATATGATCTGTAAGACAGCTTATATATAAAACTCTTAAGCAAACCCTCATATCAAAGAAACCATAACAAATAACTAATCAATCCAAACTCCAAATTACCCTTCCCCCAATCAGCCATGTTTTGGGGATACTGTAACCCAGTCAAAATAGGGTAGTTTCCTTCTAGGATAGTCTGCCAAGAAAAAAGTTGGGACAATAGGATTGGATTGTAATGTAAACCCAAATTCTGTAAATAACACTTTTGAAAGGTACATTTGCATGTATAGAAAAGGAGCTTTTAAGATGCTACCATATTTGGGGGAAGGTTAATTTTCCTTGTGGGGAATATATCTTAAGTTAATAGTGGTGTTCTTTTCATGTAAATCCCTTTCTTTCTCCAATGGATTACTTTATATCTCCTTATTTTGTTTTGAAATTGTTTTCTTCTTGTTATTTTTTCTCCCCTTATTAAAACTTTGTTCCTTTTGCAAGAAATGTGATTTGGGGGGGGGGGGGATGGGACCATTTCAGGAAGTCTAACCTTAAGATGGTAAAAAGATGCCCATCCTTCCATCTTTTCTGTTTTCATGTGCCTTCCTGAGAGAAGGGATGAAGAAAAATAAATTATGCTGGACATGTCATGACAAGGCAAATGTTGAAATAAAAGAGTGACATGGTGATCTTTATATGGATCAGGGTTTGAGACACTACCAACTTTTGTACATTTTTCCTCTTTTTTCCTCTCCCAGTCTTTTGTATATTCACTGCTGTCTGTCTGACCATGAGAAGCTTGAAAAAGCTTTGCCTATGTTGTTCTGGTAACTTTTTAGAGAAAAGTGACTGTATTCTCAAAGGCAGCCTAACAACCAGTTGGGGAGATCCAGTTGGACTATTAGCTGAGTTGGTCATCCGTATCATCAAAATACAGCTCCTAAATTTAAACTAATTAAAAAAAAACTTTCTCAACTGGAAAACTATTGGAGACTTAGAAACAAGCTTCTTATACCCGTGGCGGCAGTATTAGAATGCAGTATTGCAGGCTAATTCTCTAACTCTGCTGACTGCCAGCAGTTCAACCCTGACCAGCTCAAGGTTGACTCAGGCTTCCATCCTTCTGAGTTGAGTTTAATGAGGTGTCAGACTGTTGGAGGCAAACTACTCAGGGAATGCTATAAAGCACTATGAAACAGTATATGTCTTTTAAATTTTACTGCATTGCATGTGGCTTTTTGTTTTGCTTATTTGCTTTTGCTTTTTGTTTGTTTGTTTCAAACTGACACCTGCATTAACATATGGTTTATGCTGCTTGTCCTTCTCCTTTTATATTATTTCACAATACTAAATAATTCCCTAAATACAATCAATATGAACTTCTCTGTAACTAATTGCAGAGTTCCAGGCAAAAGAGTAATAATTTGGCAACTAAGGTTTTCCTTTGTAGAAAAACACATTTTTTAAAAAAAACGGGGAGAAAGGAAGGAGAAAACAGCATTATAATAGTGCAAGATGTTTATTTATTTATTTGATTTGTCAATCACTTATAAGATAATAGGTATAAATATAAACATAATTATGAATACATGAAATGGATACATATAAGAAAAATAAAAAGAAACAATAGGACAGGGATGGAAGGCACGTTTGTGTGCTTATGCACGCCCCCTAAAAATTAATGGAAAATGAAATTTGATCATTCAGCTAAAGTTACTTATCAGCAAGCTTACACTGGATGCCTAATCCATCATGCATTCCAAGGCATTGGTCTTCAAAGTATAAAGGAACCCTTGACTGCTAATAAGACATAATAGCAGACTGCAACATACATCCTTTTGTGAATGGCAAACTCTATGCTGTGCTTACATTGAGAAATGTTTTCAATTTAATTCTATCTAGAGCTTACAGAATACATATTCCAGGGCAAATTCTGGTTACTCTTGGGAATAATTTAAACTGTTGTTTTTAACAATTGGAAAAAGGAATGGGCTAGAATAGATGTTGTGTGTGAAATTATTTTTAATCACAATTGAAAATGTCATACAATTCAGTATGCATGATATTGATTTAAGCAGTGTGGAACAATTTAAAAGTAGACATTCTTGGCTAATGAGTTAATTTTTAATGATAATTTTATTACATGGTTGAACTTAATACTTAAAATGTGTGGGCTATCTGGTTCTGACAAAGAAAATTAATGTATTTGTGGATTCCTCCTGGACACAGCATTATTGCCCTTCGTTAAAATAGATGGGTATTTGGAGATGGTAGCAGCGGTTTTTTACAAACTCAACTTAAACTAAGATGACCAGATCAGTTCCTTGATTTGGTAAGACAAAGAAACACTATTCTTTTCTGAATTGTTTCCCACTGTAAAAGAGGAAAAAAGAAGCAGAATAGAAATGTATCATCAGAAATTTAGTTTTAGTTTGCTTGAATGAATGGATTTACATTGGCCCTTTGAAATAAAGTTTGATGCAGACTTCTATATGTGATATCTTTGGTGAAATGAACAACACTGATAACAAAATGCAATAAACTTATATAAGGGAAGCTGCCCACTTAAGCAATTTTTGATTGGAAGTTTCTTTCATTTATCAAAATCATACTATGATAATAGGATGAACAAAAAGAAAAAACACTGAAAGCTGGAAATCACACCAATATTTAAACAAAGAACAAACCTTTGTCACTGATAAAATCTAGCTCCAATTTCAGAATTTCCCATAAAATTGAATATTTACAAAAAACAAAAAGGTATTTATTCTATTGTCCAGAAATAGAAAAATAAAAATAATAATTCAACGTATGTCATTCAAAACTTAATTGGAGTCAAAAGATAATTTAAAACTGAACAATTCTAGACTGCTGAATATGAAGTCAGATACATTGTAAAGCAAGTGGTGTGTTTAAAAGGAAAGTCTAGATAAAATGCAATAAATTGATGAGTCTAAATGGTGAGGAAAGTGTTTCTTTAGTTCAAATTATCATTTATTATTGTTGGTTTTTTTTATTCAATAAGACGAAGCTTCAATTTGGAAATTTGATTCCAAGCCAGTTCAATCAAGCATCTAAAAAGATTTACTTTTAAGATTTATTCTGAAAGATTAAATCAATTGACAAGTTGAACTGGGCGCTTCTGAATCAATTCATATATTTAGAAAGTCAAAATGGGTCAGTGATTTGAAGCAGCAGTTTGAATTGTATCAGGACTGACTTGCGAATTCATCTTGTGTATGGTTTCTATTGAGCATAGGTGAATATTCAATAAGGATAGGAAAGAATGTGTTTGAGCTACATTCTCTTCTAAACAAAGGTGACTCTGTCAGGTTCCCAGGTTCTTAATCATGAATTTGCTTTGACTCACTTAAGTATAGTTTACAAGACCAAAAGCTTATTTGGGGACACCACAGTTAGAATGATAATACAAAGCAATGATGAGGTCTCAAAACAAGTGAACGATAAGATAAAAAGTGGGCCTAAGAAAAATGGTTTTTAGATATAGTACAAAGATATTTCCACTTTAGATTATAGATCCTTATAATTTAGAACATGCAAACCCACAAAGCCATTATAGAGGAATCATTTTTTATTTTAAGTCAGATGAATGCCTTTTACAATTCTGCCACTATTTTTTGCAAAGATAAATAACTGATTTATCTGGTTGCTGGTAAGGTGGGATGTATCAAAAGTAGTCAAACACATGGTATCTAAATTCATTTTGAAATATTCCTTCTTTTTTTAAATACTCAACTCTTGAAATACGCAAAGTCACTTCACAGAGTAGAACAATTCTGCACTCCCTGTTAGAAAACTCTCAACATGTTATTAACAGAAGCTATATAGAAATGAATATCTCCCATTAAAATATAATTGTTTATATATTTCATTAGAAATGGGAACTATAGGCATTGCTGTTAAGTTTGAGCATGGGCGAGAAAGAATGGAGACAAGTTTCTGAACGGTGAATTTCAGCTCTTTATTTACATTGTGATTTGCTCACCTAATATCAGTAAAACCCGCCTTATATAGGCAACCCTTGTAACGTTTAACCAATAACAAGCTAGGAACGCTAGCTTTTATAACCAATAAGAACTCTCTGTTAAGGGCCAATCGGATTCCCCGGAATGGGCCAATCCGGTCTGGCCACTTAACAGCCAATCAGAAGTGCAGGGCCAGAACCCTGCACTTACTCCAAGCTCACACTTTATTAATTATATTGCATACACAACAATTGCCTTTAGAGCTATTTTGGATTTCCTTAACTGAATTCAGATTTATCTTTCTTATATTTTGCATTATGTTCCTAGCCATGACTATTTGAAGTTACCTAAACACTCTTCCTAACCCTCTTCCTATTTTCCTAATGGCATCCCCTTTTATTTCTCCAGCACATAAAAATACAAAAGTAATGTAGCATTGCAATAACTTCTGAAGAGTCAAGGAAAAAATGTTGTCTTCAAGAAACAGAATTCCACCCTCTGTGAGGCCACAGTAAGTATCAGGAAGGAAACTAATTGTAACAATAATTAGCTTTGGATCACTAGAATTTGTTTAAAGATGGTGGATCAGATGAGCCCTGTAATTCATTCCAAGTGATGTGTACATATAACCTAACTTGTTAGCTAACATTTTAGCCACTGACATCTAACATATCCTCTCTAAATAAATATATAAAGCAATTGCCTTAATTAGTTTGGGTTATTAAAGGACATTAGCCATAGGGGGAAGGCAAGGATGCAGGCATTTTATCCCCGCTGATGACAAAAATATAGATGTGACTGAACGAAAGAAGACAAATACTTTACTTCAAATTGTCTGGTACAAACAATAACTCATTTAGCTTGCATTTAGCTAGCGTAATCCCTGCCTTCAATGTTGTGATCTGTTACTTTTGCTGTTCTGGTCAGTGGAGAAGGCTAAGCTTAATGGCCTATTGATTCCATTGCAGCGGCAACCTTTTCGAATGATTTATGATGTAGCTTGGCCTCTGATTCCTTTCACCTATTGTAAGGGCTTATTTACAATTCATCATCTCTTGAAAGAAAGGTAACTAGTCTCCTCCTCCTTCCTACTGTGGTATTAGTATTTGGAGTATTTGCCTCTATTGGTGATAAATATAAAATGGGGAAAAGGGGACACTGGTATTTCCATAAGTCACAATATCACAACAGTAAGACCATCAAAAGTCAATCATATAGGTCTATATAAATAAATTACTGACTTTCCTGCTATTAAGGTTGAACTTTTATGATTTCTTTGTAGAAGGCCACCTCTCTGCTCCTTTTGTAGGGTCTTTGCAGAGAAAATGAAAAATCCCATTATTAAAGAATATTTGAGGCGTTTAGAGTACATTTCTATGCACATGGGTTGCATGGGTATGAGCAGGGGGAACAAGGGAGATAAAAGACATGTATTTGATGAAGTTGTCACACAAAGATGGCAACCTATAGTGTGCACTAGCAGCAGCCATTATAGTCCAAGTACATAATTGTAACATTGCTGTAACATCCTGAGGTAGGTTTTGTTTTTTGGTACCATTGAGGTTTGCTCTGGATAGTGCTGTGCCAATGCTGAAGGTTGTTCCTTTTATTTTCCTTATTTTAGGACAATGGATGTTTAAATGGCCATTATCATTATTTCTTATTGTTTAAGTGGTAGAAAATTAATAAAGTCCAAACAGGGTCAATTTAGCATGAATTATAACTGATTTATTCTTATTCCAGAGGAAATAAATTGTTTAATTTGCCAAATTGTTTAACCTGCCTTGTTTGATTCAGAAACATTGGTTCTGCTCCATTTCTTTTAGTCTACTGCAAATAATGACACTGCAGTAGCTACCAAAATGAAGAAGGTGGAGTCTTCCTTATTTAGATCAATATCAGGTTGATGAAGAAAAAAGAGTCTTGGATTAAGTAATTTATAATTTTCAAACCAGAGTGATTCTTGGAATGAGATCATGGATGACCTGCCCCAACCACAACATGTTTAAATAACAATAAATATTATTTTTCTTGGGTTCCTAATTATCTCATCCTTGGCATTTTGCTTTTTTATATAAAGCTTTTGAGATGAGCTCCTATAAAAGGCAAAAAAGAAAGCTGGTGCATTTTAATTGGCTAGAAGTCTTCTAGGGATTTGAAAAACAATAATTTGCAAAAAAAAGTGCTCCAAGACATGTGAACTCTTGAAACTTGAAGTAACTTAATCCACTACTAGCGGTGATAATCCAAGTACACATTTTCAACGGTGAGTGCATTTTCTCCGTGAGTGCACGGAGATATATATATATATATATTTTCTTAAGTTATCACGGGTACTTACATGTCTGGCATTCAGCTTTGTTCGGGTATTTTCCTACGTCATAATAGTGGTGCTTTTAAAGTTGTAGCAACGTTTCAGCAGAATCTCATCTGCCATCATCAGGCTTCTGTATGGTGTTTGTCTGTGAATCAGACTTTTACAGTGGTTTCAGATTTAAATTTGGGGCAGCCTATTGCTGTGTCAGAATGATTTTTTCTTCCTCCTGATTGGTTGAGAGTCTTGGTCTGTGTTTATTGGTCTTGGAGTTTGCTATGTTCTGCTACTAATATCTTCTGTCTGTTTTTTTTTTGGGGGGGGGGCTCTTTTTGTATCTTGATTGGCTGGCAACCTTGTATTACTTTATTGGAAGCCTTTAGTGCAGCTTGGCTTAGGGTAAGTGGACAGCTATCATTCGTTAGGAAGCTGGGTTTCATCTGGGTGCCTGGTTGGGGTGTGTTTGAGCTGGAGGTATCAGGGGGGATCTGTTTGTGCCCAGGTGTTTGCCTGGCTTGTGGTGTGGAGATTTTTTTGTTTGTGAGTGCAGGCTTCCAAATGATTGACAGCCTCCACACCACAAGCCAGGCAAACACCTGGGCACAAACAGATCCCCCCTGATACCTCCAGCTCAAACACACCCCAACCAGGCACCCAGATGAAACCCAGCTTCCTAACGAATGATAGCCATCCATTTACCCGAAGCCAAGCTGCACTAAAGGCCTCCAATAAAGTAACACAATGTTGCCAGCCAATCAAGATACAAAAAGAGCCCCCCCCAAAAAAAAAAAACAGACAGAAGATATTAATAGCAGAACACAGCAAACTCCAAGACCAATAAACACAGACCAAGACTCTCAACCAATCAGGAGGAAGAAAAAATCATTCTGACACAGCAATAGGCTGCCCCAAATTTAAATCTGAAACCACTGTAAAAGTCTGACTCACAGACAAACACCATACAGAAGCCTGATGATGGCAGATGAGATTCTGCTGAAACGTTGCTACAACTTTAAAAGCACCACTATTATGACGTGGGAAAATACCCAAACAAAGCTGAATGCCAGACATATATATATATATATATATATATATATATATATATATATATATATATATATGTGTGTGTGTGTGTGTGTGTGTGTGTGTGTGTGTGTGTGTATATGTATATGTATATGTATATGTATATGTATATGTATATGTATATGAATATGTATATGTATATGTATATGTATATGTATATGTATATGTATATGTATGTATGTTTTCTTAAGTTTTCGTGGGTACTTACATGTATGGCATTCAGCTTTGTTCAGGTATTTTCCCACGTCATAGTAGTGGTGCTTTTAAAGTTGTAGCAACGTTTCAGCAGAATCTCATCTGCCATCATCAGGCTTCTGTATAGTGTTCGTCTGTGAGTCAGACTTTGAACACTATACAGAAGCTTGATAATGGCAGATGAGATTCTGCTGAAACATTGCTACAATTTTAAAAGCACCACTACAATGACGTGGGAAAATACCCGAACAATATATATATATATATATATATATATATATATATATATATATATATATATATATATATATATATATGCATTTACCATTCTTTCAAGACATGGATCCTATTCCCAATCTCAGGCCACCTGGGATTACTAAGGTATATTCCAATAAATTTTCCGCTGCATTTTCTCTGTACAACAGGAACAGAATTTTCAAAATACAGTATATTCCTGTTGTAATATTGTTCACATATTAATAACTTTATATTTGTATAATAACATTGCCTAATACGTTATTATCATTATAAAAGTTAGTAACCAAGCAGATGATTTGGAGATACTGTGTATCTATATATAAGTAGAAGGTATAACCCAACTCCACTCTTTTTCCAACCGGTATATTAGTCCAGTTGGTATTTGGAGATATGCTATACCTACTCAGGAGGGCACACTGAGTTAAGGCTTCTATCCCTTGACAAATCTGTCTTCCATAACTATCTATTTCCTTGAAACCATTCAAGGTAGCAATGAATTATGAATTCCACTAATTGATTGTGTAATGAGTAATAAGATGTACCGTGTTTCTCCAACAATACAGCCTCCCCCAATAGGAAGGCCCAGCATGCTTTATAGGCATAAAATCAAATTAAGCCCCTCCCCTCCCCTTAAATTAAGGCAAACATTAAACATGCAAAATGGGGGGAATAGCAGGGGTGGGCTGGTTGTTAGGAAGTACTTTTGTTGCATATGGTGCTGCTTGCGTTGATCTCTGCGTTGGTGGGGCACTTCGTATTGGGAAATGTTCCACCACCATTGCTTTCCCTTCTCCCCATGCTGCCACGGCTTTTAAAGCAATGCTGCAGTGTTTGGCACAGCCACACATGGCCAGCCAGGCTCCTCCCTGCAACTGGAACCCAGCAGAGACACTTGGCTTCAGGCGCTCCTTTTGCCTTTGAAAGCAAAGCCAATTCTTTTAAAAAATGATGCCCTACTACCAGTACAACAAAGCCTCCCCTGCCTGAGAGGGCAGCCCAACCCCATGGTGGGGAGGTGAATCTCCCGGGGCCACAGCTCAGGATCAGCCCACCCTGGGAGAAGCGCCCAGACGCTATCCCTGCCTGGCACTGGGCAGAGTGTGAAGAGCTTCACCTGGGGTGTCCAGAGCAGCTGACAAGTGGGCCAGCGGTAGAGCTCTTGCCAAGGCAGCGAGTGCCTCCCCATCGGACCCTCCGGTCATCCTGCCAGGGCCGCGCCAGAGCCGTGAAGGCTGGGCAGAGTTGGGAAAGCGAGCTGCGGGTGATGCCCACCTGCCAACTGAAAGAGCCAGGCTGACCTGAACTTGGCTTTCTTCCCAAGTCTCTCCAGCCCGAACCCAAAGGAGCCACCAGGAGAGGCTGCACCTACCCATCCACAGACAGGGAAGCAAGGTGGCAGCAGTGCTGCTTCCCTGGCCGGCAGGTTGAGTGGAGAGAGCCTGAAGCCGCTCGTCCTTTCCACCCCTCACCCAGCCCATCCCCTTCTCCTCCCCACGCATCTCCAAATTGGTCATGGGTATCAGATGAGCCCTGTAATACATTCCAAGTGATGTGTACATATAACCTAACTTGTTAGCTAACATTTTAGCCACTGACATCTAACATATCCTCTCTAAGTAAATATATAAAGCAATTGCCTTAATTAGTTTGGGTTATTAAAGGACATTAGCCATAAGGGAAGGCAAGGATGGAGGCATTTTATCCCTGCTGATGACAAAAATATAGATGTGACTGAACGAAAGAAGACAAATACTTTACTTCAAATTGTCTGGTACAAGCCCTCCCCACGCATCTCCAAATTGGTCATGGGTATCGGGCAGAGGCACTCACTTGTCAAAGCTCAGCTTGGAGGAGGACACGGTGCAGGCCATCACCTTGCTTCCCTGTCCACAGATGGGTGGGTGCTATCATTGCCTCAGGCAGCCTCTCCCTGGTCCCGGGCTGGAGGGACTTGGGAAGGAAGCCAAGCTCAGGTCGGCCTGGCTCTTTCAGTTGGCAGGCGGGCACACACCCATGGCTCGCTTTCCCAGCTCTGACCAGCCTGCATGGCTCCAGCAGGGCCCTGGCAGGATGAGCAGAGGGTCCAGTGGGGAGGCGCTCACTGCCTTGGCGAGAGGACTGCCGCCGGCAGGAGGGCCTGCCTGTCAGCTGCGCTGGGCACCCCAGGTGAAGCTCTTCATGCTTTGGCCAGTGCCAGGCAGGGATGGCAGCTGGGCATTTCTCCCAGTGTGGGCCAATGCTGCGCTGCAGCCCTGGGAGATTCGCCTCCCCACATGGGAGGGGAGTCTTTGTTGTAGTGGTAGTAGGGCATCATTTTTAAAAGAATTGGCTTTGCCTTTGAAGATGAAGGGAATGCGGTGACAGGAGTGCCTGAAGCCAAGTGTCTCCGCCAGGCTATGGTTGCAGGGTGGAGCACTGGCTGGCCGCGCATGGCTGTGCCAAACGCATTGCTTTAAATGCCGTGGCAGCATGGGGAGAAGGGAAAGCAATGGTGGCAGAAGGTTTCCCGATACGAAGTGTCCCACCAACACCGAGGTCAATATGCAAGCCATCTCTGCCCGCCCACCTGAGCATGCAAGGGGGGGAAATTAAGTAATTAAGACAGCCTAGCTGTTTTTTGGGGGGATTAAAAAAAAGGCCCGGCCTTATTTTGTGAGAAACACGGTATTTCTGTTGTTCTTAATCTCTTTTTTATCACCTTTATTGTATGATCCCTAGTCCTTGTAGTTTTACAAGAAGATGAAAAAAATTTTTTCGTGTTAATTTTCAATGTCACACATGATTTGATATACCTTGAATGTATTCTTGCTCTGTCACTTTTTTTCCTAAGCATGTTATGTCTCAGATAGGAGGCCATGTGGAGATTCTGTGTATGTTACTTTGTGCTCCATTGGGAACAAATGTAATATAACAAATGTAAATGTAAATGTAATAACATTAATCAATAGATTGGGAAAATGAATTATTATTGTTCACTGGGCTTTTGGAAGGTCATTCAAGAGATTTTGACAAATCTGTTTTTATTGCTTTCTATACATCTAGCTAAAAGACTATTTGTTTATTGTAGAAAAAGGATTCCAGGGCAAGAGGGACTCTCTACCATTCCTTTCTTGCAATAGGAAATTCCATTGGATTGCATGCTCATCTACAAATCTCTGGATATTTGAATCCCATATTTTGATATGATGTGTTGCTACTATTTCTCATACAGGATATGTTTGTCAGATATATTTGGGTATAATGTTATCTTAATATTGGATGTCTTGTCTCCATCCACCCATCCCTTCTTTTCTTCCAAAAGTTCCCCATTAAAAAATAATCACAAAATAAAATACAATTGTAAATTATCATCAGACTGAACTACCACCAAATTGAAACACTCTTCTACAAATGTACTGTACTATGGACTTTCCTGCCCAAAATCCAGAAGTAAGTAGTTTAATAAACCCTGTCCTGGTCCTGAAATACATGACAAACTCATGAACACATTAGTTGGCTCACTTCAGCCTCCTATTTGAAGGATGATAAGTAGACATCTTCCCTCTCCCTCCTTAAGTATTATCCTCAGTTTTATAGATCGTATACCTTGAAAGTTACCCTCCTCTGGGATACAGATGGTTGCTTTGATCTATCTTTGATGTCATGAGGATAAAAATCATCCTAATAGTTAAACTCACCTTACAACAACTGTGATTGAATGATAAAAAAGTACTTGACAATAGGAATTGTGCCATAATTTTTTTAGGATTGAATATAAGAAGGTTATTAAATATAATAGGGAAGTAAGAGATGAATTCTATTTATTCAAACATTTCATAATAAGAATAGCCATAGGGAACATTGCTTTCTACCTCTAATATTAGAGCCCCCCTTCAAATCTTGGTCATATTTACTTAGAGAAGCTGAATTTGATTAATCTCTCTTTGCTTTTCCTGATTTATTGCTTTACTGCTTGTCTCCAACTGAAACAAAGCTAAGATATAAAACAATTTGATGTACATTTGTCATACCTTTTCCTACTGCTTAGCAGGCAACCTAAAGTCCATAGACTGTATGAGCATCTTCCCTCCTTATTTTGCACCGAACTATCTTGTCACCAAAATTCAGTAGTAAAATGCATAAATAGCAAATTTTCTGAGCTTTTTAAAATAAGGAAAATGTATTAAAACTTCCATAGGGCTATTTTATTTTTACTTTTACTACAGCAATGTCTTTCCTCACCCCTTTCTCCAAAGAAAAGGTCAATCCTAAATTTTTCCTACCCCCCCAAAAAAATCTTCATCTTTCAAAATGTCTTTTTCCATGCCACCCAGATGTAAATTGTAAGGTTCTTATGGCAAGGGTCTGAGAGAGAAAGAGAATTAAAGTGTGAAAATGAGATGGAAATGGACAGAAAGAACATTCATACACATTGAGCAATTAGATTTTAAGTGCTTAGTCAGCATTGCTAGATTACATTTGTTCCAGTCTAACTTAACTAATTTCAGTAGTACAGTGGAGAAGGATCAAATGGAGCTGGGAGTGATGCTGTCAGATTTTGTTCAGTGGTTGCACTCTATTTTCAATGTTCAATTTTTAATGTTCTCATAAGACATGTTCATGTGAGAAAAGTTCACCCATCCAGTGGTGTACTTTGAGACACTATTTCATAGCAGTGGCAAATTGAAAATATTAATTTTCTGTACTCTTCCCCCCACCATCAACCAGTCAAGGACTGTTACCTGAAGTATAAAGCTATTCATATTTCCTAAATTACAGTAATATTGCTGCAGAAAAAAAAAAAGGCAAAGCATTAATCCTTTCCATGACAATATTCACAGTAAGACTGAGAAACGATGCAGTAAACATTTAGAACTCGAGGTGATTAAATGTTCAAAAAGTTGTTCCTGAATCTTCAATAAGCATTTGAAAAAGTACCTGTCCAAAAGCAGACTTGCATGATTTGTGACTAACCACACCATCCTAGACGAACTGAAATATTTCACAAGAAGAGTTCTCCACTCCTTTACTCATTGCAGAATACCTTATGCCACCAGCCTTGAAATTCTAGACCTAGAAAACCTTGAATTACGCCGTCTTCGGTCTGATCTAAGTATGGTATATAAAATCATACATTGCAATGTCCTACCTGTCAATAAATACTTCAGCTTCAACCATAACAGCACAAGAGCAAACAATAGATACAAACTCAAGGTTAACCGCACCAAACTTAATTGCAGCAAATACGACTTCAGCAACAGAGTGGTCAATGTCTGGAATACTCTACCTGAGTCTGTGGTTTCTTCCCCAAATCCCAAAAACTTTAATCTTAGACTGTCTACTATTGACCTCAACCCTTTCCTAAGAGGTCTGTAGGGAACGTGCATAAGCGCATCAACATATCTACTGTCCCTTTCCTATTGTTTCTTTTATTTTTTTTATTTTTTCTTATATGTATCCATGTATTCATAACTATATTTTGTACTTATACCTATTATCTTGTAAGCAATTGACAAAAACAAACAAACAAACAAATAAATAAATAAAATATTTGTGATCCTGAGCCAGGGAATTTCTGATTGCCCAGACCTTAGAACTGATACATATTAGGTCTTGGAGGTTTCCAAATCATCCAGGTTTAGCCTTTCCCCAAGATTTCTTTGATCATTTTTATTCAAGCCCATACAAAAATAATGTTGGGCACATTTATATACACTTGCAAACTGTCTGAAAAATATGTGGGTGTGCATGGGTTTTTAGAGCATTATACTCTCAGCAATCTGTAGCTCACATTACTTCTCAAACTTCCTAGAATTCAGTTAAATCCTAAGGGATTCATCATGAGAGAATTATTTTCATGGGGCCTTTTTAGATCAGGAACAAAATAACCCCAGGATATAATAAAGTAAGATGAAAAATGTGAAGAGGTTCTTTAAAAAAACTACCCTGAGTATGAAGCAATAAAACAGAAACTTTTTTCTGAAAAAATGAGGATAGATTTGGGGATATAGAAAGACAGATTATGACAAAGGAGTAATACAGTGGTTTCACAAAGTGGCCAAAATGGGTATAAGAGATGGCTAAACCATTGGCTGAACCATTTCCAATATAGAACATAGCTGACCAGTATCCCAAAGTTTATATACACTGCAACAGACAAAGAACAGGTTTAGAATAATATCAAATTAGATGGAATTACTTGTTCTAGTTTAGTGAATGGGAAACTAAAGAGAGAAGAGGATTAAGTATAAGGATTGGATTAAAAGTAATGCCTCTACATTTTTAATTTTATAGGTAGTCCTCGACTGGTCAACCAATGTTAATCATTCATAGTTATGATAGATCTTCACAGCACTGCTTATGTCCTAGATTCAAACTTCTGATGGCACATGCACACCTCACACAGTAATTTTGGGTGTTCAACAACTTTAATGGCTTTTTTGCAGAATCTTGCAGTTACCTGAGCACGATTTATGACATTTTTTGTAAGAAACCAACATTAGCTTCCAGTTTCCAGAAAAAAACCAGCCATTGTAGATAATGGATTTACCAAATTAATTTGCAACAACTGTTGTAAAAAAAAAAAGATTGCAAAGTCAGGCATCATCATATTGTTGCCTGTTTTATGACTGGCATGAGTTACAACTGTAATTCATGGGTTCAATGAAGGTTGTAAGTTTGTAAGAGATGGTTGTAAGTGTAAAACTACTTTCTGTAGTTTTAAAAAAGTTATATTAATATATGTTCTCTGCACTCTTTTTGAGATTCTAGAAAGAGTGCAGAGAAGAGCAAAAAATGATTAGGAGACTTGAAACTAAAATACACAATGAATAATTGCAGGAACTGGGTATGTCTAATCTAATAAAGAAAAGAACTAGAGGCAACATAAGAGTAATCTTCCAATATTTGAAGGGCTGTCACAGAGAAGAGGGGAGTCAACCAATTCTCCAAAGCACCTGAGGGCAAGACAAGAAGTAATGGATGGAAACATATCAAGGAGAGTTCCAACCTAGAATAAGGAGAAATGTTTTGACAGAACAATTAACCAGTGGAATGGCTTGCCTCCAAAAGTTGTACTACAACACTGGAGATTTTTAAGAAGTGATTGGACATACATTTGTCTGGAATGTATAGGGTGTCCTGCTGAGCAGGGGGTTGGACTAGAAGACCTTCCAGAAAACTTCCAATTTTCATATTCTGCTATTCTGTTAAATGAAATTGGAACGCTTAATATTAATTCTCTTGTTTCCTGTTTTATTCCCTCATATAATCACAACAATTTGTTACCTATTTCTGATGGACAAGCTTCTTAAGCCATCAGAAAAGATTGTCTCTTCAATCAAGTCCTGACAGTCCTTTCCACCTCTTTATCTATATATATATAAAAAAGTGAAATACCATTCATGAATCATCACAAAATGTCCAGAACTGTAAGGCTTACAAACCTGAAATTTGGCACATATGTCCCTTTTGGCTTCTAAGAGCTCACTAAGAAAGGATTTTTTGAAATGACCATCAGGGCATTGGTATTTCATATATTATTATTAACATGCACCAATGCTAAGGAGTTCTACTGCCCCTTCCCACCTGAAAAGAAATCTGTTCCAAATGCAAAACACAAACAGAGGAAAGGAGTTTCAGCTTCAGTTTTACTTCACAGTACCAAACAGCTTTACTACAGAACAGTTGAGCTAAGCCACGCCCAGGTCCTTGCTGTCTCCTTCTTGATTACACAGCAAACACTGTTTCAGTTTCTCAACTCTCTCACACACTGACAGGACACTAGCCAGATGAATACGATGGATGCTGGTAGACAGAGGCAGATTCCCCCCCCCTATTTTCCTCTCCAAAAACTAAGCCCGACCACCTAGTTTTGTAGCAAAGCAAGTTTAAGTATATCTACTGGATGTACATATTTATTAGAAATTGTGCTGTATATCTCTAACTTTGAGGAAAAGGTGAAAATTGTATGGCACCGCATCTATACTGTATAGATGGAGTTAAACGTATTTATTTTGTATTTAAACATTTCTTTGCAAACTTAGGTTTTAGCAAAAATGCTTACAAAATTACAGCAATATATCAGGTCAATATATCTACTATATTAGAAGATTTCAAAATGTCAAAATATTCAAGCAAGATCAGAGAATATTGAAAAGAGAATAGAGAACATTGAACAAAGAACAGAGAACATTGAACAAAGAACAGGGAAAACCAATGAAAAATGAACATCCAACAAATGATGTTGAAGTATGATGAGAGATTCCAAAAAATTGAAGAAGATAAACAAAGAAACAAGAAGTTTGGAGATATTGATAATAGATTAATGGTGGTTGAACAAGATAAAAGTGGTATGTTGAGATGGGAGATGAATAGATCAGAATTCTATCTTAGATTCCAAAACATAGAGGAAGAAAAGGGACAAAACTTAGCTGAGATAATGATAGAAATACTGGCTGAAGCTTTGGAAATAACTCAAGAGAAGATGATAGATGGAATAGACGAGGTTTATCGAATTTTCACAAGATATGCGATGAGAAATAGCTTACCAAGAGAAGTTCACATCAGATTTACAAAGAAAGCCATTAAAATTCAAATATTGCAAGTGGCAAAAGAGAAAACATTGAAATATAAAGACAAGGAGATTGTGGTCCTGAAACAAGTACCAAGAAGAGTGAGAGAGATGAGAAGAGAATACCGATTGCTCACTAAAATGCTACTTAAAAAGAGGTGAATTATAGATGGCTGATTCCAGAAGGTTTAATGTTCACATGGCAAGAACAGAGACATAGAATTGACTCAATTGAGAAAGCTGAATTATTTTATACCAAACTTTTTGGAGGAAAAGAGGAAGAGGCAGAAAAAGAAATCTCACTAATTGAATTCCAAGAGGACTGCCAAATGGCGATTGAAAAAGAAGAAGATGCAGTAAGTGGAAAGGTGGAAGCCAAAGAACAACGTGAACCAAGATCTACAAGAGCTACTAAACCTAACTACAAAATATAACCATGGAAGAGAAAAAACTGATTACAATTAATATAAATGGACTTAGCCATTAAAAGAAGGAAAACCTTTCATAAATTAGAGAAATTAAAATTTGATATAATTTGTCTACAAGAAGTACATATTAAAAAACAATATGAACAATTGTTGATACAGCCAAAATTAGGGAAAATATTTACTTCCTTGATACAATGTAAGAAAAGAGGAGTGCTTTTATATATTAAAGAGACTATCCCAGCAAAATTGATTTATACCAATGATGACGGAAGAATACTAATGGTGGAAATAATGGACAATAATACAAAAACACTCCTGATTGCAATCTATGCCCCAAATGACAAACAACAAGAATTCTACAAAAAATTACATATGAAAATAATTGAACTTGGACTATGCTAACATAGTTATGGTGGGAGATTTTCATGGAATTGTAGACAATAAATTGGACTATACAGCACAGGAAACAATAAAGCAAAACAGAAAGACTCTCACCAAATCTTTTTTTTTAAATGATAGATGAAATAAACTTAAAAGATACATGGAGAGAAAGAAATGCTAGAACTAAACAATACACCTTCTATTCAAATAGGCACTCATCGTGGTCCAGAATAGATATGATATGGATGTCAACAGAATTAATAACTAATATTCAAGAGATAAATATTGAAACAAGTACTTGGGTGGATCACAATCCAATGACAATTAAATGGAAAGAACAAAAAAGAAGATCTAGATGGACGTTAAATAATACTATTTTAAAGGAAAAAGACTTCACACAGTGAATGTAGAAAGAATTGGCTTTTTTCTTTAGAGAAAACAAAAAAGAAGATACATCAATTTAGAATGTATGGGATACAATGAAGGCATATGTTAGAGGCTTGAAAATAGACTATACAAGAAAAGAAATACTATGAAAAAATTAGCCTCTAAAGCCTTAGAGGATGAGTATAAAAGACTTGAAAAAGAACTACAGAAAATGCCACAGAAAAAGGACATCAAGCTAAAAATGGATATAATTAAACATAAAATGGGTCAAATAGAAAAAGAAGAATTAGCACAGAAAATTAGAGGTGCTAAACAGAACTACTTTGTAGACGCAAACAAACCAGGTAGATGGTTAGCATACAAATTGGGAAAGGAGAAAGAATCAAGGAAAATATTGCAATTAACAGATGACCAAGGCCAAGTTTGCTCTGGTAGTAAAGAGAAGAAGGAAATCATTCGAGACTTCTATGGGAAATTATATATGCAAGAGAATGTTGATGAGGAAAGAGTTAAACAGTACTTAAAGAATGCTAATTTACCTCAGATACCTAAAGAGATTGAAACAATGTTAGAAAGCAATATGTTGTGAATTAATAAAAAGTGAATTAATAAAAGTGCTTAATAAAGATTATTAAAACCTTTAGAAAAGTGCAGGGTTCTGACCCTGCACTTCTGATTGGCCGATAATAGCGACATCTGATTGGTCCATTCAGGAGAATCTGATTGGCTATTAGCGGGCCTCTTTCATTGGTTAAGGGAACTAACGCTTCTTGTTTCTTATTGGTTACTTGATCAACAGCTTGCCTATAAAAAGGGCTATTGCTGCCGTAGTTTTTGCTCTGTTCCACAATGTTAAATAAAGAGTTGAAGTTCACTGTTCATCGTCTCGTCCCCAATCCTTGCGCCCATGCGCAGAACTTAACACTGGCGACGAAGGTGGGATTTGGAGACATCAGAGCTGACTGAAAACTACAGAGCGCCAAACAGAGCATGTGGCTGAGACACACCAGTGGCTGAACCATGTCCAGCAGCATCATACCACCCGCTCCATTCGACCCGGCACAAGAAGACTGGGACTCATATATGGACCAATTCCAGATGTTCCTGGAGACCAACAACTTGAAGGATGCCACTACCGGAAAGAAGCAAGCGGTATTCCTAACTCACTGCAAGCCGACCAAGTTTAAGATGGCCAAGGCACTAGCCAAACTGGCTGAGGTGAAGTCCATGGACTGGGACGTCCTCGAGCCCCTTCTACGGGCCCACTATGCACCGACCGTACCAACGCTTGTTCGAAGACATGAATTTTATCAGAGAGACCAGCAGAAGGGAGAAAGCGTTGAAGATTTCATAGCGGATCTTCGGAATTTTGGAGGCCTCTGCGGGTTCACCGACCTCGAAGAGGCCCTGAGAGACTGAATAATTCTGGGATTAGATGCACCACACGTGCAGAGCAAGCTGATGGCAAAAGGTGACATCAGCCTTGCAGATGCCATCGCTGACGCTACTGCAGCAGAAGCAACCAGGAAGTCAGCTGCACGAATGCGCTGCACCCACGCCCCGCTCCACCAACTCGCTGGCGAAATCTTGCCTCACCTGGAAGGACAGGCAACGACAGCCCACCACGAGGACCTCAAATCGTCATCAGAAAGCAATGAAGAAGAGGTCAACCGGCTCCGGTCTGAACGAGACCAACACCATCAACGTAACCAGGGAGTGCAGTACCAATGTGCTGGGTGTGGGGCAAACCACCCACGATCAGATTGCAAATTCCTCGACGTGCTCTGCCATGTGTGCGGGAAAAGAGGTCACATCGGAAGAGTCTGTAGAAGCAAACAAGGCTCCAACCCACCTCAGAGGGGGAACCAACTACCACCAGCCCACAGGAAGTTGTCCTGTGAATCGAGAATACTTAACCCACCAATGGAACAACCACTCCAACAGAAACAAACCACTAGACCAGTCAACAAAACGAGAAGAGGCACACCAAACCATTACGATCGGTCACGCCTCATCATTAGATGCCAAGAAGATCCAGGTCAAGGTCGCCATCGAAAACCAGCCCTGCATGATGGAAGTTGATTCAGGATAGTCCCTCTCAATGGTTTCCTGGAAGACCCTTAAACAATTAATTCCCACCGTCCGACGGCAAGACCTCAGATTCCAAAGAATAATACTTAAGGTCTATCAAGGAAATCGAATTCCAGTTGTTGGATCCAGCAAAGTCCGTGTCTCATTTAAAAATCGTACTGCATCCCTACCACTAACCATAGTCGACAGGGTTCGGCCTAGTTTTTTATGCCTCCAATGGTTCGCCCCACTTGGAATTAAAGTAGCCGGCATTCACCGAACCAACAGTGACGACTGGGAAGTTCCAGGAGTTCTGGGAGTTCCAGGATGTCTTTACAGATAAATTAGGCAAGTACAAGGGGACCCCGATATCATTTAACCTTAACCCCAAAGTAGCTCCCATCCGCCTTAAGCCTCGTCGAGTTCCATTTGCCCTTAAACCAAAGATTGACTAGCAGCTTGATAAATTAATAGCCCAGCGTATGTTAGAACCAACCGACCAGGCTCGCTGGGAAACCCCTATCATAACACCCATCAAGCTGGATGGATCATTAAGAATTTGTGGGGACTACCGAGCCACCCTGAATCACGCCCTTCAGCAGAACGCTTACCCAGTACTGGTAGTACAACACCTTCTCCATTCCCTGGGGGGCGGAAAAGTCTTTGCTAAATTGGATTTAGCACAGGCATGCCAACAACTGCCTGTAGACAAAAAAACAGCAGAGGCACAAATGATCGTTACGCATCGAGGTGCATTTAAGTGCAACCGACTCCAATTCGGAGTTAGCGTAGCCCCAGGAATTTTTCAGAGCTTGATGGAAAGACTACTACAGGGTATAAAAGGGGTTGTACCTTATTTTGATGATGTTTTAATTGCTGCTCCGACTAGAGAAATCCTAAGGGAGCGCCTGAGGTTAGTTCTCCAGAAATTTAAAGACTCTGGCCTTAAAGTAAAAAAAAATAAGTGTCAACTGTGTATGGATAAAGTAGAATTTTGGGGGTACTTAATCGATAAACAAGGCATTCTCCCCACCGATAGCAAGCTTAGGCAAATCAAAACGCTCCCAGGCCCCGAAATAAGACTGATCTCCAAACTTTCCTGGGCCTTATCAATTTGTACAACATGTTCCTGCCCCACAAAGCGACCGTAGCCAAGCCCCTACATCGTCTGTTGGACAAAAAAGCAACCTGGGTCTGGGGACTCCGAGAGGAACATTCGTTCCAACAAGTAAAAAAACTTATTGACTTCAGACGCTGTTTTGATGCAGTATAATGAGACTTTGCCTTTAACGATTACATGTGATGCATCACCATTCGGAGTGGGTGCCATTTTGAGCCATGTGTTACCAAACGGTAGTGAAGCTCCATTGCCTACTTTTCAAAAACGCTATCAAAAACTGAACTTAATTATAGTCAAATCGATAAAGAGGCCCTTGCTGTCGTTTCTGCTGTTAAACGATTTCATGAATATATTTATGGGTGAGTTTTTACTATAGTCACCGACCACAAACCTTTGCTGAGGATTATAGCGGGGGACAAGCCAACCCCTTATATATTATCTCGCTGGTCGGAATTCTTGACTGCATATAATTATAAACTGCAACAGGGAAAGCCATTCCCCACGCTGATGCCCTGAGCCGTGCACCACTTCCTGAAACCATTGATGACCCAGCTCCAACCGTCATGATGCTCCAGATTGAAACACTTCAATCACCACCACTGACAGCTCGAGATATCGCGATCGAAACCAAACGTGATCCCATTTTGGCGCGAGTTCTTAGCTGGGTCGAGTGAGGATGGCCATTGGATCAAATCCCTGACAACTTCGGTCCTTTTAAGAATTGACAGATAGAACTGTTTTCACAGAAAGGCTGCATAATTTGGGGGGATAGAGTCATAGTCCCGGAGCAGCTGCAACGAGCAGTATTAAAACCTTGCATGAAGGCCACCCCAAAATAGTGCGCATGAAGGCACTCGCACAAAGCTACGCGTGGTGGCCGGGTATCGACAAGCAAATCGAAGCCTGGGTTAAGACTTGTTACAAATGCCAGGAAGTTAGCAATGCCCCTGTTAAGCCTGGGTTCCCCAACTTGGGTTAGGGAGACAAACTAAACAGAATGTGCAGCGTTAGTCAGGTAGGCACACAGATAAATGAGTGAGCTAAGCTTGTATGTTTATTAACATACAGTAAAAATAACAGATACGCTTGTGCTATCAAAAATATAGTTTATTCCATTATGAGTTCACAGCATAGTCAAAATAACAGTCCAATAGTCATGTATCATTTAGTCAGTCCATTCAAGGATATTCAGTTGGCAAAGTCCGTGCAGAATATCCTCTGTCAGTTCACTTACAAATCAGTCCTTTGTTTCTCTCCCGTTCAAGCAATGCAGTCTTGATTCCAAGCAGTAATCAGGGATCATCAAAGCCAGAGAGAGAGCAACCTGTCGTCTTGCTTCTTTTAAAGTGCTTTCACAACCACTCCCCTAATTACATTCCCATATTTAAAGTTGCAGACACTTTAACTTACAAACTATGATTACTTAGTTATTATTTTACCTAAATCAGTTAGGGCAAACAACGTTATCCCTAACAGCCCCACTGAAAGCAACCCCAACAGAATGGGAAACACCCAGGGGACCATGGTCCCGTATTCATCTTGACTTGGCGGGACCTACTAAAGGACACATATTCCTAGTAACGGTGGATGCCTATTCAAACTGGCTTGAAATCCATGAAATGAAAAGTACCACAACCGAATCCGTCATCATGAAATTGGACAGATTATTCGCAACCTATGGACTGCCAGATGTTCTGGTATCCGACAATGGGCCCCAGTTTACCGCGCTTTCTTTTGAACAGTATTTGGCGGACCGTGGTATTCACCATGCGCTAACTTTGCTGGTTCATCCTGCGGCCAATGGAAGAGCCGAGCGCATGGTACAATTCGTCAAAAAAACCCTACATAAAATGGACTATGGGGATATCGAAGATAAGATTAACCGGATACTCCTCCTTCAACACATCACTCCGCACAGTGTCACTAACAAGACTCCGGCCGAACTGTTAATGGGACGGAAACTCCGCTCCCACCTTGACCGACCACACCCATCATAAGAACCAGAAAAACCACACGGATCCAGTGGGAAATGCTGTGAATTCCAGATAGGTGACTTAGTCTTCGCTAAAAACTTTTTTGGTGATCCATAGTGGGTCGAGGCAACTGTAATCCAAGTCACAGGACCCAGGTCGTACCGAGTAAAAAGTCGCGATGGAAGAATATGGAAGCGCCATATTGATCAGCTGCGTTCAAGGTTGCAACCTCGTTTCTGCGACTCCGGTAACTCCCAAACTGAGGGGGGAGGAGATGCTGAGGAGATCGAGTTTGAAACGGCAGAAAGCACGAATGGAAGAAGTGAGCATTCGGAAGAATCAGAGAGGATGGTGGACTTGCCTCAAAGAGACACCTCGTCAGAAGCAAGCCCACAAAGGCAAGAGGACAACGAGGACATTAGTGGTACCGAGTTTTTAAATGAAGGTTCGGAGGCACCCTACTCTCCAGAAAACGTCCCGCCCAAGCAAGACTATAAACAAGTACCGGGGGGGACAGCGAAAATCTAACAGACAATCTAAACAACCTGCCTACCTCAAGGATTACATCAACGCACCCCTTAAACGGACCCGGGGGGAAGGGGTGTTGTGAATTAATAAAAAGTGAATTAATAAAAGTGCTTAATAAAGATTATTAAAACCTTTAGAAAAGTGCAGGGTTCTGACCTTGCACTTCTGATTGGCCGATAATAGCGATATCTGATTGGTCCGTTCAGGAGAATCTGATTGGCTATTTGCGGGCCTCTCTAATTGGTTAAGGGAACTAACGCTTCCCATTTCTTATTGGTTACTTGATCAACAGCTTGCCTATAAAAAGGGCTATTGCTGCCGTAGTTTTTGCTCTGTTCCACAATGTTAAATAAAGAGTTGAAGTTCACTGTTCATCGTCTCATCCCCAATCCTGGCGCCCATGCGCAGAACTTAACACAATATAACGATGATGGAATTAACTGAAGCACTCAAGAAGCAAAATAATGGAAAGGCACCAGGCCCAGATGGATTTCCGGCAGAATTTTACAAAACAAGAATCGTTGAATCCTCCATTGATAGCAGTTATGAATGAAGTTGTGTTAAAGAAGAAGGTACCTAAATCATGGTCAGAAGCCTATATTACACTTATTCCAAAAGAGGAGGCCCATCCATTACAAATTAAGAACTATAGAAAAGGAACAAGACAAAGGTGCCCACTATCACCTTTGCTGTTTGTGTTAACTTTGGAAGTGCTAAACAAAAATATTAGAGATGAAAAGAATATAAAAGGAATGAAAATCAAAAAGGAAGAATTTAAGCTACAAGCATTTGCAGATGATCTGGTTTTCATCTTAGAAGACCCTCTAGAAACAGCACCAAAATTAATAGAAAAGATAGAGACATATGGAAATGTGGCTGGTTTGAAAATAAATAAAGATAAGACAAAGATCTTGATAAAGAATATGCTATTAAGACAAAAGGAAGAACTGGCAGACCTATTGAAAATTCAGGTCACAAATAAGATCAAGTGCTTGGGGATATATTTGACAGCAAGATGTAGTACACTAAAAGACAATAATTACATCAAACTTAAACAGCAGATAGCGCTAGATCTGGCGAAATGGGAAAATTTACAACTGTCACTAATAGGGAGAATTTCAACAATCATGATGAATATATTACCCAGAATTTTATATTTGTTTCAAACAGTTCCAATTAAGCTTGGAAAAGATTACTTTGAAGATTTAAATAAAATTGTTGAAATATATATGGCAAGGTAAGAAAGCGAGAATAAAGTTAAAACTTTTGCAAGATGCTAGAATTAGATTTGGTTTGCCTAATTGGGAGTTGTATTATCAAGCTACAATCTGATGTGGGTTAAGGATTGGATAACACTTAGAAATACTAGATTGTTGACACTAGAAGGACATGATTTGTTGTTGGGGTTGCATGCTTTTTTATGGTATAAAGGAACCAAAACACAGGGGTATTTTAGAAGACATTATATACGGGAGTCTCTGTGGTTAAACTGGGAAAAGATTAAAAGACAATGTTATTTTAAAATTCCAGTCTGGCTATTGACTATTGAAGCATTTTCTTATCCTATAATATACAAAAAGGAACAAACAGTTAGATAAGGTGAAATATTGAATGAAAAAGGTGAACTCAAATCTATACAAAAACTAGAGGAACAAAGTATAGAGATGAATTGGTTTTCATATGTGCAAATACATTCAAGGTATGATAAAGATTCTAAAATGGAAGGTTTCTATGATAAATTGACTGATTTAGATAAGATTTTGACAGGTACTGATGAGAAGGTGATTAAAAAAATGTATGGATATTTATTAGAAATTAAATTAGAAGAAGAAAAAGTTAAAGAAACTATGATTGCTTGGGGGAAGAATTTTGGATATGGGATTGATTTAGAGAAATGGCAAAAATTGTGGTCTCAAAATTATAAAATGACAATGTCAACAGCATATAAAGAAAATTTGTATAAGATGTTTTACAGGTGGCATTTTCCTCCGACAAGAATAGCAAGAATGTTCAAGAATAAATCCGAAAAATGTTGGAAATGTCATCAGACACCTGGCTCATATTACCATATGTGGTGGACGTGCGGACGCTAAAATATACTGGGCTAAAATCCACATGTGGTTGGAAAAATGACAAAAAAACATATAGACTTGAAACCAGATATATTTTTATTGGGAATTTTACCTGAAATATATAGTAAAGACTTGAAATATCTGATTGTAAATGTATTAACAGCGGCTAGGATTGTATTTGCCAAAAACTGGAAAAATGAGAAAACACCATCACAGGAGGAAATCATTAAGAAAATATTAGAATGTGCTGAAATGAGTAGATTGACATTTGAAATTAGAGAACAAGAGGATAAACAATTTTATAAAATTTGGGATCTATTTTATCAATGGTTAGACAATAAAATACAGTAATGAAATATGTAGACTTTTAGAAAATAATAAATATATAAAGATGTACTTCTTTCTTATTATATCTACAAAATGATTTTAGGATAGATTTGGGATGATAATATGAACTGTTATAAAACAAACTAAGTAAATTATGATTATCTTGTAAAATATGAATGAATAAAAGTATAGTCAAATGATTGATTAATAATGATACTAAGGTATTTAATTTTTGATTGAAAATACGAGATTATATGCAATGTAATTGTAATTGAAGACTACGAAATGGAAGCACAAAACAATTTGTAAACCAACTGGCACACTGTATGTATACATATGGAAGATGGCTTGATGTTTTTATGTTTTGTTTATTTATGTTTGTTTTTAAAAACCAATAAAACTTTTATATATATATAAATAAAAAAAAGATTTCAAAATGTGTTTTTCAAGATGTGCTTTCATGGTAAAACATTGAGATCCAGCTTCAGATCCCTTGTCATTTGCATGTTACATTGTAGCAAAATTTGTTCAGAGCAAATTGTTATGTTGCAGCAAAAAAATTTTTTTGTGCTTCTGGACTCTTCTTAATCACTATTTTGAGTGTTGCAATGTAACATATTACCACTGAATTGATAATAGTATTATGTAAATAGTACTGGGACAATTTACCTCATTTGCATTCCCAAAACTGTAGGTTTTTCAATCCCTTCTTCCCACAAACACATGCACACGCATGCACACAAACACACACACACACACACACTGTGATGAGATTCTGTGAATTGATACTTCATTTCTGGGTCATAATGATGAACCCATGTTTCGTCAGCTATCCACAAAGCTGTGAAGAAATTCCTCAACTTCCTTACTTACCCTAACCCTATCCCTTACTGTGCCACTACAATAATTGCTGACAAATTTCAACTCTCAAATTTTTAATCTCTGCCATCAGTGTGCAAGGAACCCATTTAGCCATGGTGGTACAGTGGCTAGAATGCAGTATTGCAAGCTAATTCTGCTGACTATCAATCATGCTATCTAGCAAAACTTCAGATATTGAGGAACATCAGTCATAAATTCCTCTGAAATGCTAAAATTGTCAACAATTTCCCTTTGAGTAATCTGCCAAATATCTTTACCAGTTCTTCAGTCTTTCTCATATGAAACTCACCAAATCATGTCATAGGTTTGTTTTTGAGCACAGAAATCCATTGTTCCCAGTTTGCCATTTATACATTTTTTGGTCCAGTCATACATAGTACTCATGCCTACAGAATCACTGTTATAGATGATAATTTGGTTATTACACCTGAGAATGTAAAGAGCCGAACTGAAGCCATTTTGTGTTTGCAGTCTGAACTTTTGAAGCTCAGATCATTTATGTAATGTGTTTGCTGCTAGAAATTATACAAGTTTGCAAAACTATGTACTTGGCATAAGTTAGAGGTATGTGCTAGGGCGCTCTGACATTATAAATCACATTAAGAGGTATTAATGGTTTTCTTATAATCTTCTGGTATTTGAATAACAGGAAATCTGACTATAATGAGAATGTTGGGAGTTTTCCATGGAAGGTTGGAACTTTCTTATGAAAACATTATATAACTTCTCTATATATGGAAAACAGAAAGTGTTATGTAACCATGGAATTTGATAAATCTATACAAGCTGTATTCACTAAATGGAAGTGTCTCCTTCCTCCTAGAAAATGTTTTTTTTTTTTTTTTCCTGGAGTAAAGGGGTCCATACTGCAGTATTTTCCCTAATATAACATCCTATGGATCAGATTATCAAAAGTCTGTTGATTCATTTTTATGTACTTCTCACAATCATCATCATAAATAACCTTCATTCAAGAGTGAATTGAGGAATTTCTTTGGCAGTCAAAAATTTTATTATGGCACATTTCATAGTTAAGTATTCACTTCAGGTTTTCATTTCATACCTAGCAATACAATCTTTGGTTTATGGCAATTTTTAATGGAAGTGAAAGAAAAAGTGCTAAAGAACATCTCAGATGATCTGGCACATCACAACTGCCATCTATTGGTGATGTAACAGTCATTACTTTTCATTCAAGCCTCATATTAGAGAATCATTAAATCCAGACAATGGAAACACTCCCCTATGGGAGGAACAAAATTTTCTTTTTTTCATTGTATTTTGTTCTATCTAGCTGCTTTCTAACATGCAAAACCAATTAATAGAGTGAAAGAAATGAATAGATGATCTCTCCTTCAGAGGTAAGTTGTCCAAGCTATAGTTGTGTCCTACAGCTAAGCTATAAGATAATTGTGTAGCACATAGTAAACATCATGTAAGGTTCATTATAGATTTTAATCTAAAGCTAATTATGATTCTTGTCTACTGAGTCTTTATAGACTTTAGGAAAGCCTGTAAGTTATTCAAAAGCAAAGTTATTGCTGCACAACACTTGCATTCTATATAGCCACACACAATAAGATCCACAAATCAATAGGTATATGAGCTGAGATTAGAAAGGGCTCCAGAGTGTGACATTTTTCTTCCTAAATGTTATGATATAACAGCTTAAGTTAAAAACAAACTTTCAGGAACTACTAAGACAATGTTTTATCTTTGGCAGCTTTAGCATCAGCAAACTTTCCTGAACATAAAATTGTTTGTTTTCATGCTTGATTGATCCTGCACTTTTGTTGCTTTAAGTCTCTTAACTTTTGAAAATAATTTTAACTTTCTGAATTAGCTTTTGATGATTAAGTTTGTCTATTAAAAAATCATCTCTGAATCATCAGCTGAAATTTTAAGCACAATCATTTGGGAGTCATGTTCCAGACTCTACCAGGTTTATTGATGCATAAATATTTAGAACTTCTTAATAGGGCCACTTTAGTACATTTCAAGTACCGTATATACTCGAGTATAAGTCGACCCGAATTTAAGCTGAGGTACCTAATTTAACCACAAAAAACTGGGAAAACTTATTGACTCGAGTATAAGCCGAGGGTGGGAAATGCAGCAGCTACTGGTAAATTTCAAAAATAAAAATAGATGCCAATAAAAACTTTCACTAGGACAGTTGAGAATAAGTTTGATGTTCACAATTTCCTCTTTGAAAGAGACCAGTAAATAGGGAACAAGAAGATGAAGAAAAAGAAGTGTGTTTTTTCACACTTTTCACACTGAAGTGAACAAAAATGGCATCATAGGAACAAGCTTATTCTCAGCCCAAAGGTTTGTTTCTGATTTCTTCCCTGATTTAAGGGAAATTTGGGAAACGATCTCACTATCATGAAAGGTTTGATTGATTCACTAACCCAAAAGATGATAATGATGACAGTGGTAGGCAGGAGTCACTCTCTCCCTTGCAAGAAAAAACCAAGAGCCGTTTTTATGATATCTCTCTCTCTCTCTCTCCCCCTCCTCCCCCTCCTCCCGAGTGGACTGAAAGCAGCTGGAGCTGAGGAAATGAAACTGAGTGGAGCGACCTCCGCTGGCGTTGCTTTCTCAGCCTAGAGCTCAGAAAAGCCTCCCCCTCCCATGCTTAAAAGTTGCAAAGGAAACACGGAAGCAGGGAAGCGGCTGCCCAGCTTTGGAGCTCCACACCATTTTTTTTTCAGAGGGGAATCTGACTCGAGTATAAGCTGAGGGGGTTTTTTTCAGCACAAAAAATGTGCTGAAAAACTCGGCTTATACTCGAGTATATACGGTATATCAACATTTATAATTCCTGCAAAATCTGATCTCATTTATTAGAGAATAGCTCAATGTTCATTTGCATTTATAATGTATTTCTGCAATGTATTTAGATGGTGTTCATGGTCAGGTAAGAAAGAGAAAACATCAAGTTCTGATATTGTTCTGGAAAAGTTTAATCTCTGGTCAGTAATTCTAGCCTGAAACTCACTACTTTTCTTTATCCCTATCTGAATGCTAATGACAAGTCCTTGGATATAAATGCTAGTTGAATATATCTTCAGAATTTCATAAACACAATATGAGTAGAGACCTGGATTCACATAAGAAAATATGATTCAAAATGTGAATTACTGTGCATGTAAAACTTACCAGAAACACCTTAAAGCAATTGTCTCATTGTTGAGTTCTCATGCCTACTCCGCAAAACTAATATGTAAACCTGAGGAAAAGCCCATTTAATTTAAGGGGAAACATGGATGTCAGTGAATGTTGTGAACTATATTTTGCCCTTTGAATCTAGATTTCTGAATAGTCTTTCAAAGTATCATTGGTACAGTAGTCTGTGTGGAGCCAGGCAGAGAACACCTCCAGAATTTTTTTTCCTACTCTTTTAATAGATTAAATAGTACATACTTTGCTATGGAATAGCAAAGAAATCAATGTGAGTCAACATGTGTCAGCTGCTCTGTCCCTTCCCTGTTTTCTCATTCTTTAAGAAGTCATGGAGGACATTTCCCAACAGTAATTTTTTGTAATAGTACTATTACCACCAGAGGTTCTAAAAAGAACCTCTGCTTTTGAAAACATATACAATTTATTTTACTTCTAGACACACCAATACAAATTAAAATAATTTCAAATATCTAATTATTTCCAAAGAAATATTAAGATATGAATATGGAATGTGGAAGCTACTTACTCTTTTTCTTCATCCTCCTTGTCCTTTTAGTTCTCCTCCTCGTCTTTCTCCTCCTCCTCTTCTTCCTCCTCCTCTAAATTTATATGCCACTCAACTCCCAGCAACTCTGGATTGTTTACTATTTTAATTTAAAAAAACCCACAAATAACAATACAATAACATAAAAAGCACAAGACAAAAGATCAATGGCAAAAATACATTAATAAATAGCCAAGGGAAACAGAAAAAAGAAAGAAAGGACCATCAATTGTGCTCTCCGAAGACTTGTGCAAAGATTCAGGCTTTAAGGGCCTGAAATCAAAATACCAATGTGGGGGGAGAGATTCAAATTTGGGGGAAGGGGGGACTATATTTCAGAGTACAGGCAAATCAAACTGGTCAGGCAGATATTATAGGAGACAGGATGTCCCTCAAGTAACCAGATTTTATGCCATGTAGGGTTTTATAGGTAATGACTCACACCTTGAATCTCCCCCAAAGCAAAATGGTAACCAGTGCAGCTCATGGGGAGATATTACATGGACATACTGAGATTCTAAGGTTGGACTAAGGATGTGGCTTAATTCAAAAATCAGTATTTTCCTACTGAATTATGAAAATAAAATTTAGGAAAATTCATAGCCTGTAGATAAAAAGATCTGTAAATGATGATAGTCGTTAACCCATTCCCTGAAAGGGAGCTGTTTGAGTAACAACTTTGCAAGTTATTAAAGTTTACAGTTTTTTAATACTTGATAAGCATCCAATGTCTTATTGGTCGTGTAATATTTTTCCATTTATTCATAAGTCAATGTAATCCCTTTTCTACATTATGTTATCAGTAAAAATTGAAATTAAAACTATTGAAGAAGCGCATTGTCATTGTATTTATTATGAATGTAATGTATAGACACAGATAAGTACATACTATAGTGTCCAGAGAATGAAAAATAGTGTGCAGTCTAAGAGTGCAACAAACAAACAAATCAATAAATTAGGATAGCTTACATGATTATGTAATATAAAATCTCCATATAAAATTTCAAGCTTCTGCAGCCAAGGTATTATGCTGGCATCAACTAATAGGTATCTTGTCGGGCAAAAATATATATATGAAATTTTATAGCTTGATTTCATTTACTTGAATTGATACTACATATGGTTGCCACCTGCTGCTTTTTCTTGCAAACCAGCATAGAAAAGCTGCTCTGCTATATAGCATTAGACATGTGTTGCAATCACTTAATAATTCTCACTTTTATAGGACGTATTGTACTCTACCAGAAGATATTAAAGTTGCAGGAACTGTCTAGCAAGCCCACAACAATTTTTGGATAAAGAGTAGATCGTAAGGCAGGTGAAAATTAAAATAAATAGAAAGAAATAAAAATAATACATCCAGCAATTAACCCAAGCAAAGTAGTTCTGATATCATTAAAACAAGCTTAGAGGTTTATTTGTTTTTTTGAAAACTATCAATTGTCAGAGGACAAGGGGAAAGTTGTCCTTTTAATGTATTGCTGTAGTAGCCCAATATGAAAATATGAGCAAAGTTTCATTAAATAAATCTTGCTTCCAAATAGGGAAAATGCACATATCTTGTTTACATAGTGATTCATATAAGAAAGTTTCATCATCCAGAATCGCCAGCATAGGATTTTTGATCTTTCAGTAACTATATATTTCATACATGATAATTCAATTGATATATATCTGCTTACATAACTGTGTTTTCAGTATATAGAAACCTTTAGTTTGTTATTACTTTAATTTTGTTCGCATTTTGTTGTCAGATGTGCTCACCAATTAAAAAAAACCCTTTTGTGATTTTGTATATAACTGAGAAATGTAGATACCTCCCATTGCAGTTCAGCAGGCTTGAAAATTCTGCAGAGTTACAGGTGTCTAATGGTTTCAAAAAATGTACCACATATATATTATGAGTATAAGGGTATTCTAGCAGTGCAAAACCCATTATGAAAATAGTGCATAGGACTTGCAAAAACTCATCATTCTTTGTTTAAAGGTTTCATGCAGACCAGCATAGGAGGCATATTGTGCATTAGAAGTTTGTAGAGTAAATGGCATATGTTCTGGAATGCTACTTATAAAATGGATACAAGTAGTCCTCAATTCATTGACCCCAAAATTTCTGTTGTTGAGACATTTGTTAACTGAATTTTGATTTAACAATAAGGTCATAACTATGAAGTCACATTTTTCAGTGCTGTTGTAACTTTGATTGGTCACTAAATGAACTATACAACAATAATAAGAAATAAGAAACAGATTTATCTCTATAACTAGGGATATAACTGAATAGGCTCGAATCATTTTAGGATTTTGGAATTCATTAGAATTGCTTTTTCCTTTCGTGTCCTGTTAATAATGCAGTTGAGAATACACTGAACTTGTTAGTGTCTGCTGTGTGGTGATTTTTTTTTTTTTTTGAAAAGAATTTTATTGATTTTCTACAAACAAACAAGACAAACAAAACATTAAAACATCAACTCATATATGTACATCCAGTGTGTCGGTTGGTTCGTCAGTTTTGTGCATTCATTTTGTAGTCTCAATTACAATTATATTACATAACAACTCATATTGTCAATCCAAACTTATATATCCTAATATCACTATTAAAAAAAACAAAAACTTTTGACTATACTTTTAATTATTCATGCTTCATGAGATAACAATACTTTAAATAGTTTATTCTGTAACAAATCATATATTCATTCCAAATCAATCCTAAAAACACTTTATAAATATAGTGTCAAATAATAAAGACAAGAAAAAAAGTAAAGATATTCCTTACTGTCTAACATTCTAAATATTCTATTATCGTATTTTATCATTTAGCCATTGATAAAAAAGATCCCAAATTTCATAAAATTGTTTATCCTCTTGCTCTCTAATTTCAAATGTCAATCTACTCATCTCAGCACATTCTAGTATTTTCTTAATAATTTCTTCCTGTAATGGTATTTTCTCATTCTTCCAGTTTTTAGCAAATACAATCCTAGCCGCTGTTAATACATTTACAATCAGGTATTTCAAATCTTTACTATATGTATCAGGTAAAATTCCCAATAAGAATATCTCTGGTTTCAAGTCTATGTGTTTCTTTGTCATTTTTTCCAACCACATGCGAATTTCAGTTCAATATTTTCTGGCGTCCTCACAAGTCCACCACATATGGTAATATGAGCCAGGTATCTCATTACATTTCCAGCATTTTTCAGATTTGTTCTTAAACATTCTTGCTATTCTTGTCAGGGGAAAGTGCCACCTGTAAAACATCTTATACAAGTTTTCTTTATATGATGTTGACATTGTCATTTTATAATTTTGAGACCACAATTTTTGCCATTTCTCTAAATCAATCCCATATCCAAAATTCTTCCCTCAAACAATCATAGTTTCTTTAACTTGTTCTTCCTCTAATTTAATTCCCAGTAAATAATATAATTTTTAATCACCTTCTCATCAGTACCCATCAAGATCTTATCTAAGTCAGTCTGTTTATCATAGGATCCCTCCGTTTTAGAATCCTCATCATAACTTGAATGTATTTGCGCATATGAAAACCAATTCATCCTTATACCTTGTTCCTCTAAGTTTTGAATTGATTTAAATCCACCCTTTTCATCCAATAGTTCCCCATATCTAACTGTTTGTTCCTTCTTATAAATTATAGGATAGGAAAATGCTTCAGTAGTCGACAACCAAACTGGAATTTTCAAATAACATTGTCTTTTTATTTTCTCCCAGTTTAACCACAAAGACTCCCCTATATAATGTCTTTTAAAGTAACCCTGTGTTTTAGTTCCCTTATACCATAAAAAAGCATGCCAGCCCAACAGCAAATCATGCCCTTCCAGTGTCAACAATCTAGCCTTTCTTAGTGTAATCCATTCTTTGACCCACATCAAACTTGCAGCTTGATAATACAATTCCCAGTAAGGCAGGCCAAAATCTCCTCTAATTCTAGCGTCTTGCAAAAGCTTTAGTTTTATTCTCGCTTTTTTACCTTGCCATATAAACTTCAACATGATTTTATTTCAATCTTCAAAATAGTCTTTTCCAAGCCTGATTGGTATTGTTTGAAACAGAAATAGAATTCTGGGTAAAATATTCATCTTAATCGTTGAAATTCTCCCTATTAATGACAATTGCAAGTTTTCCCATTTCTTCAAGTCTGTAGCTATCTGTTGTTTAAGTTTAATATAATAATTCTCTTTTAATGTGCTACATCTTGTTGTCAAATATATCCCCAGATACTTAACCTTATTTGTAACTTGGATTTTCAAAAGATCTGCCAGTTCTTCTCTTTTTCTCAGTAGCATGTTCTTTGTCAAAATCTTTGTTTTATCTTTATTTATTTTCAAACCAGCCATCTCACCATGTTTCTCTATCTTTTCCAATAACTTTGGAGCTGTTTCTAGCGGATCTTCCAGAATAAAAGCTAAGTCATCAGCAAAAGCTTGTAGTTTGAATTCTTCCTTTTTAATTTTCATTCCTTTTATGCTTTTATCATCCCTAATATTTCTATTCAACACTTCCAATGTCAACACAAATAGCAAAGGAGATAGGGGACATCCTTGTCTTGTGCCTTTTCTTATATTAATAAAGTCTGTAAGTTCTCCCTCCATCATTACCTTTGCTGTCTGTTTATTGTATATGGCTTCTATTGCATGAATAAATTTTCTGGCAAAACCCAACTGTTCCAATAGTAATAACATAAATCTCCAGTTCATGTTATCAAATGCCTTTTGAGCATCTAGAAATATCAAAGCCATTTGTTTTTCAGGATGAGTCTCATAGTATTCCAAAGCATCCAGGATTACTCTCATGTTGTCTCTGGTTTGTCTCTGATTTGTCTCTTTGGCAGAAATCCATTTTGATCTGGGTGGATAAAATTATTTAAATATTTTTTAAGTCTTTCTGCTAAAATTGAAGCAAAAATTTTATAGTCTGCATTCAATGAAGAAATAGTTCTATAGTTCTTAATTTGGAGAAGGCGGAGCTTCTTTTCGGCGATATAGCTGCGACCTCGGGACTCTGAGATCGCAGCCGATATTTTCACCCCTGGTCGGTCCCAACGGACCTAAACCGTCCTGTAGAGAGGGTGATCATGAAGGGCATAGTCCCAGGATCCCAGGGGTATCACAAAATCTCTGGTTTGATCCGGGAGAAGCCCTTTTGCTGAGGACGGAGAGGAAGCCTCCATAGCTGCTGAAGTCGGGACATCTCTGGAAGGAAAGTGGCTGTAAGTGAAAGTGTGTCGGCTGGGTGAGTAACTTCTTTTGTATTGTAAATTCGCTGAGATTTGAAAGGGCACCTTGAATAGAGAAGAAACCTGTGAGAATTTTTTTGACAAAAACTGTGTGAGCGGCGTTTTTTAAAGTGATGTCAAATTGAGGCTTGGATTTTTTTTTTCTTTTTCTTACTTTTTTTTGGGGGGTGGACTTTAGGGTGACTTTGTGGGTAACCGGATTGAATTTTCTCTTACATATATTTTTGTGCTCCTTTTGATTTTTTAATTTTCTTTTAGGATAGAGGCTCCCTTTGGCTATTTTTTTTCTTTTTTTTGTATAAATTAGCCTTTTTTTCTGGCTGGGGGGGGAAGAGTATTAAGAAACTTTGTAACGCTGCCAACTAGAGGCTTGAAAATATTCTATTTGAATTGGAGAGAACTGTAAGAAGACTCCTTCTCAAGGACATTTTAATGTGATAAGATAGAGGGAGAGCACAGCAAAATATTATTACAGGTGTTTTCCTGGACTCTTATCAATATTTCAACACTCGAGGTTTGGCTTTGAAGCTGGTGGAGAAGAGAGTTATAATAAGAGCCTTGAATAACTAAATAAAGTGCAGTGTGCTTTCTTATATATTTTTTTTCTTTACTTGTGATACCCCTACTCACCAGCCTCTTTGTAAATTCCAATTCTAGTAATATTCTTATTTTTGCTTTTTATTTCAAAGGTAAAGCCTCAGAGCTTCTTCTTTATTTTTCTTTCTTTCTCCTTATTTTTACTGGGATCCTTTTGCTTTTTCTATCCATGTTTTTGGACCACTCTGTTTTTTCTTTTTGATTATTGAGACTTTTCAATTGGATTAAGAACCTGAAGGAATTTCTTCTTTTCTTTTTTCTTTTTGTTCTTTTTTTTTCTTAATCAATATTATTATTTGGGGTTTTTTTTTTTTCTTTCTATTTTTCATTTTTTATGGTGGACTACTTCGTAATTGGATTAGGTTCTAGAAGAACCTGAAGATCTTTCTTCTTCCTTTTTTCCTTTTTGTTCTTTAGTTTTGGGCCTTTTACTATTGGATTTTTCCATTTTGGATTATAATTGGCTATTCTACCAGTTGGATTAAAAGATATAAAGAATTTGAAGATTTGGAAGCGTTAAAATGAACAGAAAACCAATATCATCTGGCGTTTCTACTTCTACCTCTGCCTCCCCACCAGCTGGAGGACAACGTTTAATTCAGATAATGTTGAAGCAAGATAAAGAACAAGAAAAAGTAACTTTACAGATTATTATGCTAGGAATTCAAGATCTCAAGACAAAATCAGACACCATTGCTGTGTGGTTATTACAGTGTCTATTCAGTGGTCTCCATGGACACTTCGACTCAGAAGTTAATTTTCAGACTATGGTGATGAATATGCTGCGTCGCCTGTAAAAATATTTTCATATTTCTTTATGAATTGTGCTTAGATCTCCTTTTCTTTTCTTTTTCTTTTTAGTGTACCATACAATACATTTGCTGACATGAAGTGTATGCAAAACACTTACAGGAAATATGTGAAGAACAAATTAAAATACTCATTTCTAATTTTGAATTCTGTATATGAACATGAATTCAATTGTTCACAAGCATAGAGGGACCCAATTAAAAACAAATCTGATGATAGCAGCTTTCAAGTATTTTCTGTGGGATTGGATAGAGTCACCAAGGTAATTTACAAGTACTAAAATATACATTTAGCTTAAATATTCATAAAGTGGTCTTCAATAAAAGCAGTTCACCGCACAGAAAGCTTTGTACATATCAGGAATGTACAAAATGTGATGTGCGAACCATATGTGGCCAACACAGAATAGTCAAGCTTCACCAAAGACTTTCAGAGAGATGGAGAAAAAAATTACATCTTGCAGAGAAGGCATGCTGTATATACCATCAGCTAGGTACTTACATCTATGAAATATGCCTTTTCTCTGTAATGCCCTCCTTATCGAATATCCTTCTCCTGAAATTAGATTGACCCATCCCTCTTGATTTGTCATAAGGTTCTCAAGACATGGTTATGCTGTCAGGCCTAGGGCTCCCAGGGAACTGGAGTCCTGGACTCCTGTCCTGATGGCCTAATTGCTGAGGGGATCATGTTTATCTTAAGATTAGGGTTTTTATATTATTGTTATTACTGTGACTTTTAGATTTTTATTTGCTTTATATTGGCTGTTTTTAGGGGGTGGGTAGGAGCTAGCAGGTCAGGAGGGAAGACAAGAAACTGAAAGCACTTCGAGTGTCTACCAGAAACATCAACTCTACCAGAGACATCGACCCTATGGTCACAACTATGGGAATGGAATATGAATCCTCACTGAGTCTGCCTAGCAGCAGAACTATTAGCAAAACTACTTGTTTGAATCCAATTGGACATCAGGGAGATACTTGGGAGGAAGACTTGGGAAAGGGGAAAGTAAGCAAGCAGTTTTTGCGCCCAAATCTCAGATCTGGCTTTTTCTATCTGGTAACCACTTGGCTTTAGTAAAAATATTCATTTCACTATGAAAACAGTCAAAGGCTATTTCTTTCTAAATAACGAAGTCAAGACAAGTCCAAAATTTACATTTTTGGCAGAAATTGGTATTTATTTAATTATCACAGAAGATGTTTAACAGCCATTAGCATTCACTTTATGATTGCCATGTTTGATTAATTAGCAAAAAAAGTCACAAAATTGGGTCCAACATAGAGACCCACTTTATGACTGTCACAACTTATGATCATAATTGTGAGCCTTAATTTTGATAGTAACTCAAGAACTACTTGTACTATATTAGTCCAAGTTAAATTAGCTTTTTGTGAGATGACCAGCTATACAACTTTGATTAATATATAAATAATTAATGTCTGATATCTTTTTTCCTCCACATGGAGGAAAACAAAAGATTGTGTATCCCAACTTCAAAAATATTAAAGTTTAAGATTGTCTAAAGTGTTTTGGATTGTTTCTGTGTCAATTTTATTCTTAAAGCATATGGAACACATCATGGAGTTGATTCTGTTTTTCTGCTTTTGAGGCAAGACTTTCTCTGCCTTCCATTTTATCAAGCAATATTTCAGCTTTTATATTGATTTTCTGTCGCCAAAGAACACTTTCTCCTTTTTCACCTATAGTTTTTGGCTCAAACAAAGAAATGCAACTGGGTGAAAGATGAAATATGCTACTGTGTCAAATCAATGGTTCATCTATATCAGTAAAATTTCTCTTACAATTGTTCAACTCCAAAATAGATGAAGAATAACACAGACCAGTTAAAAACAAATCAGATCAAGGTTTTCTTCCATCAAAAAATTGCCAATATTATCATTGGCCATCTTATGAAAGTTGTAATGAGAAAATTGTGGAAATATAGCTTTCTAATTCTGATACAAGCATACATTAGAAGACAGAATAAACTGGAGCTAATTTAAACTTGGAAGTTGCATATAAAAACTCATAATGATTCACATTTTTCCTTGATTTTAGAGCTTTGATGAGCCTGTAAACTCTAAATCTCAGCTATCTATGAAGGAAGACTCACTGTTAAAGTTGTTTCCATTGAAGACTAATGTAGATAAGTTTCCATAGGTTTTACTTATAAGAAATTGTTTACTCTTTTTTTTTCCTGGACTGAATTGTTCTGTTTCCTATACCAAAAAGAACTTTTGGAAAAGTTCTTCCAGATTTTATAGAATTGAAAAATCAATTTATATTCCTTTAAATCTTATATAATTCTTTTGCATATCATGCTTTTTCTGTGGGGCAGTATCTACCTCTCCAAAAATGTTTTCATTTTCATGATAAGAGTATATTCAAAATTTGTTTCCCTTACCCAGTTTAACAGAATAATTCCTGATAGAAGCATTTTTTACTTCAGTTTCTGTTGTAATTGGTACAATATTTCTGGGTTCAGACAAGAGAATCAGAGAAGGTGGTGACTGTGTTAATCAGTAGAAAGTTCAGCAAATACTGTGCAATTCAGCTGCCTGATAGTTTTTTTTATTTTATAAAACTGATAAAATACAGTTTCTTTATAGTCCATGCTCTAAAGACTTATGAATGGTTATTCCAGGGCTGCCAACTCTCATGCAATCAGCGTGAGACTCACGCAATTCAATCAATTTTGACTGTCTCACTCTGATAAACAAAATCTCACGCTAAACCCCCAAAATCATGGAATGTACAAAAATATCCCTACATTCTCTGATTATATTCCGAATATTTCCCCTTAGCTTAGGAGAAGGATGAGCTCCCAGCGCCGCCCCGCCCTGCCCAGCCACCCCGCCCTGCCCAGCCACCCCACCGCGCCTCTTTTCCCGCCTTAATCCTTCTGCCGGCGTCCCGTAACTGTCACGATGCCGATCATTATCGCTTCAGGAAAGCGAAGAGCAGGAGGCTTCTTCGCCGCCCGGGGCGCTCGCAGCCACTTTGCCCCGCCCTCTCCCTCTCTGCAATGTCCTCTGGGACAAGCCAGCTGCCCTAGGCTTTCCAAAGAAGGACACGAGGGGGCTGGCAAAGCCTCTTTACAGCCTCGGCCAGTAATAACAATGGTAAGCAAAGCCAACGGAGTGGCTTCCATTTAACCCTTTGGTGTTTAAATCTTTGGTGATGTTTCTTTATTTTCTCTGGCTGGATTTCTGACCCAGGGGAGAAAGACCATTTAAAAAAGCAAAAAGGACAGAAAGAACACCAAGAAAGAATGGGACAACCCCCCCCCCCAAAAAAAAGAGATCCAACACAACTCTGAATAAAATTATTATTATTTTAAATTTTATTATTATTATAATTATTATTACCACCCCTTTACATGCCTTATGCTCTCTTTTAGCTGATCCAAAAGAGTCTTCCCAAACCAGCAAGGCGAGAAGCGCGCCAGGCTGATCTATAAAGGGGCTGGGCAGCTTTTTTGCAAAATACTTAATAGAAAGGTTGGAGGACTGACAGGATTACATCTCTGGCAGTGGATGAAGGAATCACTTTTTCCTCTTTCTCCTTTGAGTTTAAATCTTAGGTCTCCATGCACCAGATCGACAGGACTGTACTACATTATTATCATATTTTCAAACCCTTAGATAAGGACTCAATAAGGACTTTTTTTGATGCCAGTAGGCTTCTCAGCCCCAAATTGGGATAGCGCTGACTCAACTAGAACATATTCTAATCTTAACACAATTTACCATCCAAAGAGCAGTAAGACCATTAAGTTCAGAATCTAAACTTACCCAATAAATAATATACTGTTTCCTCACTGTGCTCAAGCTTCAGAATACAGTAGATGAGTTTTACAGTTAACAATATGTATATTTATATGAAGCACTCATTATTTGATTAAATGTTTAGCTTATACATGTCTGAAATTATGAACCCCTATTTCAGTCAACAAGTTAGTATATAATTAAAGACTGAGACTATAGCATTTGATATTGGCATGTAGTATGGTATTTGATACAGAAAGAAGAATACCCATTGATGTATTTGCATTATCTCTGTAGTTGTTTCGGGTTTTTGTCTTTTTGTTGCACATTGAATTCATCCTATAGTGGTCTATAGTACATCACTAAGCTAATAAAGTCAGTTGAGGTAGAATACTGCAGTTACAAGTCAGGAACTTCAATTATTCATGGTCAGTGAACTGCATTATTAATATCTTACAAATCCGGTTCAAGTACATTGGTGCTGCTTGCATGTATGTATGTATGTATATGTCCAAATCATGACTAAAGTATGCATCAGATTGCACCATTTAAAATGTAAAATTGTCAAAGCTCCCTACCGTGGAAGGGGGGACACCCCCCTTCCACACCATCCCCCCCCCTCGGTCGCTTCGCTCCCTCGCAGTGTCTCACTCCGAACTATCACTCAAGGTTGGCAGCCCTGTTATTCTTCACACAAACTTGTACTGTATGCAAAGTCAGGTTTCTCTTAACATAAGGTTTGGGTGTGGTTTTTTTTAAATAGACTTAGGAATAGAAATTCAATTTTTTATTCTCATATTAGATATGATTATTTAATAATTATTGCTTACTGATTTGATTTTTAAAATGTTAGAGCGCTAAATCAGTATATAATATATACATAGTGCATTACATAGTTTTAATCTAAAATTACTTTGAAATTTCTTATTTAACTTTTAAGTTTTCCTCCCTCCCTCCCTCATTGCAGGATGGATATTTATGAACTGAATTAAATGCTAAGCATGAACAATATGTCAAGTAAAATATGTCAGGTGATCTGTCACTATGTTTAAACTGAGATTTTGTTGAGGTGATTTTGTTGAGATCAGAGGTGGTATTCACCAGGTTCTGACCAGTTCTAGAGAACCGGTAGAAGAAATTTTGATATAATACCACATCTGACTTGAGATCTTACAGTATCCTTCCTCTGCCATGTCCACCAAGCCACGCCCACAGAATCGGTTGTAAAAAAAATTGAATCCCACCTTAAGGCTACCATCCTTATCCAAATACCAAGCTGTGATTGACAGCTGAATGAGAAATTCCACTGCAATATTATTTGGCAAGTTTGTCCTGTGCATGTGAGTTTTTAGTTGTACCAAATGACAAATAGTTCAATACATAAATATACTGAACAAGAAGACTTCAACCTTTCAAATTATGCTAAAGAATGCAGACCCATGCCCCCAGAAACCAATAATCATAAGAAGTTCTGCAGTCTGGTTTGCTGACTTTCAGTGGGATTTATGACATGGAAACTTGCATTAGTTTAACAAATGCTTAAAAGAGCCTGGGTGGCACAGTGGTTAGAGTACTATACTGCAGGCCATTTCTGCTGACTATCAGCTTCCTGCAATTTGGCAGTTCAAATCTCACCAGGCTCAAGGTTGATTCAGCCTTCCATCCTTCCAAGGTGAGTGTTGTAATTATGTATCATTCATGTGTTTGCAACTATGTATCATTGCAACTATGTATCATTCATGCGTTTGCAACATTGTATCATTCACGTGTAATCATTAACTTCTGTCTCTTCAGTGACCTTTGCAAGGCACGTACAAGGGACAAGGAGCTAGACGATTGTTAATAAGCTTATCCACATTGTAAATAATCTGTCCGGTATGCAGCTTTGTAAACATGCACATCCTGATGAGATTACCATGTTTGACTTGAGCTTTGATTAAATCATTTTCTTGTAAAAAAGCACAATAAAAGAGCGTGTGCCAAGACATTCGGGGCGCGCTCATCAAGAGGAAACCTCGCTTCCTGTCATTTCTCTTCCCTTCGCTCCCTATCATGAGCCGCCCATCAGATGCGGGATGGCAGATACCGCATTCTGGTGACCCCGACGTGATTCCCTAAGGGGGATACGTTGCGACGCACCCATATCTTATCAGCTCGATGGGAGCTGTGCATCACCAGTCCTGAAGCGAATTGCATGTCATCGGATCTGAAACACGGTCTCAACTTTCATAAGTATGGGTGGAAACTTTTCTCAACAACAGACGCAGCATCTGAAGGAATTGAGGGAGTTAGTCGCTTCTTCTTCTAAATATTCTGCTAATTTAAAGGGCTCGCCTGTAAAAATGAAACCTATAGCTACATTATTGGCTTATGTGTGGCAACATTGTCCTAATTATTCAGAGGAAGGGTCCTTAAAAATTTCCACTTGGCAAAAAATTGGTGAACATCTCCATAGTCCTCCTCGTGCACCTATTGGCATTTTGATCACTTGGAGGAAAATTATGGAGGCTTTAAAAGTCCATTATAAAATAGAAGCAGGGAGTGTGCTTGAATCTCCCCCGCCAAGTTATGATAACTTTTCAATTTTCTCTAACTCAGGCAGAAGCTGCTGCCATTATTCAACAATGCCCCACTTGTAGTAAGCAAGGACATTCCATTCCCATAGGAGTAAATCCTAGAGGATTAAAATCTTGTGAAATTTGGCAAATGGATGTAACTCAGTATCCACCTTTTGCCCCTTGGAAATATTTGCACGTTTCCATCGATACATATTCAGGGTTTATTCTGGCTACCCCTCAAAGGGGAGAAACTGTAAAACATGTCATCAATCATTCAATTCGTACCTTTGCCTCGCTGGGACGTCCAAAAGAAATCAAAACTGACAATGGACCTGCCTATACAAGTTCTGCTTTCCAGGACTTCTGTAACAGATGGGATGTAACCCACAAGTTTGGGATTCCCTACAACAGCCAGGGGCAGGCTATTGTGGAACGAGCGAACTTATCTCTGAAACGTGCTCTTGATCGATATTCGTTGCGGGAAACCCCCCCGAACCTCCCAGCATTGCAAAATTCTCTTAACATTTGTCTTTATACTTTAAACCTTCTTAATCTGACTGGCATTCCTCCCACTTCTGCTGCTTCACGTCATTTTTCCTCCTCCTCACCCCCGCCTAACAAACCTCTGGTATATTATCGCAGATTGCCAGATCCCACCTGGCAGGGTCCCGCTGAGCTTCTCACTTGGGGAGGAGGTTACGCTGCGATCTTACTGCCAGACAAAACCACTTGCTGGATCCCTGGTAGGGCGGTTAGACCCTATCATGGGAATTCCTCTGCTACATCTGTATCTTAAAACTCTTCCTGATATTCTTGCCTATATCTTCTTTGCAATTTCTACCTTACTTCAACAAAACCTATGCTTCCTGTCAAAAGACTATTCATGTTAAAACCATTTCATTAACAGAAGGTTATTATACTTGCTCCATGTGGGTATGTCATTAAAATGCTACCCGTAGTTTTCACTCTGTCACTTCTGTTTTATTTTAAAGAACACTCTATGACTCGCTCTTTTGTTCCTTCTTTACTCTTCCTATGGAAAGGAACCTTAAAATCTTTTCCTCTATTCAATCTAAACATAAGGGGACCTAGATGTCCTTCTATTGTATTATGGGTTTCCCCACCCCAACTAACATCCTTGATGAATTACCAAATTAATCTTTATTGTCATTATTGTAATTATTATCCTTTTTCTAATAATTGCATTCCCTCCTCATTTCACAAATGTTCTACAACTAACTTGTCCATAGCCCTCTCTCCCGCTTGTCATGCCTTTGTATACCCGAACTCTGATCCTGTCAACAAACGACGCTTCAAAAGAACTGTCCATGACGATCCGCAGAAGCCTCATAGAAGATATAATATTGCTTGGACTATAACTGACTTTCAAGGAGTTCGTTTAAGTTCTACAACCAATTTTTCTCGCATAGAAGACTTCTACCCACCACTTCAATTCGATTTGGCAGATGCACCCACACAACCAGGGGATATCCTGCAATCTACACCACTTCAGGAGGAACTTTAACATCACGCCTGAAAGGAATGTATTTTATCCCTGGCAATAATTTTGTTTGGACTTGTTCCACCGGTTTCATGGCATGTATCCACGGGGATGAAATTGTTAAATCCAAATCATTTTGCATTCAATATGGCTTGTGTGTATAATTCTGATGATTTTATATCCCTACAGGTACCCATGGAATACCCCCTCTTGCAAAATCGTAAAGATTTAGATCTGTTATTTTTGTGTGCTATGCTTAAAGAAGAATGTTGTCTTTATGCTGATAGCAGGGGGGGGGTTGTTTTTTATTTCGCCATGGTTTACAACCTTTTTAACTGCATTGGCAGGATCATTAATAATCATTATATTGATATGTATTATAGGACCTTGTTGTTTTAATAGAATATTGCAATTTTTTTAAAAAAAAATTAATTATCCTCCATAACTGCTGATGTTAATGTGCTATTGCAAGCTCATGTTATATCCTCAACACCGGACGAAAAAATGTCATTGCTGAGTTACCGCTCCTTGGACAACCCTGACGCTGACGGGTCGCACTCTTGCCTAGATGACGGGGACGGCGAACATTTCAGAAAAATGGTTCCTGTCTTCTCGGACGAGGAAGAAGACTTGTCATAAATAATAAAAACAGAGGAGATGTTGTAACTATGTATCATTCATGTGTTTGCAACTATGTATCATTGCAACTATGTATCATTCATGCGTTTGCAACATTGTATCATTCACGTGTAATCATTAACTTCTGTCTCTTCAGTGACCTTTGCAAGGCACGTACAAGGGACAAGGAGCTAGACGATTGTTAATAAGCTTATCCACATTGTAAATAATCTGTTCGGTATGCACCTTTGTAAACATGCACATCCTGATGAGATTACCATGTTTGACTTGAGCTTTGATTAAATCATTTTCTTGTAAAAAAGCACAATAAAAGAGCGTGTGCCAAGACATTCGGGGCACGCTCATCAAGAGGAAACCTTGCTTCCTGTCGTTTCTCTTCCCTTCGCTCCCTATCATGAGCCGCCCATCAGATGCGGGATGGCAGATACCGCAGGTGAGTAAAATGAGGACCCAGATTTTGGGGGCCATTAGGCTGACTCTGTAAACTGCTTAGACAGGGCTGTAAAGCACTATAAAGTGGTATATAAGTCTAAGTGCTATTGCTATTGCTAAAAGAGGAGGGAACAGAAGAAGGAGAGGGGAAGAGATGTGGTTGGGATTGTTTTAAAAATAAAATGGCTAACCTTGGTTGAATTATGGATCAAATGAAGATGATATCATTTTAGAATACAACATAGAGGACAATTTTCATCATAATAGACAACAACATATGAATTTTTTGACACATTAGTTTAAAAGGTAAAGAGATTTTTCTGTCCAGGGCACATTCAACTATCAGCCTCTCATATGCAATGTATGGTATCAGACAGATTACATTAGATTGCTGTAAGTAGCCTTACTTCTTAATTGACTCTGCCTAACAATCAATTTTTGTTTCCACAGGTTTTACCTATTTAAATGTGACACTAACCTTTCTTCCACATTAGTGCCAATAAAAAGCAGATCAATATGTTATAATTAATAATGACATCTTGTACATGGATTAACCAAAATTAAGGAGATATATCTTGTAACCCGGACCTTAATTCTTAGAATTGAAAGAAATAGTAGTGATCTTCTTTAAACAATCATATGCCCTACCATCATATAGAGATATGATCATTTAGCATATGATTAGAAGAGTAACTGGGAGTAATTTTAGCTGGAAAAGAATAAAAATGGCCTCGGCCTTGGAGCCAGTGTTAGAGTTGGACATCCAAACATTAATCCACTTATTAGACTCTCAAGTTAAAATTGTAAAATCTTAAACAGGATTTGCTGAAGACACTAACAGATCATTTTATAAACTTTCATGAAGTGCAATAGCTGAACATCAGAAAAAGCCAGTGTGGTGCTGAGCTTCAGTCTTGCCTCACTGAAGCCATTCATTCATTCTTGACTTAAGGCAAATAACTGAAATGGGGAAGAGGGGAGGAGAAACCTCCTCTGTCCATGGTCCTGAAAGCTCTATTTGCTTGCTTCTTCCTAGTTTACTTGAGCTTCTAGTTCCATTCACTGCCTTTTTCTCTGTCACATACAACACAAACAGTATTCTTCCACTTAGACCCTCTTATCACCATCTGCCACAAACTGCTTGATAGACTTTATGGCACTTCTTTTCTAGAATTTTTGTGTGCATCTCAGTTGATGTAATTTCTTCATAGTGATTAGGAATTTCCCCCCTCCCCCAAATGTTCTTCCTTCTCTCTTTCTCTTATTCTTGATAAATCACAACAAGTCTAACTTTACCAAAAAATTCTCGAAACATGGAAAGATGCAAAATATTATAACCAGTTAGCCTGCCCATAATTTTCAAAACCAAATTAAACATCTTTGCAAGACATCTTGTAATAACTCTGAGCAGCTAACATCTTTCTACAACATTCTCAATCATATCCTCTATATCATAAAAGCTTTACATTTGTGACTAAATAAACATTTACTGAATGTTATCATTTTTATAAATGATGCAGTTCTTCTTTTCAAAAATGTATCAGCCAACTAATGAAAGGTGTAAAAGATCATACACGTTTAATTAATCAATCATAAAATGAACAAATACATGTGAATAAGTATGCTGAAAAGTTTGCAAACTTTTGTTAATTGATTTTGTTTGCATATATTGTTTAACAAACTAATTTGGTAGAATCCAAAACTCAGAGATAAAAATATACAAATTTAATAAAGTATATTGCTTAACAATATTTTGAAATCACCATTAATATTTTAATTTATGTATCCTGGTTTATTTGATTATAATTTGGACACATTCAGCAAAGAAACTGTTAATATTATCTCCATTCAATTCCATGTTTTTTTTAGCCTGACATGATTATGTTTGTTTGTTTGTTTATTTAGTTAGTTAGCTAGTTAGTTAGTTCTTGGTAAGTCCATTTAAAGAGAGGTATCCATCCAATTCCCAGGTCACTAAGTCTTTGTAGATCATCTCTAGCATCCTGTTAAATTTATCCTGAAATGATGTTAGATATACTTTTCATACTCTGAATTTAGTAACAGCAGCAGTTTTTCTACTTAGAGAATTTGTTTTAGTTCAAAGAAGAAAAATCATATTCACAGAAGATCTGCCTATTGCAGAATATACAAATTAAGAGGGCTGTTTGTGTGTGTATTGCATGTATGTATGTATATATGTACAGTATGTAGATATGTGTTTGTATATATCTATAAATGTATATAAATATATATCTATATCTCCATGTCTATCTGTCTGTCTGTCTGTCTGTCTGTCTATCTATCTATCTATCTATCTATCTATCTATCTATCTATCTATCTATCTATCTATCTATCTATCTATCTATCTATCTATCTATCATCTATCATCTATCAAATTTCCTTGACAGAAAGGTTAAATTCTAGATTTTTCCTTTTCTTTCCATCATTTTGTATCAGTGACACTTGTTGCATAATAGGATTTAAAAAAAAAAAAATTGTGGGAGTTGAATGGTTGTCTAAGATTTGCTGATTACCAACTCATTAGCTTTAACCCTTAAACATCCTGACTCTTTCCTGGAATCAAATAGAAAATAAGAAAGTTTACATAGTTATTCCAGGAAATGCTTCAAATGAAAATAAGTATTTGTGGAAAGCCTTGAATAGAAGTTCAAGAACATTTTTACTCTGAAACTATACACAGAAAGAGGGAGGATTTGGGGGTAGGGGAAGAATCTAAGAGCTCTGACTGACACATACATTTTGTTAAGAACAACAACACTAGCAGAACTTCATTTCTGAAGAACAAAAAAAAATAGTATCATTCTATTATGGGTCCTCTCCCTCTGCATAATATGTGTTGAAATCATTTTACATCTATAAGACCTCCATCTTTTTCAGACTCAATCTAAAATTATGTTTACTTCACTCAGGCCATTGCTAACTCTGTTCACCAGTCTTGTATATTTTCTTTTCCCTGTCTTAAAATATATTTATTTTCTTTTGTATATGTCCAGAAATTATGATTTCATGAGGATACTACCATGACATTTACCAGATATTCATAAGATTGTAACCCTAGAGATGATTTCTTTATCACAAGCATAATGATTGTCAGATTCTACTATTTCTGATAGGCATCATTCCATAGCCTTGCTTTAGCCAAATCAGCCAATACAGCTGCATTTGATACCTCCATTTTTCAATTTAGTAAAAAAAAAATCAAGAAAATGTCAAAATCCATAAGACTATAGATGCCTAATATACTATAGTAATTTAAATGTTGTGATTCAACTGAGAGATTTCCGGAGTCAAGTTTCCACTGAACTATGGAACTCACTTTGGGTCAGCTATTTTCTATCACAACAACCATGTTCAAAGGAACACAAGAATTTCCCTGCCTTTTACATATATCAAAATACAACTAATTCCCATAATGTAGCTTTGGAATCATGGCAGTCATAGTATATAATTTGGAGTGTGCCAGGAGGAGGAAGTAGCTATAGGTCTTTGCTAACATGAATGTCAAAAGCAATTTTTACTTAATGGCAATTTAATATACAAGTGGAAAATGTATACATTGTGTGTGTGTGTGTGTGTGTGTGTGCATTTGTTTTCTTAAGTTTTTGCAGGTATTTATATGTATGGTATTCAGCTTTGTTTGGGTATTTTCCCACACCATTAAAGTTGTAGTGACGTTTTGGCAGAATCTCATCTGCCATCATCAGGCTTGTGTATTGTGTTCATCTGTGAGTCAGGCTTTTACAGCCGTTTCTGTTTTAAATTTGGTGCTAGTCTACTCTTGTGTTAGAATGGTTTTTTCTTTGTCCTGATTGGTTGGGAGTCTTGATCTGAGTTTATTGGTCTTGGAGTTTGCTGTGTTCTGCTTGATTGGTGTTTCTAATATCTTCTGTCTATTTTGTAGCATTTTTTTGTCTTGATTGGCTGGCAACATTGTGTTTCCTCTGTTGGAGGCTTTTAGTGTGGCTTGGCTTCAGGTAAACAGATGGCTATCATTCATTAGGAAACTAGGATTCATCTGGGTGCCTGGTTGGGGTGTGCTTGAGCTGGAGGTATCGGGGGGGGGTCTGTTTGTGCCCAGGTGTTTGCTTGGGTTGTGATGTGGAGATTTTTTTGTTTGTGAGTGCAGGCTTCCAGATAATTAACAGTCTGGTGGAGTCATCTCTTCTATCCATACTTTCAGGTCTTTTTTCAATCTCTATGGCTTCTCTGATAATTCTGTAGCTGGGGTTTTCTATAGTGGCTAGGGTATTAGTGCCATTGCAGTCGATGCTATGACCTGTAGCTTTCATGTGTTGGACTAATGAGGAAGCTGGAACACACTTCCTCAGGATTATACACACACACACACACAAACATATATATATGTAATTCTTAAGTTTTCGCGGGTACTTACATGAATGGTATTCAGCTTTGTTCGGGTATTTTCAGAGGAACACAATACAGAAGCCTAATGATGGCAGATGAGATTCTGCCAAAACTACAATTTTAAAAGCACAACTATAATGACTTGGGAAAATACCAGAACAAAGCTGAATACATACATACATACATACATACATACATACATACATATATATATATATATGTGTGTGTGTGTGTGTGTGTGTGTGTGTGTGTGTGTGTGTATGTATATATATATATATATGTATATATATGTTTTCTGAGGTTCTCGCGGGTATTTGTATGTGGATCTTTGGTTATTTGGGTTTTCTCCCGCGTAAGATTGGAAGTATCTAGGCAATGTTTCGATGAAGTCTCATTCATCATCTTCAGGCTTATATCTTCAGCTCTATGCTTCTCAGAGTGATGTGAGCTTGCAGCTGCTTCTTCCTTTTAACTGCTAGTGGGGGTGTGACTTGATTGGATGGGGGCTTGGCTGTGTTCTGATTAGGTGGGGATGTGTTCTCATTGGTTGGGGGTTTGGCTGTGTTCTGATTGGTTGGGGATGGCCGTGTTCTGATTGGCTGGAGGCGTGTTCTGTTCAGGTAGAGGCTTGGTTGTGCTCAGGTTAGTCTTAGTTGCTGGGAGATTTGAGCTGATGAGCTGTGACCTTGCTGTTTGGATTCGAGTTCTTGGTTGTGCCACATCTTCATGGTGGGGGTCAGTTCGCTTCATGTATGGCTTGGAGGGTTTGAAGTGGGTAGTGATGCATACTCCTTGGTTTTCTAACTCGATTTTGTGAGAGTGTGTAGTTCAGTTTTTAGGTGTTGTTCATCAGCTAAGCATTTTGTTCTGGAGATGAGTGTCTCGGATACGGAATTGATTTGTGCTGGGTGGTGGTGTGAGAGTGCGTGTAGATAGCGGTTTGTATGTGTTTTCTTCTGGTAGATGGTGTGTGCTAGGGAGCCTAGGGAGCCCTAAAGACAAAATTGAGTTAGAAAACCAAGGAATATATGAAATCCCTTGCACCGCCTGCCCCACCACATACATTGGACAAACTAACAGAAGAATAAGTGCATACATTGAAGAACATAAGAACTCAATCAAAAAAGAAGAACCGACCTGTTCCTTGGTCCAACACCTCAAAGCCACAGGAAATGAGATTGACTTTAAAAATACCAGAACTATCGCCAAAACTGAACACTTCAATAATAGAATAATCAGAGAAGCCACAGACATAGAAAAATGCCCACACAGCATGAATAAAAGAGATGACACCTCCCGCCTACCAGCCATTTGGAAACCCGCCCTCATGAGCAGACGAGTACCTAACATGAAGAATGACATCAGACCCACACCCATGAGGGCCACACAAGATGCCACCACCACACTTCCACGTAAAAATCAGACTCACACCCACACAGAAGATGAGACATGACCACGGACCAGAAGCTGCACTGAGGCTGCATCACTATCCACTTCAAACCCCTCCAAGCCATACATGAAGCGAACTGACCCCCACCATGAAGATGCAGCATGACCACAAACTCAAAGCCAATCAGCAAGATCACAGCTCACCAGTTCATATCCCCCAGCAACTAAGACTAACCTGAGCACAACCAAGCCCCCACCTGAACAGAACACACCTCCAGCCAATCAGAACACGTCCAATCCCCCAACCAATCAGAACACAGCCATACCCCCAACCAATGAAAACACCCCCCCCACCCAATCAGAACACAGTCAAGCTCCCACCCAATCAAGTCACACTCCCACTAGCAGTTAAAAGGAAGAAGCAGCTGCAAGCTCACATCACTCTGAGAAGCACAGAGCAGAAGACACAAGCCTGAAGATGATGAATGAGACTTCATCGAAATGTTGCCTAGATACTTCCAATCTTATGCGGGAGAAAACCTGAATAACCAAAGATATATATATATATATATATATATATATATATATATATATATATATATATATATATATATATATATTCTTAAGTTTTCATGGGTACTTACATGTATGGCATTCAGCTTAGTTCGGGTATTTTCCCACGTCATAGTAGTTGTGCTTTTAAAGTTGTAGCAACATTTCAACAGAATCTCATCTGCCATCATCTGCCACATGTATAGTGTTCATCTTTAAACTTTAAAAACAACTACTATGACGTGGGAAAATACCCGAACTAAGCTGAATGCTATACATGTAAGTACCCGCGAAAACTTAAGAAAACAAATATATATATATATGTTTTCTGAGGTTCTCGCGGGTATTTGTATCTGGATCTTTGGTTATTCGGGTTTTCTCCCGCGTAAGATTGGAAGTATCTGGGCAATGTTTCGATGAAGTCTCATTCATCAACTTCAGGCTTGGTCTTCAGCTCTGTGCTTCTCAGAGTGATGTGAGCTTGCAGCTGCTTCTTCCTTTTAACTGTTAGTGGAGGTGTGACTTGATTGGGTGGGGGCTTGGCTGTGTTCTGATTGGGTGGGGGTGTGCTCTCATTGGTTGGGGGTTTGGCTGTGTTCTGATTGGTTGGGGGGTTGGCTGTGTTCTGACTGGCTGGAGGTGTGTTCTGTTCAGGTGGGGGCTTGATTGTGCTCAGGTTAGTCTTAGTTGCTGGAGGGTTTGAGCTGGTGAGCTGTAATCTTGCTGTTTCGCTTCGAGTTCATGGTCGTGCTGCATCTTCATGGTGGAGGTCAGTTCGCTTCATGTATGGCTCAGAGGGGTTTGAAGTGGGTTGTGATGCAGCTGCAATGCGGCTTCTGGTCCGTGGTCTTGTTTCAACTTCTGTGTGGGTGTGAGTCTGCTTTCTTCATGGAAGTGTGGTGGTGGCATCTTGTGTGGCCCTCATGGGTGTGGGTGTGGTGTTATTCTTCATGTTAGGTACGCGTCTGTTCATGAGGGCGGGTTTCCTAGAGACCGAACTACACACTCTCACCGGCGTTACGCGGGAGAAAACACACACATACATATATACATATATATAGGCACACACATACAGTACATATATATAGTAAAGACATACATATACATAATTTATATGTATGCACATACATAAACACAGTATATTTACAGTGTATGTGTGTGTACAGAAAGAAAAAGAAAGAGAGAGCATATGTGTACATATGTATATTGTGTATGTATATATATGTACATACTGTGTGTGTATGTGTGCATATACAACACATAAAGAATACACTTTAGTCATGTTGTTTGATGTAAGTAGATAAGTCGAGTCATTAGCACTATGATGTAAATACTCCATCTTATCTCTCCACTCTTTAGAACCCTGTGTCGGCATAGAGACCAATTAATCATTTGTTTATTGTTTTAAGTCTGTGACTTATACACTTGGTATTTTATATAATTTTGTGACCAGTGGCTGGGCATTTTTTTTAATGATTTTAGAAAAAAGAACATGGGAAAATTCAGCACAGTGACAGATGAAATGAAACAATTCAGTAACAGCATCTTAGGCATCAGTAAATTAAAATGGACTGGATTTGGACACTTTTAATCAGAAACCATTCTGTTTGCAACTCAGAACATGAAAAACAAAGAAACAATTATCTTGCTTTCATAGTCAAGAAGAATACAGCAAAGACAGTACTTTGTTACAATGAAATCAATGAGCAAATAATATCAAATAGACTTCATGGACAACATTTTAATATAATGTTTATCTAAATTATGCTCCAATCATTGATGGAGAAGAAGAGGCAATTGATGACTTTATACTCAAGTTCAAACTGAAGTTAATGTAACATGCAAGCATGGTGGATTCTTGGAGCCAGGAATATGAAAGAATTAGACCATTTAACAGGATAATATATATAAATAGACAGTACTCCTTGTGGTTCAATATTATGTCAGATGTGCTTTGCCTCTCAATATCAGCAGCAGGATTATATGATTGGAAAACTATATTGTTCTTGAATATTTCATATGAGCTTCTGGCAGGTCTGATTAAAAGCTAGAAACTGGATACCACATTTCAACCTGATTCTGTACAGTTCATTTTGAAACTCTTAATGAAAGAAGAAAGGGAAAAAATAGGTAATTCTTATTTTATCCTAACAAACCATGGAACCACATAATATTTAGGACTTAGAACAGAACTTTAAGTACCAATAAGGATTATTAAGGAAACCAATTGTCACTGTTGCCTTAAAACAAGCAAAGGAAAGAATGTGAAAGAAGGCTATTTTCTTTGTGTGTGTGTGAATTCCCCAGATTGGCATAGGAATATAATCAATTTATTACTTCTTTGGGGAGAAAAGGAAATGAATTGCTTCCTTGCCAAAATGGATCATATCAAAGTAAATTTCATATTTTTTGCTATTTATTTGATAGATTCTACTTAAAATGTGTAGTTATATCTAAATGAAGTGTTTGTTCCTACTCCAATTTTATATCCAAATAAATTTCATGACAACAAAGAGACCTATGATTCCTGGATATGAAAGCAGCCTCGTGTATATTTCTTAATTAATGTTTCAATAGTTGGCAAAGGATACTTTGCAAAGCTCATCTAGTGATACTGACTGTAATTAAGCTTTGAGTAAATGACATGGAGCTTCTTTCTTTTTCCTCATAATATGGCTTCTGTCACTATTAGAAAACAATAGCAACAATGCCAAGCTGTCTTTTCTCTTCCCTTAATTGACATTCTCTTTCATTAATAGAAGGTTAAAATAACACAGTAATAATCAGCTTATTGGATTTTAAAGCACGTGACACATAGTCTATTTATTATAATGACATTTATGAAAATGGCTTGATGCCTATCATTATAATTACAGAGATTGAACAGAAGGTATAAAAGCCTCCTGTAAGGAACCAAGGGATGCTATTCAACCGGGATCTGTTAAGATCCAAGGGCAAACTAGCTGACAACAATGAAAAACAATAGAGGCATGAAGGGCACTGATTTAATAGAATGCAGAAGCTCAGTATGGCACAAGACCAATCCTGACAATTTGTTCTATGATGCTAATGCTAACATTATTAGACCTTTTGGATGTTCATTCCTGTAATATACTTTTCAATTCTGCTTTTCAGAATAATTACTGACAAGTTTGCTTATTATAAAGATGGTTAGTAAAAATACAGAAACTGTAGTTATACCTGGAAAAGAGATTTTGCCCATGAGATAAATAAGAGTCCTATTTTATCAGGTAAAATTGGTTTCTGAAAATCCAAATAAAATGGAGGAGTCAATTCTGTTATTTATTTATTTTTTTTGTGTGTGTAATGTTATCAGGCTCTGTCAAATAAATAAAAGTATGGAATGTAGACCAAAATAATTCAACTTTATTACTGAATATTCATTATTATTTGTCCCAAAACTGAATAAACATATAATGGCTAGTTTTGCTGTCCATGTCTCAAAATTAAATGACTTTCTTAATAAAGTATTGACTCTCTTAAAATGTCTACATCTATTGACCTGTCTTATCCTGTAATATGAACTTAGGCTTATTTAAAGTTCAATATGAATATTTAAAATAAACATATTAAAATAAATGGTAATTTAATAATTACTAATACTCTTGCTATTTAGGAAATATGAATATATTTATATCCAGGTCAAAAACTCTTCTAAGAGCAGACTATTTATATATTTACCAATTGTGCTATTTGGCTCTATCATCTAGGAAGACCCTTTAAACTAAAGCTGGATATTAAATTTTTCACATATGAAGGATTTAAGTAGCCAACCAGGACACCAGAGAAAATATTTCCTCTCAGATATACTTCTTTTCCTTTAGGCATTATATTAAGCTCTAAGTGTTTTCAATAAGAAATCTCCAAAGCCTCAGCCAGTAGACCCAATGTTTAAGAATTATGGGAATTTCTTTTCAAAACACCTTGAAGTACTAAAGGAATGAAACCCATTATGGAAAGGCTTGGTTGTCTTTCTCAGTGCTGGAAAAGAATGTTTGCTCAGCAGGGACTGTTGTATCAGCCTCCCTGTTTCATAGCAAGCTTCCTGTATGAGCTTTTTGATTCTGTGGCCAGATCGGCAGTAGCATTTCCTAGGCTTATGGTCCTTCAACTTGCCTTCTCTGGTGATGTGGTCTCAGGTACTCAAGAGATTATGGCCACCAGGAAGCCAAGAGCCTATCCCAAATCATTCAGTGTCCTCTGGTGCATAATCATAATCATGACCTATTGTTTTTTTCCTGTCTGAGCTATGGCAGGGTTTTCTGGATTTGGGCGAGATATTGACTTCTCTCCTGTCATGGTCAGATCATTCTTTGGTTTGGGTAATGCAGATGACAGACTGGCCTATTACCAAAGAATTTGATTGGATTTTGGATGGTTTTTAGGGTTTCTATGGCTTTGGACTAGATCACAAGAAAACAGTCTCTCCATGCCATTGTTTCCAAAACTCTCAGGCTTATGATGAAGTTTAGGGAGATGAAAAGGATGAAGAGATGCTTAGAGCATTACTAGTTAATGACAAAGAGTGAAGACAATAGAATTAGGCTTGAGCTGCTATTGGAACCTACCTCATGGAATAAGGGTGGTGAAATATCTCCTTCCTTATTGCATCCACAAATAGCTGTTCAGCAGCTCATTGGAAAGTATTAAGCCCTGAGAATTGATTTTAAGAAGGTAAATGATAGAAAGTAAACTAAATGCTTGTGCTTGGCTTCAAAAAGTGAGAATTTACCAGAGTTTCCCTTGTTTAGAGGTATAGCAAGCTTCATGCACTGTTTAACAGGCTAACAGTCCAGCCAGGTAAAACAGATTCTAACCAGAAAGTTCTCAGAGTTCCAAATCATGGATTCAGATTTTTTTTACCTGTAAAAACATCTTATTTTCTACCTTAAGGATGACAATTTTTATTACATCATGCCATGTAATAGACTTTAAAGTGCTGATCTTCACTATACCACAATGGGAGGAGCCGTCCACCTGCATTGGCAGAGAGGATGCTGCAGAACCTGTCAGTCAAGGAATTTCAGCTGGAAAGTTCCAAGACAAGATTCCTGTCAAAATTCCTGTCTTTTGGAACATTTTGCTTCCCAGTGTGAGCTCGGCAACTATCCCCCTGACATTCCTTAAGGTCCTAAAGACCTAACTCTGCCAGTTAGCTTGGGGTCCTAGGGAAAAATATCATACTGGAGATGGTGAGACCAATAGATGATCCCACCTTGCCACTGCATATCCTGTTCCCTCCCTTCCCATATTTTTACCATAATTTAAATCATAGTCCAAATTTTTATTACACACAGAGAGAGAGACAGAGAGAGATACACGGAGAACATGCAGAGAGACATACACATAGAGACTCGGGCATACAGAGAGATGCAGAGACACATAGAGAGACCCACAAATACAGAAACAAAAATCCCAAGTAGACATCTCAAGTCATCAAAATTCCCTTCCCACAACCTATGGCTTCCCACAACTTATGACTACTCCAATGCAGTACAAGATAATTGATGTAAAGGCAAATGCTGATTTGTTCTACTATATTCTTCCGGGCCAGTTCTCATTTGTAATATTGTAATACCATAATGTAAACAACACATTGAGAACTTGGAATAAGTTCAAAGGAGGGGTCAGGGACAAAAAAGCAAGTCATAGGAGGAACAATTAAAGATACATGTAAGGTTAGACTGCAGAAAAGAAGACAGCAGGATTCAGATATCTATTGAACTGTCCTATAGAAGAGGGGGCAGACTAATTCTCTGTAGCTGTGGAGACCAAGGAGAATCAATAGCCTAAAATCACAGGGAAGTAAATTCAGAAGAGATATAAGGAAGAATTTTCTTACAGTAAGAGTTGTCAAGTTGTCAAAATATATTAGTAAAAATGTAAAATAGGTAGTAATTATATACTCGCAATAAGATGTATTTGTAAATATATCACCAATATTGATAACAAACAAGGAACCATAGACTGTCAATAATAGAATTGCTAGTTTTTAATCATTTTTTTCCTTTTTGCTTTTTTTCTGTGTGTTGTGTTTGTGTTTGTTTGACATTTTAGTTGTATAATCAATAAAGTTTGTTTTTAAAAAAAGAGTTGTCAAGTTGCCAATGGAGCGATTGACTGATAAAATGGCTTGTGCTGGTTCTGTCCAAAATGTTATAGCAGAACTTGTCCTGGTCAAAGAGTTGGGCAAGGTGACCTCTGAGATTTCTTCCATGATTTTATGATCTTTTGGCAGCATTCTGAAGAAATAAATCAAAACTATGAAGTGGTTGAGAACCAGAGTTACCAAATAAAAGCCATAATGTTTGCTTTGGTAAAATGAAAATTTAGTCCTAATCATCCTTTGAAATTATTTAAATCCAATGCATTCCAAGTCAATATAAATATACTGCAGCACAGAACAATTTGCACTGATGAAAGCAAGTTTTTGTACCATGGTCTCTGCACTCCAAAGATCTTTTCCAGATTCTACATCTTCTGGCTGCTGGGAGAGCCTTGTGAACTTGTGCTATTAAATGGGGAACCATTTAAGACTGAAACAAATGTAAACATTCACATGTAAATTTCATTATTTACCAACTTTTGAGAATTAATTACCATTAATCATTCAATCTTTATAAAGCAGAGATAGAATTCATGTGCTCATTGGCATGCATGTTAACTTTTCATGTATATCTAAATGCATTAGAAATAAGGCTTTATTTTACAATATTTACAGCCCATTTGGCAATTAATTACAAGTGTCTCTATCTGTTTATGTGTGTGTATGTTTGCTTGCTGTCCTCTGAATCAAAATGCAATTCAGCCTAGACTAAATCCTCTCCACTCTTATTTTTCTATAAATTTATTGCTCCTCTGAAGTATAATTAAGTCCGGGACTGCATCTTGATTACTCTAATTATTCCACATTATGATAGTGATGTGTTCACGCCAGTACAGCTAAGTATTCATTAAATTTATATTTTAAGTCCTCTCCGGGAAGGGATTTATGGATATCATCCCACACTATTTCATCAGAATATTTTGCCAGCTTAGACTCAGCTCACTCAGGGACCCACTTATTCTGTCCTCATCTTCATATCAACTCTTAGCCAGAAGGGATAACTAATCTCTATGGTATGTGGGATATGCAAAAGGACCACTTCTACGACTTGATGTCAAATTTAGAATGATTTTCTCTTTTATTTACAAAGTTTAGAAAGAGTTTAAAGAGCAGCATATTTGGAATTTAACTCTTTCATATAACATTATAAAGCATTTATATAATCTATCCTCACCACATACTCTTAGACATGGCTTTTCCTTTCAGCAAGAGTTTCGCACACAAAATGCTTAATGTACAAAATTTACACTAAACTGGTCCAAATCTAGCCATTGTTTCTTTGGTATCTATTTTAATGAAAAAGACGAAAAAACTTAACATAAAAGAAAGGAAAGCGTTGAACAAATGAAGCTGTGAGTGCATGTAGTGCTTCAGGAATGAACTTAGAAATTCTCATGATAAATTATAAAAAAGGTAGAGCATTACAGGAAGCTAATTGGACAAGAATAGATATAAGAAAACCTGTTTTCTTACTGACCCACTGCCAGCCAGAGAAATAAGGTCTTCAGATGAAGATGCCATAATTGATCCTGAACTGAGGAAGGATTGACTAGAGTTTTCTAAGGTAGCATCCCAAACTTGGAATCTATGTTTCAATATCCCTTTAGAATACTTAACTACTATTTGCCTTCTGGATAAATAATCATACCACTGTAATATGACATAGCATTATATCATGGTGTCGTTATGTGGTCCAATGATGTCCAGTACTTTGTTGATCTAACTATCACAGACATTATTCAATCCAAAAAAGTTTCAAATGAGTGTCTGGACTAACTGCAGCTCACAAGTCATTTGCAATGATAAATAATAGAAAACAAATGTCCATAACGAATTGGTTGTCACCTGAGACAACAAGGATCACATTTGATAGCAATAGAACTTATATACTACTCTATAGTGCTTTACAGCACTCTCTGAGCAGTTTAGAAATATCAGCATATTGTTCCCAGTAATTTGGCTCCTTGTCAGGATTTAATCCCTGCTGTGGGCAGAGTTAACCTGCAATGCTGCATTTTTACCACTGCATCACCACAGCTCCTTGATACTATGACTTCTGCGCATCAGATGACAAATGATCTGTAGGATTTTATTCTCTGTCAGCTAGATGACAAGGCAGTGGTTAAACTGTTGGTCTGGAAAACAGGAGACCATGAGTTCTAGTCCTGGTTTAGGCATGAATTCAGGCTTAATGACTTTGGGTCAGACTATGTTCATTACCTTGAGTTACTTATAAAGTAATAAAAGTGGGTTTTTTAAAAAGGCATAGAATTGCAAAGTGATCAGAAGACAAACAAAAATGAAAATTCAGGTCTACTGCTGAAGATAGTATAATTATTTAATGCTAGCTTGAATCCAGTCCCTCATACTGAGAATTTTAAAAATAGAAGTATCAGATTTGGAAAGAAAATAAAAGATACAATCATTACTGAACAAAGGTTTATGGACCAATATGCATAATGTCCTGTTTTCATACTAAAACACTAATTCTTTACATAAGGTTCATTAGAAGCACTAGAAGCTCTTTGAATGAGCAATTGGAAAAAAATCTGCACAGCTGGAAATGCATGACAGAAGCCTTTTCAAACTGTCAGTGAAAATATAAAAGAAGAGTCAAGATTTGCGAGAAAATTATCTTCTTAGCAAGAAAGTGCAGAAATTTATGGAGATAAACAACCAGGGCAAACTGAAAGTAAAAAAGAATTGTCTGAAAGTCATTAAAAAGTGAATAGAATTGATAGGAAAAATGAAGCTACATGCCTTAAAGCAAACAGACAGGAAAGTCTCATCAACAATTCTTCAGGACGGAGAAGGCGGAGCTTCATTTCGGTGATATAGCTGCGATCTTGGGGCTCTGAGGTCGCAGCTGATATTTCCGCCCCTGGTTGGTCCCAATGGACTTAAACTGTCCCGTAGAGATGGTGATCGTGAAGGGCAAGTCCCAGGATCCCAGAGATATCGCAAAATCTCTGGTTTGATCCAGGAGAAGCCCTTTTGCTGGTGGCGGAGAGACAGCCTCCATAGCTGCTGAAGTCGGGACAGCTCCGGAAAGAAAGTGGCTGGAAGTGAAAATGTGTCAGTCGGGTAAGAAACTACTTTTTCGTTGTAAATTCGCTGAGATTTGAAAGGGCACCCTGAATACAGAAGAAACCTGTGAGATTTTTTTTTTTTTGACAAAAACTGTATGAGCGGCGTTTTTTAAATTGATGTCAAATTGAGGCTTGGATTTTTTTTCTTTTTCTTACTTTTTTGGGGGGACTTTAGTGTGACTTTGTAGGTAACTGGATTGAATTTTCTCTTACATATATTTTATGCTACTTTTGATTTTTTAATTTTCTTTTAGAATAGAGGCTCCCTTTGGCTATTTCTTTTTCTTTTTTTCTTTTTTTTTTGTATAAATTATCCTTTTTTTCTGGCTGGGGGAGGGGAAGAGTATTAAAAAACTCTGTAACACTGCCAACTAGAGGCTTGAAAATATTCTATTTGAATTGGAGAGAACTGTAAGAAGACTCCTTCTCAAGGACATTTTAATGTGATAAGATAGAGGGAGAGCATAGCAAAATATTATTACAGGTGTTCTCCTGGACTCTTTTCAATATTTCAACACTTGAGGCTTGGCTTTGAAGCTGGGGGAGAAGAGAGTCATAATAAGAGCCTTGGACAACTAAATAAAGTGCAGTGTGCTTATATATATATCTAGTAATATTCTTATTTTTGCTTTTTATTTTAAAGGGAAAGCCTCAGAGCTTGTTCTTTATTTTTCTTTTTTTTTCTCCTTATTTTTACTGGGATCCTTTTGCTTTTTCTATTCATGTTTTTGGACCACTCTGTTTTTTCTTTTTGATTATTGAGACTTCTCAATATTTTTGTTCTTTTTTTTCTTAATCAATATTATTATTTTTGGGGGGTTTTTTCCTTTCTATTTTTCATTTTTTATGGTGGACTACTTCGTAATTGGATTAGGGTCTAGAAGAACCTGAAGATTTTTCTTCTTCTTTTTCTCTTTTTTCTTCTTTGGTTTTGGGCCTTTTACTATTGGATTTTTCCATTTTGGATTATAATTGGCTACTCTATCAGTTGGATTAAAAGTCAAAAAGAATTTGAAGCTTTGGGAGCATTAAAATGAGCAGGAAACCAATATAGCTGGCATTTCTACCTCTACCTCTGCCTCCCCACCAGCTGGAGGACAACGTTTAATTCAGACAATGTTGAAGCAAGATAAAGAACAAGAAAAAGTAACTTTACAGATGATTATGCAAGGAATCCAAGATCTCAAGATAAAATCAGACACCATTGAAACAAAGAATAGAAAACATTGAACAAAGAACAGACAAGACTGATGAAAAAGTGGAAAATATTAAACAAATGATGGTGAAGTATGAGGAGAGATTCCAAAAAATTGAGGAAGAAGGTAAACAAAGAGAGGAGAAGACTGGAAATATTGACAGTAGATTAACAGTGGTTGAACAAGATAAAAGTGGGATGTTGAGGTGGGAGTTGGAAAGGTCAGAATTTTATCTCAGATTTCAAAATATAGAAGAAGAAAAAGGACAAAACTTAACTGCGATAATGATAGAAATTTTGGCGGATGCTTTGGAAATTACAGAGGAAAAGATTATGGATGGAGTAGATGAGGTATACCGAGTGTATACAAGATATGGATGAGAAATAAATTACCAAAGGAAATCCATATTAGATTTACAAAAAAAAATCATTAAAACACAAATACTACAAGTGGTAAGAGAGAAGACATTGAAATACAAAGGCAAAGAGATTGTGTTTTTAAAACAAATACCCAGAAGAGTGAAAGAGATGAGAAGAGAATATCGATTTTTGACCAAAATGCTACTGGAAAACAAAGTGAATTATAGATGGGTGATTCCAGAAGGATTCATGTTTACGTGGCAAGAGCAGAGACATAAAATTGACTCAATTGAGAAAGCATAACTTTTCCATGCAGAATTTTTTGGAAGAAGAGAAGAGGAGGCAGAGAAAGAGGTCTCATTAATTGAGTTTCAAGAGGAACAACTGGAGACTGAAAAAGGGGAAGGATAGGTGGACAGTAAAGAACAGCGTCAAGTGAGATCCACGAGAGCTATTAGACCTAAATATAAAGCATAATCATGGAAGAAGAAGAAAAACTGATTACAATGAATATAAATGGACTCAATTCAGCTGTTAAAAGAAGGAAAACCTTTCATAAATTAAAGAAATTAAAATTTGATATAATTTGTCTGCAAGAAGTTCATATTAAAAAACAACATGAACAATTGTTAGTGCAGCCAAAACTAGGGAAAATATTTGCTTCTTTGACTCAATGTAAGAAAAGAGGAGTGGTTCTATACATTAAAGAGGCTATCCCAGCAAAACTGATCTACACGGATGAAGACGGAAGAGTACTAATGGTGGAAATAATGGACAATAATATAAAAATACTCTTGATTGCAATTTATGCTCCAAATGATAAACAAGAAAAGTTCTATAAAAAACTACACATGAAAATAATTGGACTGGACTATGTTAATATTATTATGATGGGAGACTTTAATGGAATTGTGGACAATAAACTGGACTATATAGCAACAACAAAAAAGCAAAATAGAAAGACTCTCCCTAAATCCTTTTTTAAAATGACAGACGAATTAACTTTAAAAGATATTTGGAGAGAAAGAAATGTTAAAGCTAAACAATATACTTTTTATTCAAATAGACATTTATCATGGTCCAGATTAGATATGATCTGGATCTCAACAGAATTAATATCTAATATTCAAGAAACAAATATCGAAACAAGTACTTGGGCAGATCGTGGCCCAATGACAATTAAATTGAAGGGACAAAAAAAAAAGATCGAGATGGACATTAAATAATACTATCTTAAAGGAAACAATGGATGGAGAAGGAACTGGCTTTTTTCTTTAGAGAAAATAAAAAAGAATAAAAAAGAAGATACTTCAATGCAGAATGTTTGGGATACAATGAAGGCATATGCTAGAGGTTTGATAATAGATTATACAAGAAAAAAGAATATTAGGAAAAGGCAACCTTCTAAGGCCTTGGAAGATGAATATAAAAGATTTGGAAAAGAATTACAGAAAATGCCACAGAAAAAATATATTAAATTGAAGCTGGATGTAATTAAACAGAAAATGGAATTAATAGAGAAAGAAGAACTGGCAAAGAAAATTAGAAATTCTAAACAGAATTACTTTGAAGATGCAAATAAACCAGGCAGATGGCTAGCATATAAATTGAGAAAGGAGAAGGAATCAAGAAAAATATTGAAGCTAATAGATGATCAAGGCCAAGTTTGTTATGGTAATAAGGAGAAAATGGAAATTATTCGAGATTTTTATGGGCAACTATATAAACAAGAGAATATTGATGAGGAAAAAGTCAAACAATATCTACAGAATGCTAACTTACTGAAGATACCTAAAGAGACTGAAGAAATGCTAGAAAGCAATATAACAATGATGGAATTAAATGAAGCATTTACGAAACAAAATAATGGGAAAGCACCAGGTTCAGATGGGCTTCCGGCAGAATTTTATAAAACATTTCAAGAATTATTGAGCATCCCATTGTTAGAAGTTATGAATGATGTTATGTCAAAGAAGATGATCCCAAAACATGGTCAGAGGCTTATATTACACTTATTCCAAAGGAAGAGGCTGACCCATTGCAAATTAAGAACTATAGACCTATTTCATTATTGAATGCAGACTATAAAATTTTTTGCTTCAATTTTAGCAGAAAGACTTAAAAAATATTTAAATAATTTTATCCATCCAGATCAAAATGGATTTCTGCCAAAGAGACAAATCAGAGACAATATGAGAGTAATCTTGGATACTTTGGAATACTATGAGGCTCATTCTGAAAAGCAAATGGCTTTGATATTCCTAGATGCTCAAAAGGCATTTGATAACGTGAACTGGAGATTTATGTTATTACTATTGGAACAGATGGGTTTTGCCAGAAAATTTATTCAAGCAATAGAAGCCATATACAATAAACAGACAGCAAAGGAAATGATGGAGGGAGAATTCACAGACTCTATTAATATAAGAAAAGGCACAAGACAAGGATGTCCCCTATCTCCTTTGCTATTTGTGTTGACTTTGGAAGTGTTGAATAGAAATATTAAGGATGATAAAAGCATAAAAGGAATGAAAATTAAAAAGGAAGAATTCAAACTGCAAGCTTTTTCTGATGATTTAGCTTTTATTCTGGAAGATCCGCTAGAAACAGCTCCAAAGTTATTGGAAAAGATAGAGACATATGGTGAGAGGGCTGGTTTAAAAATAAATAAAGATAAAACAAAGATTTTGACAAAGAACATGTTACTGAGACAAAGAGAAGAACTGGCAGACCTCTTGAAAATCCAAGTTATGAATAAGGTTAAGTATCTGGGGATATATTTGACAGCAAGATGTAGCACATTAAAAGAGAATAATTATATTAAACTTAAACAACAGATAGCTACAGACTTGAAGAAGTGGGAAAACTTGCAATTGTCATTAATAGGGAGAATTTCAACAATTAAGATGAATATTTTACCCAGAATTCTATTTCTGTTTCAGACAATACCAATTAGGCTTGGAAAAGACTATTTTGAAGATTTAAATAAAATCATGTTGAAGTTTATATGGCAAGGTAAAAAAGCGAAAATAAAACTAAAGCTTTTGCAAGACGCTAGAATTAGAGGAGGTTTTGACCTGACTAATTGGGAATTGTATTATCAAGCTGCAAGTTTGATGTGGGTCAAAGAATGGATAACATTAAGAAAGGCTAGATTGTCGACACTAGAAGGGCATGATTTGCTGTTGGGCTGGCATGCTTTTTTATGGTATAAGGGAACTAAAACACAGGGTTATTTTAGAAAACATTATATACGGGAGTCTTTGTGGTTAAACTGGGAGAAGATAAAAAGACAATGTTATTTGAAAATTCCAGATTGGTTATCGACTATTGAAGCATTTTCCTATCCTATAATTTATAAGAAGGAACAAACAGTTAGATATGGGGAACTATTGGATGAAAAGGGTGAACTTAAATCGATTCAAAACTTAAAGAAACAAGATATAAGGATGAATTGGTTTTCATATGCACAAATACATTCAAGGTATGATGAAGATTCTAAAACAGAGGGATTCTATGATAAGCAGACTGATTTAGATAAGATCTTGATGGGTACTGATGAGAAGGTGATTTAAAAATTATATGGTTATTTACTGGGAATTAAATTAGAGGAAGAACAAGTTAAAGAAACTATGATTGTTTGGGGGAAGAATTTTGGATATGGGATTGATTTAGAGAAATGGCAAAAATTATGGTCTCAAAATTATAAAATGACAATGTCAACAGCATATAAAGAAAACTTGCATAAGATGTTTTACAGGTGGCACTTTCCCCCAACAAGAATAGCAAGAATGTTTAAGAACAAATCTGAAAAATGCTGGAAATGTCATCAGATACCTGGCTCATGTTACCATATGTGGTGGACTTGTGAGGATGCTAGAAAATATTGGACTAAAATTCGCATGTGGTTGGAAAAAATGACAAAGAAACACATAGACTTGAAACCAGAGATCTTTTTATTGGGAATCTTACCTGATACATATCGTAAAGATTTGAAATACCTGATTGTAAATGTATTAACAGCGGCTAGGATTGTATTTGCTAAAAACTGGAAGAATGAGAAAATACCATTACAGGAGAAATTATTAAGAAAATATTGGAATGTGCTGAGATGAGTAGATTGACATTTGAAATTAGAGAGCAAGAGGATAAACAATTTTATGAAATTTGGGATCTTTTTTTATCAATGGCTAGATGATAAAATACGATAATAGAATATTTAGAATGTTAGACAGTAAGGAATATCTTTACTTTTTTTCTTGTCTTTATTATTTGACACTATATTTATAAAGCGTTTTTAGGATTGATTTGGAATGAATATATGATTTGTTACAGAATAAACTGTTTAAAGTATTGTTATCATAAAGCATGAATAATTAAAAGTATAGTCAAAAGTTTGTTTGTTTTTAATAGCGATATTAGGATATATAAGTTTGGATTGACAATATGAGTTGTTATGTAATATAATTGTAATTGAGACTACAAAATGAATGCACAAAACTGATGAACCAACCGACACGCTGGATGTACATATGAGAGTTGATGTTTTAATGTTTTGTTTGTCTTGTTTGTCTGTAGAAAATTAATAAAATTCTTTTTTTAAAAAAAATAATAATTTAAAAAAAGTAACAATTCTTCAGAACGTATACAAAGCACTCATTTCAGCATCGGTGTTCTTGAAACAAACCACTAATGTATCACATTGGTTATGTTATCACCAAACAGTTGAACATTAGAATAAAGACAAAAGCATTTCAAAATAAACCTAAGTGGAAAAGTCACTTAGAATTAGAAATTTAAAAACTCCACATGGATTTGAGGAATTTGTAGACCTAATACTAAGGGAGAAAAGCATCACAAAACTGGACTTTTAAAAATGGTATAGCACTGAAATCAACCCAGTAAAGTTCAAGAAAAACTAAAATTAAGGATTGTGGCATTATCAATAATAATCAAATGGTATAATACTAGGGTAAGCCCATAAAGGCAAACATTTATAGTTTAGAACACATCAGCATTGAGAGTTGGCACACTCTCATAGAACAGGTAATAAAAATTTTTGAATCCCACCACTGATTAATACACAACTTGCAAAAATAAGAAATAATCCAAATGATGTCCCAGTGCACTTTGTCAGAAAAAAAAAAGATTAGAAATCAAGTTCTGCAGCAGCATTTTAATAGCAGATTCAGGATTGATAATATAGATGCAATTGCACTTAAGGAAATTCAAATTAGGATAATGCACAAGATTTTTTTTCCTGAGAAAATCAAACAGAAAATCTAAATGGGATAAGTTGGAAGAGATGGCTCAATGAGAAGTAAGTTCTGAAAAGATTTGAAATGTACATTATGTTATAATCACAAATAATGCATATAAAATTATACCTCCTTGGTACATAACACCATTGAAATTATTTAGAATATAAAAAAGCATTCCCTATGTATGTTTGAAATTTGATCAACAAAATCTGAGATATTCTGTCTTGCTTGGTGGATATAGGAGGAAAAAAGCTACAAAATTTGGATTCAAATGCACATATAGATACAGAGGAGTTTAAAAATTAATATTCATTTGAAGTCAGAACCTTTCATTTTAGGATTGATGGATACACAATTAAAAAGAACCATGAAAGATTATTTCAACATATGATTACTGTGGTAAAATTATTATATGTTCAAAGATGGAAAAATTCAGCACTACCCGAAATGGATGACTTATTTGATGAATAAAATGTCATGGATTTTTTTTGCATAAAAATAATTTTATGATTTCTGATTTTGATGTTTAGAAAAAATATGTTATTGAAAGAAGTGAATTGCAGTGTAATCTTAAGAATAGAGCTTGATTAGAATTCTGTTTAACTGCTGAGAGGAAAATCAGAATATATTTCCTTACATTTCTTTTCATGTTCTCTGTTCTTTTATTTTCTTCGCTCTGTCTCCTCTTTATCTTTTTCCTTTCTTTTTTTCCTCTTTTACATTTGCTATATGTTTTCTTTGAATGTATTTATTATATATGGAAAATATTTTAATTACATACACACACACACAAATCAGATTAAAATGTCAACCATAAAACACCTGGATGCAAAAGAATCATACAGATTTAATACCATTCCCCACCCACCACAAACCAAGATCAGCAATAGAAGATGTTAGCCTGGCATTATGTAAAAAGTATTAATTGGTAACTAATAAGAAGCATGAAGTTACAAATAACATCATTGAAAATGGCACCAAAAATGGGATTCTAAAATTCAGACTCAGACTTATATACTGCCCCATAATGCTTTACAGCAGTCTTTGGATCAGAGCTGGTATTCAGCAGGTTCTATGAGTTCTGGAGAACTGGTAGCAGAAATTTTGAGTAGTTCGGAGAACCAGCAAATACCACCTCTGACTGGAGATTTTACAGTATCCTTCCCCTGCCATGCCCACCAAGCCATGCCCATATAACTGGTAGTAAAAAAAATTTGAATCCCACCTTTGAACACAATACATTAGTCATTACTGTCATTAAAAGAAATTTAATTGTCCAGGATTAGAAACATATTAACCTCCCCATTCTCAGTTGATGGTATTTTGTTTCTAGTTTCCTCCTTCTGTGATAGATGTTATACAAATGGTCCATTTCCTGAACAGATTTGAAGTCATTTCTGGTAATTCCCTAGATCAGCTTAACATCCAAGAAGTACAAAATATAGGCACAGGATGAACTGATGAAGTTACAACATATCTCTAGAAACAAGAAGGTAAGTGAGATAGTATGCCTCAGGCTATGATCCATAAACTTGTCACTTTTCTTTGCAGTGATTTTTGGACAGTTCACATTTTTCTCAGAAAACTGCACTTTTTATCCCTCTATCATGTGATGGAATACATTGGCTAGAAATAAACTTGCTTAACTGGTTTATGGCTGGAATTGCTTTAATGATTTTCAGGATCTAAAGAAAGATGTCATTCTGGAAGCTGCTGTTACAAGATTTTTTATTTATAGCTTCAAAATAAAAAAAAACATGACTCTTTTCCTTGTTTTTTAAGCATATTGTCATTTTGGGGGGGAAATTGCAGACTGCTCCTATCAAATAACTATACTGGATCTTGAAAGTAAACAGCAGCAACAAAAGTAAAATATGTCTCTCTACAGAGTTAAAATATACTCACTTCAAGACAGTGACCTAAATAATGCCAAAAATAGGTGGAAAATGCACATCTGCTAACTTAGAAGAATATTTAAATATTCCAATGAAATTTATTTAAATCAATTTTCAGGGACTCCATAATTAATTTTGTTAATCCACACAAGTAAGGTTATTAGTGAGGTAGCAACATCTAATGAATCTTGGTAGACCTTAAAACAAAACAAAAAAAATGAAATAGGGTCAGAATACATTAGCATATGAGTGGGAGACCACTTGAAAATCCACAGCATTAGAAAAAGAATAGATTAAGAAATTGGAAAGAAAATCAGACAAAGTAGAATACCAAATGCTTCCATGTTATTGTCAGAAACATGATAGACATTTTCATGAAGTCATAAGGAGTCAACCACAAAGGAAACTTCACCATTTTCCTTCTAGCATTAAAACTTCATCAGGAAGATGGGACATATAAGAAATTGCATTTCTTCCCCATGTTTTTACCTCCTTTACAGCATATGGTATCTATTGAACATGGATGATTATATATCCTTTTAGGTTCCTCAGCAGATTTATTTTAGCTGCATTCCTGTTGGAAAGCATAACTGCTGGTACAAAGTGTAGTATCAAAATGCCATATTGATGTTATCTTTGGGTTATGGGAACCTTTCATTTAGTAGAAGAGCATTAACCTCTATAGTTTTCTTGATCTTGTAGATTGGGGATTGGGCTGCCTGAAATGATAATGGTAATGACATAAAATGATGAAACTAATCAAACAGAATTGAAGAAGTGCAGAATGATGGATCATTTATGAAGAACATAAAAGAAATGCATTAATAGATCAGTTCAAAGGCTGTATTACTGCTCTCCAACTAGTGCTCTCCAAGTCTATTGAGCTCAACTGCCAAATTATTGCTGTGCTAACTGAAATGTTAAAATTCAACACATTTGCAGAAGGAATGATCTTTTGAAGTTACTCATCCAATCTGAGTGAAGGGAAATTGGGTAGAAAAATTCTGAATATTTCTTCAGGGGAAGAAAACATTCTCCAACAATTTCTCAAGCCTGAACACACCCTTAGAGGTGATTATAAAACTTTTGCTGCAGAAAACCAGTCTAATGTGGATGAAGTTCTCTCATTTTACACCTTGAAGTTTAAGTGAAGCCTGGAAGTCAAGGAAGGATTAACCAAATTATTTTTACAGTGGAAAATAGGGTACCTTCATTTGCTCATTGGTTAATTCACACAAGTAAACAAATACCATATTTCAACCTCTTGAAATTTTTTTCTCTTTTGGTAGAATTTGTAATGCAAAGTATATTTCATCAAATTGAATGAGGATTGCTATGTTGCAGGGTTTTTCCCCTCACTGGTACCAAGCCCAAATTCTTTTGAGAGTAGAGCCTGTGCCTTGGAGTCTAAATAATAGTCCATTCAGAATATTTCCCCAATGATAGAAGGGGAAGAAATTATTTGCTAGTTGCTCCATTCCTTCTCAATCTCTTGTAATTCTTGCCAAATCCTATTGTGCATGAAGAGGATAGAAGTATGACTTTGTCTCTCCTTTTTATTTCAAAGTCTTCATTGGGTCAGGCTCCTTTATGTGGGTGCTTTCACACATCCCATTTTCATTCCCTAATATCTGCAAAGCAGTTTGAAACTGGTCTGCAACTGTCTTCACTGATACGGCTTTGAAAGGCAGAAAACATGTCACCATTGAGCAAATAAATGCTCTTTCTGGCTATCTAATAGCAGTGTTGTCTTGACCCTCTCTCCATTTTCCACATTCTTGGAGAAATAGAAAACTCTCCTCCTCCGCATCAAGCGTAAACTCCTCTATCCACCATTTTATTTGTGATGTGATGGATGAGGGAGAGAGGGAGAAAGGGAGGGAAGGAGGGAGGGAAGGAAGGAAGGAAGGGACAGTTTAACTTTTGAAATAACAAAAATCATCTAAATAAATGGGACCAGGTCCAGTTAAACAGAAAAAAGTTCTTCTGGTCATGGAAGTGAAGTTAGGATCAATCTCGAGAAACTACAGCTGTCTAACTTTATCCTTCTCTAGAAGAAAATAGAAACCTCCAGAGGCCAATCCCCACCTGATGCAAAAGCTAAGATTGTTTCTAACATTCAGTTTAGTTCCACATTGCTCCTGTTCCTGCTCTACAGCTATGTAGCTCCAGGGGATAAGAGACAAGTGGTGCTGGCCTGAGGCTTAAATACTTGTGAATCATCTTACGTCCAAACAGAATTTGGGTTTTTTAAAAAAATATTTTTAAAACACCTTGGGTTTCTGTGAGCTGAAAACCATAGCACTTTCTATCATGGCCAGTCATATATTTTGTATTTTCCCAAAGAAATTACAAAAACAGGAAGTTTCTATCCCTGAAATCCCACCTGCCCATTTCTATATTGAGCTGCATTTAGTTCAATTTTCTATATATAGATAGGGTTGCCAAACATGAAATAAATCATACAATATTCAACATAGGAACAAACTATATAAGCATTGTTGACATGTTCTGTGATATTTATAAACAACATAGCACAGCAGTGTAGCATAGTGTAGCTTAGCATAGCAGAGCACAGTGTAGCACAGCACAGCACAGCACAACATAGCATAGCATAGCAAGACCCCTATCTAGAGTGCATACACTGAATGGCCCAACCAAGTAGCGCATTGTGTACAGGAACTGCTGAATAGTGTATGAATTGAACTCTCCCAAGGCCATATGGGAGATCCCACAGAAGGTTGTGGAGAATGTCAAGGCTAAAATCTCATGGGGCTTCTGGATCTAGACCAACAGGCAGGAACTAGCCAATCAATCTGATGCACATCAATCTGATGTCTTGATTGGCTGGCAAAAAAAAAAAAAAAAGCCACAAAGCAGACAGAAGATATTAGAAACACCAATCAAGCAGAACACAGCAAACTCCAAGACTAATAAACACAGACCAAGACTCCCAACCAATCAGGATGAAGAAAAAAACCATTCTGGCTAGCAGTAGGCTAGCCCCAAATTTAAAACTGAAACAACTGTAAAAGTCTGAATCACAGACGAACACAATACAGAAGCCTGATGATGGCAGATGAGATTCCCGAAATACCCAAACAAAGCTGAATACCATACATGTAAGTACACACACACACACAGGCGGGTGCTTATTCTTCTTGGAAGAACACAGAAATGCAGTCAAAAAGCTGGAACATACTTCCTCACTAGTCCAACACATGGAAGCCACAGGTCATAGCATCAACTTCAATGGCACCAAAACCCTAGCCACTATAGAAAATCCCAGGCACAGAATCATCAGAGAAGCCATAGAGATTGAAAAAAGACCAGAAAGCATGAACAGAAGAGATGATTCCACCAGGCTGTCAATCATTTGGAAGCCTGCACTCACAAACAAAAAAATCTCCACACCACAAGCCAGGCAAACACCTGGGCACAAACAGATCCCCCCTGATACTTCCATCTCAAACACACCCCAACCAGGCACCCAGATGAAACCCAGCTTCCTAACTAATGATAGCCGTCCATTTACCCGAAGCCAAGCTGCACTAAAGGCCTCCAATAAAGTAACACAATGTTGCCAGCTAATCAAGATACAAAAAGAGCCAAAAAAACAGACAGAAGATATTAGAAGCAGAACACAGTAAACTCCAAGACCAATAAACACAGACCAAGACTCTCAACCAATCAGGATGAAGAAAATACCATTCTGGCACAGCAATAGGCTGGCCCAAATTTAAATCTGAAACCACTGTAACTCACAGTGTCTAACTCACAGACGAACTGTCTAACTCACAGACGAACACTATACAGAAGCCTGATGATGGCAGATGAGATTCTGCTGAAATGTTGCTAAAACTTTAAAAGCACCACTACTATGACGTTGGAAAATACCCGAACAAAGCTGAATGCCATATATATATATATATATATATATATATATATATATATATATATATATATATATATATGTATGTATGTATGTATGTATGTATATATGTATATGTATATGCAGGTATGGCATTCAGCTTTGTTTATGTAAGTACCCACGAAAACTTAAGAATAAATATATTTTTATTATGTTTTTATGTTTGTTTTAACTTGGGGTAAGAATTCAACTTCTTTTTTGTGCTTTTTCCACCTTTGTGAACAAAATTATGTATTTTATTTTTTATAGAAACTTAATAAAGTTGAGTTATAAAAAAAAAGAAATGGCCAGTTTAAACTATTTTAAATAAAAGTGTTCCAAAGATTAATTCCTTTTTCTATAACATTCTTAAAGAAGCAGAAATCTGTTAGGAGAGAAAAGTGCTTACATATGAAGAGGGGATATTTTTTTCTTTTTTTTTTTCATATTCAAAGTGGTAACAGTAGTTGATGCAGTATAATTATTACTTTTGAGAAAGATGAGTATATGTAGGAGATTGTGTGGAACTCTGATCCATTCTGGAAAAAATGAAAATAACAGAAATCATACCAAAGTCTAATGACACCTTCCTCTTTTTCGGTAGTCTGATAAACACAATTAGCTTTGATATAGGTCATGTCTACAGACATATACATAGAATTCAATTAGTGGTTCTTTACAACCTTTTTTGCCAGAGGTAGAGCCTAGGGCATGTATGTAATTCTAGCTAGTTCCACTGTTATTTATTAAGAATGATAATATACAGTTTTTTCTCCTCTTTCATTTTCATTTTTTTTTATAGCAAGTGAGCAAGAAAAATATCAGTGGAAGTGAAAACATTGAAATAAGGGCTTGGAGGCAGTCGAGGAGGTAATAGCTGTTTTTCGCTGGAGAGGAAGGAAATGGAAAATGAAGGAATATTTTGGGAGAGGAAGGAGAAGGCAAACATGCTGAAAGAGATGGTGTTGTTGAGAGAGTTTGAATTGCAATAGTTTTAATTCCATTTCTTCACTGTTGAGCAGAAGCCTGCTGAATATCTTTTTACAAGTCCCACCAAGCTATCAGAGCAAAATCAGTAAAATAAAATAGAATGACATAAGGTGAGGAAAAGAACAGTAACAAAGATGAAGTAAGATAAGGTAAGATTCCTACTCTAAGCTTCTTCAAAATATTCTGTTCAAGATGTGTGTGTTCATCCTGATTTGTCCTTGGTGACTGCCTGGACAAGTCCCTACAATTTTCTTAGCAAGATTGCAGAAGTGGTGTTAGGAATAACAAGGTTACCAAACGTAGTTTGGGTAAAATAATATATATATAAACTATGATAGTAAATTTATGTGTGTGTCACTTTAAACAGCAAAGCATGTAATTTTGGGTGCGGTTGTAAAACCTCCATAAGAGGGAGCAAGAGAACTTGATTGATTGTGTTAAGTTTTGAGCATGGGCGAGAAAGAATGGAGAAAAGCCTCTGAACGGTGAACTTCAGCTCTTTATTTACATTGTGACTTCCTCAATTCAACAGCAGTAAAACCCGCCTTATATAGGCAAACCCTGTAACATTTAACCAATAACGAGCTAGGAACGCTAGCTCTTATAACCAATAAGAACTCTCTGTTAAGGGCCAATCGGATTCCCTGGAATGGGCCAATCCGGTCCGGCTGCTTAGCAGCCAATCAGAAGTGCAGGGCCAGAACCCTGCACTTACTTATTAATCTTATTGCATACACAACACCCTTCCCCCTGGCTTCTTATTTCAGGGCGCAGTTACATAGTCCCTTAGGTAGGATGGTTGTCTTTTTAGTCTCTTTGATTTTCATTGTATCGGCTGGTTGCAATCATGCTGAGGTAGATCGTTGTTTGCCAGTGGGGCTGTTTCAGGTTCAGAGTTCACTTCTACGTCGTTGCCCACATTTTCTGCAATTCCCTGAGGTGCAACCATTTCTCCCTCCGGCTCCGCTTCCTGAGTTTCTATTAAACCGTCGTTTCCTTCGAACGGGTTTCCTAGGAATTCATCTTCTTCCGTACCTCCCCCCCCTCAGTTTGGTCAAAGGGGATTTGCGGACTGGCCACTGAAAGCCGCGATCGTAATTGGTCGATATTTCCAAAGTTTATCATCAAGGCATTGCACAAGGTAGGATCTGGGGCCGGTTATACGTACTACTGTCGCTTCCACCCACAACGGGTCGCTCGATAGGTTTTTTGCATAAACCAGGTCTCCTACCTGGAAGGTGCGACAGCGGCCGCTGGATCCTAGTGGTTTCTCCGGTTCATAAGCCGGGTGCAACCGGTCGAGGTGGGAACAGAGCTTTCGTCCCATTAGCAGTTCAGTGGGAGTTTTGTTGGTGACGCTATGTGGGGTGATGTGTTGCAAGAAGAGGATTTGATTGACCTTGTCGTCAATGTTGTCGTAGTCTACTTTTTGCAAGGTTTTCTTCACAAATTGGACCATGCTGACTTCTTGGCATTTGGGACAAGCTTTAACCCACTGTTCGATTTGCTTGTCAATGCCCGGCCACCATGCGTAGCTGCGCGCAAGGGCTTTCATTCGCACAATGCCGGGGTGGCCATCGTGCAAAGTTCTCAGCAGCGCTTTTCGGAGCCATTCTGGGATAATGACTCTATCACCCCAGATGACACAGCCTTTCTGGGAGAAGAGCTCGGTCTATCGAGACTTGAATGGTGTGAAGTCATCTGATAACTGGTCCAATGGCCATCCGCGTTCTACCCAGCCTAGGATTCGTGCGAGGGTGTGGTCATGTTTGGTTTCTCTCGCGATATCTTGGGTGGTCAGTGGTGGCGAGTTGAGTGCCTCGATTTGCAATATGGTTACCGTTGGTGCCGGATCGTCGAGAGTCTCTGGAAGCGGTGCTCGGCTCAATGCGTCGGCGTGGGGAATCGCTTTCCCCGGGCAGTATTGCAGCCAATAGTTATAAGCAGCTAAGAATTCTGACCATCGGGTCATCCTAGGGGATAATATGTAAGGAGTCGGCTTATCTCCGGCTATTATCCCTAATAAAGGTTTGTGGTCAGTCACAATAGTAAAAACCCTACCATACACGTATTCGTGAAATCTTTTCACAGCTGAGACAATCACGAGGGCTTCTTTATCAATTTGTCCATAGTTCCGCTCCATTTTTGAAGGAGTCTTTGAAAAATATGCAACAGGGGCTTCGTTCCCATTAGGCAGTACGTGGCTCAAAATGGCGCCCACCCCGAAAGGCGATGCATCACAGGTTATAACTAACGGCAAAGTCTCGTTATACTGCATGAGTACAGAGTCAGAAGTGAGCAGTTTTTTAACATTTCGGAACGCCTGTTCTTCACGGTAACCCCATAACCCATTTGCTTTTTTATCTAACAATCGGTGTAACGGTTCAGCGACAGTTGCATTGTGCAGTAAAAATACATTATAAAAATTGATGAGGCCTAGGAACACCTGGAGATTGGCCTTGCTTCGTGGCCTGGGAGCATTTTTGATCGCTTTTAATTTACTTTCGGTAGGGTGAATGCCCTGGCTATCAATCAGGTACCCTAAAAACTCAACACTGTCAGTACACAATTTACATTTTTTTTTTAATCTTAAGACCGGCCTTTTGGAATTTTTTTAGGACTAATTTTAACCGGTCCTGTAAGATTTTTTTTGTAGGGGCTGCAATTAATACATCGTCAAAATAGGGGACCACGCCCTTAATTCCTTGCAATAACCTTTCCATAAGGCTCTGAAAAATCCCCGGGGCTACACTCACTCCGAATTGCAGCCGCGTACATTTAAAGATACCTCGGTGCGTCACAATAGTTTGGGCCTGTGCCGTTTTTTCATCTACTGGTAATTGGTGATATGCCTGAGCTAAATCCAATTTAGCGAAAACTTTCCCGCCCCCCAGGGAATGGAGGAGGTGCTGCACCACCGGAACTGGATACGCATTCTGCTGCAGGGCGTGGTTCAAAGTGGCCTGGTAGTCCCCACAAATTTGGATTGACCCGTCTGGCTTAATGGGTGTTACAATAGGGGTTTCCCACGGGGAGTGATCGATGGGCTCCAACACCCCCTGAGCTATCAGTTTGTCGAGTTGTTCATCGATTTTCGATTTTAAGGCAAACGGAACTCAACGGGGCTTTAGGCGAATGGGAGCTATTTTTGGATCTAAGCTGAATGAGATCGGGGTCCCCTTGTACTCGCCTAAGCATCCGCGAAGACGTCCCTGAACTCAGAGATAAGGTCTTCCTCCTAGTCACAGCCACTGACTCGGTTTACGCCGGCCACTTCAATGCCGAGTGGCGCGAACCATTGGAGGCCCAGTAGGCTAGGCCTACCTCTATCGATGACCGTTAAAGGTAAGTACGCTGTGTGCTTTTTGAAGGAGTCTCAAAATCTGCAGGACCCGATGATGGGAATTAGATTCCCCTGGTAGTCCTTGAGGATGAGGCGTTGGAAATGGAGATCTTGGCGTTGAATTATGGGGATGAGTTGCTTGAGCGTCTCCCAAGACACCATCGAGAGGGACTGTTTGGGATAACATTGTTTACCCTAACTGGTTTAGGAAAAATAATAAATATGTTATCATGGTTTGTAAGTTAAAGTGTCTGCAACTTTAAATATAGGAATGTAATTAAGGGAGTGGTTGTGAAAGCACTTTAAAAGAAGCAAGACGACAGCTTGCTCTCTCTCTGGCTTTGATGATCCCTAATTACTGCATGGACTCAAGACTGCCTTACTCGAACAGGAGAGAGACAAAGGACTGATTTGTAAGTGAACTGACATAGGATATTCTACACGGACTTTGCTAACTGAATATCCTTGAATGGACTGACTAAATGATACATGACTAATGGACTATTATTTTGACTATGCTATAAACTCTAAATGGAATAAACTATTTTGATAGCACAAGTGTATCTGTTATTTTTACTGTATGTTAACAAACATACAAATTTATCGCACTCATTTATCTGTGTGCCTATCTGACTAACGCTGCACATTCTGTTTAGCTTGTCTCCTTAACCCTGGTTGGGGAACCCAGGCTTAACACTGGTTATGGGCCCAGACTGAACACTGGTTATGGGCCCAGAGGCTGCAAAGTCAGTTTAATTAGGATAAAACAGATTGATGTAAAAAGTGAGAGTTTGTGTTGTTAAACGTTACAGTAAACAGACAGCTGTGTTTTATTAATTATAGTTTTATATCCATATGTAAGAAAACATGGCACAAGTCAATTTACAAAGTTTGTCCCTTATATCCAAGTTGGATGGAACAAACTTTGTATCATGGTCTATGAAATGTAGTCCACTTCTACGAAGAGAAGGTTTGTGGAATATAATTGAAAATCCACCAAACGTAGAAGAATGGGATCCAGAGGATGATGAAGATAGACTAAAAATAGAAGAATTTATGCATAAAAATGAACACACCATTTGCATAATAAGTTTAACACTGTCTGACCAGCAACTTGTTCATATCCGTGGAGAGCAAATGGCTGTTGGATGTTGGCAGAAGCTGAAGAGGATTTATGTCCGAGATAATGTTGGTGCTCACATAAATCTAACACAGAAGCTTTTCAGGATGCATCTCCAGATGAATGGTGATATGCTGAGTCATTTGAAAACTCTGCAAAGCATTTTTCAAGAACTGCACGAGAAAGAGCTTATTTTCTCTGAACTATACCAAGTCTACATAATTCTATCTTCACTATATGAAAGTTATGACAACTACGTCACTTCCCTTCAAATTTTGCCAAAGGAAAGTTTAACTTTAACTGATATAACTGGCAGACTGATTGAAGAGGCCAGAAGAAGACTTGAAAGAGATGAATTAAGGAGGGAACAACCTCAAAAAGAAGATAATGAATCTCCTACTGCATACGCAATTAAAAAGTGTTTTAATTGTGGAGGAAGAGGACATTTGGCAAGATTTTGTAAAAAAGCAAAGCAGCAGAATGCTGGCCAGAATACAAGAAGTCATCAAAAGATAAATAAAAATTTAGAGTTAGCCATGTATACTAACGGAGCTGTAAAAAATAATTTATGGGTTGTTGACAGTGGAGCATCCCACTGTATAACAAATGATAACAGAAATTTTATTAAAATGTCCAAGAGTACACAGCAAATATCGTTAGCCAATGGCTGGAAACTGAAAGGTAAAGGTCAAGGTCAAGGTACAGTATATTGTTCTTTCATAAAAGAGAATGTAAAAATGTTATATATACCACAGCTTAAGTTTAATTTAATTTCAGTTAGAATTTTGGTTAAACTAGGATATGTAATTACATTTAAAGGAGATAACTGCATGATTGAGAAAGAAGATAAGAGAATTACTGCATCTTTAATAGGTGAATTATATGTTTTAAATGATAATGGTTTAGAGGTGGCTAACACGGTTTATGATAATAAGAAACCTCATGATGAATGTATTCACTTGTTACACCGACAGCTAGGGCATTTAAATTTTAAAATGATTAAGAGAACTGTTCAACTGTCTAAAGGAATAAGTTTGAAACCTTGTAATAAGTATTTGCAATGTTCTATTTGCAATCAAAGCAAGAGGAAGGTCATACCGGCTAATAGAGTTGATGGATTTACTACCAAAGAGCCTTTAGAAATAGCATTTGCTGATTTAATAGGTCCGAAAAAAACAAGTGTAGGAGGAGCTCGATACATATTAAGTATAATGGACCACTATTCTAGATATGGGTTTTGCTATTTAATGAAGAGCAAAACTGAAACGTATCTAAATCTCATTAATTGGATTAAATTTGCTGAAAGGAAAACTAAAAAGAAATTAGTAACTCTTATAATAGATAATGGTGCGGAATTTACAAATAATAAATTCCAGAATAGACTTAGAATGTTAGGTATTCAACATAAAAAGTCTGCACCATATAGGCTACAACATAATGCATTTATAGAGAGACGAGGCTAAACACTACGATCAATGGCACGAACTATGATGTCTGATTCAGGATTACCTGACAATTTATGGGGAGAAGCAATAATGTGTGGTAATCATATATTAAATAATGTTGTTAATTCAACAACAGGTGAATTACCATTCACACTGTGGCATGGTACAAAACCTGATTTAAGTTACATGCACACATTTGGAGCACTAGCATGGGTGCATATCCCTTCACAACTCAGACAAAAAGAACAGCATAGAGCTAAAAGATTATTTTTTATAGGATATACATCTAATCATAGATCTTATAGATTCTGGGAACCAGGTACATCTCGAGTTTACACCAGTGCTAGTGCAAAATTCCTAGAACATGTAGGATAGAATAGATTAGAGCAAGATTTAAATAACGAGGTAATTATTGAACCCTACAGAAGGCAAAAAGATCAGACTAGTTATAAGAAGAGTCCAATTAAAGAAAAAATCCATGAAGAGCAAATAGAACCAGAACTAGAGGATGATCAGTTGATCAGGAAGAGTTAGATAATCAAGAACAGTTAATAAATGAAAGTCCACCTGTAAGTCCTGTAATACCTAGACGTACTTCACATATAACTAGACCACCTGATAGATATCAAGCAAGTATAGTTTGCCAAGTAACTAAAGTTCCAACTAGTGTAGATGAACTTAAGATGTATCCTGCTAAGAATCAGGAGAATTGGCAAAAGGCAATGGAAAAAGAACTAAATTCATTAAAGGTAATGAAAGTATATGAAGATGCTAAATTACCTCCAGGAGAAAAATCCATTGGGTGCAAATGGATATTTAAAGTAAAAACAGGAAATGATGGGACTGTTTCCCATAAAGCTAGGTTGGTAGCTCAAGGATTTAATCAAACTGCATCTGATTATGATGAAGTTTTTGCACCAAGTCTTAAAGCAACATCTTTAAGAGCAGCTTTAGTGTGGGCAGCTAAGAAAAACTATGTCATTAACCATTTAGATGTAGAAACTGCTTATTTGCATGCACCATTGCAGCACACTACATATTTGAAAAAGCCAATTATTATAAAAGACAATAAAGTAAATAGTAATGATTGTTGGAAACTCAAAAAGAGTCTTTACGGGTTGAAACAATCTGGTTTTGAGTGGAACCAATATATTGTGAAAGAGTTAAACAATAAAGGTTGTAAATCTGGTTTAGCAGATCCATGTGTGTTTAAAAGAGAAAATAATGGAACGGTGTCATTATTGTTATTATTTACAGATGATATTGCTTTGATAACTAAGACCAATAATGAAGCTAATGAGATTATATCATTATTAGTCAAAAAGATAAAATTAAAGCATTTAGGTGAAATTAAAATGTATCTAGGATTGACAATTAACAGAACAAAAAATGGATTTAAGATATCTCAAGAAGTTAAAATTTGCCAATTAATTAAAACGTTTAAAATGGAACTTTGTAAACCGGCAAAGACTCCAATGAGTCAGGAAGTTTGCCAAACTGATGATCAAAGTCCCAAATTTGATAAGTCTATATATCAATCTTTGATTGGTAGCTTATCATATATAAGCAATTGGTCTAGGCCAGATATAGCTTATAGTGTAAATCAGCTGGCACGTTTTAATTCGGATCCACATCAATGTCATTGGCAATCATTAAAGAGAATTTTAAGATATCTTAAAGGAACAATGAACTATGCATTGTATATAGAACCAAAGGGTGATTTGAGTCTTAGTGCCTATGCAGATGCAAGTTTTGCAACTGACATAAACACTAGAAAATCAACATCTGGGATGGCTATATTATTTGGTAAGACACTAATAGGGTAGAGGTCAATCAGACAACAGCATATCAGTTTGTCCACGATGCAAGCGGAATTTTCATGTCTTTCATTACTATGCACTGACTTAATTTTGTACAAACAGTTATTATTAGACATGGGTATAACTGTTGAAGATTCCATTATTGTATACGAGGACAACCAAGCAGCCATAAAGTTAGCTACTAGTATTGCTGTAAAAACTAGATCAAAGCATACTGATTTAAGATACTTAAATCTGTAAAGAATGGGCTAATTAAATTGGAATACTGCATGACAGAAGAAAACATTGCAGACCAATTTACAAAAGTTCAAGGAGTAAGCAAGTTTAAAGAGAGTTGTAACAAATATGATTTAAATTTGTAAATAGTTATATTTATTATTATTTCCTAAAAGGGGAGAATGTTAGGGATAACATTGTTTACCCTAACTGGTTTAGGTAAAATAATAAATATGTAATCATGGTTTGTAAGTTAAAGTGTCTGCAACTTTAAATATAGGAATGTAATTAAGGGAGTGGTTGTGAAAGCACTTTAAAAGAAGCAAGACGACAGCTTGCTCTCTCTCTGGCTTTGATGATCCCTAATTACTGCATGGACTCAAGACTGCCTTACTCGAACAGGAGAGAGACAAAGGACTGATTTGTAAGTGAACTGACATAGGATATTCTACACGGACTTTGCTAACTGAATATCCTTGAATGGACTGACTAAATGATACATGACTAATGGACTGTTATTTTGACTATGCTATAAACTCTAAATGGAATAAACTATTTTGATAGCACAAGTGTATCTGTTATTTTTACTGTATGTTAACAAACATACAAACTTATCTCACTCATTTATCTGTGTGCCTATCTGACTAACACTGCACATTCTGTTTAGCTTGTCTCCTTAACTCTGGTTGGGGAACCCAGGCTCAACAGGGACGATCCCGATTCGACCTCCATGTGGCAAGGCTGGTTGTCGATGGCTACCGTGACTCGGATTTTCTTAGTGTCCAAGGCTGAGGCGTGACCGATAGTGATAGTATAGTGAGCCTCTTCTCTCTGCAAAGCTCAATTTCTGTAGGAGTGGTTTACTGGCTCTTGCCTTACAGGATGGTTTCCTGTCGATTGGCGATAGTTAGCCCCTTTTGAGGCCTGGCTGGGTCCCTGCAAGCTGCGGCAGACCCTTCCGATGTGGCCTCGTTTCCCGCATTCATGGCAGAGTGCGTCGCAGAATTTGCATTCGGACCTGGCATGGTTGGCTCCACAGCCAGCACAAGGGCATAAGGGCTTCGGGCGAGGGTCCCGGTCGGACCGCAGTCGATGGACCCCTTCTTCGTCGCTGTCTGACGATGAAGAGAGGTCCTCGTGGTGCGTTGTCGCGAGCTGCCCTTCTGAACTAGGTGAGATTTCGCTGGCCGGTGGTGGTACCGGAGTGCGGTTTCGGCGTAGTTGTACAGCTGACTTCCTGGTTGCTTCTGCTGCAGTAGCATCGGCAATGGCATCGGCAAGGCTGATGTCACCTTTCGACATCAGCTTGCTTTGGACGCCTGGTGCATCTAATCCCAGAACTATGCGATCTCTTAGTGCTTCTTCTAGATCGGTGAATCCGCAGAGGCCTCCCAAATTTTGGAGGTCTGCTATGAAGTCGGCCACGCTTTCTCCCTTTCGCTGGCTTCTTTGATAAAACTTGTGGTGTCTCACGAGCGTAGGCACGGTCAGGGTGTAGTGGTCTCGCAGGATAGGTTCGAGGTTGTCCCAATCCATGGCCTTCACTTCTTGGGGTTTGGCTAGTGCTTTAGCCATCTTAAATACGGTTGGACTGCAATGCGTTAGGAACACCTCCCGTTTCTTCCCGGCTGTGGCGTCCTTTAATTTGTTCATCTCTAGGAACATTTGGAAACGATCCATGTAAGACTCCCAGTCTTCTTGTGTTGGATCGAACGGAGCGGGTGGTACGATGCCGCTGGACATGGTTCCGTTGTTGGCGTCTTCTGTCAAGTGCTTGGTGTTCTTTGAAGTTTCGTTGGTTCAGATATCTCCACATCCCACCCTCGTCGCCCATTTTAAGTTTTGAGCATGGGCGAGAAAGAATGGAGACAAGCCTCTGAACGGTGAACTTCAGCTCTTTATTTACATTGTGACTTCCTCAATTCAACAGCAGTAAAACCCGCCTTATATAGGCAAACCCTGTAACATTTAACCAATAACGAGCTAGGAACGCTAGCTCTTATAACCAATAAGAACTCTCTGTTCAGGGCCAATCGGATTCCCCGGAACGGGCCAATCCGGTCCGGCTGCTTAACAGCCAATCAGAAGTGCAGGGCCAGAACCCTGCACTTACTCTAAGTTCACACTTTATTAATCTTATTGCATACACAACAGATTGCTGGCTTACTGAATTGCTTGCTGACTATGATGGATTGTTAACTGTGTGTTCCCTGCTGCTGAAGGAAGAAAGGAGGTTTGACTTCTTTATATCTCTACTGCGAAGAGATATATTACTGGACTGATATTTGTAAGTTTACTGATCTCTTTTTCGACATTGGACTTTGCAACTGAATAATCCCCGGACTGACTGAATTAGTGAATGATATATGGACTGTTTTACTATGCTAAAAACTCTTACTGGAATAAACTATTTAACTAGCACAGTGTATCTGTTTTACTGAGTGTAAGCTACAAAAACGTTTATCTCACATATTTTGCCTGCCTGCCTGCCTGTCGTGCAGATTCTGCTAGGGTGTATCCCAAACAAGTGGTTTTCTTGTTTTCTAGGGCTGAGAGAGAGATATATTGGCCCAAAGTCACCTAGCTGGTTCTTTTTGTTTAACATGGTATTGCCTCCAAAAATTCAAATTTAATTTGCTGTTAGAAAAACTCAACAGCAGATTAAAAATGCAAACAGGTAACCATTTTTGTCTTATCGTAGGGGCTTTGTTTGCCAGAAAGAAATGTATATAACATTCATCTGCTCATCTACATAATTACTTAATCAAGGATGTTAAGAGTTCACTAGGCATGTGAGGCCATGATTTAATGTTCCCAGACTGACATGACAAGACTGGTCTTTTCTCAGAACTTATAACACATAAGATATGAGATAATAATTCAATGTTTCCAGATGACAAGACAAGGTTTTTTTTTAAACTTCCTCTGATACAGCAGGCCACAGGTTGTCAAAGCACAGCAAAGATTCTACAGAATATAAGGTAGTTAAGATACAAAGCCCGTTTAAAGAAAGATTTATTGTCTCCCAGTTTTATTCCAAATATTCCTTTGCAATTCTACATCCAGAGAGAGAGAGAGAGAGAATTTATTTGCTGCCCATCTTGTATCCAATGAGTGATGTCAAACCTTGGAGAAGTACAGTAGATTAATCTTTAGCTAAATTTAAATTAATCTAAATTAATGTGACACTCACTTCTCAATCTTCAGCAGCTTTTCCCCAGTCATAAGGCTATATTAGGGTCTTACTGTCTGGAACAGCCTTCATAAGAAATGATTTGTGTTCTTCCATTTGTGTTCTTGTGCTCAGATTAGTATAGATTAATACAGGAGAGACTATGCACAGAAAGTCAACACAGAATTAAAAATGGACCAAATTCACTCACTAATCTTCATCTATTCACATCCTTTCTCCACACGGTATTCTTGGGCATCACTCATACCAGCAAATGATAATTACTTTCATTTATTCAACAATTGCTCAATAACAGGTTACACATATAATGAAAAATGATTTATATCTGCCAAATTGTTTCTACTAAAAATGATTAAATTAATAAACTGTACAAAGTGATTTACCATTCTTTCCTTGTAGTGCAGATCTTAGAAGAGGGGCTGGCCAGACATATTTTCTACCTGTCAAAATGAACACCAATAGGGATATACTGGGTACTGGGGTCTGTCACTGGAGAGAGAATTAAATAAAGAACTCAATTAATTAGTCCCCTTTTCTCTCTCTTTCTTTCTCTCTTTTTTTTTACAGGACTCAACAGAAAAATGGGATGGGCTTTTACTAGCAATTTACAATTGATTGAAACCTGGGCTTTTTTACAATTTTATTCCTTATTCAGAAGGAGGTGTTGAACATCTGGTTTTAGGAATACAATCTCCAGAGATTGGTATTCCATAATATCTTCATCTCAGTATAAATAGCTAGGGTACTAATTGTCATCTCATTTCTCTGATGGCTTTTCAGCAATTCTGTGCCATCTTTAATGCTAATGGTATAGAATGGAACAATTCCTCTTCTACTGCCATTCATTTTATCATTGGTCCTGGGTTAAGGTTATGGTTAGGGTCATCCATTGGCTTTCTACATCTGCTAAGATGCCATTCTTTAATTTTTGAATGATCTTTCCTTAGCGTAGGGGGAAATTCTGATCCTTTGAATCTGTTTTAGGGCAGAATGTAGAGCACTTTAGATGATACACTCTGACAGAAATGAAATCTGACCTTCATGCTGACATGAATGAAACATATTCTCATACTTATAAAAAAAAATTGAATATTCTAGAATTTTAATAGGGAAAAATATCACCTAAAACTTATAATATGAATGCTGGTCATAATGGAAAACTTCATACTTTCTGGAGCAGGGGTATCAAACTTGCATCATCATGGCATTGTCACATTATGTATTGTGACTTTTTTCCCTTTGCTAAACTGGGCAAGGGTGTGGCCAGCACATGATACATCTGGCCTGCGAGCCATGAGTTTGACACCCCTGCTGTGGAGCAATCAAGACAAAGCAAGGTTCTGACATGCATGCATAAGGGTGTCTTCTCTATTTGCAAAAATGCTAATGAAAAAATATCCATAATTTTCTATTTGCCTAAGGAGACAAATTGTAACTGACAACAGCCAATCCACTCCTGGAATATATAGAAGTGTTTTTCTTTAACATGGTAGTTAATTCCATCCCTCATTCCTCTATACCTGTTCTTTAGATGTCCTTGTTTTTAACACATCCATATGCAAAGACTCATTGAGTAAAGCATTGCATAGCCCTTAAAGATGTAACACATGCCTTTAAAAAAAAAAAAAAGGAAAGCACTACAATAGTTTCTAAAAGAGCTGCCCTAAACACATTTAAAAAATGTTAACAGAAAAAGAGCTTGCCTGTAAGTCTCAGTCCAACATCGTGCTCTTTATTGGTTACACCTTCAAAATCTTTAGATAAATAATATTATGATAAATCTCTCCTCCATTTTTCTTATTTTTTTATTAACATAATACTGGATTTCAAGATGTATTTTTTAAAGACATTATGATAGTGCTTTACCACTTTTCATTAACAAAAGACAGTTTCCTGCCTCATGGTGCTTATATTATAATGTACTGAAGAACAGTTTAATTAACTTAAATTTACTTATAAAGCAATAAGTCCAATGCTGCTAAAATGAAACTGCACATAAAATCTGTGAGGAAATCTCTATTCAGTTTCTTGAAAGCTTCCTTCCCATGCAAAAGACACTTTTGTTTCTCTTGCCTCAATTTTAGGTTTCTTCTAAATTTGTTTTAGCTATGTTTAGTAATGTTTTTGTGCTTGTTTTATTATTACAAAACTACTGATAACCGCTCTCTTCCTCCGTTTCCTTATATGTGTGTATATTACACTCCATAATTTTGCAGTCTCTTTAGCTGCCCTATTGTCTAATCTGAAAAAAGTCACACAAGAAGAAGGGACTTGTGATGCCTTTCCTGGGGATTTAACTGAATAAATGAGAAAGCAAAAATTATACAGTGAAAGATGAGACATTAACATGCATTTATCTGCCTCCTTGTATGTAAGGTAAGTGAGCAAAGCTCATTACATCCCAAAAAAAATCCAACAAAATGGAAAAATAAAAACATGGAAAGAGTCATTTTGTATAGTGAGATAAGCAGCATATAAATTTAATGAACAATTAAGTCAAAAACAAAATCTGGAAAAGAATAGCTATTAGGATTGAAGGAAAGAATCTTCCAGGGAATTCTTTTCATAAAGACCTAGAAAATAATGTAAAAATAGGAATCCATTTGCACAGTGCTTCTAAATTTCTTCAACTAAATATTTAAATAATCTTTTTGCAGACTTCTGACATCACTATGTAGATTAGATATGGAACTGGGAAGGACTGGATAATTGGAGATATGACATGTGCCCTATTTGTATATAAAGATGAAAATGCACAAAAAGGGTTAATGAATATAAATATTGTAAGAGCCCTTTCTTCAAAGTCTTTATAATATGAACAAAAACAACATCATAAAATCCTACAATCATTAGAGGAGAAGAAAGGAATAATAGCAACATATTTGCTAATACACAAGATGTGAATTTGGGGTTTGCTCAGGATCACTTGTTTCTGTTTTCAGATAGCATGAACTGTCATCTCCAATCAACCATTGAATTTGTCTTTATTAACTAGCCTTTTGCAATGGCTGCATTATAATTGTGTGTGATTAAAAGACATGCATTAACAAAGAGCACTGTGTAAACTTGCAGACCCACAACTATCATATAAGTACAATTAGGCTCCAGTTTCTCTTGATCCTGCAGACCTAGCATTTTTAAAATTTAATTGATATGAAAGGCAGAATAAACTATGCACAGCAAATTAAGTGTGAAACAGTGTTAATTTAGATGTCTGCTCTGTGAAACCTCTTCCTCAGCAATATTTGAAGATACACAATGGGAAGATCTTTTAATTCCATCTACTATTAAAGCACCAACTGTGGTCTGCGGTCCCTGAATTTTCATGCAAGATTTGGTTAACATTCAGCACTTTAACACCAATCTTGTTTGCTTTTTTAATGATTCCCAGTGAAAAATGTAACTTCATGCTATCTGTATAGAATTATAGGCAAAAACAAAATCATACATATTTTGAATTGCTGTACCTAGACTTGCAAAATGACCCTCTTGACCTCACTGGACTTCATTAAATTATTATTATTCTTTTTTTTTTTGAAACAAATTTTTATTGATTTTAAAGATAAAACAACACATCATTAACTATTAAATACATAAACACATAAAACCTCTTAACATTGTAAATCCTTACAAGTCAAACAAAACATTATTTTTATACAGCATAATTCCAATTTATCCCATCTCCATATGGACACACAAACATCTTTCAGCAAATTTCTCATTTTTTCTCTTTACTCCTATTCAATTTCATTTCTCTTCCATATTTATCCATTTTATAGTCATCATATTCTTTTCTTTCTGGCTTGTATAAATTATTCTCATCTAACATTCCTCCAAGGTTTTATTGATTCTTTCCTTTTTTTTTTTTTATAAAAAACAAATTTTGTTAGTTTTACCATAAGCACAATACACAAACATACAAACACAAAACATAAACAAAACTAAAAGATCTTTTCTGAAGGTTGTCTGTTCCCGGGTTAAAACTCTTTACACAGACACAAATTCAAACATCATATTCAACCCATATCTCCTTCCAAATCTTATTATCATTTTCTTTTTTATATATATATATATAAACCATTTTTATCAGTTTTATAAAAACAATGCACAAAGAATCAAGGCATAGCAGCTTATAAATTCTTTTCTAAGAAAAAATAATAATAATAGACCAATAAGGCATAACATTTCCAGATTATAATATCAATATTTCATATAATATTAACTTCATATCTTGTCCCTACTTCTCTTTTCCATCCAAATTATTTATTAATTAAAATTTTATTGCCTTTTATCAATATACAAAATCCAAAAAAAAAAAAAGCATATATATCCTTCCATATCTTATTACCATTTTCAACAACATTCTTTGTCTGTTCTATTTCCAATTATCCATTCATCTTTTTTTTCTTTTACTATACTTCTCCTGTACACCAATTGGAGTAACATCTATAACTCATTACCCTAACTTAGAAATACTACATATAGCAATCTTTCTTGGGATTCTGTTTAAAAAAAATTCTAAAATTACATGATAAATTTTATATTCTAAATATACATATAAAAACACACTCTTCCCTTGCCATATAAACTTCAACATAATTTTATTTAGATCTTCAAAATAGTCTTTTCCAAGCCTAATTGGTATTGTTTGAAACAAAAATAAAATTCTAGGTAAGATATTCATCTTAATTGTTGAAATTCTCCCTATTAATGACAATTGCAAGTTTTCCCACTTCTTCAAATCTGTAGTTATCTGTTGTTTAAGTTTAATATAATTATTCTCCTTTAATGTGCTACATCTTGTTGTCAAATATATCCCCAAATACTTAACCTTATTTGTAACTTGAATTTTCAAAAGATCTGCCAATTCTTCTCTCTGTCTCAATAGCATATTCTTTGTCAAAATCTTTGTTTTATCTTTGTTTATTTTCAAACCAGCCACCTCTCCATATGACTCTATCCTTTCCAGTAACTTTGGAGCTGTTTCAATCGGATCTTCCAAAATAAAAGCTAAATCATCAGCAAAAGCTTGTAGCTTAAATTCTTCCTTCTTAATTTTCATTCCTTTTATGCTTTTATCATCCCTAATATTTCTATTCAAGACTTCCAAGGTCAACACAAATAGCAAAGGAGATAGGGGGCATCCTTGTCTTGTGCCTTTCCTTATATTAATAAAATCTGTAAGTTCCCCCTCCATCATTACCCTTGCTGTCTGTTTATTGTATATAGCTTCTATTGCTTGAATAAATTTTTTAGCAAAACCCATCTGCTCCAATAATAATAACATAAATCTCCAGTTGACGTTGTCAAATGCTTTTTGAGCATCTAGGAATATCAAAGCCATTTGCTTTTCAGGATGAGCCTCATAATATTCCAAAGTGTCCAAGATTACTCTCATATTGTCTCTAATTTGTCTCTTTGGCAGAAATCCATTTTGATCTGAGTGAATAAAATTATTTAAATATTTTTTAAGTCTTTCTGCTAAAATTGAAGCAAAAATTTTATAGTCTGCATTCAATAAAGAAATAGGTCTATAATTCTTAATTTGCAATGGGTCAGTCTCTTCCTTTGGTATAAGTGTAATATAGGCCTCTGACCATGTTTTAGGTATCATCTTTTTTAACATAACTTCATTCATAACTTCTAACAATGGGATGCTCAATAATTCTTGAAATGTTTTATAAAATTCTACTGGAAGCCCATCTGGGCCCGGAGCTTTCCCATTATTTTGTCTCTTAAATGCTTCATTTAGTTCCATCATTGTTATATTGCTTTCTAGCATTTCTTCAGTCTCTTTAGGTATCTTTGGTAAATTAGCTTCCTGTAAATACTGTTTGACTTTTCCTTCATCAATATTCTCTTGTTTATATAATTGCCCATAAAAATCTCGGATAATTTCTTTTTTCTCCTTGTTCCCATAACAAACTTGGCCTTGTTCATCTATTAACTTCAATATTTTTCTTGATTCCTTCTCTTTTCTCAATTTATATGCTAGCCATCTACCTGGTTTATTTGCATCTTCAAAATAATTCTGTTTAGAGTTTCTAATTTTCTGTGCCAATTCTTCTTTCTCTATTAATTCCATTTTATGTTTGATTACATCCAGCTTCAATTTAATATCCTTTTTCTGTGGCATTTTCTGTAATTCTTTTTCAAGAGTTTTATACTCATTTTCCAAGGCCTTAGAAGCTTGCCTTTTCCTAATATTCTTTTTTCTTGTATAATCTATTATCAAACCTCTAGCGTATGCCTTCATAGTATCCCACACATTTTGCGTTGAAGTATCTTCTTTTTTATTTTCTCTAAAGAAAAAAGCCAATTCCTTCTCCATCCATTGTGTAAAATCTTTCTCCTTTAAAATAGTATTATTTAATGTCCATCTCGATCTTTTTTTTTGTCCCTTCCATTTAATTGTCATTGGGCTATGATCTGCCCAGGTACTTGTTTCAATGCTTGTTTCTTTAATATTAGATATTAGTTCTGTTGAGATCCAAATCATATCTAATCTGGACCATGATAAATGTCTATTTGAATAAAAAGTATATTGTTTAGCTTTAACGTTTCTTTCTCTCCAAATGTCTTTTAAAGTTAATTCATCTGTCATTTTAAAAAAAGACCTTGGGAGAACCTTTCTATTTTGCTTTGTTGTTGTTGCTATATAGTCCAGTTTATTGTCCACAATTCCATTAAAATCTCCCATCATAATTATATTAACATAGTCCAGTCCAATTATTTTCATGTGCAGTTTTTTATAAAACTCTTCTTGTTTATCATTCGGAGCATAAATTGCAATCAAGAGTATTTTTATATTATTATCCATTATTTCTACCATTAATACTCTTCCATCATCATCCGAGTAAATCAATTTTGCTGGAATAGCCTCTTTAATGTATAAGACCACACCTCTTTTCTTACATTGGGTCAAAGAGGTAAATGTTTTCCCTAATTTTGGCTGTAATAACAATTGTTCATGTTGTTTTTTAATGTGAACTTCTTGTAAACAAATTATATCAAATTTTAATTTCTCTAATTTATGAAAAGTTTTCCTTCTTTTAACAGCTGAATTAAGTCCGTTTATATTCATTGTAATCAGTTTTTTTTCCTCCATGATTATGCTTTATATTTAGGTCTAACAGCTCTCGTGGATCTCACTTCACGCTGTTCTTTACTATCAATCTGTCCCCCTATTGCTCCTTTCTCTTTTTCAGTCTCCAGTTGTTCATCTTGAAACTCAATTAATGAAACCTCTTTCTCTGCTTCCTCTTTTCTTCCTCCAAAAAATTCTGCATGAAAAAGTTCTGCTTTCTCAATTGAGTCAATTCTATGTCTCTGCTCTTGCCACGTAAACATTAATCCTTCTGGAATCAGCCATCTATAATTCACTTCGTTTTCCAATAGTATTTTGGTCAGAAATCGATATTCTCTTCTCATCTCTCTCACTCTTCTAGGTATTTGTTTTAAAACCACAACCTCTTTACCCTTGTATTTCAGTGTTTTCTCTCTTGCTACTTGTAATATTTGCGTTTTAATGGATTTTTTGGTAAATCTAATATGGACTTCCCTGGGTAATTTATTTCTCATCGCATATCTTGTATAGACTCGATATATCTCATCTATTCCATCCATCATCTTTTCCTCTGTAATTTCCAAAGCATCTGCCAAAATTTCTATCATTACCGCTGCCAAATTTTCTCCTTTTTCCTCCTCTATATTTTGAAATCTAAGGTAAAATTCTGACCTTTCCATCTCCCACCTCAACATCCCACCTTTTTCTTGTTCAACCGCTGTTAATCTGCTATCAATATTTCCAATCTTCTTCTCTCTTTGTTTTCCTTCTTCCTCAATTTTTTGGAATCTCTCCTCATACTTGACCATCATTTGTTTAATATTTTCCACTTTTTCATCAGTCTTCTCTATTCTTTGTTCAATATTTTCTGTTCTTTGTTCAATATTTTCTATTCTTTGTTCAATATTTTCTGTTCTTTGTTCAATATTTCCTGTTCTTTGTTCAATAATATCTGATTTTGTCTTAAGTTCTTGAATTCCTTGCATAATCATCTGTAACTGTAAAGTTATTTTTTCTTGTTCCTTATCTTGCTTCAACATTGTCTGAATTAAACGTTGTCCTCCAACTGGTGGGGAAGCAGAGGTAGAAGCAGCAATGCTAGATGGTATTGATTTCTTGCTCATTTCAATGTTTCCAAAACTTCAAATTCTTCTTAACTTTTAACCCAACTGGTAGAGCAGCCAATTATAATCCAAAATGGAAAACTCCAATAGTAAAAAACACGAAACCAAAGAAGAAACAGAAAAAAAGGAAGAAGAAAGATCTTCAGGTTCTTCTAGACCCTAATCCAATTACGAAATAGTCCACCATAAAAAAGGAAAAAATAGAAAGGAAAAAACCAACAAATCCAAAAGATAATAATATTAATTAAGAGCAAAAGAAAAAGGAAAAAGCAAAAAGAGAAAAAACAAAAACAAAAAAACAAAAAGTTCCTTCAGGATCTTCACACCTTAATCCAATTAAAAAATCTCAATAATCCAAAAAATAATTCAAAAAAGGAAGAAGAAGAATTAAAAAAAAAATAAATAAATAAAATAAATAAATAAAAAAATCAACCACAACAACAGAATAATCCAAAAAGATAAATATGAAAAGCAAAAAAGTCCCAATAAAAAGGAAAAAAAAAAAAATAAAGAAGAAAGGAGAAAAGACTCTGAGGCTTTCCCTTTAAAGTAAAAGGCAAAAATAAAAATATTACTAGAAATTAAGATTTAAAAAAAAAAAAGCTAGCGAATGGGGTACATATAAGAAAACACACTGCACTTTGTTATTTATCCAAGGCTCTTGTTATGACTCTCTTCTCCAGCAGCTTCAAAGCCAAACCTCAAGTGTTGATAACAGTCCAGGAAAGCACCTGCAATAATATTTTGCTGTGCTCTCCCTCTATCTTATCACGTTCCAAAGTCCTTGAGATGAGGTCTTTTTGCAATTCTCTCCAATTCAAATAGAATACTTTCAAGCCTCTAGTTGGCAGTGTTACAAAGTTTCTTAATGCTCTTTCTCAGCCCCAACCGGAAAAAAGAATTAATATATACAAAAAAAAAGGGAAAAAAAAAATAGCCAAAGGAAGCCTCTATCCTAAAAAAAATAAAAAAGTCAAAGGGAGCCTAAAAGTATATATAAAAGAAAATTCAGTCCGGTTACCTAAGTCACAATAAAATCTTTCCCATAGAATATAGAAAAAAAAAAAAAAAAACACCCCAAGCCTCAATTTGACAGCACTTTAAAAACGCCGCTCAAACAATTTCAATCAAAAAAAAAATCTCACAGCTTCCTCCTCTCTTCAGAATGAACTTTCCAACCTCAGCGAGTTTTCAACACAAAGAGTTTTTCTCACCCAACCGACACACTTCAATCCAGTCACTTTCTTTTCGGAGCTGTCCCGACTTCAGCAGCTATGGAGGCTGCCTCTCCGCCGCCAGCAAAAGGGCTTCTTCCGAATCTAACCAGAGACTTTGCGATGTCTCTGGGATCCTGGAACAGTGCCCTTCACGATCACCGTCTCTCCGGGACGATTTAGGTCCGTTAGGACCGACCAGGGGCGAAAATATCAGCTGCGATCTCAGAGCCCCGAGATCGCAGCTGTAACGCCGGCACGAAGCTCCGCCTTCGAGAATAAAGTTAAAGCTTTTGCAAGATGCTAGAATTAGAGGAGGTTTTGGTCTGCCTAATTGGGAATTGTATTATCAAGCTGCAAGTTTGATGTGGGTCAAAGAATGGATAACATTAAGGAAACATAGGTTGTTGACACTAGAAGGGCATGATTTGCTGTTGGGTTGGCATGCTTTTTTATGGTATAAGGGAACTAAAACACAGGGTTATTTTAGAAGACATTATGTACGGGAGTCTTTGTGGTTAAATTGGGAGAAGATAAAAAGACAATGTTATTTGAAAATTCCAGTTTGGTTATCGACCATTGAAGCATTTTCCTATTCTATAATTTACAAGAAGGAACAAACAGTTAGATATGGGGAACTTTTGGATGAAAAGGGTGAACTTAAATCGATCCAAAACTTAGAAGAACAAGGTATAAGGATGAATTGGTTTTCATATGCACAAATACACTCAAGGTATGATGAAGATTCTAAAACGGAGGGATTTTATGATAAACAGACTGATTTAGACAAGATCTTGATGGGTACTGATGAGAAGGTGATTAAAAACTTATATGGTTATTTACTGGGAATGAAATTAGAGGAAGAACAAGTTAAAGAAACTATGATTGTTTGGGGGAAGAATTTTGGATATGGGATTGATTTGGAGAAATGGCAGAAATTGTGGTCTCAAAATTATAAAATGACAATGTCAACAGCATATAAAGAAAACTTGTATAAGATGTTTTACAGGTGGCACTTTCCTCCGACAAGAATAGCAAGAATGTTTAAGAACAAATCTGAAAAATGTTGGAAATGTCATCAGATACCCGGCTCGTATTACCATATGTGGTGGACTTGTGAGGATGCTAGAAAATATTGGACTATAATTCGCATGTGGTTGGAAAAAATGACAAAGAAACATATAGATTTGAAACCAGAGATCTTCTTATTGGGAATTTTACCTGATATATATAGTAAAGATTTGAAATACCTGATTGTAAATGTATTAACAGCGGCCAGGATTGTATTTGCTAAAAACTGGAAGAATGAGAAAATACCATTACAGGAAGAAATTATTAAGAAAATATTGGAATGTGCTGAGATGAGCAGATTGACATTTGAAATTAGAGAGCAAGAGGATAAACAATTTTATGAAATTTGGGATCTTTTTTATAAATGGCTAGATGATAAAATACGATAATAGAATATTTAGAATGCTAGAGAGTAAGGATTATCTTTATTTTGTCATTATTTTGCTATTTGCTATTATATTTATAAAGGATTTTTTAGGATTGATTTGATATGATTAGATGATTTGTTATAGAGTAAACTGGTTTAAAGTATTGTTAGCTCATTAAGCAAAAATGATTAAAAATATAGTCAAAAATTTCTTTTTTTAGTGATATTAGGATATATAATTTTGGATTGACAATATGAGTTGTTATGTAACATAATTGTAAATTGAGACTACAGAATGAATGCACAAAAATGATGAACCAACTGACACACTGGATGTACATATAAGATTTGATGTTTTTATGTTTTGTTTGTCTTGTTTGTATGTAGAAAATTAATAAAAACTTTTTCAAAAAAAAAAAAAAAAACACACTCTTATATACCCTCCAGAATCCCTCTTTTAATCTAAATTAAATTCACCCATTGTCTCTAAATAAACTTTTTTTCCTTAGGTCTTGCTTCCCCCCATTAAGGCTTCTCCTCCCCCCCTTTCTCTCTTGCTTATTCTTCTCCTTGCCCTTTCTACCCCTTTGCTTTTTCTCTTCACTTTTCTTGCTCCTTTTCCTTTGCTTTCTAACCTTGCCTCCATCTTTTCGCTCATTTTTCTCTCTTTTGGTTGTTTTTATAATTCTTAAAATCCCCTTTTTCTTATCCTTTTTCTCCTCCTCTCCAGAAGGGACCCATTGTTCATCAAAGATGGCTTCTTCTTCCTCTTCTTCCTTGTCCCAGTCCTTCTGCTGCGTAATCAACTTTTCAAAGGAACATAACGCCATTTCTAAAAATTGAAACAAAGCGCCCAAAGTATCTTCTTTTTTATATTTTTGATATTCAATCTCTAGTTCATCCACAGACGATGCCATTATGAAAAGGGAAACTTTTTCCAAAACAACCACAAGAATTTTTAATCAAAGACAATCAAAAGCAATTAAAAAAAAGAAAAAAAGTTCCAAAAGTTAATACTTTTCTTCCTTCTTCTCTTTCTCTTTCTGAATTAATTTTTAATCAAAGAGGTCCAATTACCATATATCTTCTTTTGGGATCCACAAAGACGTTCTAATCAATCTCCTCCTTTTTCAGCTTCTGCTCCAATTTTTTTTTTTCTCCCTTCCCACTTGCAATGAGAATTTTAATAATCAAAAATCCATACCTCCAGCAGAGATTTTCCAATTTCTCACATTTTTCAATGTCCAAAAATCCCTTTGTCTCTTATCTTAGCTTTCAAAACAATCCACTTTCAATGTCTAATATATCCAAATATTTCTGCTTTTTCCGTGGGGTGGGAGAGTAAAAAAAAAAAAAAAAAAATTCCCTTTAACAGCTTCTCCGCCGCTTTTCGCTCTTCTTAGGGATACAATGTATCCTCCAGCAACAAACAGCTCATTTCCAGGCAATTTAAAAGGTGTTACTTGACCCGGCTCAGACAGAACTTTCACTCTTCACACTTCCTCCAGCACAGTTCTTACCCGGTTGCTGGCTTCTTCGTGGCGTCCATTGCTGACCGCCGCTCCACCGTCTTGGGAAAAAGGGGTTTTCCCGGAGAAAGGGGGGGTCTGCGATGCCCCCACCTCCCTTTCCGACTCCCCTCTGTCTTCAGCTGTCCCTACAGGGCAGCCATATCCCCCTGACCCATCTGGATCGGGGGTACCTCGACGGCTAGCACAGCAGGAATCGCGAGCTGTCGCGAATTCCTGCTGCCCCGAAGCCACGCAAACCGGAAGTTTCCAAATTATTATTATTCTTAAATGGTACATTGAAAAAAAATATCTCATCAATGATTTATATAGAAATAACTCAGAAAGCTTTTTTTTTTTTTTTGCTAATTTAGTATTTATTATTTTCAGCTGCAAAATTTCAGAGATTATCAACAAGAATGAAATATAAAAATGTCAAACAACCTTGAAATACAAGCTTTACCAATTTGTGAGAAGAATGTGTGCAAAATATTTGAAGAGTGACTCCTAGGAAAACAAAGATGCTTGAAAAACATGAAACTTAACAGTCTAAAATTGCAGCTACCTTTTGTTTGCTATCTTGTAAATCAGACATGCTATCCTGAGGGCTTTGTTTCAGTCACATCATACAATATAATTCCTTCCTTCTTTGATGGATAGGTTCCTGAGTACCAATTAATCCACATCTATAACTTAAATAAGAGGGAGAACAAACTATCATTTATTCTAAAATGACATATTTCAAAGACGTTTTCTTAAAATTATCAATATTTTCTTAGGAATTTTAGTTATAGATTAATTTTATCAGGAAGAGAATTCCAGTCATCAAGGTTGTTGAGTAAAGCAAGTGACATAGTAATTAAAATGTTGGCATAAGACTGGAGAATCTCCTGCCAGTTATAGGATCTATCTGTATATCAGTTGCTCTTTTTCAATCCAATCTAACTGAATTGAACTATTCCTTGAGGAATTCAGAAATAGATTACAGAAAAGCATTCAATCATTCCATTTGTACAGTGCTCTGGTGAAGAGTCAGGCCTCAAGGCCACCTGGATCTCAAGGGGAAACTTCATTTCAGAGAACAGAGCTACAGCAGAGAAGACATTCTTCCAGCATTCTGAGAGATGACATTGTTTAATGGGAAGAATCTGCAGAGGCATCCCATCACTGCCTGAATTCCTGCATTCTAGACCATTTGAAGCTTCACAGTAGTTTTCAAGGTTTATATAGTCAATTACAGCATTCAAGCCTTGAGATGACCAGTTATGTATATTTTATACTAAAACATATTGTTATTACAAACTATATGCTAATTTATTAGGTTCGGAGTAAACCTCAATATTTCCTGTATGCTCTAACCTTTAAATGTTTCAAAGTTGGAATTTCACATGTATGACTTCTTTTAAATATGTGGGTATTTGTAATATGTGGGTAGTTATTGAAAGGAAATTTTCTTCATTTGTAGATGTAACTATTTCTTTTTTTTGTCTTCAATTAATATTGATATAAATAGGCTGTGGAGAATGATGAACAGTGTAACATTTAATATTATTTTTAATATATTGATTGATATGTTTTCTCAAAAAATATTAATATTAATGTTAATATTTAAGGTACTTTAACCTATATGTAGTATATGAGTGTATGAATAATCAACACTGACTTAAAAGCATAATATATATAAAATGAATACATAAAATGGATAATTTGATCTTGTTCCATCATTGCTTAATTTTCATAAGCTTCTGAATAGGGATATTGACAGCATTAATTATCTAGTACATCAGCCTAATTACCAGCCTCATGATATGGGTTAAGCTGATGAAATAACTGGCCAGCTATCATGATACACTTGTATCTTGCTTGAAGGCGTTAATTCATTGTTGCAACATTTCTTATCCACTATAAGAATGTCCCAAGCAAAACCTGACTTGTCTTCTCCAGCTAAAATGATCTATCTGATGATAGACTCCATCTGCTGACTAGATTAGAAATCTTCAGTCTGTGCCACATGATTTATATTTTTAATTTAATGTCAGATGCCCCCAAAATCATACAATAAACACTTTGTTATTAAAACACAGTTGATTGGAGGGCAAACTAATTACTTGGCCTGTAATCCTGTTCCCAATTACATGTGCACAACACCCATTAAAATCAAAGACTCATGCAAGTAGATGCTGTTTAATGAATTCAAATGTGTTTGCTACACAGGAGAAAAGGAATGAGATTCGGAGAGGTGTTACAATAGAGCAGGCACGACAGGCTGCCTTTTGGAAGACTATGCTTAGCAACTTTTCTTTGTTTTGCTTTTGTTTCTGAGTAACAAGGTTCAGCAATATGTTGATCCATTATCTATTGTGTGTCAAGATGAAAGTCACACAGTTGCAAAACAAGAATTCATTTAATTTGTGCTTCACATCTTCAGTTGGCAATGCATTTTTTTTATAAAATGCTAGAGCTGAAGCTGATGACCACATAAATAAAAGTTTTGAATTAAAGGATAAAGCCGTAGCTTTGAAATAATTGAAACTTGCTTGGATTTCTGAGGTTTAGTTTTCCTTACTGATCTTACCACAGGCATTTTCTGTCACTCACGTTGCTTGCTTCTATATATGAGATGATTAAATTATTTTTCAAAGTTGCTGTGATGAGGTATTTCTACATTAAAACAATGTATAGAGATAAATCCCTACAGACATTTAACAAGACATTATAGAGTCATATTCATCCCAAGTACTCCTTATTTATTTATTATTTAACTTTTATGTTATCTTATTAGTATTTTTTTTTTGTCAAACCCTCTTGGTGATATGTTCTTGCCCTTTGCTGAAATATTATTTTGTTATTGAAGACATTTATGTATGTCTATCAAATGGAAATTTTGTTATGATTCATGTTCCTTGCCCCACTGAGAGTTTTCTACAAATTAATATATCCATTTACTTTCTCTGAAGTTTCTGTGGTTTAATTCCCCCAGTGCTGCACACTGGCCTTAATTCAATTGGTTGCATGCTTTTTCCTGTTGTGGACCACAACTAGAGTAAATGACCAAGAGCCCTATTCCAATTATAAGTAATCCCACAAAGAAATGAATAGAGACTTAATTATAGAGTGTATAAAGTGCAGACTGCAGTGTGGTTCTGTTAATACATCAGCCTATACAAGATTGTGCATGGAGAATGATGATTGGATCTCTAATATGCATTAGATTTTCACATTCTCACTTACAAAGCCATCCCACACTTCCTGCAATAGACTCCAGAGGCAATTATCTGCACTTTAAATTCCTATTTCATTTATTTTTTAAAAAAAGTGCCTAAGTGCCTCAGCCAATTTTTTTGATTATCTTGATAAACTTGAGAGGTCATTTGGGATTGTGGCTGACCTTTGTTAAGCCTGTGTTCCCAAACCAGGGTTAAGGAGACAAGCTAAACAGAATGTGCAGCGTTAGTTAGATAGGCACACAGATAAATGTGTGAGATAAGTTTGTATGTTTGTTAACATACAGTAAAAATAACAGATATGCTTGTGTTATCAAAAATATAGTTTATTCCATTTAGAGTTTATAGCATAGTCAAAATAACAGTCCATTAGTCATGTATCATTTTAGTCAGTCCATTCAAGGATATTCAATTAGCAAAGTCCATGTAGAATATCCAATGTCAGTTCACTTACAATAAATCAGTCCTTTCTCTCTCCCGTTCCAGTAGAGGAAAAACGCAGTCTTCAGTCTATCCAGTAATTAGGGATCATCAAGCCAGAGAGAGCAAGCTGCCGTGCCTTGCTTCTTTTATGGTGCTTTTACAACCACTCCCTTAATTACATTCTTACAGTTAAAGTTACAGACACTTAAACTAACAAACCATGATAACATATTTATTATTTTACCTAAACCAGTTAGGGTAAACAATGTTATCCCTAACAACCTTGGTAAAAAAAAAAATAGCTTAAAGAAGGAATAAAAGCTTCTGATTTTCATGTTGAAAGTTACTTAATCCTAATTTTGTCCAATTCTGCCCATTACATTGTAATTGTCTATAATGGGTATATTGACATGACAGTGCATATTTTAATGAATGACTGCTTGATCTATTTGTGCTTGATCTTAGGAAGTGATCAAGTGTTTGAACTTCAGTTGAACAAAGGGTTAATGTAGAAAATTTATCAAGAAACCTAATAGTTTGTTTGTAAAAGCCCTGAGGCATTTGTTTTGTTTTAGATCCTTGACCTTGCACAACTAATAGACCCAACTGGACTAAGCCAAGACTGATCTTTTGATCAATAGCAAAGTTGAATAAACAAGTGAGGATACTTTTATGATAACTCACACAATTGAGATATAGGTGGGTGGCCATATTAACTGAATGAAGGAATGAATGAAGAAGCAAGATTCTGTCTTAATCCTTATACCTCAAACTATCCACTATTGACCTCAGCACATTCCTAAGAGGTCTGTAAGGGGAATGCATAAGTGCACCATCGTGCCTACCATTCCTGTCCTATTGTCCCCATTTATTCATACCTATTTCCTGAATAAACTCATCTTTATACTTTTACCTATTACCTTGTAAGTGATTGACAAATAAAATAAATAAATAAATAAATATTGACTTCTGGAGATATCCCAGATGTTTTCTTTGTATCACTTGCCATCTGACAATGATGCAGCCTATTTCTCCATTTATGCCTCTGCATTACACAACACATAAACACACAACATACATAAATATGTGTGTGTGTGTTCCGAAAATTTTCTGAAAGGGTGGAGTCTTTGCTTTATAATTGGAAAAGCCTATGTTTGTGTATATATATACATATACATATACATATACATATACATATACATATACATATACATATACATATACATATACATATACATATACATATATATATGAATATATATATATATATATATATATATATATATATATATATATATATATATATATATATATAAAGCAAAATCACCAACTTGATCCACAAAAGCACACTGAGACATAATAGAGATGAACAGACCCATGGAACAGATCAGAGAAGCCATAGAGATAGAAAAATGGCCACACAGCATGAATAAACGAGATGATACCTCCCGCTTACCAGCCATTTGGAAACCTGCCCTCATGAACAGACGAGTCCCTAAAATGAAAAATTACACCAGACCCACATCCCTGAGAGCCACACAAGATGCCACCACCACACTTCCACGTAGAAAGCAGACTCACACCCACACAGAAGATGAGATACAACCACGGACCAGAAGCCGCACTGCAGCTGCATAACTACCCACTTCAAACCCCTCTGAGCCATACATGAAGTGAACTGACCCCCACCATGAAGATGCAGCATGACCACAAACTCGAAGCCAAACAGCAAGATCACAGCTCACCAGCTCAAATCCCCCAGGAACTAAGACTAACCTCAGCACAACCAAGCCCCCACCTGAACATAACATGCTTCCAGCCAATCAGAACACAGCCAACCCCCCACCCAATCAGAACACAGCCAAAGCCCCAACCAATGAGAACACCCCCCACCCAATCAGAACACAGCCAAGCCCCCACCCAATCAAGTCACACCCCCACTAGCAGTTAAGAGGAAGAAGCAGCTGCAAGCTCACATCACTCTGAGAAGCGCAGAGCTGAAGACCAAGGCTGAAGATGATGAATGAGACTTCATCGAAATGTTGCCTAGATACTTCCAATCTTACGTGGGAGAAAACCCGAATAACCAAAGATCCATATATATGTGTGTGTGTGTGTGTGTGTGTGTGTGTGTGTGTGTGTGTGTGTATACATACATACATACATACATACATACATACATACATACATACATACTTCAGTTTTTGTGGGTATTTATATGTATGGTATTCAGCTTTGTTTGGGTATTTTCCCACATCATTATTGTTGTGCTTTGAAAATTGTAGCAACATTTTGGCAGAATCTCATCTGCCATCATCAGGCTTCTGAATAGTGTTTGTCTGTGAGTCAGACTTTCACAGCCATTTCTGTTTTAAATTTGGTGCTAGCCTACTGCTGTGCCACAATGGTTTTTTCTTCATCCTGATTGGTAGGGAGTCTTGGTCTGTGTTTATGGGTCTTTGTTTATGACTTTGCTGTGTTCTGCTTGATTGGTGTTTCTAATATCTTCTGTCTGTTTTGTAGCTTTTTTTGTCTTGATTGTCTGGCAATCTCTATGGCTTCTCTGATAATTCTGTGGCTGGGGTTTTCTATATTGGCTACGGTTTTGGTGCCATTGAAGTCGATGCTATGACCTGTTGCTTTCACATGTTGGACTAGTGAGGAAGTGTGTTTCAGCTTTTTTACTGCATTTTTTGTGTGTTCCAGCTTTTTTACTGCATTTTTGTGTGCGGGTACTTATTCTTCTATTGGTCTGTCCAATGTATATGGCAGGGCATGATGCACAAGGGACCTGAAAGACCTGAAAGCATGAATAGGAGAGATTATTCCACCACACTGTTAATTATTTGGAAGCCTGCACCCACAAACAAAAAAAATCTCCACACCACAAGCCAGGCAAACACCTTGGCACAAACAGATCCCCCCGATACCTCCAGCTCAAACACATCCCAACCAGGTACCCAGATGAAACCTAGCTTCCTAATAAATGATAGCCGTCCATTTACTCGGAGCCAAACTACACTAAAAGCCTCCAATACAGGCCGTCCATTTACTCGGAGCCAAACTACACTAAAAGCCTCCAAACTAAAAGCCTCCAATACAGGAACACAATGTTGCCAGCCAATCAAGACAAAAAAACCCACAAAACAGACAGGAGATATTAGAAACACCAATCAAGCAGAACACAGCAAACTCCAAGACCAATAAACACAGACCAAGACTCCCAACCAATCAGGATGAAGAAAAAACCATTCTGGCACAGCAGAAGGCTAGCCTCATATTTAAAACTGAAATGGATGTGAAAGTCTGACTCACAGATGAACACAATACAGAAGCCTGCTGATAACATTTGTACTAATCAAAAACTATACAAGCCTGATGATGGCAGATGAGATTCTACCGAAATGTTGTGTATATATATATGTGCGTGTGTGTGTGTGTGTATGTGTGTGTGTGTGTGTTTGTGTGTGTAGTATTCAGCTTTGTGCAGGTATTTTCCCACATCATTATGGTTGTGCTTTTAAAATTGTAGCAACGTTTCGGCAGAATCTCATCTGCCATCATCAGGCTTCTGTATTGTGTTTGTGATAGTTTTTTGTAAGACATTGATGACTGTCTATTCCCCAGGTGTTTGGGACAGATACAGTACTTAAGTGAGCTCTGCAGGTGAATATTGTTCTTTAATTAATAATAATAAGTTGGGTTGTGGTCTCAAATGTAATGATTATTGTGAAATAGTTGTTTTGTGTTTCACTCTTGTTCTCAGACAGAGATACTTTGTGAAATAGGTGGACATATACATTGTTTAAATACATAAATAAGCTTTTTAATCAGCTCAGCTCTTAACAGTAAGAAGAAAACAAAATTCCATACCAAGATGCTTTCACAAAGCCAGATGCTTTCACAAAATGAGGAGAACTTCACCTTGTGTATCCAAAGGCAAGTTATAATGTTTGTTTCTTTTTATATCAACTTGCCAGATTTTTTTTCCACTAATGTGCATGAATTTTCAATGATAAACAATGAAAATTTTCAAAAATAATAAAAAAATCATTTCCAAAAACATGATGCCCACATTCTATATTAATAAATTATATTCTGTACTTTCAGCAGTTCAGAGAAAACGATCCCAGCACCTTACAAATAAAACTCCTAGTCTCAGCACTTTTCCTCATGAATTAGATTTGTGGTAGGGTAGATTTGCTATGAATTATACTTTGAACTTCTCTGAAGGCCACAGTTCTTCACTTCTACTTTACCCAGTGTTCCATCCATGTGATTTTGGTTCTATAATATAGCTCCTACAGCCTTTCATATTGACTTTATCCCTCTCTAACTCTTTGAGTTGGGATGTTTGCTTGCAACTGGAAACATCCATGTGAGAGTGTAGGGTTTGCTTCTCTGCTTATATATATATTATCTTGACCTGCCAGTTTTTCAAGGAAGAAACACACATCCACCAAATCTGTTATTTTAGTCATGCTATAAGAAATCCCAGGATAGTGTGGAGCAAAATCATCATCATCCTCATCATCCTCATCATCATCATCATAATGAAAGAAACTGAAGGCTTTATTTAGGATGCCCAAGAACAAGCCTTGCAGACCAATTCCATGAAAGCAAAAAATTCAACATACCAGCAACAGGAGCAAATGTTGCTTATGCAATGAGGAAGATGAAACAGTGGATTGCCTTATCAGGGGCTGCAGCAAAATCTCACAAACTGATTATCTACAACGTCATGATCAAGTGGCCAAAATCATACATTGGAAGCTTTGCCCAAAGTTTGGGTTCAAATATAGCAAAAACTACTGGGAACACCAAATTGACAAAATTCAATGAAAATAAGCAAGTCAAGATCTGGTGGGACTTTCAGATCCAAACAGATAGACATCTGTCTCACAACATGCCTGATATCACTATTGTAAAAAAGGAAAAAGCCTGGTTCATTGATATTCCAGTACCAATATTATTGGTTGGACCAATAATAATAGGAGCAGTGGTGGTATTCAGTCAGTTCGCACCAGATCGGGTGAACCAGTAGCAAGAATTTGGCATGGGTTGCTGAACCAGTAGTAAGTTCTGGCTGACCACACACCCCACCTGGTCGCCTTCCTGCCCGATGCTCGCTCATCCCGCCTGCCTACCTGATATTCACCTAAGGTATTTCTTTCTTTTTTTTCCCTCCTGATAATCAGCTGTAGATAAGATCAGCTGTGCCGGTATTCCCCTTGCTGAGGCCCAGGAAGGCAAAAAATGGAGGGAGGAGCTCAGCCTCCCCTCCATTTTTTGCCTTCTAGAGCCCCAGAGGAGCCTTGGGGGAGCAAAAATGCCCCCCAGAGGCTTCTCTGAGGCTAGGAAGCTCCCAAAATGGAGCTTGGAGGGGTGCTGTGAGCCCCTCCCATACTCTGTTCCTTTTTTTCCAGAGCCCCAGAGGAGCCTTAGGGGAGCAAAAATGCCCCCCCCCCCGAGGCTCCTCTGTGGCTAAGAAGCTCCCAAAAATGGCTGGGGGCTGCAAAAAAGCCATGCCCACCCAGTCACATGGCCATGCCCACCAAGCCACACCCACAGAACCAGAAGTAAAAAAATTTGAATCTCACCACTGAACAGGAGCCCTCAAAGAGCTGCCTTGATACATGGAAATGTTAAAGTTATTCGACCTGAATATTCTGACTTTGCAACAACAACAAAAAAACCCATATACTCAGATGCAACCTTAACAATTCTTAGGTTCTTGGTTAGGATTTGAACTGTTAAGTTTTTACCTGTCCCAAACTTTGAATCAAATTGAACTTTGACACAAACAAAAACAACAATAGGAAAAATGGGGAGAATATGCTTGATTTTGCTTTCTAATTTTTAGTATGTAATGCCAGTTTGTATCTACCTCAATACTTTCTTATCAATTGAATTCTTTTGTTTCTCCTTTAAGGACAGGTTTTCTTTTTATTATAGATAAAATTCTCCCATGAGAAGAGGCATGCACGATAAGGGAAAGGGAAGGTTGAAATGGCATTATATTTCTAAGCTTTTGAGATTAATTTGTTAGCTTTTGTAAAACACAATGCTTGGCACTAAATAGCCACAGCTATGACTATCATCCTCCTTTTTATTCCATGCAAAGTTATTTTCAGTTGCACTGGGAATGTAGAGAAATATTGAAAGGTACATAAAACAATCAAGTAGCACATATCTACAATCACCTCCTCAGGTGTGCTTTTCAGGTTTTGCTTCTTTTGTTTGTCAATGAGGTAGCCACATTTTCTATCATGAGACGCAAAATAATTTTGATAATAAATATTCCCTAAGGTATTGGGGATTTATGAAAGAAAAAAAAGAAAAGAAATAAAGGCATTTTTAACGGGTTTCTCTGACAAGGAATCCCACAGAGTTGAGTTTACTACTAGATGGCTTAGGAGATGAAAGATGTAGTTCTTCAATTGATGTAGGTTACATTAGGTAGATGCATTTGAATGCTTAATGAAAGCTCGTAATATGATACTATATGAGCCTTCATAACAGTCAGGAAATATGGAGAGGAAAACAATCCAGTGAAATTTGCCAAAGGAAATAGCTGATGGCACTTTAATGCTGAAGGAGATATTAGAGTGTGATTTGATTTTGTTTCCTTCATAACTCCAAAAAGGCATACATTCTGCCACAGAACTTTAGGAATAATCATCTGGAACATACTGCTTTATAAAAGAGGAAATATATTTTGTAAAAAAACGATTCACACAAGTATATAGCATTGGGTGTGTTCGTGGTGTGTGTGTGTGTGTGTGTGTGTGTAATAGAGACAGACAGAGACAGAAACAGAAAAATGTACAGGTCTTTTAAATTGGGGAATAACATTCTCTGAACATTTTAGCCCCACTGAAAATTTGCTAGTGGAGGTACTGTCATAATGGGCTCATATCTGGAATTAGAGGAATAGATTGACAAGGAGCAGCCAGTGCCAAATCCAAAAGGGCTAGCATACAACAAGCAGCCAGCTCCAGCACCACCAAATGGACTGCTGCCTAAGCAGACATGGAGGTTGGACAGGCAGTAATCAGCAGATATCAGAAATATGAGGGTGTGGATTTACTATTCTTCCCCCAATGCAAGAGCTTGGTGAGCTGCAAAGCGAGACTGCTCATGCAGGAGTTCAGCCCCACTAAATAAGCTACATCAAGGTTGCTTCAAGCAGTAAGATATCTTCCTAAAATAAGATTTGGTCCTTATGTTGGGGGCCAAAAAGAAAATAAAACTGGGTCTTATTTTTGGTGAAACACAGTAATGTACACAACACCCTGTGTGTTCACATATTAGAGACATTATTTTTTTCTTTGTGTATCTTCTGATTTCTATTTTTCTGTTTTAAAAAGTGCTTTCTATCTTATTTTAATTTAAATTTCTATATTTATTGTTCCATTTCAACCCTGAATTCCTTTGTCTTCCTAACAATATCTTGCTCTAATTCTTCATTATACAGTACCTTTCTTGTTCTTCCTCCCTTTCTTTGTCTCTTGTTAATATTTTCTTTGTTTCTTATTGTACAACTTATCCTTTAAACTTTTATTCTTTGCTGTCTCTTCTCACTCCCTCTTTCCTCAGTCTCTTGTTTTCCTTCTCTCAATTTCTTCTGCAGACTGAAGTTGTTTTTTTCTGAAAAGGACAGTGGTTGCTTTTTTTATCCCTGTTACAATATCTCCTTCACACAGCCTTGTCCCTGTGGCATTTCTTCTCTGAATATCTTTAGCCATCCCTCGTTTCATCCTGGTTTCTGACTCTTTCTTTCTCAAACCCTGGCAGCCATCATAACTTTTGAGTCTGGATAACAAATGATTAGAGGGAAAGGTCAAGTCTGCCCCAACTTCTTTAGATATAAATCCCTTTTGTTCCTGGCACTTCTGTGGTTCTTCTGTTTCTGCTTCTCTGCTCTTGTCCTGTTTATGCACAGAGCACTCCAATAGCAAGCCCTCCTTTTCTTCTCATGCTTTTGTTTTCTTCCTTCTTGGATCATTTTCTGAGATTCAAGGTGGTTATTTTCGATGGACTTTGCAGGTTCTGCTCTTTGCCTTCTTTTTTTCCTGTCCTTTTTTCCCTTCTGGTCATTGGCAGGAAAACTTTTTGATGTTATCATAAACAACGGAATATTCTCTTACCAACTTATATCTTTTAACTGTCCTTTTTTTCAGCAATGTGTCCCCAGTTTCACAAAAGCAATGTCATTCCAGAGGATATGCACTTCTGTCTTTCATTCCTGAGAGAAGATTAGAGTTCAGTCTTCTAGTTTTTAATTCAGCCTCTTAGCTACTACACCAAACTGTCTATCTCTTAATTTTTAGAATTTATTTCCATGCAATAAATAAACTTGTTGATCAATAAACAGCAATCTTAATTACAATTAATTCTGATTGATTGGATTGATTCTGATATTTCTTAATTTGCATCATTTAAAGGGCTGTCCCTCTCACAAAAAGTGTCTCTGGGTAACCACAGTCCTCTAAACTACAACATTCATGAACAAATAATACAAGTGATATATTGCACAGCAGTTTTAGGATATGAGGTATATTGCAGTTATATAAGCATATTGATGTTGTATTAAATGGGGCATAGTGCAAAGCACCCTTAAAGCAGTTTAATGTAATATCAAAATTTATTAGATGGAAAATGTTGATAGCTTAGGAGACTATTCCATTTCCTGTCCTGACATATTTCTTTAGGTGGAAATACGGGTCTAGTAAAAGCACAGGAAAAAAACTTGGTTCAGCAGAGCCAAGTTCCAAGAGGTCATTACATTATATTATTATTCTACATTTACAAATTACTTTTACTGATTTGCTGGCTATAATGTTTTCTGGATGTTTCATTACACCATTTCTTCAGGCAATCTTCATATAAAATGCATTTCATGGGATAAACAGTATTTTGTGCGATAAAAATAACACTATGGTATCTCTTACCATGATATTATGCATAATATTATTGTTCAGCTTATAATATTTTTTTAAAAAAATTGTAATTTGATGCTATCAATTGTAGAAAGAGGGGATTTTTGGTATGATCATTCATTCATTCATTCATTCATTCATTTATTCTATTGCTGGAGCTGCCACATTTGTTAACTATGAAACCTAAAAACATATTTCCATTCCAAATCTATGTCGAAGTTCGTGCCATTTTGTTTAAGAAACCTTGAGTTTTGTACTACCATTTCTAAGTGAATATTGACATTCTGAACTGTCAAACTAAATCAACATTTACACCTTGTTTACATCTGGTCACATCATATTCTATTATATGTGCCTTAGTCTTTAATCTTCTACATTTTTGTTTTTCTGTTGCTTTAGCCCCAAGTAAAAGTTCAGCTAATCAAATCTTCAGCTAATCAAAATTTGGATGAATGGATGATGGACCAGCTAGTTGTCTTGTCATTTCTTCCGCCCTCTTCTATGATTAAAGATAGATAGACAGACAGACAATCAGCAAAAATTGGACATTGCTTTTCACCTACCAAAAAAACCAACCAGTAGATTACCTCATCCAGCAGTGTTACATTAAGCAGGAGGGGAGAGAGTTCTGAACCCTATGACACCTCACATAAGAAAGGCCTAGAGGACAGCCACTCCTCTGCTACATAACTACAGCTTACAACTACAACTAACCCTTTAAGGAAGGAAGGAAGAAAAATAGGGCCTCCAATTCCCCACTCTTGCAGCTGGTCTAAAGTTATTTTGTAACTGACAATGTCAAAGGCCAGTGAGAGATCAAAGAGTGCAACGATTGAGGCATTATGTCCGTCCTGACCCCGCTAAAGGCATCAGCATGCACAGATAAAACTGTCAGAATACAGAATCCCATCCAGAGCTGAATTCTGGATTCCCTGATACAAGTGATCAGAAGCCTTTAATTAAATATTTTCCACCAATAATACATCAATACATGTATGATTTCCTCTCTCCTCTGTCTATCTATCTATCTATCTATCTATCTATCTATCTATCTATCTATCTATCTATCTATCTTTTTTCTTCTATATTTCTGTCATCTACATACATACACACACACACACACACACACACCTATCATCTTAGGATAATACTCCATTCATTCTGTTTTCATACTCCTTTTTTGCCGGTGAAAGAGCATAAGGAAGAAATAAAATAGCCCTTGGTTAAAAGGTTAGGTTGCTTAAGCTTTACTCATTTTGTTCAGATATGCGATGCTTACATTAGCAAGAATGAGTTTTCATCTTAGAGGTCAGAAGCTGTCACATTCTTATTTCAGCATGTGAATGACAAAGAAGTGCTTTACTTGGAATGCACAAAATGAATCTCTGTGCTTAGTTTATTTATTGACGAAGAAACAAAAGACAAGATCCCCCTCTTGTGACTCACTTGTATTCCAGTACTACACTTTAAACAATGAGATGTTAGGAAAGAGGCATAACTTCCTATTAAATCTACACCAATTATAATTATAAAGAAACATAAGTTTATTGATCATGTTTATTTTTCCGTTTTGGAACAGAAAAAGACATGCAGAGACGTGGCCAAGGTGGATAAGTAGGTCTTCTAAAAATTGCTACTGTATCTGGATATGTACCACATTTATTTTTCTGGCCTGTGCATTTGCTTTGCTCTATCTGTGTTTGCAATTGATTAAGTTGACAATTCAATGCAGTCTTTTTCCTACAGAAAAACATTACAAAGTTATACATAAGTTGATATCTCATGTTTTATTTCAATAGAACTCTTTTTAAGATCATTATTGAACATGCAGTAAGTAACACAAAAAATAAAACTGGCAAAAATTTTCAGCTGAACAGTTTGGTTAGGAAAAATGGTACTCATTTCTGAAAATCCTTGCACTAATTATTAGAATTGAAAGGAGTTCTGATAGCACAGTGGTTAAAATGCAATATTGCAGGCAAACTCTGCCCACAGCCTGGAGTTTAATCCAGACTGGCTCAAGGTTGATTCAGCCTTTGATGCTTCCCAGGTCTGTAAAATGAGTACTCAGATTGTTGGGGGCAATACACTGACATTGTAAACTACCCAGAGCAATGATGGGATTAAAAAACCTTTTACTACTGCTTCTATGGGCATGACTTGGTGGCTGTGGTTTGGCTTGATGGATATGGCTTGGTGGTTGTGGCAGGGGAAGGATACTGTAAAATTTCCATTCCCACCCCACTCCAGGGGAAGGATATTGCAAAATCCCCATTGGCTTTCCTGGGGGAAGGTTACTGCAAAATCCCATTCCTTCCCCACCCTACTAACCTGCTTTCCAGCTCCATTCTCCTATGCAGGGCAACAAAAGAAGACCCAGCTAATCAGCTGGGATTTGGGAGGCAGAGAATAGTTGGGGGCAGGGCCAGTCAGAGGCCAGTATTTGCCAGTTCTCCGAACTACTCAAAATTTCTGCTACAGGTTCTTCAGAACTGATCAGAACTGGTCAGAACTGCTGAATACCACCTCTGACCCAGAGAGTGCTGTAAAGTATTATGGGGCAGTATATAAGTCTAAGTTCTATTGCTATTGCTACAGAAATCACAACCAATGTTTATGGGAATTGATGACACTGGGACTTCTCCAGAGTTGGGCCTCCAATGATGAAGATCCAACCCCCCACCCCCCAAAATGCCGTAAGTAGTGCGACATACTGACTTATTAAATTTATACAGCCACCCATCCCAACACCTGGCTCTGGTTTTGCTATAGAAGCATACATCGGAAAAGAAAAGTGGCTACACAATCATTTTAACCCAGAGACACTATTCTCTCTCTCTCTCTCCTTTGACTCAGTGGTATATGACAAACTACTATTAAAATTAAAATTAAATTCTGGATCCCTTCATAAGTGGATTACTGCCTTCCTGTCAAATAGGCAACAAATAGGAAAAATAGGAAACGCCCTATCAAACCCTGCACCACTTATCAGTGGCGTCCCACAAGGGAGCATTCTAGGACCCACACTCTTTGTAACTATATATTAATGACCTTTGTGATCACCTTATTACCAACTGCATCCTCTTTGCTGATGATGTAAAACTATTCAACACCACCATCAATACTACCATCCTTCAAAAAGATCTTGATTATGTGTTTGAATGGTCTAACAGTTGGCAACTCCAAATCTCTACCAACAAATGCTCTGTCCTACACATTGATAAAAAAAAAAAAAATCTATATACCAAATACAAGCTAGGCAGGTATTACCTTGTTGATAACTCTCACTTTGTCAAGGATCTTGGAGTTCTGATATCGAATGATCTAAGCGCCAAAGCTCACTGCAACAGTATTGCCAAAAAGGCTTTAAAAGTTGTAAATTTAATTTTACAAAGCTTCTCTGGTAATACTGTTTTGCTAATTAGGGCATTTAAAACCTTTGCTAGACCAATACTTTAATTCAGCTCTGCTGTCTGGAATCCGCATTGTATATCAGACATAAATACAATTGAGCAGGTCCAGAAGTATTTTACCAGAAGAGTACTACATTCTTCTGTTCGCAACAGAATACCCTACAGCACCAGACTTGAGATTCTATGCTTAGATAACCTTGAACTATGTCGTCTAATATTAGACTTAAGCATAGTACATAAAATCATATGTTACAATGTCTTACCAGTTAATGAATATTTCAGCTTTAACAACATTAACACAAAAGCACAGAACAGATATAAACTAAATGTAAACCACTCCAAGCTTGATGGCAGGAGGTATGATTTCTGCAGCAGAGTGGTCAATGTCTGGAACTCACTACCTGATTCTATTGTCACCTGCTCAAACCCCCCACTCCTTTACCCTCAAACTAACCTCTATTGACCTCACCGCATTCCTAAGAGGTCTGTAAGGGACGTGCATAAGCGCACCATCGGGCCTACCATCCCTGTCTTATTGTCCCCAATTATTAGTTCTTATTTAAACTTATATTTGTTCTTGTTTCTGTTATATTGTAAGCTCTTGACAAAATAAATAAATAAATACATATAAAAATAACATAAATATTTGCATTTTTGTACAAAATAGACAAAGCAGATGAAAAAGTCCCCCCCCTCTCTCTCTCACACACACACATACATACACATACGGGGGGGGGGGGGGAGGGAGAGATATTTTCCCCTTAGTTTTGATGAGGCCTTTTTCGTTGCTTTGTCTATTTTGTACAAAAATGCTGATAGATTTTGCTATAGAAATTACAAATAAGATATAGGGTTTGGTTTTTTTAATCACAAAAACAAATATTTAATTCTAGGGTGAGAAACATATTTTCCTATGAAACTTCAGTGCCAGCATCTAAAATTATCCTTTTTTCACCAGAAGAAAACCAAAGTTATAATACAACCATATAAAAATAAAGTGAATTAGCTTCTATCCATTGAAATTTCCTCAAAAGAAATGTAAGTACCTTTTTTTCATACAAGTATATAATTTTGTTGACAAGTTCTTCAAAACTATTTTAAAAACAATTTCATCTCTAGATGATATACTGTAAGGATGAAAGAGACATATTCATAACCTCATCCTGAACTGGCTGACTTTATGACACTATTAAGCCAATCCCAAGTTAATTTAGACAGAAGGTATGAAACATTGTTTCCTTTGAATTTATAAAATATTTTAAGAATCTCTTGTTTAAAGTCCCATAAGTAATCCAGTGTAAGAGGTGATTATAGTTATTAAAAGGTACTCCAATGTTGATATGGCATGAACAAGTTGTAAGTGAAAGAGGTTTTATGAATACTTTTAATTGAATGGTCCCTTCTCTAGACTTGAGCTTCAGGACAAGCTAGATGATACTAGAATCCTCTAACCAGATGTTGTTGTCATCATCAGGTCTTTCTTTTGAGATGTACAATGGGGAAATCACAACTCCTTTCCAAAAGGACCTTGTAGCATGTGAATAAAAGAATCTGTCACTAACTTTCATATTATGTTATCACAATGATCATGATTCTCAAAATAAAACTTTTCCCAAAGTGAGCAGAGCTGAAAAGAAGCTTCTGGATGCCATCAAGAAATCACAGTGAAAAACATCTCATTTGTATATCACCTCCTTTTACAAAGCATTCCAGCACTTTTGTCAGGAGGGTGCAAATAGGGTAGATTTGCTGGTTGTAAATGATAAAATGGAATTGTCTTTCCCATGAAAAGATAATAAAAGAGGCAATTATCCTATTCCCTTAATTGGCTTAATTGTTAAGGAAAAAAAGTTTTTCCTCTGTAATTGTCATAATGAAAACAATTGCAGTACAATTCCACAACAATCAAAAATTATACTACCAATGATTGATATAATCATCATCTTCAACAGAACTTCTACTGGAATCCAAGGATAATAAAAGAGCTAAATTTTGATGAGCAGCCCTGATCCCATTGATGGTTTCTGTCTTGTGGTCCTCAGTGGTTCTTAGGATCATGCTCCTGAAATTAGTAGCAAAGTGCCAAATATCAGCCAAACGATTCCCAACCAATTTCTGGAAGAAGAAAAAATTAATTTATTATCTTAATGCACCTTAAATAGTTCACCTAAAAATAATTCCCACAAGTAAAAGAGAGAGAAAAAAGTCTGAAAAAAATCTATTTTAGCTGCTTGAGAAAAATGATACATTTTTAAAATATACTTATCCATGTTATTCCCGGAGTTACATCTATTAGTAGAGTCATCCTAAGGAAATACTTGCAAACATCTTTTTCCTGCAAATATATTTGATTAAAAAATATCTAAATAATATGAAAGCTACTGTTTTGTTCACTGCTGTTTGTTTCCAAACCCAGTACATATCCTCAACTTCTTTTGAAGACTTATTTTTCCTTCATTTAGGCTGCAATCTATAATAGTTTGAGATTTATAATACCAATCTGCTCCATCTTTTAAGGGTAAAAGCAGAACTATAATCTCAAAGAAAGGATTTTGATATTATATTTAGTCTCCTCCCAAGCATCTATGATTGAAACCCAGAAAAACTCCCGAAATAGTCAATGTCAATGGATAGAATCATCTATCCAAAACAACATTAATGGAAGGAAAGAAATAATGTTAACGACATGAATGAAATGGAAATAGCAGCATTTAAGAAACTGACCAAGATATTGATGATGCTTTATTAAAATAGAAATTGATTGTAAATTAAATGTGAAATAGTCATTTGGTATGATTGCAAAATGGGAAATTTTCTAACTAAGGAAAAACTTTCTAGCAACGAGAACAATTACCTTCAAAAGTTGTGGGTGCTTCATCATTGGAGGTCTTTAAGACTGGACTTGTCTGAAATGGTATAGAGTCTCCTGACTGAGCAGGGGGTTGGTCTAGAAGACCTCCAAGGTACCTTCCAGCTCTATTCTGATTTGCTGGAATGCATTTTCAGTTGCATCAACAGAACTGTTTAACCTACATTGGTTAATCCTCACTTCAAGAATTAGGTACAATACAGGACATCATACCTTAAGAAAGATATAAAAAAATAGGAAAAGCTGGGAGAATAGCAATGAAGAAAATCAGAATAGTAGTGTCCAAGTCCTAGGAAGAGAACTTAAAGAAAGTGAGAACAACCCCCTAAAGGAAAATATGAAATCATTTCCTTAATACTTGAAAAGAAATCACCAGAAAGAAGATAAATGCCCATTTTCTATTGGTTTAGAGAACAGCAAAAGACAAGTAACAATCAAAGTAATGTGCAGGACATTATTGTGACCAATAAACCAGAGATTTATTAAGTAAGAATGTGAGTTGGGAGAGGGAAAGAGGAAGAGGAACATGTCCCTTTCTTTGATCCACCCAAGTTTGTTCTCACTGTCTTACCATAGATCAGGGGTATCAAACTCGATTTCATTGAGGGCTGCATCAGGGTTCTGTTTGACCTTCGGGGGCCAGGGTGAGCATGGCCAACTCAACATTACTCATGATGGGGGTGCCTACATGGCAGCCCAAGTGCTCTGCCAGCAAAATAATAAAAAAAAAAAGGTTTCTGAGCTCTATTTTAGGCTGCAATGGCCTCCTGCAACCACCTGCCAGTGAAAACGAAGCTTGGAGGGATGCACAGAAGCTTCCCAAGCTCTGTGTTCACTTGCAGAGGCACCATGGACCATTCCTTATTATCTCCAGGGTGGCCCCATGGGACAGATCTAAGCACCCTGTGGGCCGGATTCAACTCCCAGGCCTTGAGTTTGATACCCCTGCCATAGATCACAGCACTTCATTTGCAAAAGAAGGATCACTGACCTAGCTGTTAGAAACAAAGTATATATGTTCGAAGTAAATTGTTGGCAGGGGGTAAATGTACTTCGTATATGTACGAAGTAAATTGTTGTAAATCAAGGACTATCTGTACTTTTCCATCCAAGTGCAGTTCCTTTCAGCAACTGTTTTAGCAACAACCAAAACAACCTTCCTTTTTATGTGACCTAAAGTTCACTGAAAGTTAAAGGAAGAAGAAAGGGAAAGGGAAGAAGGGACCTTACTTATTAATGTATTTCTTCTATGGAAAGATTTGGTGTTAAGTCTGGGTGGTGGGTCCCAAGGAGAGACGAGACTCGAAGTAGTGACAACAGCTCTTTATTAGGAAATCAGATACTGAGACAAAAACCCTAGCCGCAGCAGCTCTTTTTATAGAGCTGGCTGCGGCTAGGCAGCCTATGACATGCTTTTGAGCTTGCTGTGCTTGGTTTCACCCAATCGCGGCAGCCCGAATTTGAACCAATCAGAAACAATATTGTCCAATCACGTCCCAGCTTTTCCGGACCAATAGGAATGCAGGCCTACAAGCCTGCTAGTATGGAACATTTGGGACTATGCTGTTCCCCTAAATTGTGATGACAGACATGAAATCTGCTTCAGGCATTTGGAACTAGCTGAGCTTCCATCCATATGGAAGGGATCAGAGATCATAACATTACTGACAGTCAAGGGAAAAAGAGGAAAACAGTGACAACTTGTGAAAACATCTGCCTCTCCAATTTGGGAAAGCTGAGGCTTTCATATCCAGCCAAACTCTCCTTTTTTATCTTCTTTAGACTTCTTAAAATTAATACCATTCTGTTTTTGATTGTTATTGTTATGGACTAAGCCAACACAGCGATACAACCCTAAACAGCTTTACTTTACAGCAGGTTTGTAATCCTGCACTTCTCATTGGCCCGTGGATAGCGAGTCGTGATTGGTCATTTTTGGCCAGTCTGATTGGCTGTTAACAGGGCCCCCTGATTGGATGCTTGTGAAAGCGGTAAACTCAATTCATTGGTTGTTTTGACAGCAGCCAGCTCTATAAAAGTGCTGCTGCTGCCCAAGTATTTTGCTCTGTTCTTTCTTGATAATAAAGAGTTGAAGTCACCGTTCGATGTCTCGTCTCCATTCCTTGCGCCCATGCCCAGGACTTAACACTGGTGACGAGGAGGGATGTGGAGACGATAGAGCTGACTAAGTACTCATCGAACAAGACAGAGCACGTGGCAAAAGAGCGCACGCAACAAATGGCAAGATGACCAGCGGCGCCATACCACCCGCTCCATTCGACCTAGCAACCGAAGACTGGGACTCGTATATAGATCTCTTCCAGATGTTCCTGGAGACCAACAATTTAAAAGATGCTACACCTGGCAAGAAACGAGTGGTGTTCCTGACTCATTGCGGCCCCGCCGATTTCAAAATGGCTAAAGCACTGGCAAAATCGGTGGAAGTGAAAACCATGGATTGGGATATCCTCGCCCCAATCCTCCGAGCCCATTACGCACCCGCAGTACCTACACTGATATGAAGACACGAATTTTAGCAGAGGGACCAACAGAAGGATGAGAGCATTGGAAATTTCATAGCCAATCTCCGGAACCAAGGAGGCCTTTGTGGTTTTGCAAACTTAGAGGAAGCCCTAAGAGACCACATAGTTCTGGGACTAAATGCACCACATGTGCAGAGTAAACTGATGGCCAAAGGCAACATCAGCCTTACTGATGTCATCGCCAACACTACTGCCGCAGAAGCAACCAGGAAGTCAGCTGCTCAAATGCACCGAGCGAACACACCGCTTCGTCAACTTGCTGATGATAGCCCACTCGCTGCTGAGAAGCATGCTACACCACCCACCACAAAGACCTCAAGTCATCCTCAGACAGTGAGGAAGAGGAGGTAAACTGACTCCGCTCGGAATGAGAGCAAAGGAACCAGAGACGTCTGCGCCAATGTGCTGGTTGTGGGGCAAACCACCCACGATTGGACTGCAAATTCCTCAACGCATGCTGCCATTCCTGCGGGAAAAGAGGCCACATCGCGAAAGTCTGCAGAAGCAAGTGAGAGTCCAGTCCCAACCGAAGGGAGAACAACCTCCATCGGGAGACAGGCAAACCTCCTGAGAACTGGGACCGCCTGAACCACCAATGGAACAACCACTACTACTACAGAAATCAAGCACCTGCCTCTTCAACAAGACGAGAAGAGGCCCACCAAACCATTACTATCGGCCACGCTTCATCGTTTGATGCAAAAAAGATTCGCGTAAGGGTGACTATTGAGAATCGACCGTGCGTGATGAAAGTCGATTCAGGATCATCCCTATTGATGGTATCCTGGAAAACCTTCAAACAGCTGATCCCTGCCATCTGCCGCCAGGACCGCAGCACTCAACGAATCATCCTAAAAGACTACCAGGGAAACAGAATTCCGGTTGTCGGTTCCAGCCACGTCCAAGTATCCTTCAAGGACCGCACAGCGACGTTTCCCCTGACTGTCGTCGATCGTGACCAACCCAGCTTGTTAAGGTTACAGTGGTTCACCCTACTCGGGAATGAACTAGCCGGCATACACCAAACCAGGAAGAGGCTCTCATCCAGGAATTCCAGGACGTGTTCACAGGAACATTAGGCAAGTACAAAGGGACCCCTATATCATTTAATCTCAACCCCGATGTAGCTCCCATTTGGCTTAAACCTCGTCGAGTACCTTTTGCCTTAAAACCGAAGATCGACGAGCAGCTAGATAAACTGATAGCCCAGGGCATATTGGAACCGATTGACCATGCCCGCTGGGAAACTCCAATAGTAACGCCCATGAAGCCAGATGGTTCGTTAAGAATTTGTGGGGATTACCGGGCCACCCTTAATCATGCTCTTTAACAGAGCGCTTACCCAGTACCGGTGGTTCAACACCTTCTTCATTCCCTGGGTGGAGGAAAAATATTTGCAAAATTGGACTTAGCTCAGGCGTACCAACAGCTACCCGTAGACGTGACAACTGCAGAAGCCCAGACAATAGTTACACATAGAGGTGCCTTCAAGTGCAATAGACTCCAATTTGGTGTAAGCATGGCGCCTGGCATTTTCCAAAGTTTAATGGAGAGACTATTAGAAGGCATAAAAGGCATCGTGCCTTATTTTGAAAATGTCCTAATAGCTGCCCCTACTAAAGAGTTATTAGTACAACGACTCAGAAAAGTTCTTCAGAAATTTAAAGACGCTGGTCTGAAGGTAAAAAGGAACAAGTGTCAATTTTGTACGGAGAGGGTGGGATACCTTCTCGACAGACAGGGAATCCACCCCACTGAAAAAAAACTAACCGCAATCAGAAATGCCCCGAGACCTAGGAATAAGACAGACCTCCAAGCCTTCCTGGGACTCATTAACTTTTATAACATCTTCTTGCCCCAGAAGGTAACCGTAACTGATCCCCTACATAGACTTCTCGATAAAAAGGCTTCCTGGGTCTGGGGACGGCGTGAAAAGAGAGCGTTCGAGAGGTAAAAGACCTCTTACCCTCCGATGCTGTATTAATGCAATACAACGAGACTGTAGCTTTGATGGTTACCTGTGACGCCTCACCATTTGGAGTGGGAGCCATTTTAAGCCATGTCCTACCAAATGGGAATGAGGCACCTATTGCATTCTTTTCGAGAACTTTGTCTAAAACCAAAAGGAACTATAGTCAACTTGATAAAGAGGCTCTCACTATTGTATCTGCAATTAAACATTTCCATGAATATGTGTATGGGAGACCCTTTACCATAATCACAGACCACAAACCGCTACTTGGTCTTTTGGTGGAAAACAAAGCAACTCCCCATGTCTTATCACCAAGAATGACACGTTGGTCAGAATTTTTAGCCGCCTACGATTACCGATTGCAACACCGCCCAGGGAAAACCATTCCCCACACTGATGCTTTGAGCCGCTCTCATATCACAGAGGACCCTGCTCCAACCTTAGCCGTATTGCAAATCGAAACCCTCATATTGCCGCCGCTGACTGCTCGAGACATCACCTTAGAGACAAAAAAGGACCCTGTTTTGGCATGAATCCTCAGCTGGGTAGAATGGGGTTGGCTGGTCAGCACAACCAGTGACACGTTCAAGCCATTTAGGAATCGTCAAACAGAGCGATTCTCCCAGAAAGGCTGCATAGTGTGGGGAGACAGAGTCATAGTCCCAGAGAAATTGTAATATAGGGTATTGAAAATGTTGCACAATGGACATCCAGGCATCGTGCGGATGAAGGCATTGGCCAGGAGTTACGCATGGTGGCTTGGGTTAGACAAACAGATAGAGACCTGGGTAGCAAAATGCAACAAATGCCAGGAGACTTGCTCTACTCCCCCCAAAACTCCCCCAACTAAGTGGGAAACGCCTCGAGGTCCTTGGTCCCCTATCCACATCGATTTTGCGGGATCCACAAGAGGACACACTTTCCTCCTAACAGTGGATGCCTATTCAAACTGGCTCGAAGTCCACAAGATGAAAAGCACCACCACAGAGGCGGTCACTAAAAAACTGAATAAACTATTTGCTACCCACAGATTGCCGGATGTCCTGGTCTCTGATAATGGCCCCCAATTCACAGCCCTGCCATTCGAATAGTACCTGGCAGATCAGGGCATCCGCCATGCCTTAACATCGCTAGCTCACCCTGCGGCCAATGGTAGGGCTGAGCGAATGGTTCAATTTGTAAAACAGACCTTGCACAAAATGGACCACGGCAACATTGACGACAAAATAAACCAGATGCTTCTCCTCCAGCACATAACCCCAAACAGCACCACGAACAAAACCCCAGCTGAACTCCTGATGGGCTGGAAACTTCGCTCGCATCTCGATCGCTTCCATCCAAACTACACGCCGGAACAAGCCCCAGGATCCAGCAGCAAGTGTCGGGCATTCCAGGAAGGTGACCTCGTGTTTGAGAAAAACTTCTCGGGTGACCCATTGTGGGTCCCCGCAATCATAATGCAACTTACGGGACCCCGATCCTATCGCCTACAAACTGCAGATGGTGAGATGTGGAAATGCCACATAGCCCAACTCCATTCCAGATTAGCACCGGAACCTCTAGCTGGGGGGGGAAGGAACATTGAGGAGGCCGAAGAAGAAATGATAATCGAAACCCAACAGCCTATACAACCAACCAGCGGATACTCACCATCCCAAGGAGAACCCAGCCAGGGAGCGGCCTCGCCACGTGAAAGCACTGCGATGGAAGCGGATCCAGGAAACCCAGAAGACAACACTGACGTAAGCAGGGAAAGTAGCCCGGGGTCACAATCTCCGCCATCCAACCCAGCTAGTAGCCAGAACCAGAACCAGGACAGAACCCGGTGGGACAGCGCAGGTCGAGCAGACAGGTGAAGCGACCTGCCTACTTGCGAGAGTATGTCACCCCACCCCTCAGACGGAACCAAGGGGGTAGGAGTGTTATGGACTAAGCCTTCTCCCCCCTATCTATGTTTTTGGACCACTTTGTTGTTGTTGTTTTTGATTATTGAGACTTTTCAACTGGATTAAGGTGTGAAGAATCTGGGAAATTTTTTTTTCTTTTTTTTTTTTCTTTTTTTGCTCTTAATCAATATTATTATTTTTGGATTTGTTTTTCTCCTTTCTATTTTTTTTCTTTTTTATGGTGGACTACTTCGTAATTGGATTAGGTTCTAGAAGAACCTGAAGATCTTTCTTCTTCCTTTTTTGCTGTTTCTTCTTTGGTTTTGTGTTTTTTACTATTGGAGTTTTCCATTTTGGATTATAATTGGCTGCACTACCAGTTAGATTAAAAGTCAAGAAGAATTTGAAGCTTTGGAAGCATTGAAATGAGCAGGAAACCAATATCATCTGGCATTTCTGTTTCTACCTCTGCTTCCCCACCAGTTGGAGGACAACGTTTAATTCAGACAATGTTGAAGCAAGATAAGGAACAAGAAAGAGTAACTTTACAGATGATTATGCAAGGAATCCAAGATCTCAAGACAAAATCAGACATCATTGAACAAAGAACAGGAAATATTGAACAAAGAACAGAAAATATTGAACAAAGAACAGAAAATATTGAACAAAGAATAGAGAAGACTGATGAAAAAGTGGAAAACATTAAACAAATGATGGTTAAGTATGAGGAGAGATTCCAAAAAATTGAGGAAGAAGGAAAACAAAGAGAGAAGAAGATTGGAAATATTAACAGTAGATTAACAGCGGTTGAACAAGAAAAAGGTGGGATGTTGAGGTGGGAGATGGAAAGGTCAGAATTTTACCTCAGATTTCAAAATATAGAAGAGGAAAAAGGAGAAAACATGGCAGCGGTAATGATAGAAATTTTGGCAGATGCTTTGGAAATTACAGAGGAAAAGATGATGGATGGAATAGATGAGATATATCGAGTCTATACAAGGTATGCGATGAGAAATAAATTACCCAAGGAAGTCCATATTAGATTTACCAAAAAATCCATTAAAACGCAAATATTACAAGTAGTAAGAGAGAAAACATTGAAATACAAAGGTAAAGAGGTTGTGGTTTTGAAACAAACACCCAGAAGAGTGAGAGAGATTAGAAGAGAATATCGATTTCTGACTAAAATGCTATTGGAAAACGAAGTGAATTATAGATGGCTGATTCCAGAAGGACTAATGTTTAGGTGGCAAGAGCAGAGATATAGAATTGATTCAATTGAGAAAGCAGAACTTTTCCATGCAGAATTTTTTGGAGGAAGAAGAGAGGAAGCAGAGATAGAGGTCTCATTAATTGAGTTTCAAGAGGAACAACTGGAGACTGAAAAAGAGAAAGGAGCAGTAGGGGGACAGATGGATAGCAAAGAACAGTGTGAAGTGAAATCCACGAGAGCCGTTAGACCTAAATATAAAGCATGATCATGGAAGAAAAAAAACTGATTACAATGAATATAAATGGGCTTAATTCAGCTGTTAAAAGAAGGAAAACTTTTCATAAATTAGAAAAATTAAAATTTGATATAATTTGTCTACAAGAAGTTCATATTAAAAAACAACATGAACAATTGTTATTACAGCCAAAATTGGGGAAAATGTTTACTTCTTTGACTCAATGTAAGAAAAGAGGAGTGGTTCTATACATTAAAGAGGCTATCCCAGCAAAATTGATTTACACGGATGAAGATGGAAGAGTATTAATGATAGAAATAATGGACAATAATATAAAAATACACTTGATTGCAATTTATGCTCCAAATGATAAACAAGAAGAGTTTTATAAAGAGCTACACATGAAAATAATTGGACTGGACTATGTTAATATAATTATGATGGGAGATTTTAATGGAATTGTGGACAATAAATTGGACTATATAGCAACAACAACAAAGCAAAATAGAAAAGCTCTCCCAAGGTCTTTTTTTAAAATGACAGATGAATTAACTTTAAAAGATATTTGGAGAGAAAGAAATGTTAAAGCTAAACAATATACTTTTTATTCAAATAGACATTTATCATGGTCCAGATTAGATATGATTTGGATCTCAACAGAATTAATATCCAATATTAAAGAAACAAATATTGAAACAAGTACTTGGGCAGATCATAGCCCAATGACAATTAAATGGAAGGGACAAAAAAAAAAGATCGAGATGGACATTAAACAATACTATTTTAAAGGAGAAAGATTTTATACAATGGATGGAGAAGGAATTGGCTTTTTTCTTCAGAGAAAATAAAAAAGAAGATACTTCAATGCAGAATGTGTGGGATACAATGAAGGCATACGCTAGAGGTTTGATAATAGATTATACAAGAAAAAAGAATATTAGGAAAAGGCAAGCTTCTAAGGCCTTGGAAGATGAGTATAAAATTCTTGAAAAAGAATTACAGAAAATGCCACAGAAAAAGGATATTAAATTGAAGCTGGATGTAATTAAACATAAAATGGAATTAATAGAGAAAGAAGAACTGGCACAGAAAATCAGAAACTCTAAACAGAATTATTTTGAAGATGCAAATAAACCAGGTAGATGGCTAGCATATAAATTGAGAAAAGAGAAGGAATCAAGAAAAATTTTGAAGTTAATAGATGAACAAGGCCAAGTTTGGAGAATAAGGAGAAAAAGGAAATTATTCGAGATTTTTATGGGCAACTATATAAACAAGAGAATATTGATGAGGAAAAAGTCAAACAGTATTTACAGGAAGCTAATTTACCAAAGATACCTAAAGAGACTGAAGAAATGCTAGAAAGCAATATAACAATGATAGAACTAAATGAAGCATTTAAGAGACAAAATAATGGGAAAGCACCGGGTCCAGATGGGCTTCCAGCAGAATTCTATAAAACATTTCAAGAATCATTGAACATCCAATTGTTAGAAGTTATGAATGAAGTTATGTTAAAAAAGATAATACCTAAAACATGGTCAGAGGCTTATATTACACTTATACCGAAGAAAGAGACTGACCACTGCAAATTAAGAATTATAGACCTATTTCTTTATTGAATGCAGACTGTAAAATCTTTGCTTCAATCTTAGCAGAAAGACTTAAAAAATATTAAAATAATTTTATTCACCCAGATCAAAATGGATTTCTGCCAAAGAGACAAATTAGAGACAATATGAGAGTAATTTTGGACACTTTGGAATACTATGAGGCTCATCCTGAAAAGCAAATGGCTTTGATATTCCTAGATGCTCAAAAAGCATTTGATAACGTGAACTGGAGATTTATGTTATTATTATTGGAGCAGATGGGTTTTGCTAAAAAATTTATTCAAGCAATAGAAGCCATATATAATAAACAGACAGCAAGGGTAATGATGGAGGGGGAACTTACAGATTTTATTAATATAAGGAAAGGCACAAGACAAGGATGCCCCCTATCTCCTTTGCTATTTGTGTTGACCTTGGAAGTGTTGAATAGAAATATTAGGGATGATAAAAGCATAAAAGGAATGAAAATTAAGAAGGAAGAATTTAAGCTACAAGCTTTTGCTGATGATTTAGCTTTTATTTTGGAAGACCCGCTAGAAACAGCTCCAAAGTTATTGGAAAGGATAGAGACATATGGAGAGGTGGCTGGTTTGAAAATAAATAAAGATAAAACAAAGATTTTGACAAAGAATATGCTATTGAGACAGAGAGAAGAACTGGCAGATCTTTTGAAAATTCAAGTTACAAATAAGGTTAAGTATCTGGGGATATATTTGACAACAAGATGTAGCACATTAAAGGAGAATAATTATATTAAACTTAAACAACAGATAACTACAGATTTGAAGAAGTGGGAAAACTTGCAATTGTCATTAATAGGGAGAATTTCAACAATTAAGATGAATATCTTACCTAGAATTTTATTTTTGTTTCAAACAATACCAATTAGGCTTGGAAAAGACTATTTTGAAGATTTAAATAAAATTATGTTGAAGTTTATATGGCAAGGTAAAAAAGCGAGAATAAAGCTAAAGCTTTTGCAAGATGCTGCAATTAGAGGAGGTTTTGGCCTGCCTAATTGGGAATTGTATTATCAAGCTGCAAGTTTGATGTGGGTCAAAGAATGGATAACATTAAGAAAACATAGGTTGTTGACATTAGAAGGGCATGACTTGCTGTTGGGTTGGCATGCTTTTTTATGGTATAAGGGAACTAAAACACAGGGTTATTTTAGAAGACATTATGTACGGGAGTCTTTGTGGTTAAATTGGGAGAAGATAAAAAGACAATGTTATTTGAAAATTCCAGTTTGGTTATCGACCATTGAAGCATTTTCCTATCCTATAATCTACAAGAAGGAACAAACAGTTAGATATGGGGAACTTTTGGATGAAAAGGGTGAACTTAAATCGATCCAAAACTTAGAGGAACAAGGTATAAGGATGAATTGGTTTTCATATGCACAAATACATTCAAGGTATGATGAAGATTCCAAAACGGAGGGATTTTATGATAAGCAGACTGATTTACATAAGATCTTGATGGGTACTGATGAGAAAGTGATTAAAAAATTATATGGTTATTTACTGGGAATGAAATTAGAGGAAGAACAAGTCAAAGAAACTATGATTGTTTGGGGGAAGAATTTTGAATATGGGATTGATCTAGAGAAATGGCAAAAATTGTGGTCTCAAAATTATAAAATGACAATGTCAACAGCATATAAAGAAAACTTGTATAAGATGTTTTACAGGTGGCACTTTCCTCCGACAAGAATAGCAAGAATGTTTAAGAATAAATCTGAAAAATGCTGGAAATGTCATCAGATACCCAGCTCGTATTACCATATGTGGTGGACTTGTGAGGATGCTAGAAAATATTGGACTATAATTCGCATGTGGTTGGAAAAAATGACAAAGAAACATATAGACTTGAAACCAGAGATCTTCTTATTGGGAATTTTACCTGATATATATAGTAAAGATTTGAAATACCTGATTGTAAATGTATTAACAGCGGCCAGGATTGTATTTGCTAAAAATTGGAAGAATGAGAAAATACCATTACAGGAAGAAATTATTAAGAAAATATTGCAATGTGCTGAGATGAGTAGATTGACATTTGAAATCAGAGAGCAAGAGGATAAACAATTTTATGAAATTTGGGATCTTTTTTATAAATGGCTAGATGATAAAATACGATAATAGAATATTTTAGATAGTAAGAAATATCTTTATCTTGCTATTTTGCTATTATTTTGTTATTTGATATTATATTTATAAAGGTTTTTTTTAGGATTGATTTGGTATGATTATATGATTTGTTGAATAATCTGGTTAAAGTATTGTTAGCTCATAAAGCATGAATGATTAAAAGTATAGTCAAAAATTTCTTTTTTTTTTTTTGTTTAGTGATTATGGGATATATAAGTTTGGATTGATCATATGAGTTGTTATGTAACATAATTGTAACTGGGACTACAGAATGAATGCACAAAAATGATGAACCAACTGACACACTGGATGTACATATGAGAGTTGAATGTTTTAATGTTTTGTTTGTCTTGTCTGTTTTTAGAAAATTAATAAAATTTTCTTTCAAAAAAAAAAGATATCTGTCAATTAATATAAGACATATAGTAATATTCATATAATTAAACCCTATGAGTCTGCTCAGAAGTAAGCTCTATTATGTTCAATGGAACTACTTCAAAGGTACATGAAATAGTATCCGTATTCATTAGTAGCTTCAACTAGTTATGTTCCTATTATTAAATCTAAATAGCTCACCATAGTCTCTATATAGGAATTCAATCATAACATTAAAAAAGGATGATCTTAAGTCATTCATTTTATTTATTTATAACAGCTTTATATTCATATTTTCCATCCTTTAAAAAAAAGAGGTGTAAGAAGTAAGACAAAAGCAAAGAATGGAATAGCAATGAGTGACACTTTGGAAATGATGTATTACCAACAACAAAAAAGCTAAGATATACAAAGCCCCACCTACATATGTCTGTAAAATATATACTACTACTTTATTATATTCTTTCTATTTCTACCAAAACTCTATTATATCTTACAGAACAGACTCCACATCAAATACCAACCACATAAAATTGACAGTAAACACCTGGGAGCAGTAGAATCAGCAATGAAGATAGCTTGGAGGTGGCAAGTAATGCTAGACACAGTGAAGGTGAAAATAGAAATAATTCTAGTTGTTGTGTAATATTTCAATTCAACCCAGCAGACTGAGTGAGAAAGAATGTTTTCATAAAACTGTGATATAAATAGCCTTTATTCATAGAAATAAACCAATTACTAAATAATCCTAAGCTTTTCTGTATCAGCTGTGTGTGTTTTTTAGCCTTCTTTTTCAACGACTCTTGATCCCATTCTATTTATGCTTTTTTTCAGGCATTCAGATGAACATGTGTTGAACTTCACAATGAATAACAGAATGGGCTGCACAAACAACTCCACTCTCCAACCAGCACCCAGTTGGGGATCTGATCTGAAGGGGAACAGTGCCTGCATTTATTTCAATCTGAGTCTACGGGTAGTCTACAAGTTATCACTGTTCATTTAGTAACTGTTTGAAGTTACAATAGCATTTTAAAAAGTGACTTACAACCAACCTTTGCATTTGACTATTGCAGCATCCCCAAGATCACATAATCAAAATTTGGACACTTAGTAACTGCCATATATTAGCATCCTGTCATTTGTACCCATCACTATACTAATCTGGCTCCTATTTCCTTTGTTCCCTTCTTCTATCTCATTTCCCCCACCATTAAACCCATGCACTTCTTCCTAATAAGCCCTCTTCAACTACCCAGCCAATTACAAACAACAGTGATATGATATGAAAGTCACACAACCCACAACTCAGCATCTAAACCTACTTCAACCAATCCACCATCACCCAAGACTAGGCACACACACACACAACTACCTTAATTCAAACTACAACTGGCCTTAAATGCAAGCTACTCAATGCAAGAAGTCTTGTAAATAAAATACCCAAATTTCTCCTCTTACTAAATACAGCTAAATTTAACATCATATTTGTCTGTGAAACATGGCTCAATGCATGTCTCCCTGACTCCATTACCTCAGTAAGAGATTATCATGTTTACCAATCTGATTGTGAAATCCGTAGAGGAGGGGGTGCACTATGCAATCTAAAACCATGTCTATCTATTGGACTGGAGAGAATACGTGCCTACTTCTCAAAAAAGCTATCCACTGCCACAGCAGAACTTCTAAGCATAATCTTTGAAAACTCTTTAAGGACCAGCTCCTTGCCAAACCTATGGTCACAAGCCACGGTCATCCCATCTTCAAAAAGGGAGACCCCAGCCTACTTGAAAATTACAGACCAATCTCCTTTTGCTGCGTCACCTGTAAAGTCATGGAATCATTATTAACCAATCCATTATACTCCACTAAGAGACAAACAACCTACTCTCTAATAAACAACTTGGTTTCAGAAAAAAAAACTATTCTGCAACTCTTACACTGCAAAAACATATGGACTACACAACTCAATCAGGGCAAAGCAATAGATGCAATCTACACAGACTTCTGTAAAACCTTTGATTCAGTGGTACATGAAAAACTACTACTAAAACTAAAATCTTATGGTATCTCTGAATACTACATAACTGGATAGAAGCATTCCTATTGAACACTCAACAAATGGTCAAAATTGGGAGTGTCCTATCAAATACTGTACCTGTCAACAGTGGTGTCCCCCAAGGCAGTGTTCTAGGATCAACTCTCTTCTTCGTAAATGACCTCTGTGATCATATTAAGAGCAACTGTGTTCTCTTCGCTGATGATGTAAAGCTATTCAACACCACAGACAATACTACTATCCTCTAAAAAGACCTTGACTATGTATCAGAATGGTCAAACAAATGGCAACTTCAAATCTCAACAAATAAATGCTATGTCTTACATATTGGCAAAAAAAATCAGAAAATAAAATACAAGCTAAATAGTCAAGACCTTGTTGATGATCCAAACTCTGTCAAGGAGCTTGGAGCCCTCATCTCTAATTATCTAAATGCTAGAGCCCATTGTAACTACATAGACAAAAAGGCATTAAGAATTGTTAATCTAATCCTACATAGCTTCTTCTCTGGTAATATTACACTACTAACTAGAGCATACAAAACATTTGCCAGACCTATACTTGAATACAGCTCATCAATCTGGAACCCATATCAAGTATCTGATATAAACACAATTGAAAAACTCCCCAAGCGCATACTCCCCAAGGATAGGGTAAGACTCTTCCTTTAGTTTCTCTCTGGTTCTTTATTGTAATGGCATGCAGTAGCATAACAGTAAAGTGGCCTTAGGAGACAGTTGAGAAAGCCATGGACTATACAACTGGTATAAAAGATATCTCAGCCTACAGAAGGAGGAAGGACATGGGAAATATATGTTTCAGAAAAGACCCTCTCTAATTTTCTAGAGAATTAAAGGTAGTGAGAAATACTTTCAGTCTTGTAATGTAATGTTAATGAAACCTTACAGTAAAGATGGAGCCAGTATTTTTAGTTTATTTTTATTTATTAACTTAGTTTGTCAAGCATGTATGAGAAAACAAGTATTAGTGTGAACATAACATATAAACATATAATTATAAACTGGTAAAAGTATATACATAATAAATGAGTACAAATAAATGGGAACAGTAAGACAGGATGGTAGGCGTGCTGGTGCGCTTATGCTTGCCTCCTTACAGACCTCTTAGGAATTGAGTGAGGTCCACAGTAGACAATTTAAAGTTAAAGTTTTGGGGGTTTGAAGATGTAACAACAGAGTCAGGTAGTGAATTCCAGGCATTGACCACTCTGTTGTTGAAGTCATATTTTCTGCAATTCAGCTTGGAGCAGTTTACTTTCAGTTTAGATCTATTGTTTGCCCATGTGTTATTGTGGTTAAAGCTAAAGTAGTCATTGACAGGTAGAACAATCAATCAACCTTTATTATCAGAGTACAACATATGTACAATGAGATTATCTGAGCCTCCCTCCCATTTTAATACATACTTTCTCATGGGCACTTTTATCCTTGCTGCATAAAAAACCTAAAATAGAAGTATTCTGAATGTGAGAAATCTATAAGATATCACCTATTAGATTAGGAGAGACATCAGTCAGTGGCTCTTTTTGCCACCTCTACAAAGAAGGTGAAGAAAAAGTGAAGGTAGTTAGTTGCTCCAAGAATGTCATACAGACTGACTAGAAACAATGGTATGACAAAATAGCAACATTGGTGCATATCAGAATTGTATTTCTGCAAGAAATACAGTTTGCCTGCAAGCAAGAACTGATAGGACCATCAAGTAGACTAAGTCGTAGACAATGAAACAAACTAAAGTGTTATGGGAAATCTGCCACATAACACACTTGACTTAACAATTGTTGGGAAGAAAAAAAATCTGATTGATGGAACATTGCAGTATCTGGAAACAGCAGAATAAAAGAGAAATAGTAGAGAAAATCACATAACAAAAAAACCTGGCAAATAGAAGTAGAACAACTGTAGCAAAAGAAAGCAAACATAATTCCAATGGTAATAAGCATCTTGGGTTCAATTCTAAAACATCTGGAGCACCATTTAAATGCCATAGATATTGACAAAATCACCTGCAGTCAATTGCAAAAGGAGCTTTACTTAGAAAAGCTTACATCCTGCAACAGTATCTTTAACCTTATTAAGCAGATCATTGAGAAGGACAAAAAATGTGACATACAGTCTAAATGTCTGGCTGACTGTATAACTAAACATAATAATTCATTAAAATTGTTTGCTGCCTTATTCTCAATCTCTTTGGAAGGCATACAAGTTTAATAAATTATACTTTCACTTCACTGGGCTCTTTTAACCGTGCCCTTCACTCTAGAAGAGGAAGATGGAGGCTTAGCAAGGGTCTGTGTTAGGAATGATAGTCACCTAACAGTTGGGTTGTCAATATATAAACCAGGATAGTCATTTAATACTGTTGTATCTTTAACACAATGTTGCAACTGTGATTGGCTGAGGTTCCTCCAATGGCCATAAGATGGAGCCAGAAACCTGATTTGTTCTTTTTTGCATTTCCTTTGATTGCCTTTTGCCTTTTGCCTGATCGTCATTCTGCTTGAATTGCTGTGAGTCTTGCAACTATTCGCAAACTCCTTTTACTGAACTTTGTTTATTATACTGGTAAAGAAAAGGACTTCATTTTTGGATTATTCCTGGACTGATTATTTTGAATACTAACTGCTTTAACCACGTATGATTTGGACTGTTTGTTGGACTTTGTTTACCCGTTTTCAGGAAGTAAACCTTACATTTTACTATTCAGTGTATCTGTGTGCTGGTTGTGTGTTATTCATCACCACTCTCACTAAGTTTCCCTGAGTGAGAAAGGAGAAAGAAAAGAGATAGAAGGATTCATAAAATATTCTCTTAATGGGGAATACCTCAACAGTCTGTGTGAAGCTTTCTCTGCAGGGGACTTAGCCTGGAAGCAGTACAGCCAATGCTGCAGTAGAAGATTTCTTTCTCCTGCAACATGAGTTTTATGCAGAAAGACTTAGTGGTTGCTTTGTTTTCCCAAAAACAAAAGGATCAGGCTTCTTGATCATAAAATAGCTTCAAGGAGCTTCTCCATTCAAAACTTCATCAGTGCAAAGCACCCTTTGAAAGCTTTGCACAGCCTCAGTAATAATCAGAAGTCATTGATTGTCTACTTTGAGCCAAGAAATTGTAATACTTTCATAACTCATACCCAATCAAAATTATTTCCATGGAAATCAGCCATGAAGAACCTTGCCAATAGTTAAAACAATATTCCAACAATATTTTATGTGCAAGACAATTTTCTCTTACTGATCTTTTTAAATTAAAAATGTGGTGAACTATTAAGATTTATACTCAAAGGACAGGGGAAAAAGGTTTTTTTGGAGTGCATGGTGGCATGGATCCACTTTGTTAGCAACTTTCAAATCAAAAGCACCCAGAATCATTTTGCAGAAAGCATCCACCTAATCCTGGGAAAAGATGTAATTTCTTTAAAGGGCTGTCAATACCAAGAAACACCTTTTCTCCTTTCATTTTTAATGAGCACAGTCTAATTAACCATACCTAGAAGCATAAATCCAATACTTCATGGCTTCTCCTGAAAACACAACTGAACTGAACCTGAGCAGGAAAATCACTGTCATGTCAATAAAGCATAAAAGTGCAGAAAGTAGAGATGAGCTGAAGTATAAGAGTTCCTTTATGAATTATGGTGTAATTTTTGCTTTCAAATAATGACAATTTAAGAGATGGATCATGTAATTATTCAAATATATGAGAAGCAATTTCCATCCAAGTAAAAGAGGAAAAAAATGTATTGCCATTATAGCCTTACAAATCTTTACTTATGAAAAGAAGACAAACAAATTTATTACTTAAGTCAAGGCTTTATAAAATATTGAGTGGGATTATGTGGTCTCTGGAACCAATATTATTTTAATCTGTCATTAGAAATTCAATCCCTATTTATATGAGAAGATCCATCAAATCATATGATGACTGACATATAAAAAAAAAACCTAAAATGTGAAAGCTTGTCTTTATTTCTCAGCTGTTTATTTTATTGCACTACAGTCATGACCAAAGAATAAGGCACATATGGACTGAGCTACAATAACTTTGCTATGCTAATGCAAGGCTAACATTAACAAGGCAAAATCCTCAAATATTTGAGATGATATAATGCATGTCTATGGAGATTAAGAAGAATGGTACTAAGGGATCCTATTTGAAAGGAAGTAAATGTCAATCTGGATTTCTCACAACTTGGGAAAGTTCTATTCATTTTATTAAAGGCAGAAATGTGATTGTTGCTTACACAGGAACTATATGGTATTTAACTTCCTAGAAGCACCATGGCGAATATCTTGCTGCCTTTCACTGTGCTATCAATATAACTTTTGCAAGAGGAATTGCTTCTGGATGTTGGATCAAAAGATAATCTATCTAGAACAAAGGAAAGATTGCTGTTATCATTCATATAACTTCTGACAGCTACTTCTCATGAGCAGGCCATGGAAACTTAATTTTTCACAACTGGCTTATGAGTGAAGTAGCAGACAGTCAGGAATGTACATTAAGTCCATAGTCACATAGCAGCCTTTACAAATATTAAGCTCAACTGAACTTCATATTTTAATTACACACACACACATACATACACACAGAGACACATATATTACACTATGCAATAGATACTGCATATTGGACAGATGAAAGTCCTTTATGATATAGTTTCAGGCATGGGTGAAATGACTGGACACAATCTTAGTTGGTGAATTTTCAACTTTTTATTACATAGTGACTTAAAAAGGTGAACAACAACAACTCTGCTTTATATAGGTGACCTTAATGTGAAATAACCAATAGGGAGCTGTAAGACACTAGCTCCAGAACCAACAAGAGTCCTTCATTCAGGGCCAATCGGATTCTCTGAACCCAACCAATCCGATCGAGCCGCTTAACACCCAATCAGAAGTGCAGGGCCAGAACCCTGCACTTTACCCCAAGCTTGCTTTTATTTAAACTATTTACATACATAACACCCCTTCCCCCTGGCTCCTCAGTTATGGTGTGGTTATATAGTCCTTCAAATAGGACGGTAGTTTTTTGGGTCTATTAGATTTTCTTTGGACTGGCTGTGTGCAGTCCTGTTGAGGTAAAATGTTGTTTGGTAGTGGCTCAGCTTCTCGTTCTGGTGTGATTTCCCTTGGAGTGTACGATTCTTCCTCCTGCTCCATTTCCTGAGTTTCACTAGATTCATCGCTCTCTTGGAACAGGTTCCCTGGAATGTCGTCTTCTTCCATTCCTTCCCCCCCCTCAGTTTGGTCATAGGGGAGTTGCTGGCTGGCCAAAAGGAGTCGTGACCGTAATTGGTCAATATATCGTTTCCACAGTCTTTCATCAACACATTTTACAATATAGGATTTGGGCCCAGTCTCGCGTATTATCGTTGCTTCAATCCAAACCGGGTCGCCCGATAAATTTCTTGCATAAACGGGGTCGCCTACCTTGAAGGTACAGTAGCGTCCGCTGGATCCTGCAGGCTTTTCTGGCTCGTAAGCAGGGTGCAATCGGTCGAGACGGGAACGGAGTTATCGCCCCATGAGAAGTTCTGCGGGAGTTCTGCTGGTTACGCTGTGTGGAGTGATGTGTTGTAGAAGTAGAATATGGTTTATTTTTTCGTCAATATTATCATAGTCCACTTTTTGCAAAGTCTTTTTTACAAATTGGACCATGCGTTCCGCTCGGCCATTGGTAGCAGGATGCGCAGGCGAGGTGAGCGCATGGCGGATGCCATGATCAGCAAGGTACTGTTCAAACATTAGCGCTGTGGTCCGTTGTCAGACACCAGGATGTCCGGCAATCCATGAGTTGCAAAGAGTCTATTGAGGACTTTAATGATAGCTTCGGAGGTTGTATGGGTCATTCGATGAATTTCCAACCAATTAGAGTATGCATCGACAGTCAATAGTAATGTATGTCCTTTAATCGGCCCTGCGAAATCCAGGTGGATTCTGGACCAGGGCCCACATGGCATCTCCCATTCAGTCGGTGCAGCTTTTGGCGGTGCGTTGCTGTTTTGTTGGCACTTGGTGCAGGCCTTGACCCATTGCTCGATGTGTTGGTCCATGCCTGGCCACCAAGCGTAGCTCCGTGCGAGTGCTTTCATCCGCACGATCCCGGGATGTCCTTCGTGCAAAATTTGTAACAGCGAGTTTTGGAGTCGTTCTGAAACGACAACTCTATCGCCCCAGATGACACAGCCTTTTTGCGAAAAAAAAGTTCAGTCTGTCTTGTTTTAAATGGCGCGAAGTCATCTGGGACCTGTTCCAATGGCCATCCACGTTCTACCCAGCCTAGGACTCGAGCTAGGGTGTGATCTCGTCTGGTCTCTCTCGCGATATCTCGAGCGGTCATAGGAGGCGAGTTGAGCGTTTCGATTTGTAACGCCAATACTGTTGGTGCCGGATCGTCGAGAGTTTCTGGTAGAGGTGCTCTGCTGAGTGCGTCGGCATGGGGAATGGCTTTCCCCGGGCGATGTAACAATCGATAATTATAAGAACTAGGAACTCTGACCATCGAGTCATTCTTGGGGACAATATATAGGGGGTTGGTTTGTCCCCAGCGATTATCCCCAGTAAAGGTTTGTGGTCAGTCACAAGTTATAACCAATGGTAATGTTTCATTATATTGCATAAGTACAGAATCAGATGTAAGTAAATCTTTTACATTTCGAAACACTTTTTCCTCCCGGTAACCCCAAACCCACAATGCTTTCTTATCTAATAACCGGTGTAACAGTTCAGCCACAGTCGCCTTATGTGGTAAAAACACATTATAGAAATTAATAAGGCCTAAAAATGCCTGGAGATCTGTTTTGTTACAGGGTCTGGGAGCATTTTTTATCGCCCTTAATTTACTCTCAGTAGGGTGGATACCCTGACTATCAATGCGATAAGCTAGAAATTCAACACTGTCGGTATACAGATTACATTTATCCTTTTTTACTTTCAATCCCGCTTCTTGGAATTTCTTAAGAACACATTTTAAACGATTCTGTAGAATTTTTTTACTAGGAGCTGCAATTAACACGTCATCAAAATACGGAACCACGCCCTTGATTCCCTACAATAATCGTTCCATTAAACTTTGGAATATTCCCGGGGCTACACTTACCCCGAACTGCAATTGGGTACATTTAAAAGCACCTCTGTGCGTTACTATCATTTGAGCTTGGGCTGTTTTATCGTCCACGGGCAATTGTTGATAGGCTTGAGCTAAATATAACTTAGCAAAAACCTTTCCGCCTCCCAGGGAATGAAGGAGGTGCTGTACCACCGGCACTGGATACGCGTTCTGCTGGAGGGCGTGGTTTAGAGTGGCCCGGTAGTTCCCACAGATTCGGATTGACCCATCTGGTTTAATGGGGGTTACAATAGGAGTTTCCCATAGAGAATGATCAATGGGTTGCAGTACCCCTTGTTTAATTAGTTTGTCAAGTTGTTCATAAATCTTGGCCTTAAGGGCGAACGGAACTCGACAGGGCTTTAAATGGATCGGGGCGACCTTAGGGTCGAAGCTAAACAAAATTGGGGTCCCCTTATACTCGCCCAGATGATCTGCGAAGACATCGCTGAATTCAGTAATAAGGTCCTCCTCCCACTCGCAATCACTGACTCGGTTCACGCCGGCTACTTCGATGCCGAGTGGCGTGAACCATTGGAGGCTCGACAAACTAGGCCTGTCCCTATCGATGATCGTTAGAGGTAAGTATGCCGTATGCTTTTTAAACGAGACGCAGACTCGACAAGACCCAACCACAAGGATCCGATTCCCTTGGTAGTCTTTAAGGATGAGACGTTGCATTCGAAGGACTTGGTGTTGGATGGTAGGAATGAGTTGCTTTAATGACTTTCATGACACCATCGAGAGGGACGATCCGGAATCGACCTCCATGTGGCAAGGTTGGTTCTCTATGGCCACTGTGACTCGAATCTTCTTAGGATCCATGGCTGAGGTGTGACCTATAGTGATAGTATGGTGGGCCTCTTCTTTCTGCAACGCTCAATATCTGTATGAGTGGTTTGCTGGATCTCGCCTCACAGGACGGTTTCCTGCCGATTGGCGAGAGCTGGTTCCCCTTGAGGCCTGACTTTGTCCCGGTAAACTGCGACAGACTCGACTGATGTGGCTTCGTTTTCCGCACTCATGACAGATCGCATCACGGAATTTGCAGTCTGCCCTGGGGTGGTTTGCCCCGCAACCAGCGCAAGGGCGTGAGGGTTTAGAGCGAGGGACCCGGTCGAACCGCAGTTGATGGACCCCTTCTTCGTCGCTGTCTGACGACGAAGAGAGGTCCTCGTGGTGCGTCGTAACAAGCTGCTCTTCTGACCCTGTCTGTGGGGTTGTTGGGTTTCGGCTTCGCCGTAGTTGCGCCGTGGACTTTTTGGTCGCCTCAGCAGCAGTGGCTTCGGCGATGGCGTCAGCAAGGTCGATGTCGCCTTTCTCCATCAGCTTGCTTTGCACGCCTAGCGCATCTAATCCCAGAATTAAACGGTCTCTCAGTGCTTCATCTAAGTCTGCGAATCCGCAGAGGCCTCCCAAGTGTCGGAGGTCTGCCACAAAGTCAGCCACACTCTCTCCTTTTCGCTGGCTTCTTTGATAGAATTCGTGACGTCTCACGAGTGAAGGTACTGTTGGCGCATAATGGTCTCTCAGGAGAGGTTCGAGGTCGTCCCAGCTCATTGCTTTAACTTCTCAAGGTTTCGCGAGTGCCTTTGCCATTTTAAAGACAGCCGGGCCGCAGTACGTCAGGAACAGCGCCCGCTTCTTGGCTGGTGTGGTGTCCTTCAGGTTGTTTGTTTCAAGGAACATTTGGAAGCGATCCATGTAGGATTCCCAATCCTCTTGGTTCGGATCGAATGGAGCGGGTGGTACGATGCCGCTGGACATGGTTTCCGTTGGTGGCGTCGTCTTGGCACGTGCTCTGTTTTTCTTCCCGGTTTCTTAAGATCAGATGTCTCCAAATCCCACCCTCGTCGCCAGTGATATAGTTTCAAGCATGGGTGAAATGACTGGAGACAATCTTAGTTGGTGAACTTTCAGCTCTTTATTACATAGTGACTTAAAAAGGTGAACAACAACAACTCTGCTTTATATAGGTGACCTTAATGTGAAATAACCAATAGGGAGCTGTAAGACGCTAGCTCCAGAACCAATAAAATTCCTTCGTTAAGGGCCAATCAGATTCTCTGAACCCAACCAATCCGATCGAGCCGCTTAACACCCAATCAGAAGTGCAGGGCCAGAACCCTGCACTTTACCCCAAGCTTGCTTTTATTTAAACTATTTACATACATAACACTTTAGACTGGCAAGATTTTATTCATTGGGTGGGTTTCTGCCTCCTTAAATCACAATGGTATAAAGTTGATTTTAAAAATTTTTAGAAAATGGAATAGAAATTCTTAGTGAAAATTTTTGAATATCTTTCAGCCAAGGTTTTGGACAGAAAAGATCAAATGCACGATAAAATTGACAGAGCATATTCTAATAAAGTTGTAAAACAGCAAGCTGCAGTGGATGTCTGTGAAATTTATTTGGAATAGAATAGAATAGAATAGAATAGAATAGAATAGAATAGAATAGAATAGAATAGAATAGAATAGAATAGAATAGAATAGAATAGAATTCTTTATTGGCCAAGTGTGATTAGACACACAAGGAATTTGTCTTGGTGCAAATACTCTAAGTGTACATAAATGATACATTCATCAAGAGTCATAAGGTACAACAATTAATAATAGTCATAGGCTACAATAAGCAATTAAATCATACTAGGAAACAGTCAATATAGATCGTAAGGATGCAAGCGACAAAGTTACAGTCATACAGTCACAAATGGAGGGGCTGGGTGATAAGGAGTGATGAGAAGATTAATAGTAATAGTAGTGCAGATTTGCAAATAGTTGGCCAGTGTTGAGGGAATTATTTGTTTAGCAGAGTGATGGCGTTTGGGGAAAAAACTGTCCTTGTGTCTAGTTGTTTGTTGTGCAGTGCTCTAGAGCGTCGTTTTGAGGGTAGGAGTTGAAAAAGTTTATATCCGGGATGTGAGGGGTCTGTAAATATTTTCACAGCCCTCTTTTTGACTCATGCAGTATTCAGGTCCTCGATCGAAGACACATTGATAGTAATTGTTTTTTCTGCAGTCCTAATTACTCTCTGAAGTCTGTGTCTGTCTTGTTGGGTTGCAGAACCAAACCAGACAGTTGTAGAGGTGCAGATGACAGACTCAATACTTCCTCTGTAGAATTGTAACAGCAGCTGCTTGGGCAGTTTGAACTTTCTGAGTTGGTGCAGAAAGAACACTCTGTTGTGCTTTTTTATGATATTTTTGATGTTAGGTGTCCATTTTATGTCTTGTGACATGATAGAACATAGAAATTTGAAGGTCTCTACTGTTGATACTGTGTTGTCTAGTATTGTAAGAGGTGGTAGTATGGCAGAGTTTCTTGGCTGTTGTTGGTGTGTTTGAGATGGGGGTTGTGGAGATAGGTGGCTGTAGTTTCCTTTCAAACCTGCAGTAAAACACATTCAGGTCATCTGCTAGTTGTTGATTTCCTTCTGCCTGGGAAGGAGGTTTGCTGTAGCCAGTGATATTCTTAAGTGTTTTTCACATGTTTGATGGTTCATTTGTTGAGAACTGATTCCTTAACTTTTCAGAGTAACTTCTTTTTTCTGCTTTGATCTCTCTTGCTAATATGTTTCTGGCCTGATTTTATAGCATTGTGTCACCATTTCTGTATGCTTCCTCTTTAGAACGACGTAGCTGCTTAAGTTTAGCTGTGAACCAAGGTTTATTGTTGTTATATATTTGCAGGTTCCTTGTTGGCACACATAGGTTTTCACAGAAGCTGACATATGAAGTTACAGTATATGTGAGCTCATCTAGGTCTGCAGAGGTATCTTCAAAAACATTGCAATCTGTGCAATCAAGGCAAGTCTGAAGCTTCAACTTTGTCTCATCAGACTAAGTCCTCACTGATTTAATTGTTGGTAACATGGTTTTAAGTCTTTGATTGTAGGCAGGTACAAAGTGAATCATGCAGTGATCAGAGTGTCCCACAGCTGCTCATGGTAAAGACCTATAAGCAACTTTTACTGTTGTGTAGCAGTGGTCAAAAGTGTTTTTGCAACTGGTGGGACAATTGACATGCTAGAAATATTTTGGGAGCTCTTTCTTTAAATTTGCTTGATTGAAATCTCCTAAAATGATGAGAAGGGAACCTGGGTTTTTGGCTTCAGACTCCATAATTTGATCAGCTAGAGTTCGTAATGCCTTGTTTACACAAGCTTGTGGAGGAACATACAGCTATTAGAAGAAATAAGGAGAATAAAATGGCTTGCAGTTGATATGTAATGATTCTAAGTTTTCATCAGAGAATTTATATATTATTTATATATTATAGTTATATCCTGAGACCTGCTGTTGTTGATATATAAACATAATCCTCCACCATTCATTTTACTTAAAGTCCCTTCAATTCTCTCTGATCTAAATATCTGAAGTCCTGGGATGTATATGTTGTTGTCATCATGAGTTTCTGCATTAAGCCAGGTTTCAGTAAAACAGAGAATTTCTGAGTTGGAGAAATCAGAATTGCATCTATTGTAAAAGGAATATTTCATCCATCTTGTTAGCAAGTGAGTGTAAATTAGTCAGAAAGATTGAAGGGAGAGTGGTTCCCCCCCCCCTTCCTTAGTCTATTTAAAATTCCTGCTCTTTTACCTCATCTCCTTTTTCAGTGCTGCATTTTCTTTCCTTTGTTTGTTGCAATCCATAGCATCAGGGAATTAGTTAGAATCTCATCCACATTTGCAAAGATGTGTGTGTGTGTGTGAGAGAGAGAGAGAGAGAGAGAGAGAGGAATCAGAAAGCTGCTCCTTAAATAAACATTGCCCAAGATGGTCTCGTGAGTATGAAATCTGTAGTGAATTGCAGAGAAGAATAAATAAACCATTGGAGAGCATTTCACTGAGACAGCCATTGTTGGAGCCATCTTGGATCTATTTGAAGGAGGATTTAAGAATCTAACGTTTAAGAATCTAATGGTTGACTCATTACTTAAAACAAATGAACAGGTATTAAACAAAGAAATTCATTTGGATTTTTTCTTCTTCTGGATAAACAAAAGAGCTCTGATAAGATTTAAAAAGACTTTATTAGAAACAGTCAAAGATAAGGATAAATGTTACTTGTTGATGCAAAATAAAATTTGTTAAAATATTTGTCTTTGAATCATAGATATGCAACAAAGTACTTATGGGTCTTTTTTTAAGGGATTATATTTAAAAAAAAAAAATACCAGGGAAGATTTATAAGATCAGCTTATTTGACAAGAGTTAAAAGAAGAAAATAGTTACAATTGGTTGCTATTACTGGACTTTTCTTAACATAAATTGACATAGCATTTGGACTTTGTTTTCCTTATGTAAGAGATGGGAAGAAGAGGCATTATATTTTATTTGGAGAGTATGATGAGTTATTAAAGTTGTTTTTTTTAGCTGCTGGGATGAAGTGGGAAATTACTTCTTTCTTTCTTTTTCCTGTTTTTCTTTTCTTCCTGTTTCATACCTCTTTTCCTATACTTTAAGATTTCTTCTGAGGAAGGTAATGCAGGATAAGTTAATTCCTTTGTAGAGACAGCACTTCATCTGATGATGCTTCTGCTACAATAAGATACAGTAAGGCAGTTTTGGAGTTACACCTTTTAAATTGTTCCTCCTGATACAATTGATCTAAACAAACAGATGTCAAGGAAAGAAACCCTAGTCTCACTCAGATATTTGACAAAAGACTAAGTTCTTATAGATGTAGACAATATAGAGAAGATATGATTTATAAAATATATTGATGTGGGAGAGAAGGAGGGAGGGAGAGAGACAGAGGGAAGGAGAGAGAAAAGAGATAGAAGGATTCATAAAATATATTGATATGGTTGCAAGGTTTACTTGAATGTTTTAGCCTATTACTACAGTAAGTCACCAAGTAGCCTTCAGTATGTTCCTTGATTTCTTCTTATTCTTCTTATTCTTATTGGTTTGGATCAGTTTTCTGTTTTGTAAAGAAACATAATTATAAACATTTGTGTAACCACAGTGAAACTTATGACTTCTGAATACTTTGAAACTTTAATGCAGTGTCACAAAGATATTATTATTTTGCCTCCAACAAGAGTATCTATCCGTAAATGGTCTTAGAAAATCTATGGAACTAAAAATATCAAGGAATAAAGCCTTCCAGAACTTTCAAAAGAAGGAGTCACTATAGCATACTAAAACATTAAAGATTGTTTGGCAGCACACTTAAAGAACTTACCAGAGGATCTGTACTGCTTTCTCATTACAAATGGTCTCACGTAGGCAATTCATTAAGCTTTATTTTGAAAAGATAGAATTTTCAGAAAGCTTCGATATAAATAAAACAAAGGGAACATTTCTATACAAAGAACACACAAAAGTTTTTCATCTCAATGCCATTCATACTTTGATCCTTTGCTTAGGCAACATATGGTTTACTTCACAATTTTCATGTATATAATTATTTCACTTTTTTACACATCAATTTCTTATGAAACTGCTCACTTAAAATGAGATATATTGACAATTGTAAGGGAAGAAGAAATGAAATGTACTGGTAACATGAATGATATGTATATGTATTTTTAAATACCTCTGCTGTGAGAGCAGGAAGGTTTTATATTTCACAGTATTAAGATAATTTTAATTTTTAAGATGCCATATGGGCATGTGATTTTTTTAAAATAACAAACATTTTGGAATACATCCAAGGTACCACTCATCTAATTGGGAGGCTACTGCTCCAAAATAAGGTGAGAACAAATTCTATCTATAGGCCTTGGGAAAGAATCCCAAGACACAGTCCAATTATGGCCATAATCTTTTAATGTTACTTCATCCATTAAGGTTTTCACACATCTGGTATTGTATTAAATTATACTGTATTATCTATCCAAATATCCAAAGGGAAACCAACATCAACATCCCTTCATGGGAAGAGGTTGCCTTCAGATAAGGTCTAGCTGACAAATATCCAGCTGGTGTGATTTTTATTAATGATTTCAGATACTATTTCTATATATTCAGATACATGTTGCTTGGGAAGGTAATGTCAAGAGGAAATTGGCAAGGTGAGATGTGTGTTCTTTGAGGGCAGAGAAGGATATTTGGGGAATAATTTATGAGTGCATATAACTAAAAAAGCCCAATAAAAGGGAAGTACTTTTAAGGCAGGTAAAAGAGGTGCAGTGATTGGAACCTTGGGAGATTCTTTTTGTTCATTTGTTTTTATAATTTATAGGCTACCCAACTCCCAACCATACTGGCTGGTTTACAGTTAAAAGAATAAAATAACAAACACATAAAACAACATCATGAACATTCCCAAAGAAAGTCCATCCACCAGAGACTTAACCCCAGTCTTCCCTAGAGTCTGAGATGATAGCTAGGTCTTTAATAATTTCCTGAACATCACTGGGGTTAGAGTTTTCCAAGGTCTCTAAGGGATTATCATTCCAGAGGGTAGGCATTATGAAAGAGAAGGCAACACTTCCTGGGCCTCAGAAGATGATACTACTTAATTGAAGTTTTTATTTTATGTATTTATTTTTATTTCTTTTATTTGTCAAACATATATGAGAAAACAAGTATAAGTATGAACATAACATATAAACATATAAGTATAAACAGGTATAAGCATATACATAATAAATGAGTACAAATAAATGGATAAATGGGAACAGTAGGATAGGGACCGTAAGCACACTGTTGCTCTTATGCATCTCTCCTTATAGACCTCTTAGGAATGGAGTGAGGTCCATGGTAGGCAGTTTAAGGTTAAAGTTTTGGGGGTTTGAAGATGTAACAACAGAGTCAGGTAGTGAGTTCCAGGCATTGATCACTATGTTGCTGAAGTTGTATTTTCTCCAATTGTTTGGAGCGGTTTACTTTGAGTTTGTATCTATTGTTTGCCCATGTAGTATTGAGGTTGAAGCTGAAGTAGTCATTGACAGGTAGAAAGTTGTAACAGACAATTTTGTGTACTATGCTTAGATCAGACCATAGGCAGCATAGTTCTAGGCTGTCCAAGTCTGAAATTTCAAGCCTGATAATGTTATGTGGGCCATAACATGCCCACTCCCCAATCATACCATTATTTTGATAACCAACTAATTTCACTGAATTGTTGATTCATAAATTACTCATGCTTAGATCTTTATAGATTGCAATATGTTGATCTGAAATTAATTATTTGGTTTAATATGGAGTGATTCCAGTCATGACTGCTTCAAAAAGAAGTTACTAAACATATTTTAAAAACATTCCTCAGCAATTTTATACGAAGGATAGAAGTAATATGTGGAATTGTTCTCTTCAGATATCTGAAGATAGCAATCTTTAAATTCCTGAAAGATTATTATATATTTTCTATTGTTCTAAAGAACAGAATCACAGCCAATGGGAAAGATTACAAAGAAGCAGGTTCAGTCTAAGTCAGGTATGTCCAACCCAGCCCATGGGCCACATGCGGCTCTAGACAGCTAGTAATGCAGTCCCACAAGGTAATAATAACTATTTTTAAAAAATAAAAACAAAGGAAGTTTGTTATTTACATACATTAACTATATTATATATTTTATATGCAGCCCAAGGCAATTCGTTTTCACTCAATGCGGCTAGGCAAGACTATAGGTTGAATTTCCTGACTATTTGCACTCTCTGCCAATGAAACAGGATGCCCACAGGATTCCTTCAATGGAGTCTTCACTAGACGATAAAGGATAATCTGTCAGGGATACTGTATTGGAACCTGAATTGATGACCTCAAATGCACTGGTCAAATTTATGATTCCATGATAACAACTATGAGCATTATAGAAATCTTGTTATTTGGAAGCTGTTCGTTACAGGGCAGATTGTAATCTAATTAAGCCTGCACAATTTCCACAGCATTTCATTTTTATGCAAATGACACCATTTATAGCAGCTGGCAGCAACTTTACATTTCCCAGATGTTCTGATCCAGTAGCTGGAGAATGCTAGACTGAGGAACCCTGCTTTCTGGATTTCTCTTTACCTTCCCCTGTTTTCCTCTCTAGACAGAATATGAGAGGTTGTTTACTATTCTGCACCATTTAAATTAGTTCTAATAAAAGTTGCCTTCTTGATATTTTGGAACTTTGACAATAGACAAACCATAGTTACCTTGGCATTTTCTTTAGCTGTTCACCTGGCATTATTTTTCAAAAAAAAAAGTTTTGAACAATTCAATGAGCAGGAAACATAAATAAAAAATAATGAGCAAAAGGATAATAGCCATAAGTAGCACCACAAACAACCTGACCTTTTAAAAAATACATTAGAGTCAATGTATGACAGCCATCTTCCTATGCCTCCAAGCAGGAAAAGGAACAGTGCTCTGGTTGGGTTATTAAACTGACAGCAGAATATCTGGGATGTTGCTATGAAACTTTTATGTCAACTTCAATGTAGAAAGCCAATGGGGAAATTTTGATTCCAAGGACACTTTTTAATGGAAATAAGGAGGATGTGGCGTTGATGAATGAATGAAATATCTGAGAAAGCCATGGAGCAGACCCGCTTCTAGGACAATTAACATACTATTCTTGTGAGAATGGAGAAAGTCTTTGGAGGAGTATATGCAATTTATCTTCTAAGAAATACTTTTTCCCCCTCAAGACAAACTAGGTAGGTGGCAGTAGAATCATATCTGTGGTTACTTTTATTCATTTTGGAGCCAAGAGACATTCTGTGTATTACAGGGTAGTGATCATCAACTCTGCTGTGGCCCAATTCTCTGAAAATCTAATTGAGAAGGAAAATATTCATAGATCATGTTGCTCAGAGTTCCTTCTCTCTAGAGGGAGGAGAAATATATGTAACTGAATATAAAGCACTCATATCTATAAAAATATATTATGATATTCCATAGTTATTGCATCTGCAGAGAAATATTTTGACAATTGTTAACAAGAATGTGAAAAAGAGAACTTAAGGAGTGAGCTCATATATCCTGATTAAGTCGATAGGTGGTTATCCGACATTTGATTGCCAGCCTTAAGAGATTTGTTCCAATGAGTATATTTAATAATATAGGCAAATTTGTTTCTCAGGTAAAAACAATGACAGTGATACCCAGAGTCGTCTAAGATTTTCCTGCAGCATGAAGCATAGAAACAGATTGCTCTACTTCTCAGAATCTCATGAATACAATCAATTTCTCTGGGCATTCTCAGCCATTATATGACTTATTTATCTAGTAGATAATAACAAAGGACAAGTTAAAGCAAAACAATATATTGGATGTAAGAAAGGCGTTTCTATTAAGTTTAACAATGGAGAACATTGCAAACAATTTTCAAAAGGCAATTAGACTTTCTTGGTTTTTTTTCCTTTAAAACATTTTGCTTCTCCTCCAGGAAGCTAATTCAACTCTGACTGAATAGTGGGGAATAGAAGGATTGTATAATAAAAGGAATAGAAAATATAAATCCTTCTGTTCCCCACCATTCAGTCAGAACTGAAGAAATTTCTTGGATGAGAAGCAAAGTGTTTTCAAGGAAAAAAGTCCAATTTCCTTTTGAAAAGCACCTTTTTGGCATGACCTGGATGATTGAGAAAACTCCATAGACATATCATAAACAATGATTTTATGTAGGAGTGGGATTCAAAATTTTTAACAACCAGTTCTGTGGGCATGGTTTAGGTGGTGGGCATGGCTTAGGTGGTGGACGTGGCTTGGTGGTCATGTGACTGGGTGAACATGGCTTGGTGGTCATGTTATTGGCTAGGTGTGGCCAACTTAATATCACTCACATCAAGGCACGCATTTCTTTGCCTGGCCTCTCATGACTGTGGGGATGCTGCAACAGTCATAACTGTGAAAAATGATCATAAGTCACTTTTTTCAGTGCCATTGTAAATTTGAATGGTCACTCCACACAAGCAAAGTACAGCAAAGGAGGAGAAAAAAATTCCAGAGAAGTTCCTGAGACAGGAAGTCTAGTCCTGCCAAGAATGTAATAAGGGTTAATGGAGAGGCAGTTTCTGTAAGCAACACCAGAATGTTTCCTTCCTGCCTTCCTTACAGGATTAGCCCAGTAATTTCTTCTAACAACCAGTTCTCCGAACTGCTTAGAATGTTAACAACCGGTTCCAGCGAATAGGTGTGAACAGGTAGAATCCCACCCCTGATTTTATGTTTTCTACATGTCTACTCTATAAACTTCATGAATAAATCAACCCAGAATTCTTACTCAAAGTTCAAATGACCAGACTCATATTACCCTATTACAAACACATTATGTGACGACCCAACTCTCTGCAGAAGGTGCCATTGCTAGGAAAGGTGGGAGGAAAGAGAGAAAGAAGATGACCAGCAACAAGATAAATGGACTCAGTTATGGTGGTGATGGGTGTACCAATGGAAGATCTGAAGAATCAGATTAGTTAAAAAAAAAACCTGTCTAAGTGGTCACTAAGAGTCTCCACTGACTTGATGGAACAATCAATCCATCAATATCCAGGCAAATGTATATAGAGTTGCAAACATAGTCCAACTCTGTTTTTGGTGAAGAGATTAAAGTGTCATCTTCACAGCACAATAGCTACTATTGTCACATCCATCCTTCAATTGGGAAGGACTCTTATTACCCTAAAACTTGCTACTGTTATGGCGAGCTTAGATTCAGACTTCCATTTCAAAGAACTAAATTTTTCTTTCACTTGTCTTAGCACATAGATGAGGATGAGACACAGGCCATGTTGTGTGTGCATACCTTTGACAAAGTGTAAATGTCTGACATTTGAATGGGTCCAGAGATCTATAGGGGTGGGCTTAAATAATGGATCTTTGCATCATGTATCAAAGTGCAGTGGTTAGAGTGCAGTACTGCAAGCTACTCCTACTGCAATTTGGCAGATCGAATCCCACCAGGCTCAAGGTTGATTCAGCCTTCCATCCTTTGGAGGTGGGTAAAATGAGGACCCAAATATGCTGATTCTGTAAACTGCTTTGAGAGGGCTGTAAAGAACTATAAAGCAGTATATAAGTCTAAGTGCTATTGCTATATCAGGAAATAATAGGCATTGTATATGCTTATGATTTTTGAGCAATTCTGCCTTGATTCTCCTTTGCCTAATGAACAATTAACACATATAACTTTGGCAAATCAAAACTGCCTTATAAACCATGACTGGATCAAGAGTCTATTGAACATAAGAGCAGGCCATGCCAAGGGCTGCTGCTCTGTGCTGAAGAAACTGAAACAGTTTCAGCAGCTAGTTCTATAATTGAGCCCTAATTTGCTCCCTTTTATTCTCCTACATAAGTAGATGCCAAGAGAGAAGCCTGCTGCTTATGCACTCATGCTCATCCTATCTTCTTTTCTTCTGTTCTCTCTCAGCTCCCGGGTTCCCTTTACAGCTGGATGTCTGTGAAGTTTGATGGGGTGTAACCAGTACATAAGACATTTAGAATTTGACTAGAATTGCTGTTTCAGCAGCAGATAACAGCATCAGTGAGAGTAATCAGATCCACTCAAACTTTGAAAACAAACCATCTTCAGTTCATAGTTTTACTGAAGAAGTGACATGTTTCTGTCACCACAAGCTTCTAACACAAGAGTAATTATCAATTATTTAAACTATATTATTGCAGTCTACAGTTGTAAAGTGGGAAGGGAGATATGGGTTGGTTGGCTTATGCCTTTGAGTAAGTGCTGATTCCTGATGACTTCAACATACTCTTCTGGCACTTTTTTGAAAGTGGTTTGCCATAGTCTTTATCTTAGAACAGAGAGAAAGATCAGAGTCAGGACCAGAGGTGGTACTAGAAATCAACATCTCCTGGTTTCTACTCTGATGACTCTGATCATTCCATCAAACTGGATTTTTGTTTTTTTTGTTTTTAGGGGCACATATAGTTATATCAATATAACAGTATTATATCAATATCGCAGCAATCTATGATCCAACTACTGGTAATGAAGAGAATGAAATTGACCAATTCTATGAAGCCCTGCAGCACCTTATAGCTTTAACAGCAGAAATTATGTCCTTATCATCATGTCCTTGAATGCTAAAGTAGGAAGCCAAAAGATAACTGGAATAGCAGGCATGTTTGGCCTCGGAGTACAAAATGAAGCAGGGCACAGGCTGATAGAATTTTGTCAAAAGAATATGATGGTCATAGCAAACACTATTTTCCAACAACCCAAGAGATGGCTCTATGCATGGAAATCACCAGATGGTCAACACAGAAATCAGATTGATTTAATGAGAAGGAAGGACTCACTGGAGAAGAGCCTAATTCTGGGAAAGATTGAGGGCAATAGAAAAAGAAGTGGATGACAGAGAATGAGGTGACTGGATGGAGTCACTGAAGCAGCAGGCATGAGCTTAAATGGACTCCAGAAGATGGTAGAGGACAGGAAAGCCTGGAGAAATGTTGTCCATGGCCTCACAATGGGTCAGACTCAACCAACAACAACAATAAATAATTACATCAACCACTATTCAGTGAACTACTACTACTATTCAATGAACCCAAAGCATAAATCTGTCTCCACAGTTTCTGTTGTTGGATTATTTATTATATTGGTGAATTTCCATGTGATACCATCATTCTCATGTTTTGAGATTTGCAAGATTCAAGGATTGATAACTACATAATATTGGATCTAGAATCTGCCTCAAATTAGTGGCAGAACCTCTCTTTTCCCTCTTTAGTTTTATGTCTTTTAAAATAAATTTCAAAAATGTGAGGGATCTTCTGGAGCAAATTAGTAATTGAGAGGGTAAGGAAGTTAAGGAAAATGAATCTCTGTGATCCAGAATATCCTTGGTAGAACTCTGTTCAGGTAAAGCTCCAACCATCAAGGGCAAAATCTGAAAGCAAATAATTGTATTTAATTAATGTTTGATATGGTTGGTATTAATAAGTTCATAATTTGTGCATTCACACATAAACAGGAGTACTGCTTTGCAGGTTGACTAGAAGGACAGACTAAAGGTATTGCTACTCTACTGTCCTCCCAGCTCTGTCGCAGTATCTCCCCATTCACCAAACTTAAGTGATTCCTTTTTTGGTTTTTGTTTGTTTGTTTGTTGAGAAGATCAAAAAAATGATTAACTTTAAAGAAGCAGAATAGACAATATTGACACTTTTGAAAATAATGCAATAATCAGTAAAGATTTTTCAGATGGATGAAGAAAAATATTAATAGCAACTGATATTAGATGTCAAAAAGTGAGGCCACTTGTTAGGGGAAAAAGAAGTCATATGCATAAGCATACATAATGAATCATAATCTAATCATTGGTCTTGCAGATCATAAGCTGTATATTCAAATATGGACTAGAGTACGAAACCACTGTATTTTTAGCAGTCCACTGTCTAATTAACAGTAGTGATTCATAGTGCACATTTCTTAGTGACTATGCATTCACTCATAAAGCTTGATGATAGTCATTAAGGTAGGAAGTTTCTGCTTCTGTTACTGAAATGTCCTCAGGTCTCCCCAAAATCTGTAGTTCTTCACCTGCCCCATAGGCTCACTTCTCTCTGTGTGTGGAAGTGGGCCAGTGAAAAATAGCACAGAATTTAGGCAAGGCAAGGTTTATCTATAGAGGACAAATTAAATTGTTCAGCTATGTCATTGACCTTCATTGCTTCTCTTATTCTGCTCCTGGCTCTTAGATTTAATAAATATAGAATGTCATATTGCTTACACATGGCCAACTCGATCGGAGGACATAGCCTCAGAACAAACCATTTAGTTTCTTGGTTTTTTTTCAGGTTCATTTACTTCATGTTTTCCATTAGGACTCATGCTGCACAGCTAAATTCTTCCTCATGCTTTTCCAATGTCATATTCTCATATGCTGTGGAGAAATGAAACTATTGCTTGGCTGCTTGAACTCTTCATATCTAGAAGCAGTCTGAAGATTTTATTATGTTATCCTCCAAGTTATCATGTTCACTGAGACTTAGCAATATTTTCCCAGAATCCATAGTTTGGCCCCAAATATTACTAAAAAAACAAAAAAAAAAAATAATACAAAAAAAAAAAAAAAGATTCTGCAGCTATGATGGCCATAGAAAGCTACAGATGCCTCTCTTTAGTTACAAAATGCATTATATTTGCTTGCTAAAATGACATCAGTGTAAAGGCAAATCATTTAAACTTTAATCAAACTAGACTGTGCAATATTGTCTGGTGACTTGGAATTCTACAAATGTATAGTATTTCTTTGTATGAAACAGTCTTGCAAAATACCTCATCTCAATATGCAAATGCAGTATTTTTTTTCTAAAGCATATAAAAACATGATGGCAGCTGTGTTTTCTTGGAAGCCTCTGGACTGTTATTAGGACTTTCTTGATTTGATCACATTGTAATGGCAGAGGGATATGTGATATCATATGATACCATAGTCAAAATGAAGTTTTATTGAAAAATGAAGTTTTATCACAGGAGTTGTAATTTTGTTAGCCAAATAAAGTGGACCAATGCTGATTCATATTGCATGATTTTGTCATTTCTATTAGTTAGCAGAACTGCAAAGCTCAATATTGTACTGTTTTTAAAGTTTCTTGGCAATGCATGCTCCAATATATTAAAATAAATTATTATTTTTTCAAATGACAATAGAATTCAGATGTTTATTTCAGTTTATTTTGTTTTCAACTAATCAGCTACTTACAATTTTAAATATTATAATAATTGTAAATTCTTTACTGATAATTTATTTTTCATCCACCTTGCCTTTCCCATTTTTTTTCTTTTCTATTAATTTTCAACTCTGCTCTTAAATATTTTAAAGAAATTCACTAATTAAAATAGGAAAGGTAATCTTCTCCTACTCCAAGTCAAGCTTGATTCCTGGTGAGTACATGGAGACAATTTTTCTTGGCAGCAAAATGTAATTGCTTTGCCACTGCTGTCTTCTGAGATTTTTTTTCTTTTTTAGTTCTCTGATTAGCCTTTAGATCTGTGATTTCCTGGGGGACTTCGAACTATTAACCTTGGCTTGGATTTTCTGAGTTCAATTCAAGTTGGCTAGCTGCTGCCATCTGCTGAGACAGTCAACAATATTAATTCATGCATTAATTCATTCATTCATTCATTTGCTATTATGTCTGTCATGTCATGCATTTCCAAAGAATGTACATCAAAATACATTGTGTACATTTTAAAAGGCAGTAACAAACAGAATGCAATATAAAAGTTAAAACAATCCTTAACATGTGTATTTAAAAAGCATTACCCAGACTTCTTGAACATATAGATTTCCTTTTCCTTTCATGTTTTATACACCTGATTGTACAATAGCCTAATCTTTTGCAATAAATGAGGACAGTCTGGCCAAAAAGAACTCTCTGAGTTGTGTCTGGTTAAGTTCCATAAATATATTCCCAACACTACGTAATTCCCATTTGGGTACAGCATAACATTTAAAAAATGACACAAGCTGATACTTAAACATTTCAAAACATACCAAATCATGTCCAGTTCTCGAATTCTGGTTTCTGCAATCTATTTTAATTCTGATTATTTTTCTTGCTACTAATTGTACCAATAATAATGGCTCAACAGTACTCAGTAATAACAACTTCAGCCTGGAAGATTTAGTCCTATAAGCTTTGCTTTAATTCTATGGTATAAAAAAATCAGTCGCAGCTATGATAAAGATTTTGAATTGTACACCAATTTAAATAATAGGTATGCATTTATGTTAATTGATATATTTGACTATAATTTACAGAAATCCTCCCAAGTAGCATAATTCCCAGCTAAGGCATTGATTTGAGCAAAGCTGATTTACATATTTTCCATTCATTTATTATCATTGTTTTAAAAACTAACTCTCCATCTCACTTAACGTTGATAGCTATCACTTAAAGTTGATAGCTTTCTATTCTGACCTATATTAGTTGCTTTTAAATGGCAAGAATTCAACCCTAGAAAAGTGTTTATTCAGAGGAATGATATGAAGGTAGTTTTATGATCTGAAAGAATATCTTGCCCAGAAATAAAGGACTTTTATTAAAGAAAGCAAAATGCTCCTCGGGCTGTATAAATCCTTCAGCAAAGATGCCTTGGAATGCATGTCAGCATTTGTCATTTCCTTAGTTGGTACAACCACTTTGCTTTGTTTTTCCTCCCCCCTAAAGTCTAATTCATGCTTTTTTTCATTAAGTAAAATACATGTGGGTTGGATTGAACTCAGAAAATCCAAGCCAACGTTAATAGTTAGAAGTCCCCCAGGAAATCACAGATCTAAAGGCTAATCAGAGAACTAAAAAAGAAAAAAAATACTGGCTTTAAGGATGTTAAGGATTAAATCGAAAATTAAGTAACTTTTTGGATTTTATTTATTCTAAAAAAAAAAAAAGGTGTAGAGCACGGTCATATCTCCACAAAAATAATGTATAGTGTACAATTTGACAAAGGGTAGATCTGCATTTTCTGTTTGGTCCATCACCAATACAGGCCCCTCATCACTCCCTATAGTAGAGAAATAGCAGTCCAGCTATGATTGGTTGTAGTGTCTAACACGGCCTCCCCTCCAGAATCTAGACACTATTCTGTGCAATCATGTCTTGGGCTCCCTGGTTTTTCTGTTCTCCCTGTTTCTTTTTCATTATCTTGCCATTAAATATGATGGTGGTACATTAACTTAACTGTTATGAACTTCAAAAACTCTAACTCCATTCATCCCTAACATTTTTTTATGGGTATCCTTTTGGATTTTGCCCAGGCTGGATTAACTATATTCATTTTGCTTTCCCAACCCCTGCCTGCAGTATTACAAAGCTTCCCTTTCCTTCCCTTCGCTTTATTTCTTTAATGGAACTATTAAGTTACAATGCAAGTTTCTTGATGCTCTGTTTCTATGAAGCTGAAATTTCTTGTTAGAAATTTTCACTGAACTTGCAAAATTAGTTAGGAACTGATGAATACCCCATTCCTCTTTTACAACAATGCAAGAAGAAAAAGAAAAAAAACTGTGTTAGTGTCAAAGGACATAACCGGGGAAGGGATGAGAAATGTGAATGGCAAGAGGCAGAGAAATAAACAACTAGGTATAGCAATGTCCATAATCTGGGCTAAAAAATATATCCAATCTAAACCTATCTGAGCTCAAAGATCTCATCCTGGAGTATGGCTGTAGATTTGAGGAACAAGTTGTTATATTACAAATGTTCTCCTTATATATCCTTTTGATAAGGACTTTTGGCATTTGTGCTGGGATAATCTTCTCAACATGATTTCTTGATTAAAATATGCCTGATATTCTGAGAAAGAGAAGCAATAAACATATAAAATATTTTATTTCAGTCTCATGAAAAATGTACATCCTGAAAAATAATGAAAATTTAACAGGATGGAGGAGAAAACCTTTATCTTTTATGTAAATCATGGAAGCAATGACTGTATCAAAGTGTTAGTAGTAGTATTCAACATTTAATAGTCATATACTTACAATCAAATAAAGAACTCCTTTATTATAAATGTATTTCTTTATTTATACATGTATATATTCATACATAGTGCAGAGTGGGATGTGTTGGCTTATGAGATGGCCTGTGAATTAGAGATCTGAGTTTAGCTAACATAGTGTGGCATTTCACAAATACAGAACAAAATATCAATATCAAAAGTTCTAGTGACAGAGGATGGTAATCAAATTAAAAATGATTGCAATTGAAAATGAACAGATGCAACTAAGGTTATTAACCTATTCATTTCTTCTCTTACTACAAAGCAATATGTGAAAACTTTTTGTATGACTTAAAAGCCTCAAGATAACAAAATCATGATGACTAATAGACTTATTATCTTGAGGCTTTTAAGTCATAGAAAAAGTATGATGACTAACAGACTTAATATCTTCTGTCTTGTTTTTGAAAAAATATATGAGAAATAAATAAATTGATTTTGGAAAAAATAAATTGATTCATTATATCCTTTTATATTGTAGTAGTATAGTTCTTTACATTGTTCCATCCAACTATTTGATGTATATAAAATATCAATTGCTACTGCTTTGAAAATTGCTGCCTGTCTTGGGTCTCTATGAATGTTCAATATTATGGCAGAAGGAAATCCTATACTGAATCACAGTGACTTCTTATCTTTGCCATGCTTTCTCTCAATATTCAAGTCAACAATGGCAATAATGAGGATTATGTTTGCAACAATATTTGAACTCAATGTCATTTAGCATAATGGGGGGGGGGGAATGAGGCTTCAGAAGCTCCTGCTGAGGTGGAGATTTTGGAGAGACAAGCTGTTGAAAATGATTCATGGTTCCAAATTCAGAACCAGCTGCTCTTTTGGAAAGCCATTCTAACCAAGGTGATAAGGTGAAGTGCAGCAGCTGCATCATTATTGAGTTCTAAAGCTGAGCTAAATGTGATCACTATAATGAGCAACTGCATTCATGGGCCAAGAAGATTATGGAAAGCAGAATCCTCTCTGTATCCTAGGACCAATAAGAGCTCCACTGAAAATGGCCTAGACCTTGATATAAAGTGCCTGTTCACTTGAAATGATTATTAGGTTTTCTATTACTTCCAAATGCATATTATTCCATATGTCACGTGAGAATGTCAGCACAATAAACTTTCATTCATTATCTCTTATACTATTTCACTTAGAATTGAAGCAAACCCTTGCTGGGCCTGACTAGAACTTCCTCCGTGATTGATACCACTCTTCATATATTTATTCCCAATCCTCTAGAACCAAGCTCCAATAGGAAGTTTATTAGTTTATTGTTTGCATTTCCACACAAAATTCAAGAGAATGTAGAATCAAAAGGTAAGCTTTCCAGATGATGCTGTCATACTTCTTTCTTTTTATGTTTCCCAGCTTCTCAATCAGCTTTAGGTTTCTGACCTTAGCTGTACAACTGCTGATGGGACAAGCTAAATGTAACATAAAAACAGTCAGCAGCTGATATCAACTCCATTGCTTTCCATCCTCATATTAGTTTCATATGTTCTGCTCTCCCTTTCTAATATAACCAAGGAATTAGTTCTCTTAATACATTCTTCAGACATCCTCTTAGACAAGCCAAAGAAAAAAGAAAAAAAAAGAAAACAGAAAAGTGCAATGTTCCAACCATCCCATGGAGGGCATATAACATACATGAGATTATGTGTTTATTTAAGAAATCTAGAAGAACCCATTGGCAACAAAATTATGCTATCTGACATACAGTTTTTAGCAGTGACTTAGTCAGACATTTTGGGAAACTCAAGAAAATTCCAGAGTGTAACTCTGCAGTAGCTGAACATGGATTTTCTATTTTTAGGTGTACTTGATCATTCCTTCATAAACCTATATATCTTTCACAACTATTTAAGATACTGTCAAAGGAAATACTCTGTAAAAATCAGCCATCTCTCTGATGTTTGTGTTTGTTATAAAATTTTAGTTTTCCATTTTGAAACAGCAAGGCTCACTGTCTTTCCTGATAAGTTATCCCTAGTCCTATACTATTTCCATTCCAAAGGATATCTACAGTGGTGTATTCAAAACATTCCTTCCTCAGAAATTGAAACAGATTTCTAGTAGAGATCAAGCTAGTCTTCTCTTCCCTGCTTTTTAATGTTGAAGACCAAGCTATTTTGGTGGGGATTCTCTTAAGTTTTGGACAATCTTTGTTTTAGATTTATTTTACAATTGTGACTGTGATTATGATTGGTTTTAATCAGACTACATATGTTTTAATTTGTTTAATATTCTATGTAACATTCTGAGATTTGATTGATTACAGCATAGTAAATCTTTGATAAATAAATAAGCAATAAACAAATAAATGCCAAATTGAGAATGCAAGCTACAAAGACCAATACATTTTGTATAATTAAAAATAGTTTTCTGTTTCAAATTATTCATATGTGCTATCTATATCACAAACAAATAGTTCTGGTAACAATAGTAATGGTGACTGGAATTTCCATTGGTCACAAAGTTGTTATCATGTAACAGAATAAAGAGTTGGAAGTGACCTTGGGGAGGGGGGTTTCAAGGGATATAACTATAACATCTTTGTGCCAGTATAAAAATTCTAAGATGATTAATCTGGAAATTGGCATGAACTTGGTTCAGATCAAGGCTGACAGTTGAGAAATATGTTCAGTTGACAACTTAATGGTTTCACCTTTCCCTGATGCCAGTGTCCTCCTTTGGAAAATATATTTGTTTTCTGCTGGAGATAGACTACAGAGAGTGAGATATTCTATTTACACCTAAAACATTTAGATGAATCTTGCTGGTAGATAAATGTTTCACGATTGAGAGAACAAAACTATGTTCAGTTCTTGAGTGGTTCAACCTAATTGCTCCACAGCAGATAGTAAAAAAAACCTCAACCCCTGAGTTCATTTGCTGTTATTTCTGAAAACCTCTTCTTCATAACATTTATCAATTTTTACATTTTTTCCACATTATAGAAAAACATTTAGATACAGCTAGTCCTTGACTAATGACAGAGAAGAGCAACTGGGATGATTAGGGGACTGGAGACTAAAACATGCAATGAATGGTTGCAGGAACTGGGCTTGGCTAGTCTAGTAAAGAGAAGGACCAGGGCAGACATTTTATTTATTTATTTATTCATTTATTCTGTCGAACAATTATTAGATAGCAGGTATAAGTATACACATGGTTATAAATACATAAAATGGATACAAATAAGAAAAAAGAAACAATAGGACAGGGACGGTAAGCATGTTTTGGTGCGTTTATGCACACCCCCTACAGACCTCTTAGGAAAGAGGTGAAGTCAATAGTAGACAGTCTAATGTTGAAGATCTGGGGATTTGGGGAAGAAACCACAGAGGCAGGTAGAGTATTCCAGACATTGACTATTCTGTTGCTGAAGTCATATTTCCTGCAATCAAGTTTAGTGCGGTTTATCTTTAGTTTGTATCTATTTTGTACTCTTGTATTGTTTTGGTTGAAGCTGAAGTATTCATTGATAGGTAGGACATTGCAATATATAATTTTATATACTATACTTAGATCGAACCAAAGGCAGCGTAATTCTAGGTTTTCTAGGTCTAGAATTTCACGTCTGATGGCAGAAGGTATTCTGCTATGAATAGAGGAGTAGAGGATTCTTCTCATAAAATATTTCTGGACTTTCTCAATTGTATTAATATCAGATATGTAATGCGGGTTCCAGACTGATGACCTGTATTCAAGTATTGGTCTAGCAAATGTTTTATATGCTCTGGTTAGTTGAGTGATATTACCAGAGAAAAAGCTACATAACATTAGGTTAACAATGCTTAATGCCTTTTTGGCTATGTAATTACAGTGGGCTCTAGATCGTTAAATGTGAGTACTCCAAGATCCTTGACAGAGTTTGGATCATCAACAAGGTCTTGACTATTCAGCCTGTATTTTATTTTCTGATTTTGTTTTTTGCCAATATGTAAGACAGAGCATTTATTTCTTGAGATTTGAAGTTGCCATTTGTTTTACCATTCTGACACATAGTCTTTTTGAAGGGTAGCAGCATTGTCAGTAGTGTTGAATAACTTTACATCATCAGTGAAAAGAACGCAGTTGCTCTTAATGTAATCACAGGGGTCATTAATATAGAGTATGAAGAGGGTTGGTCCTAGAACACTGCCTTTGGGGACACCACTGTTGACAGGTACAGGATTTGATAGGATGCTCCCAATTTTGACCATTTGTTGCCTGTTTGACATGAATGCTTCTATCCAGTTATGCAGGTGTCCAGAGATACTGTAAGATTTTAGTTTTAGGAGTAGTTTGTTGTGTATCACTGAATCAAAGGCTGTACAGAAGTCTATGTAAATTGCATCAATTGCTTTGCCCTGATCAAGTTATTTAGTCCATATGTTTTTACAGTGCAAGAGTTATAGGTTACAGGATAGTTTCCTTCTGAAACCAAACATGACAGTGATCTTCCAATATTTGAGGGGCTGCCACAGGGAGGAAGAGGTCAAGCTATTTTCTAAAGTGCCTGTAGGAAAGACAAGGAATAATGGATGGAAACTGAACAAGGAGAGATTTAACCTGGAAATAAGGAGAAACTTTCTGACAGTGAGAACAATCAACCAATGGAACAGCTTGCCCTTGGAACTTGTGGGAGCACCATCACTTGAGACTTTCAAGAAGAGATTGGACTGCCATTTGTCAGAAATGGTGTAGGGTCTCTCGCTTGGACTAGATGACCTAAAAGGTCCCTCCCAACTCTGATTATTGGTTAAATCTGTTAATGACCACAATTGTGCCCAAATTTTCAGTTGCTAAGCAAGGCAATTGTTAAGTAAATTGTAACCTATTTATAACCTTTCTTGTCATAGTTGTTAAGTTAGTATCATGGTTGTTAAGTAAATCTGGTTTCCCCACTGATCTTGTTTGTCAGAAAGTTGCAAAAGGTGATCACATGATCCCAGGACACTGCAACTTCCCAATTTTGACCATTTCTTGTTTTTTAGACAGGAATGCTTCTTTCCAGTTATTCAGTTGTCCAGAGATACCATAAGATTTTAGTTTTAGGAGTAGTTTGTCATGAACCACTGACACAAAGGCTTTACAGAAGTCTATGTAGATTGCGTCTATTGCTTTGCCCTGATCAAGTTGTGTAGTCCATATGCTTTTGCAGTGTAAGAGTTGCAGATTACAGGATACTTTTTTTCTGAAACCAAATTGTTTATTTGAGAGTAGGCTGTTTGTCTCTAAGTGGAGGATAATGGATTGGCTAATAATTGATTCCATAACTTTACAAGTGACACAGCATAAGGAAATTGGTCTGATTTTTTCAACTAGGCTGGGGTCTCCCTTTTTGAAGATGGGAATGACCGTGGCTTGTGACCATAAGTTAGGCAAGAAGCTGGTCCTGAAAGATTTTTCAAAGATTATGCTTAGAGGTTCTGTTATGGCAGTGGATAGGTTTTTTAAGAAGTAGGCACATATTCTGTCTGGTCCAATAGATAGAGATGGTTTTATATTGAATAGTGCTTTTTCAACATTGTCTTCTGTAAAATTGATATGTATTAGATCATTGTAGTTTTCTGTGGTTCAGCTAAGAAATACTGGGCATGATCCATTGCTGTTAACAAATATTTGAGCCAAAGAACGTGTTAAAGATGTTGGCTTTAATGGTGTCATCGTTGCAGTCTTTACCATTAGGTCCTATCAGGGGTGGAATGGAACTTGAGTCTTTTAGTTTGTTGTTTACAAAATTGTAAAAAGTGCAAGTGGAATTGGTGGCTTGCTTAACATAGAATTAATTACCTTAATGAAATTCCCTAAGCATTTTTTATCCTTCTCTTTAAATTTTCTTGCCACACCATAACAATAACTAAAAGTATTGTCCCTGCTAATATTGTGTTTACAGAACTTCTGTTTTGTAATATAGAAGGGGAGGGAAGGAAAGGAAAGGAAAGGAAAGGAAAGGAAAGGAAAGGAAAGGAAAGGAAAGGAAAGGAAAGGAAAGGAAAGGAAAGGAAAGATATCAGAAATACCCACCTGTATTTGTGCCACTGAACATTAAGTTTCCTTCACAGATACATGAAGCTGTTACCTAGCAACATAAACCCAGCTCCTAATAATAACTTGAGTGGAATTATAGCCACTGTTAATAATAAGCTCCCTTCCTTGCCACATCCAAATGTAATTTCACTCTTTGCCACCTTCAAGTTCATCAGCTCTTATTTCAAACAGGGCAAGATATGGATTTCCCATGAACATCAACTTAGCCAGTCATTAGAAAGGTGATAGACAGAGTCCAAGTGAAGGGTCATTTGGTTGCTTCTCTTTCATATTTTTGAGCCACTGTCATTTAAAGCGGGAGATCTGAGCTACTGCTGCAGTTTAAGCTACTGCTGCCTGTTGCTTCTCATTCAAATCAAGAGGAAGTCAGACTTGACCTCAGCCCACCAGTTAATTAGAGTTACAGAAGAAAGCTGTATTCAAATCACTGGCATCATGGGGAAATAAGCCCCTTGAGATTTGCACTAAATGTCTTTAGGAAGAAATTAAAGTTTGAGTGGAAAAGAGAGAGAGAGACAGAGAGAAGCAAGATGGTCCCGCTGTGAAATTAATAGCTTAAAATAAGGCCTGAACTGCTAAAGCAAAGAAATAACTTTTTTTTCCTCTTTGCATTGGAAGGAGGAAGAGAAAAAGTTAACAAGAAGGATCAGGGACAGAATAATATACTTCATGTTAAATTAGAAGAGAGGGTGTCTACTGAATATTGTATGTCAGAATCAATTGAAGCAGCCTGGAGAAGCAGCTCTCTTGATGTCCACCACATGATAACTTAAGGAAAGCACAATGATTTTAAAACTTATATGAATGTCAGATTAAATTGCAGTTGTAAAGAATTATATACTTCCAGAACATTCCAAAGTTATAGATTAGAACATGGGTGTCAAACTCGATTGCATCACATGATGTATCGACATATATTATGTTTTTTGCCTTTGTGGACCCAGGGTGGGTGTGACCTAAGCATGACACATCCAGCCAATGGGCCGCCAGTTTGACACCCCGGACTAGAACATAGAATAATAGAATTGGAAGGGACCTTGGAGGTTTTGTAATCCAAGCCTCCATTTCAGACAAACGGATGTCCTTCTCTTTTTGAAAGTCTCCAGTGATTGTTCCATTGTTTGATTGCTCTCACCATTAGGAATTTATCCTTAGTTGTTTTCCAAATCTGGTTGCCTTCATATCATGTAGGTAATTTGCTTCTATTCTCTGTGTTTTCTGAATCTGATCCATCCTTTATACTTTACACTATGTGTTTATAATAATGTGATTGTTTCAAACAGAAACAATTCATGAATTATAATTCTGCATTTAATATATTGGCTTGCACTGCTAAATAAGGATAGAATTCTTAAATTGAATAGCAATTTTTACAATTCTTCAGTTATGGCTATTGTAGCTAATTATTGCACATTGACTTGATTTTAATGTTTCAATATTCTAAATTAATGCAAGATTTTTTAAATGTACAGTGGTGATCTAATGTTACTTAACATTTCATTCAGACTTATAATGCTTGTAAATCTCTAGTCTACTTTATGTTTTTATACTTTCTGCTTTTCTTCTTTTTTTTTACTTTTTATAGTTAATATTTTTTATTTTTTAAGACAGACATATATGGACAAAAACATAAAAACATAAATCCATCTTCCAATTATATACATACAGTGTGTCAGTTGGTTACAAATCTTTTTGTGCTACTTTTTCATCGTCCTTACTCACAAGTTATATAGATTCTCAAATTGTCAATCTCGTATATACTTATATGTTTATTGGTTATTAATCATTCATTTGACTAAACGATTATCATCATTTTATATGAAATATTATAAATTTTGTTATAAATTTATGTTATACATTTATCCAATGGTTATATATTTTATTTTATATTCTATATCAATCTATTAATCTTCTATTACAAAACTTAGTCGATTTCATTGCCATGTCTTTTTATCTAGCCATTGGTAAAATAAATCCCATATCATATAAAATTGTTTATCTTCTTGTTCTCTAATTTCAAATGTCAATTTACTCATTTCAGCACAGTCCATAATTTTCTTTATAACTTCCTCCTGCATAGGTATTTTATCATTTTTCCAATTCTTAGCAAATACAATTCTAGCCGCTGTTAAAACATTTACAATCAAATATTTCAATTTTTTATTGTATAAGTCCAGTATGACTCCCAATAAAAAGATCTCTGGTTATAGTCTACATGTTGTTTTATCATTTTTTCCATCCATGTGTGGATTTTAGTCCAATATCTTTTTGCATTTGAATATGTCCACCACATATGGTAATATGAACCAGGTATCTGATGACATTTCCAATATTTATCCGATTTGTTGTTAAACATTCTGACAATTTTCATCAGTAGGTGCCACCTGTAGGGTAGGTGCCACCTGTAAAACATCTTATATACATTTTCTTTATAAGCAGACTTTCTGCTTTTCTTCTTAATTGTAGTTTTAACTATTATCAAAAAAAATGTAAACTGATCCATTTCAATGCTTGTGCCTTGATCCTATTATCCCAACACCAAAACCAGTAGTTTTGCTTTATACCCCATTGCTGTCAGTCTTAGTCAAGCATCTTTTCTGAAAATTGTTTTAATAAAATGGTTTGAGTTTTTCAGTTACAGACAAATAACCTAGTTTATTTTCAATAGCTAAATATATAAATCACTTACAATCTTTAGTTTGTTTTTCCTAATAAAACAGTTTTTGCCAGCTAACTCTTATTTCTTTTATTTCCACAAAGTGTAAGATATTGTTTTGACTTTTGTTCACAACTAGGATCACATTTCTCATTATATTTTCCTTCTTTTGAGTTGCTAAAAGTTTTCAGCAGTAGTATCCATAGGGTGCAGTAGGTAATTAAAAAGTGTGACATTGTGAAGTTGAGGCAAGTACAATGAGGATGGGGCATGAATCTATCATCTTGCCTTCTTTGTTCCTCTTCTCCCTAGCACTTCTGGTTTTCAATCTCCTAATTCTGAGATGATGAGTCAACTACCTCTAATAGTGCCTGGTGGTTATTCTGCCTCAATAAATGGATATGCTTTTCTGCAGATAGTCCTCTGTTTACAGCCATTCATTTAGTGACCGTTCAAAGTTACAGCAGCACTGAAAAAAGTTATTTATGACTATTTTTCCCATTTACCATTCTTGCATGGTAAATGTGATCCCCATGGTCATGTGATTAAAATTCAGATGCTTGGCAACTAGCATATATTTATGATGGTTGCAGTGTTCCAGGGAAATGTGAAAAAAGTAGCTTTTCAAACGCTGCGCACCTGCACACAGTGCTTTTCAGCTGTCCGTGAGGCACAGCTTAGGGGTTTTTTACACATGCGTGCAGCAAAAGCGTAGTCATTGAACTGGTAGTTACACCAGTTGAATCCCACCCTGGTTATAGGGTTGTGAAATGAGGCAAAGGTCACCCAACAACTGTCTTGTGACCTTTGCCCCATTTTACAGCTTTACTTGCCACAGTTGTTAAGTGAATCCTTGTTGTGGTTAATTAAAAACATAGCAGTTAAGTAAATCTGGCTTCCCCATTGACTTGGCTTGTCAGAAGGGGGATCACATTTCCTTGGGACACTGCAACCATCATAAATACATGCCAGTTACCAAGTGTCTACTTGCATACACAAATATTCTATGTGATGTGCAGGCTTTTAGATAATGCTGCCTCGAGAAATTACAGGATCTGGGCTTGAATATGAAGAGCAGCAGACTGATGATGGTGGATTGGAGTTATTATCCTTTGATTATACTAACTATATCTTATTGTTTCCATCTGTTCTCATGCCTAACTCATTTGAACCTGTTTCATGACTTTCAGTGATTGTGAATGATTTCTTTTTCCTTGGAATTAGCAACAATTTATTGAATCCATGTATTTGCTATCAAATTTAAGGCGCATGCATAAGTGCACCATCATGCCTCCCATCCCTGTCCTATTGTCCCCATTTAATCATATCTATTTTCTGTATTCTTACTCATGTTTATACTTATACCTATTATTTTGTAAGCAATTGACAAATAAATAAATAAATAAACAAACTTATTTTCTTGGAAAATATTCAGCCTGAGAATGTCAACTCTGAGACTTTGTTAATATTTGTCTGACACCCATTCAAAACTCAGTTTGTGTATGTCCCAACTTGTCAAATGATACTGTTTTGAGCAGATCATTTAAAGAGTGTTGGTTCCCTACTGTTTGTGGTACGAATCTGAACAGATATTGTAATCATGCCTAACAGTGTCCTGAACTCAGCTACAGATCAGATAGGTGTGGGTATAAATTCTAAAATAATATTCACTTTTTTTTTTTTTTTTGCATCTGGCTTCCCTGTTCATTTGCTCCATGAAATATATGGGCGGTTTGCCTTTTTTCTATTTTAGATTATCAGCCTTTATGGTTGCTAGGGCTTTAATCCAAGATGTAATCATGAACAGCAACTTCCTGTGTGCTGCATGGGAAAAAAAGTAATACCTCTTGTGAACAACTTAGGGAACAGTAGAAATCCTAAAAAACATTTTTTTTAACAGAAAAATCAATCAAATAGCATAATAAGACCATCTGGGTCAGGGAAGATCTGCTAAAACTCATTATCAGCATTGAGCAGTTAAAATACGTGACTAGTTCTAAGTCACAGAATAAATCTATAATCAGTAAGAAATTCCTCTATCTTCATTTTCCAATTGCTTCAAGTCTATGTGTACGTGAATTCTGCCAGTTTTCTTTCAGTTTACTACATTGATGCATACCAGTCTATTCATCTGAGATTGTTTAATAACCATATTTAGCTTTATTTTGAGAATACATGGACTGTCCAGTACTGGATAAGGTGAGCTTCATGTAGCATATCCAAGCCAGTGAAAGGGATCAAATGAGGAGGCTGAAGCAAGTAGACCTAATCCAGGGAGATGGATCAAATGAAGAGGTGGGAACATAGAGTGCTAATATAGAGTTAATAATCTATATAATATAGAGTTGCTAATCTATATGTTTCCTTGGGCATTTCTGTAGGAGATGGGGTAGAGTTGGTTTGTTTAAATACAAGCTATAATTTTGAAATGTTCTGTGTTTTAGGAGGACCTCCTCATCAGGTGGGCAAGAGTAAGAGAAAAAGGATGGATTGTGAATATCTCAGAAGCCCATTAAATTCATTAGCTTAGCTTTGTTTAGAATAATTCCTGTACCTATATGATACTGGTTGTAGATTTGTATGGGTGTTTCTTCATTGCAAATGCTAAAACTCTTTTGTTTCTTCACAATCGGGGGTTTGTTTGTTTAAACTGAATTTGTGGAGGATGGAAATTGCTGAATTTGTGGAGGATGGAACCTTTCATATTGCCCACTAAAAGAAGATTCAACACCATCAGTTTAAGGGGAACTGCAAAAGGAACTGGAGAAATACTTTTGTATCTTAGAAGAGCGAAATTCTTAAACCAAGGAGAGACTCTGTGTTAAAACTTTTTGGAACACCCTCTCCCTGGGCACAGCCCTGATTATTTATCATAAACAAATTAAACCCATTTTGTCTGAATGGGGTTTTTTGGCCTTAAACCCTAAGAGCTTTCTGTGAGTGCTTTCATGTTATTTATGAGATTTTTTTTTCTATCAAATACTTTATCTTATTGCTCTTTATCCAGAGTGTCATCAAGATTACTGTTGGATATAAATACAGGATACAAAATGACATTACTTTTTGCAAACCAGCTAGACTCAGCTAAATATGGCAATGTAGCTGGGCAAAACAGGCTATAGTGGCCAAAAGCCAAAACAATTATAGATTATTTTAATCTAAAATTATTCCTTCACATTATTCCTTAGAAATAACAACATATCTTGCTATCATGAAACCTAAAAATAATGACAGCTGGTACACTTTTTAACTGTAATATTTGTTATTTTAAAATGTATTTTCATTCCTTGTCCATGAACCCAAATTGTAGTCCTCCTGCAATTAAGACTATCAAACCTTTTTGTTTAGATATGAATGCATTTTCTGAATTAAAATAAAAGGAATGAGTGCTAGCTATAGTCACTAATGTGTAATATTAGCCATATATGTAAAAGATGTGTTATTTTGTTTTGCATCTAAATGTTACCCTCTTACCTCCAAACAGTTCCAGAGTTTTTTTTTAACATGTGATTCTTTTTTTAGGAAATATATTTTAATTGGTCTAATTTCTTGAAAAATAAAATAAAATGGGTACCATGAAGTACAATGAGAAATCCCCCAGAGATGAGATACTCAAATTTGCCATTGGCATCAAACAATAAAGAAAATAAAACAAATTGAGGTCTAAAATGTATTTCAACTGGTAATTCTTTAGCAATAGCACTTAGATATAAACACCATTTCACAGTGCTTTACAATCCTCTCTAAGCCGTTTACAGAGTCAGCATATTGCCCCCAATATGGGTTCTCATTTTACCAAACTTGGAAGGACAGAAGGCTGAGTCAACCTTGAGCCTGGTGAGATTTGAACTGCCAAATTGCAGGCAGGCAGCAGGCAGCAGAAGTAGTCTGCAGTACTGCATTGTAACCACTGTGCCTAACCTAACCTAACCTAACCCTGATAGTATTTAAAACTTATTTTAATGAAAAGAAGTACTAAAATGCATATTTAGTTATTCATATATTAACTGCTGCTAGAATTGTATTTGCACAAAGCTGGAAGAGTGAAGAGATACCTATAGATTAGAATGTGATTAGGAATATATTAAACATACAGAAATGAACAGACTAATAATAGCAATAGCACTTAGACTAAAATACCACTTTATAGTGCTTTACAGCCCTCTCTAAGTGGTTTACAGAGTCAGCATATTGCCCCCAACAATTTGGGTTCTCATTTTACCCACCTCAGAAGGATGGAACACTGAGACAACCTTGAGCCTGGTGGGATTTGAACTGCCAAATTGTAGGCAGCTGGCTGCAGCAGAAGAAGCTTATAGTACTGCATTCTAACCACTGCGCCACAGAGGCTCCTAATTTCTCCTAATACTTGCAATTAAGAAGAAAGAGCAAACTAAATATTATATGACATGGGATTTATTTTGTCAATGGTTAAATAACAAAAATGGAAGTTAGAAACAGGGAAATAAAATAAAGAAGATAAGTTAAAAGAGATAAGCGAATATCATGATTAATATGTTGAATATTATTATTTTAATATTACTATTTTAATATTGTAGAATCAATACCAATATAATGAATGATGTTGTAAATTTTAATTACTTTTCAGCAAAGATACTTGTACCGAGACAACTGACAATTGTTCAACTGAAGATGGAATTATTATGTTTAAAAAAAAAAAAAAAATGAAAGGAAGAACTATGGATGACATGATAGCAATGTTCCAATATCTAAGGAGCTGACACAAAGAAGAGGGGGTCAACCTACTGTATTTTCCAAAGTACTGAAGGCAGGACAAGAAGCAATGGATGGAAACTGACTTCCGATTTGCGTGGCTTCGGGGCAGCAGGAATTCGCGACAGCTCGCGATTCCTGCTGTGCTAGCCGTCGAGGTACCCCCGATCCAGATGGGTCAGGGGGATATGGCTGCCCTGTAGGGACAGCTGAAGAGAGAGGGGAGTCGGATAGGGAGGTGGGGGTGTCGCAGACCCCCCCTTCTCCGGGAAAACCCCTTTTTCCCAAGGCGGTGGAGCGGCGGTCAGCAATGGCCGCCATGAAGAAGCCAGCAACCGGGTAAGAACTGTGCTGGAGGAAGTGTGAAGAGTGAAAGTTCTGTCTGAGCCGGGTCAAGTAACACCTTTTAAATTGCCTGGAATTGAGCTGCTTGAATTGCTGGAGGATACATTGTATCCCTAAGAAGAGCGAAAAGCGGCGGAGAAGCTGTTAAAGGGAATTTTTTTTTTTTTTACTCTCCCACCCCACGGAAAAAGCAGAAATATTTGGATATATTAGACATTGAAAGTGGATTGCTTTGAAAGCTGAAGCTAAGAGACAAAGGGATTTTTGGACATTGAAAAATTTAAGAAATTGGAAAATCTCTGCTGGAGGTATGGATTTTTGATTATTTAAAATTGTCATTGCAAGTGGGAAGGAAGAAAAAAAAAATGGAGCAGAAGCTGAAAAAGGAGGAGATTGTCTAGAACGTCTTTGTGGATCCCAAAAGAAGATATATGGTAATTGGACCTCTTTGATTAAAAATTAATCCAGAAAGAGAAAGAGAAGAAGGAAGAAAAGTATTAACTTTTGGAATTTTTTTTTTTTAATTGCTTTTGATTATCTTTGATTAAAAATACTTGTGGTTGTTTTGGAAAAAGTTTCCCTTTTTATAATGGCATTGTTTGTGGATGAACTAGAGATTGAATATCAAAAATATAAAAAAGAAGATACTTTGGGCGCTTTGTTTCAATTCTTAGAAATGGCGTTATGTTCTGTTGAAAAGTTGATTACGCAGCAGAAGGACTGGGACAAGGAAGAAGAGGAAGAAGAAGCCATCTTTGATGAACAATGGGTCCCTTCCGGAGAGGAGGAGAAAAAGGATAAGAAAAAGGGGATTTTAAGAATTATAAAAACAACCAAAAGACAGAAAAATGAGCGAAAAGGTGGAGGCAAGGTTAGAAAGCAAAGGAAAAGGAGTAAGAAAAGCGAAGGGAAAAAGCAAAGGGGTAGAAAGGGTAAGGAGAAGAATATGCAAGAGAGAAAGGGGGGGAGGAGAAGCCTTAATGGGGGGAAGCAAGACCTAAAGAAAAAAAGTTTATTTAGAGACAATGGGTGAATTTAATTTAGATTAAAAGAGGGATTCTGGAGGGTATATAAGATTGTGTTTTTATATGTGTATTTAGAATATAAAATTTATTATGTAATTTTAGAATCTTTTAAACAGAATCCCAAGAAAGATTGTAATATGTAGTATTTCTAAGTTAGGGTAATGAGTTATAGATGTTACTCCAATTGGTGTACAGGAGAAGTATAGTAAAAGAAAAAAAAAAGATGAATGGAAATTGGAAATAAAACAGACAAAGAATGTTGTTGAAAATGGTAATAAGATATGGAAGGATATATATGCTTTTTTTTTTTTTCTTTTGGATTTTGTATATTGATAAAAGGCAATAAAATTTTAATTAATAAATAATTTGGATGGAAAAGAGAAGTAGGGACAAGATATGAAGTTAATATTATATGAAATATTGATATTATAATCTGGAAATGTTATGCCTTATTGGTCTTTTATTATTATTTTTTCTTAGAAAAGAATTTATAAGCTGTTATGCCTTGATTCTTTGTGTATTGTTCTTATAAAACTGATAAAAATGGTTTTTATATATATATATAAAAAAGAAAATGATAATAAGATATGGAAGGAGATATGGGTTGAATATGATGTTTGAATTTGTGTCTGTGTAAAGAGTTTTAACCCGGGAACAGAGGACCTTCAGAAAAGATCTTTTAGTTTTGTTTATGTTTTGTGTTTGTATGTTTGTGTATTGTGTTTATGGTAAAACTAACAAAATTTGTTTTTTATAAAAAAAAAAAAAGGAAAAAAGAATCAATAAAACCTTGGAGGAATGTTAGACGAGAATAATTTAAACAAGCCAGAAAGAAAAGAATATGATGATTATAAAATGGATAAATATGGAAGAGAAATGAAATTGAATAGGAGTAAAGAGAAATAATGAGAAATTTTCTGAAAGATATTTGTGTGTCCATATGGAGATGGGATAAATTGGAATTATGCTGTATAAAAATAATGTTTTGTTTGACTTGTAAGGATTTATAATGTTAAGAGGTTTTATGTGTTTATGTATTTAATGGTTAATGATGTGTTGTTTTATCTTTAAAATTAATAAAAAATTGTTTCAAAAAAAAAAAAAGAAGCAATGGATGGAAACTAATCAAGGAGAGAACCAACACAGAACTAAGGAGAAATTTCCTGACAGTTAAAACAATTAATTAGTGGAATAACTTCAGAAGTTATGTATGTTGCAACACTGGAAGTTTTTAAGAAGAGATTGGATAATGATTTGTCAGAAATGATATAGAGTTTTCTGGCTAAGCAAAGGGTTGCACTGGGAGACTTCCAGGGTCTTTCCAAATATGTTATTCTATTATTCTGAATAATAAACTGAGAGGAAGTTCTCAAAATTGTGAGATAAGACTGAAAAAAAAAACCAAAAAAATGAGGGTGAGTGGGAGAAAACCCACAGTCTAATTATCAGAATGCCACTAAAATTATCTAGGTCATGAATAAGGTTCTTTTTCATGTCAATTAAAATGCTGTTATCCAGTAAGATTCTTTTTCATGCCATAAAAATAATTATGACTGATATGAGTCACAAATTATGACTGATATGAGTTACAAATTATGTCCTCCCATACACATTTAATAAGTAACCTCATTCTGAAGTACAGTTACCTCAGAAGCTAATTATAATACTGTATATCATATATGCAATTGTATGATGCAGTGATTAAAGGCACTGGATTAAAACTGGGTGTCTAGGTATTCTACCATGAAAACCAGCTTGGTGACTTTGGACCCATCACTCTCCCTCCACCCTAGAAATAATGCAATAGCAACTTCTGAAAAATTGTCAAGAAAATGCAGCACTTATCTATGTAATTGGCAGGAATCAAGACTAACTGAAGGCATTTTTAAACTGCAAAATAGAGTTTCTTTAATAGCTGTTTTTCAATCAATTATGCTATTTGAGATTGGAAATAAAGTCCACTTTGTGTAACTGGTGTGCCTAGCACACTCTCTTCATTCTTTTATTGTTCTGAGGGTGTATTTACATATACATGTTCATTTCCTCTTATCGTAGCTGACTACTTTATCTGAAGAGAAGTGCAATGAGATTCTGATAGGTGGCTAGAAAGAGGCTCACAATTAGATGTCAACTTTTTTTAAAACAATTAGATTGTCAATATTGTTTCACAATTAGATTTCAACTTCCATAATTACTTGCCCAGCTGACTATAGTCTTCCTGTGTTATCATGCTTCAATTACATCCTATAGGAAGGTGCCAAGTGGAATCTCTTTCCTCATTTTTACCCCAGATTGGGATATCTGGGCAGCTAGAAGACATTAGAAGTAATGGGGAAAAATGCAACAGAAAATAGCCTCACTAGCATATAGTTTTCTTAGCCCCATCTATTGATAAAGTACTGTATGCTCAGGAACCCTATTAATTCATATGAAATTATGAAACATCTCAATAATAAATGAATTAATGCTTCTTTTCTCAGAGTAGAAATGGTTTGAGAAATTGCAATGCAACTTCTGGGACAGGATTACCTATGTGTAAACTATGGTCTGCATTCTTCAGAATTCACATTTTAAATCCTTTATTTTTATATGGGTAATTTTCTAAATAAGTTTTGTGGGATCTCAAGAATTTATGTTTCAATGAGCTTTCCAAACATTTTCCATATTCTTTTTATTTTTACCCAACTAATAATAGACGAATACTGTTCTTCCATTTGAAATTATGGAGAAAGATATTTCTGGGAATAATATGTACAATAGACATTCATGTGTGTTTCTGTGTGTGTGTGTGTGTGTGTGTGTGTGTGTATGTGTGTTTGTGTATACACATATGTATGTATGTATAACACAGACATACACACATTGAATAGTATGAATAAAATACAGAGCTTAAAATATTTTCTTGTATTTTTTTAAAACCAAATGCTTGGTCTAATAAGTGATTTATTATTGGGTTGACTTTTATCACTCTAAGAAATGATTATTTTTTTCAGTTATTTTTTTTTTTTCATTTTATTTTATTTTTATTTGTCAATTGCTTATAAGATAATAGGTATAAGTAAAAACATAGTCATGAATACATGGATACATATAAGAAAAAAAAACATATAAAAGAAACAATAGGACAGGGATGGTAGGCATGTTGGTGCACTTATGCACAGCTCCTACAGACCTCTTAGGAAAGGGGCGAGGTCTAGACAGTATAAGATTAAAGTTTTGGAGGTTTGGGGAAGAAACCACGGAGTCAGGTAGAGTATTCCAGACATTGACCACTCTGTTGCTGAAGTTGTATTTCCTGCAATCAAGTTTGGTGCAGTTTACCTTGAGTTTGTATCTATTTTGTATGCTCTTGTATTGGCCTACTGGGTTGAAGCTGAAGTATTCATTGAAAGGTAGGACATTGCAATGTATGATTTTATATACCATACTTAGGTAGGACCGAAGGCGGTGTAGTTCTAGGTTTTCTAGGTCTAGAATTTCGAGTCTGCTGGCATAAGGTATTCTGCAACAAGTAGAGTATTTCACTTCTTGTGAAATATTTATGGACTTTCTCAACTGTGTTAATATCAGATACGTAATGTGGGTTCCAGACTGATGAGCTGTATTTGAGTATTAGTCTAGCAAATGTTTGGTATGCTCTAGTTATTAGTGTAATATTACCAGAGAAAAAGCTATGTAATATTAGGTTAACAACTCTTAACGCCTTTTTGGCGATGTAGTTACAGTGGGCTTTAGCACTTAGGTCATTTGAGATGAGTACTCCAAGATCCTTGACAGAGCTTGGATCATCAACAAGGTCTTGACTATTCAGCCTGTATTTTATTTTCTGATATATATTTTTTTTCCAATATGTAGGACAGAGCATTTATTTGTTGAGACTGGAAGTTGCCATTTATTTGACCATTCTGATACATAGTCAAGGTCTTATTCAAGGGTAGCTGTTCCGAACTAAGCAAACACATTAGCTTGCAATTCTAATAGTTTTCCTTCCATGACAGGCTCGTAAACCTGCACTTCTGATTGGCCCGCTGATAGCGGATCGTGATTGGTTGTTGTTGGCTGATCTGATTGGCTGTTAGCAGGTCGCCGCTGATTGGATGCTTCCAGCATGGCAAACTGAAATCATTGGGTGTTGTGACAGCAGCCAGCTCTGTAAAAGAAGCTGCTGCTGCCCTAGTATTTTGCTCTGTTCTGAAGTCACTAATAAAGTGTTGGAGTCACTATTCAATGACTCGTCTCCGTTCTTTGTGCCCACTCTCACAGATCTAACACTGGCGACGAAGGTGGGATGCGGAGACGATAGAGCTGACTTAACACTCATTGAACGCTAACAGAGCATGTGGCTGAGGGCGCACCAATAGTGGCAGAATGACCAGCGGTGCCATACCACCCGCTCCATATGATCCGGCTAATGAAGACTGGGACTCGTATATGGACAGGTTTCAGATGTTCCTGGAAACCAACAACCTGAAGGATGCTACGCCTGGCAAGAAACGAGCTGTATTCCTGACCCATTGCAGGCCTGCCATTTTTAAGATGGCAAAGGCACTTGCAAAACCAGCTGAAGTCAAGACAATGGACTGGGACAACCTTGCCCCAATCCTCCGGGCCCATTATGCCCCAGCGGTGCCAACACTCATCAGGAGACATGAGTTTTACCAGAGGGACCAACAGGAAAGCGAGAGTGTTGGAGACTTCATCGCGGACCTCAGAAACCTGGGGGGACTCTGTGGCTTTGCAAATCTCGAAGAAGAATGAGAGATTGAATTGTTCTGGGTCTAAGAGACCCCACAACCCAGAGCAAGATTATGGCGAGGGGGGACATCGGCCTCACAGATGTCATCGACAATGCTACTGCAGCAGAAGCAACCAGGAAGTCAGCAGCTCGAATGCGCCGAGCAAACAGACTGCACCGCCAACTCACCAGTGACACTACGCCCCTTTCCGAGAGGCACACAACGACCACCCACCATGAAGACCTCAAATCCTCATCAGAAAGCAAGAAAGAGGAAGTCAACAGACTCAGGTCAGAACACGATCAGCAAGATCAACGGAATCGTAAGCCTTCATATCAGTGTGCTGGATGCGGGGGAAACCACCCGTGATCAGACTGCAAATTCCTAGACGTCCTCTGTCATTCCTGTGGAAAGAGGGGCCACTTTGCAAAGGTCTGTAGAAGCAAGCAGGGTTCCAGCCCAAACTGAAGAGAAAATAATTTCTGGCAGACAACAGGCACCCCACCAGTAAATCCGGACCGCCCAAGCAACCAATGGAACCACTACTACAGAAATCGAGCACCAGCCACTTCTACCAGATGAGAAGAGGTGCACCGAACCATCACCATTGGCCACACTTCATCCCTTGATGCAAGTAAAATCCGAGTAAAGGTCACCATTGAGAATCGACCATGCGTTATGGAAGTCGACTCTGGGTCTTCCCTATCAATGGTTTCCTGGAAAATCCTCAAACAGCTGATCCCTGACATCCGTTGCCAGGACCTCAGCACTCAGATAATTAAATTAAAGGCCTACCAAGGAAATAGGATCCCAGTCGCCAGTTCCAGCCACGTCCAAGTCTCCTTCAAAGACCACACCGCAACCCTACCTCTTACCGTCGTTGATAAAGATCAACCCAGCTTACTAGGCTTGCAGTGGTTTGTGCCACTAGGAATCGAACTGGCGGGCATCAGCCAGACTGAAGGCAATGACTGGGAAGTGGCCCTTGTCCAGGAATTCCAGGAAGTTTTCACCGAGAAACTAGGCAAGTCCAAGGGATCCCCCATATTGTTTAATCTCTGCCTTGATATTGCGCCCATTCACCTTAAGCCTCATCGAGTGCCCTTTGCACTCAAACCAAAGATTGATGAACAATTGGACAAATTAATAGCCCAGGGCGTGTTGGAACCGATTGACCACGTCTGATGGGAGACCCCAATTGTAACCCCCATAAAACCTGACAGATCTTTGAGAATTTGTGGGGATTACAAGGCCACCCTAAACCATGCACTTCAGCAGAGCATTTACCCATGCCTGTGGTCCAACACCTCCTTCATTCCCTTGGGGGAGGAAAAATATTTGCAAAATTGGACCCAGCCCAGGCGTACCAGTAGCTGCCCATAGATGCAGAGACCGCAGAAGCCCAAACTATAGTCACACACAAAGGTGCGTTCAAATGTAATAGACTCCAGTAAGGAGTGAGCGTAGCACCTGGCATCTTCCAAGGTCTGATGGAAAGATTGCTACAAGGCATAAAAGGGGTCATGCCATATTTCGATGATGTCTTGATAGCCGCCCCCACTAGACGTCTACTAGAAAAGCGACTAAGAATGGTCCTCCAAAAATTTAAAGACACTGGCCTGAAGGACAAGAAGGACAAGTGCCAACTATGAACTGAGAGGGTTGAATTCCTTGGTTACCTTCTTGACAAACAGGGAATTCACCTTACTGAGAAAAAATTGGCTGCAATAAAAAAATGCCCCGAGACCTAGGAACAAAACAGATCTTCAAGCCTTCCTGGGACTCATTAACTTTTATAACATCTTCCTGACCCAGAAAGTGACTGTTGCTGAACCCCTGCATAGGCTCCTCTACAAGAAAGCTTCCTAGGTCTGGGAACATCGAGAAGAGCGAGCTTTTCAGCAAGTAAAAGACCTTTTAACATCAGATGCTGTATTGATACAATATAACGAGACTTTACCCTTAACTGTCATCTGTGATGCCTCACCGTTTGGAGTAGGAGCCATCCTGAGTCACGTCCTGCCAAACGGTACTGAGGCGCCCATTGCATTTTTTTTCTAGAACTTTATCTAAAACTGAGAGAAACTATAGCCAACTAAATAAAGAGGCTTCTCGCTATTGTGTCTGCGATCAAATGATTCCATGAGTATATATATGGAAGATCCTTTTCTATAATCACTGATCACAAACCATTACTTGGCATCTTGGCAGGGGATAAACCAACTCCCCACATCTTATCGCCAAGAATGACACACTGGTCAGAGTTTCTAGCTGCATACGATTACCAACTGCAACACCGACCGGGGAAAGCCATTCCCCATGCTGACGCCCTGAGCCGCTCTCCGCTACCAGAAGTTCTGGACAACCCAGCTCCAACCCTGCCTACATGACGGAAAAGCCCCTGGGGTCCAGCAGCAAGTATCACACGTTCAAGGTAGGCTACCCGGTTTTTGCAAAAAACTTTACCAGTGACCCATTGTGAGTCCCCGCTACCATAACTCAACTTACGGGTCCCCATTCCTACCATTTACAAACTGCTGATGGGAGACTGTGGAAGTGCCACATTGACCAGCTACGCTCCAGGCTGGCACCTACCCCCTTCACAAGCCCTGAACTCCAAACCAGGGGGGAAGGGAAATCGAGGGGGCCGAAAACGAACTAGTACCCGACCCAGTACTCGAAACTCAGCAATCAGTGCGACCAAACCTGGAATATTCACCTTCCGAAGAAGAGCTGGGGCAGATTGTCATCTCTCCACGAAGCAGCACGGCAGCATCAGCAAACCCAGAGAATCCAGATGACAGCCTTGACGGGAGTAGAGATGACAACCCCGAGCCACCCAAAAGAGAAGTCAGATCACCATTACCGCTGAGTTCAACAAACAGCCCACTGAAACCAGAGTCCGGGCAAAGACTGGTGGAGCAACATAGATCAGGTAGACAGGTCAGATGACCTGCCTACCTGCGAGAATACATCAGTAGCAGTATTGTCTGTGGTGTTGAATAGCTTTACATCATCAGCGAAGAGAATGCAGTTGCTCTTGATATGATCACATTGGTCATTTATGTAGAGTATGAAAAGAGTTGGTCCTAGAACACTGCCTTGGGGACACCACTGTTGACAGGTACCGAATTTGATAGGACGCTCCAAATTTTGACCATTTGTTGTCTGTTTGACAAGAATGCTTCTATCCAGTTATGCAGATGTCCAGAAATACCATAAGATTTTAGTTTTAAGAGTAGTTTGCCATGTACCACTGAATCAAAGGCTTTACAGAAGTCTATGTAGATTGCGTCTATTGCTTTGCCCTGATCGAGTTGTGTAGTCCATATGTTTTTGCAGTGTAAGAGTTGCAGATTACATGATAGTTTTTTCCTAAAACCAAATTGCTTATTAGAGAGTTGGTTGTTTGTTTCTAAGTTGAGAATGATGGATTGTTTAATAATTGATTCCATGACTTTACAGGTGATGCAACCTAAAGGGATTGGTCTGTAATTTTCAACTAGGCTGGGGTCTCTCTTTTTGAAGATGGGGATGACCGTCGCTTGTGACCATAGTTTTGGCAAGGAGCTGGTCCTGAAAGATTTTTCAAAGATTATGCTTAGAGGTGTGGCCATGGCAGTGGGTAGCTTTTTTAAGAAGTAGGCATATATTCTGTCCAGTCCAATTGATAGATATGGTTTTAGATTGCATAGTGCTTTTTCAACATTGTCTTCTGTAAAATTGATATGTATTAGATCATTGTAATTGTCTGTGGTTCAACTAGGAAATACTGGGCATGATCCATTGCTGTTTACAAATACTGCGCCAAAGAATGTGTTAAAGAGGTGGGCTTTAATAGTGCCCCTAGGGCACTGAAATGTTGTGTGTGCAGCTGATAATATTAATCTGTTAATCTTTTTCAAGGTTCTTTTATCTAAGGAAGGATATACTAGAAGTGTTAGAGATGACTGCATGTATTTACATCACTTACAGGAAATAGTTAATATAGTTTGCAATTATAACTAAGCAACTGAAGGTATTGTTAATCTTTTCTGTTGAACATAATTTAACACCTAATGTTGGCAATGTTTCCATTCAGTTTGGAATCATGCTTACAGAAAAAAATATATAACGTGTTGCATTGTTGCATCTGATATACTGTAACTGATACCCCTGGTTAATTTCTTTGAAGGCATTTTGGTTTGTTTCTTCTTTCTAACAATTGTTCTTCTCACAAATGAAGTTGAATATACATGTCCCAGAATAATGTTGCAGGATCCAATCTGGGTCAATCAACAGGACCTGAGGTTTTGTCTTCCAAGCTTCTGGATTCATACTGGAGTCCATCATCAGGAAATTTCTCTCTAGCAGAGTGTGTGCTTTAGGCTATTCTGTGTGGTGCCTAATTATGTATGGCTTTTTAGTTGCTGACTTGGATGTTTATGGCTGGCTATTAAGTTATTGGCTCTTGTTTCCCTGGCTGCCAATTGGGTTGTTCTTCTCAATCTCTTCTTGGTTCAATTCCTTCTCCCCAATCCACACATATTTCCAGGATTTATCTACTGTGAACCTCACTCCATTCCTAAGAGGGGACATGCATAAGCACATCAGCGTGCCTACCATCCCTGTCATACTGTTCCCATTTATTCATACTCATTTATTATGTATATACTTATACCTGTTTATACTTATATATTTATATGTTAGGTTCATACTTATACTTTTTTTCTCATACATGCTTGACAAACTAATCTAAACAAAATAAAATAAGTAATTAAATAAATAAAATAAATAAAATTTAATACTGCTTGTTTTTGGAGAACCACAGCTGAACTGCTGAATGCTTGGATTTCAGGAAATGTTTTTGAAAGCTTTTACTAGAATCAGAAGTTCATCTGTATCTTGCATATATGCGTAACCAAGTCATAAGAAATGGAATATGCTTATATCTGGAAACTTTGTCTTATGTGTTGACATGTAATATTATTTATAATCCGAACCTCAGAATTAGATATTAATTGTGTATAAATGCAGATAACTGTGGAAATAAATACCGTATTTAAAGACAAAATTACATTATCTGTAATAAGGCAAGCACAGTAATGGGTAGTTCTTTAGAATCTCTTTCTGCTTTCCATCAGAATAATCACTGCTTATATGTGAAAGAACCAATGCTTTGGGGACTAAATGATAGTGCACATAATACAATGAAATTCCAATTAACATTAAATTTTTGTTAAAATATTTATGCAGATATGGCCAAAACATTTTGCCAAGAAATAAATCTGGCAGGCCAGTAGCATTTGCAGATTTATCAGTCAGCTTTTCTTCCTTGTTTTCAGATTTAATTCTTACAAAGTGTTAATAGCAGTTCAGTTTTGTTTGGGTTTTTTTTTGGGGGGGGTTGGGGGGTTGGACAGTCTCTGCAAATGATTTTGTTTCAGTAGGTGGCAAGGATTTGCATCCCTGTTTCACTACTAGTTCTCATTACTGGCTTTTTACTTCTTTATAATCTCCATCTCTATTAAATTCCAAATTGTGCAAGAGGACTTTTTTTTAAAAAAAAAATCTGCATAAAGTAGCCATTTTTTTTCTATTTTTAGTATTTATATGTGTTGAGAGTGAAACAACTCTACATACAGAGAGCAGTGCTCAATTTTACCTTTTTAGCTAAACAAAAACTATTAGTAATACAACACTGTGGGTGTCTATTCAAAAGTATCTCCCACTCAGTTGAATGAGTTTTATCTGAAGAAAGTAAGAATATAACCTACTGCTATGTCATTCCCACTTCTTGTTGGAAAACATTGTTGAATGTGTTTTCTGATATATAGCTATAGAAATAGATAGTAAAGAATGGGGGGCACTCTTATTTCCAATGCCACTCCTCTGTAAGTGGCAAGATTATTTGTCCTGTTAGTTTCATTTAACCGGTGATCTTTGAATAATATATGTATATTGGCAGTAGCTTTACTTGAATAATTGTTAATTTGAAGGAGTTGTAATCAGTACAAAATTCAGTAAGTGCTTTTTATAATAGGGCTGAGCAAAATGAATCAATTTGGTATTCATGCAGATGTCACATGTAATTTCAGAGCTGTTATACTGTAATTTTGGAGCACTTAATAGAGATTATGGTGATGGCAATTGTGTCACTCTAGAGAAGGGACTTTTACATCTAGCATCTCTCACTTTACATTCTTATTCAGAAATTAATGTCATCCTCCTGTCCTTACATCTGCAAAAATGTTCTTCTGTTTGGGACCCCTGTAAATGGAGTAGGCAAACACATAAGGAGAAGAGAAGAAAATATATCTAGTTGAGAACTGAACTGTGAGCTCCTTGGTGCTGTCTGGGTTTGGTTATTTACTTGCAGACATTTCATTACCCAACTAGGTAACATCATCAGTGCTAATGAGTACTATCACTAATGATGTTACCTGGTTGGGTAATGAAACATTTGCAAACAAATAATCAAGCTCAGAGAGCACCCAGGAGCGCACATAAAAAGAAATCATCCCAAACTGGCAAAAGACACATGAAAGACATCATTGCATTTTTTTTTCCTTTTGTGTGCTTCTATTTCTACCCTTTGCTCTGTGTACGATGCTGTGTCAGGGTTGGAAATATATAAACCAGGATAGACATTTTAAAAACTGTTATCTTTAATAAAATGCAAAACTGTAATTGAGTGTGGTTTCTCAAACGGCCATAAGATGGAGCCTGAAACCTGGGTTGTTTAGTCTTAGTCTTAGTTTCAGAAGAGAGTGTGAGTGACTCTTTGTTTCCGTCTGCTGGAGAGTATTGCCGTTCCTCCTATTGATTGTTATTCATGGATTTGATGTAAATCTGATACTGAACTGTTTTTGATACTGTACTTTGTTATTGGATTATCCCTGGACTGAAAACTGACTGATTTACCTGTGAATGACTTTGGACTACTTATTTTTAACTTTGCTTAAACCTTCCTGGAAGTAAAAACCTACATTTACTATACAGTGTATCTGTGTGCTGTGTCTGTATTATTCAAACACTGCTCTCAATACGTCTCCCTGTATGTGCTCATTCTCCTAATGGGGAATTACCTCAACACTAGTTATGGGCCCAGACCATACCAGGTTCAGATAACTGAGAGTTAGTGTGAGGTATTTTTATTCTGAAGTGAGCATATAATTAAGAACTCTAAAGAAATAGATTAATTGATATTTATATATAGATATGAATTTAATTACTTTAATGAATTGGCTGCTTTAAATTAATTAATTAAGCATATAAGACTGTTGATTTTTGAGTAAATATATCTGTACTTGATTAATATTGAATTCTCTTAAGTATTGTAATAGTTGAATAAGTTCAATAAGAAAAAATAGAAATAAGAACTGATTGTGATTTTCCATAATAGAATTTTGTTAATTAATAATATAATAATATATGTATTAATATTACTATTGAACTGAAAAGGAGAGGAAAATAGTGCTCTACTAGGGATAGTTGATGGTAGATTGGAAAGAGCTGCTACAGATAATTAAAATGGCGACAACATCAATTACAAATGTTAAATCGGGAAAGAAAATCGCAACAATGATGTCTTCACCTATGGGGCAGAGATCTATAGATGCAATGTTATTGGCAGAAAAAACTAGTTCAGCTCAAAGACTGCAGACAGTACAGGCAATGCTCACTATGATGCAGGAAATGATGGCAAAAACCCATGAATTGATAGCGAGGAACCATGAAGATAAGAAAACAGAGATGAGAACTGAAATAGGACAAGTGAAAAATGAAATACAAAATTTGAATAGGACTGGAATAAGATTGGAAAGATGCAGGAAAAAGTGATAAAAAATGAACAAAAATTAAATTTAGTAGAGGCAAGAATGGAGATGGTGGAGAAGAAATTAGAGGATTCAGAACAAAATTGGAAAGTGCTCTATTGCGAACTCCTGGATTCAATGGAACACATGGAATTAGAGAAGGCATCATTTAATCTTAGGTTCCAAAATGTGGTGGAAGACAAAAAGGAAGATTTATGTGCAATTATGACAAATTTGATAGCAGCGGCTTTACAGAAACCCAAACTGGAAATTGAAAATGATGTAGACGAGGTCTACAGAGTATATACACACTATGCGAGGAGAAATAGACTACCCCGAGAGGTTCATATTCGATTTGTGAGGAAGATAACACGAGACCTGCTCTATAGTAAGACCAGAGATGAACCACTTGTAAACAAAGATCATGAAGTGGTTACACTGAAACAAATACCTAGGAGAGTCAGAGAACAGAGAAGGGGCTACCAATTTTTATCAACTCAGCTTATTAGAAATGGTATTCCATTTAGGTGGCTCACCTCAGAGGGGCTTTTAGTTTCGTGGCAGGACAAAAAATACAAAATTGATACAATTGAAAAGGCACAGGAATTTCGTGAACAGCACCTAGGACCCGAGGAAAAACAAGAAAGTGGAGATGACCTAAATACAAGAAGCCAAGAGGAACAACTCTCTGGAGAAAAAGAATCTGATTCACACTCTGGACCCCAAAATCTTAGAGAAGAAGGGGAAGGCAACAGACTAAAAGAGAGAGAGCCTAGAACAAGAAATGAAATGAGAAATGCCTCACACAGTCAGTGACACTGATAGAGAAATCACTTTATTTTCAGTCAATATCAATGGTTTAAAATCTATCATCAAAAAGAAAACAGATATTTGAGAAACTTAAAAAACAAAACACTGACATAACTTGTATCCAAGAAGTGCAAATTCCAGACAATCAAGCAGACTTCTTAAAGAATATAAATTTGGGTAAATTGTACTTGGCACTTGCAAACAAAAAAAGGGGGTATTGTAGTATACGTAAAGGATTGGTTGCAACATAAACAAATATACAAAGATCAAGAAGAGACAATGCTCTTTATAGAAATAAATGTAAATCAGAAAAAGATGCTATTAGTCACAATATATGCCCTGAATACAAACCAAAAAGACTTTTATAATAGGCTTCACCATAAGATAATAGAATTTGAGTATGCTAATGTATGCATTGTAGGAGACTACAATGCAGTCCCAGACAAAGATAAAGATTATAGAACTTCCATAAAAAAAAAAGGAAAGGAGAATACTCCCTTCGTCTTTTAATAATATGGTAAGAGAACTTAACTTGAAAAATGTGTGGAGAGAATTAAATCCAAATAAAAAACAATATACCTTTTTTTCAAACCCTTACCACTCTTGGTCCAGAATAGATCAGATATGGATGGACCCTAGGTTAATGGAGAATATTGAAAGGATCGAGATTTTGCCAAATCTATGGTGTTGTGAATTAATAAAAAGTGCTTAAATAAAGATTATTAAAACCTTTAGAAAAGTGCAGGGTTCTGGCCCTGCACTTCTGATTGGCTGATAATAGCGACATCTGATTGGTCCGTTCAGGAGAATCTGATTGACTATTAGCGGGCCTCTTTCATTGGGTAAGGGAACTAATGCTTCCCATTTCTTATTGGTTATTAGATCAGCAGCTTGCCTATAAAAAGGGCTATTGCTGCCATAGTTTTTGCTCTGTTCCACAATGTTAAATAAAGAGTTGAAGTTCACTGTTCATCGTCTTCTTGCACCCATGCTCAGAACATAACACTGGCGACGAAGGCAGGATGTGGAGACATCAGAGCTGACTGAGCACTACAGAGCGCTAAACAGAGCACGTGGCTGAAGACGCACCAACAGCTGAACCATGTCTAGCAGCATCATACCACCCGCTCCATTCAACCCGGCACAAGAAGACTAGGACTCATATATGGACTGATTCCAGATGTTTCTAGAGGCCAACAACTTGAAGGATGCCACTACTGGAAAGAAGCGAGTGGTATTCTTAACTCACTGTGGGCCAACCATGTTTAAGATGGCCAAGGCGCTAGCCAAACCAGCTGAGGTGAAGTCCATGGACTGGGACGTCCTCGAGCCCCTTCTATGGGCCCACTATGCACCAAATGTACCAACGCTTGTTCAAAGACATGAATTTTATCAGAGAGACCAGCGGAAGGGAGAAAGCGTTGCAGATTTAATAGTGGATCTCTGGAATTTGGGAGGCCTCTGCGGGTTCGCCGACCTTAAAGAGGCCTTGAGAGACCAAATAGTTCTGGGATTAGATGCACTAGACGTCCAAAGTAAGCTGATGGTGAAAGGCGACATTAGCCTTACAGATGCCATCACTGACGCTACTGCAGCAGAAGCAACCAGGAAGTCGGCTGCCCAATTGTGCCGCACCCAACTCGCCGGCCAACTCGCCGGCGAAATCTCACCTCACCAGGAAGAACAGGCAATGCAGCCCACCACGAGGACCTCGAATCGACATCAGAAAGTGATGAAGAAGAGGTCAACTGGCTCGGTTCTGAACGAGACCAACGCCATCAACATAACCAGAGAGTACAGTACCAATGTGCTGGTTGTGGGGCAAACCATCCACGATCAGACTATAAATTCCTCAACGTGCTCTGCCATGTGTGCGGGAAAAGAGGTCACATAGGAAGAGTCTGTAGAAGCAAGCAAAGATCCAGCCCACCTCAGAGGGGGACCAACTACCACCAGCCCACAGGAAGTCGTCCTGTGAATCAGGAACACTTAACCCACCAATGGAACAACCACACCTACAGAAACAAACTACCAGCCCAGTCAATGAAACGAGAAGAGGCATACCAAACCTTACGATTGGTCACACCTCATCATTAGACGCCAAAAAGATCCAGGTGAAGGTCGCCATCAAAAACCAGCCCTGCATGATGGAAGTCAATTCAGAATCGTCCCTCTCGATGGTTTCCTGGAAGACCCTTAAGCAATTGATTCCCACCGTCCGGCGGCAAGACCTCAAGTTCCAAAGAATCATATTCAAGGACTATCAAGGAAATCGAATTCCAGTCATTGGATCCAACATAGACCATGTCTCATTTAAAAATCGCACTGCATCCCTACCACTAACCGTAGTCGACAGGGATCGGCCTAGTTTGTTAGGCCTCCAATGGTTCGCTCCCCTTGGAATGGAAGTAGCCGGCATTCACCAAACCAACAGCGATGACTGGGAAGAGGCCCTCGTCCGGGAGTTCCAGGACGTCTTTGCAGATAAAAGAGGTGAGTACAAGGGGACCCCGATATCATTTAACCTTAATCTCAAAGTAACTACCATCCGCCTTAAGCCTCGTCGAGTTCCATTTGCCCTTAAACCAAAGATTGATGAGCAGCTTGATAAATTAACAGCCCAGGGTGTGTTAGAACCAACCGGCCATGCTCCCTGGGAAACTCCAATCATAACACCCATCAAGCTGGATGGATCGTTAAGAATTTGTGGGGACTACCGAGCCACCCTGAATCATGCCCTTTAGCAGAATGCTTACCCGGTACCGGTGGTACAACAACTTCTCCATTCCCCGGGAGACGGAAAAGTCTTCGCTAAAGTGGACTTAGCACAGGCATACCAACAACTGCCTGTAGATTACAAAACAGCAGAGGCACAAATGATTGTTACGCATCGAGATGCATTTAAATGCAACCGACTCCAATTCGGAGTTAGCGTGGCCCCAGGAATTTTTCAGAGCTTGATGGAGAGACTATTACAGGGGATAAAAGGGGTTGTACCGTATTTTGATGATGTTTTAATAGCTGTGCCAACAAGAGAAATACTAAGGGAGCACCTGAGGTTGGTTTTCCAGAAATTTAAAGACTCTGGCCTCAAAGTTAAAAAAAAATAAGTGTCAACTATGTATGGATAAAGTAGAATTTTTGGGATACTTAATTGATAAACAAGGCATTCACCCCACCGATAGCAAGGTCAGGGCAATCAAGAACGTCCCAAGGCCCAGAAATAAGACTGATCTCCAAGCTTTCCTGCGCCTTATCAATTTTTACAATGTTTTCCTGCCCCACAAAGTGACCGTAGCCGAGCCCCTACATCGTTTGTTGGACAAGAAGGCAACCTGGGTTTGGGGACACTGAGAGGAACATGCGTTCCGACAAGTAAAAAACTTATTGACCTCCGATGCTGTTTTGATGCAGTATAATGAGACTTTGCCTTTAACGATTACATGTGATGCATCACCATTCGGAGTGGGTGCCATTTTGAGCCATGTATTACCAAATGGTAGTGAAGCCCCTATTGCCTACTTTTCAAAGACACTATCAAAAGCTGAACGTAACTATAGTCAAATCGATAAAGAGGCTCTTGCTGTCATTTCTGCTGTTAAACGATTCCATGAATATATTTATGGGTGAGTTTTTACTACAGTTACCGACCACAAACCTTTGCTGGGGATTATAGCGGGAGACAAACCAACCTCTTATATATTATCTCCCAGAATGACTCGCTGGTCGGAATTCTTGGCTGCATATAATTATAAGTTGCAACACCGCCCGGGGAAAGCCATTCTCCATGCTGACACACTAAGCCGTGTACCACTTCCAGAAACCGTTGACGACCCGGCTCCAACTGTTACAACGCTTCAGATTGAGACACTTCAATCACCGCCACTGATGGCTCGAGATATCGCGATCGAAACCAAACATGATCCCATTTTGGCGCAAGTCCTTAGCTGGGTAGAACGAGGATGGCCATTGGATCAAATCCCTGACAACTACATTCCCTTCAAGAATTGACAGACGGAACTGTTTTCCCAGAAGGGCTGCATCATTTGGGGGGATAGAGTCGTCGTCCCAGAGCGGCTGCAACGAGCGGTATTGAAAGCTTTGCATGAGGGCCACCCCGGCATCATGCGCATGAAGGCGATCGCACGAAACTACGCGTGGTGGCCGGGTATCGAGTCGGGTCAGGTAAAAACTTGTTACAAATGCCAGGAAGTTAGCAATGCCCCACCGAAAGCAACCCCAACACAGTGGGAAACACCCAGGGGACCATAGTCCCATATTCATATTGACTTTGCGGGACCCACTAAAGGACACACATTCCTATTAATGGTGGATGCCTACTCAAACTGGCTTGAAATCCATAAAATGAAAAGTACCACAACCGACTCCATCGTTAGGAAATTGGACAGATTGTTCGCAACCCATGGGCTGCCAGACGTTCTGGTATCCGACAACGGCCCCCAGTTTACCGCGCTTTCCTTTGAACAGTATTTGGCAGACCGTGGTATTCGCCATGCACTAACTTTGCCAGCACATCCTGCGGCCAAAGGAAGAGCTGAGCGCATGGTACAATTCCTCAAAAAGACCCTACATAAAATGGACTATGGCAATATCAAAGATAAAATTAACCGGATACTCCTTCTTCAACATATCACTCTGCACAGCGTCACCAACAAGACTCCGGCTGAATTGTTAATGGGATGAAAACTCCGCTTCCACCTCGACCGCCTACACCCATCGTACAAACCAGAAAAACCACACGGATCCAGTGGGAAATGCCGCGAATTCCAAACAGGCGACCTAGTCTTCGCTAGAAACTTTTCTAGCAAAACTTTGTGGGTCGAGGCAACTGTAATCCAAGTCACAGGACCCCGGTCATACCAAGTAAAAAGTCGCAATGGAAGAATATGGAAGCACCATATTGATCAGCTACGTTCAAGGCTGCAACCTGGTTTCTGCGACTCCGGTGACTTCCAAACTGAGGGGGGAGGAGATGCTGAGGAGGCCAAGTTCGAAATGGCAGAAAGCACAAGTGGAAGAAGTGAGCAGAGGGTGGTGGACTTGCCTCAAAGAGACACCTCGTCAGACACAAGCCCACAAAGGCTAGAGGACAACGAGGACATTAGTGGCACTTAAATGAAGGACCAGAGGCACCCGACTCGCCAGAAAACATCGCGCCCAAACAAAATTATAAACAAGTACCAGGGGGACAACGAAAATCTAATAGACAATCTCAACAACCTGCCTACCTCAAAGATTATGTCACCGCACCCCTTAAACGGAACCCGGGGGGAAGGGGTGTTGTGAATTAATAAAAGGTGCTTAAATAAAGATTATTAAAACTTTTAGAAAAGTGCAGGGTTCTGGCCAATAATAGCGACATCTGATTGGTCCGTTCAGGAGAATCTGATTGGCTATTAGCAGGCCTCTTACATTGGGTAAGGGAATTAACGCTTCCTGTTTCTTATTGGTTATTAGATCAGCAGCTTGCCTATAAAAAGGGCTATTGCTGCCGTAGTTTTTGCTCTGTTCCACAATGTTAAATAAAGAGTTGAAGTTCACTGTTCATCATCTCGTCTCCACTTCTTGCGCCCATGCTCAGAACATAACATATAGGCGGGGGAAAAGGCGGAGCTTCATCACCGCGATACAGCTGCGATCTCGGGGCTCTGAGATCACAGCTGATATCTTCGCCCCTGGTCTGTCCCAATGGACCTAAACTGTCTTGTGGTGACGGGGACAGTAAGGGGCGCGTTCTGTAGATTCCGGGGACATCGCAAGTCCCTAGTCGATCCAGAAGGAGCCCTTTTGCCAACGGCGGAGAGGCAGCCATTAGGCTGCTGAAGCTGGGACACCTCCGGAAGAACGGGATAGAAAGAAGTGTATCGGCTGGTGAGGATCTTTTTTTTTTGCTTGGGACTTAAGAACACTCTAATATGAGAAGAAATCTGTAAACTTATTGACAGAATCTGATTTAGCAGTGATTTTTTTTAGTGATGTCAAAGTGAGGCTTGGCTTTTTATTTTACTTTTTTTTTTCTTTACTGAATTTCTATTGCGATCCTGTTAATCAGACTGGTTTTTTTCTTTTACATTTTTATATTTACTTGCTTTCTCTTCGCCTTTCTGACTGTTTATATTTTTTAAAATAGAGGCCCCCTTTAATATTTTTTTTAATATATATAAATATACACATATACTTTTTTTTCCTCTTTTTAGGCTTTTCTCAGGGGGGAAGAAGGGGGAGTGGATAGAAGAAATTTTGTAACACTGCCAACTAGAGGCTTGAAAATATTCTGTTTGAAGTTGAAAAATACTCTGTCTGAAATTGAAAAACTTTTGTTTGAAAACTTTTCTCAAGGCTACTGGAAATGATAAGATAGAGGGAAGAGTACTGGAGGATGTTTACACAGGTGCTCTTTGGAACTTCTATTATTAAATGAACATCTAAAGTTTGGCTTTGAAATTTGTGGAGAAGTCAAATAAGAGCCTTGGATAAATAAAAGGCAGTGTGTGTCCTTTTTTTAAACTTCTTATTAATTGTTTCATCCCTCCCCTCTAACCCCACACTATTTTGTAATATTGATATTTTTATTTTTTTATTTTTTATTATATTTCATTTTTATTTTTTATTTTTAAAGGGGAAAGCCTCAGAATTATCTTTTTTTGCTTTTCTTCTTTTTTTCATCAAAAAAAAAGAAGAAGGGGATGTCTGCCTTTTGATTTTTATTTTTGACTTATTTTTATGGCTTTTATTCATTTTCTGAGGTTTTTCAATTGGGAAGAACTTGAAGAACTCTCTTTTTCTTTTTTCCTTTTTCTTTGCTTATTACTTTTTGATATTACTGGGCTTTATTTTGCTTCTTTTTTCCTCTTCATTTTTTAATTTTTACTTTTGAATTATATTTGCGTATTTCACAATTGGATTAAGGTCTTGAAGAACCTGAAGAATTTTTTTTCTTTTTAATTTTGGGATTTTTACTTATTACTGGTTTTGTTTTTCGTTTTTTATCGTGTTTTCCTTTTTCTAAATTGGATTATAATTGGCTACCTCACTAATTGGATTAAAAGACCTGGAAGACCCTGAGTTATCGAAATGAGTAAGAAAATTTTACCTTTGGGCATCTCAACTTCTGCTCCTGTCTCCCCGTCATCTGGAGGATGACTCTCAACAATGGTGAAGCAAGACAAAGCGCAAGTGGATTTAACAATGGTTATGCAAGGAATACAAGATCTTAAAATGAGTATGGAACAAAGAATGGAGAGTATTGACTAAAGAATTGGAAAGATGGATGAGAAATTTGAAAATTTTCAACAAATGATGGTGAAACACGATGAGAGAATCCAAAAAATAGAAGAGAAAGACAAGCAAAGAGATGATACAATTGGAAATATCGATAACAGATTAACAATGGTCGAACAAGAAAAAAGTGGGATGTTGAAGTGGGAGATGAACAGGTCAGAATTTTATCTTAGATTCCAAAATATCGAGGAAGAAAAAGGACAAAACTTGGCGGCAGTAATGATTGAAATTCTGGCTGGAGTCTTGGAAATAACAGAGGAAAAGATGATGGATAGAGTAGATGAGATATATCGAGTCTTCAAAAGATATACGATGAGGAACCAATTACCAAGAGAGGTCCATGTTAGATTCACCAAAAAAACTATTAAAAACCAAATATTACAAGTGGTAAGAGAGAAGGGGTTGAAATATAAAGGCAAAGAGATCCTGGTTTTAAAACAAGTACCTAGAAAAGTGAGAGAGATTAGAAGAGAGTATCGATTTTTGACTAAAATGCTATTGAAAAAAGAGGTGAACTATAGATGGCTGATTCCAGAAGGATTAATGTTTACATGGCAAGAACAGAGACACAGAATTGATTCAATTGTGAAAGCAGAAATATTCTATAAGGGATTTTTCGAAAGAAGAGAAACGGAGATAGAAAAAGAAAAGATTTTAACTGAATTTGAAGAGGACCAAATGGAGATGGAAAAAGAAGAAGGCGCAATAGGTGGACAAATGGAGATCAAAGAACAACGTGAAATAAGATCCACGAGAGCTGTTAGACCTAAATATAAAGCATAACCATGGGGGAAAAAAACTGATTTCCATGAATATAAATGGACTGAATGCAGCTATTAAAAGAACGAAAACTTTTTATAAATTAGAGAAGCTAAAATTTGATATAATTTGCTTACAAGAAGTACACATTAAAAAACAACATGAACAATTATTGATACGACCAAAGTTAGGGAAAATATTTACTTCTCTGACTTATTGTAAGAAAAGAGGAGTGGTTTAGTACGTCAAAGAAACCACTCCAGCTAAATTGATTTATACTGATGAAGACGGAAGAGTATTAATTGTTGAAATAGTGGATAATAATATAAAAACACTCTTGGTTGCAATTTATGCCCCAAATGATAAACAAGAAGAATTTTATAAAAAGTTACATATGAAAATAATTGAACTGGACTATGTTAATATACTTATGATGGGGATTTCAATGGAATTGTAGATAATAAACTGGACTATACAGTAAAAACAACACTACAAAATAGGAAAACTCTCCCTAAATCCTTTTTTAAAATGACAGAAGAACTAAATTTAAAAGATATATGGAGAGAAAGAAATGCTAAAACTCAACAATATACTTTTTATTCAAACAGGCATTTATCGTGGTCCAGAATAGATATGATTTGGACATCAACAGAATTATTATCTAATATTCAAGAAATAAATATTGAAACAAGTACATGGGCAGACCATAATCCAATGACAATTAAATGGAAAGGACAAAAAAGAAGATCTAGATGGACATTAAAAAATACTATTATAAAGGTAAAAGATTTTACACAATGGATGGAAAAAGAATTGGCCTTCTTCTTTAATGAAAACAAAAAAGAAGATACTTCAATACAGAATGTTTGGGATACAATGAAGGCATATGCAAGAGGATTTATAATAGACTATACAAAGAAAAAGAACATTAGGAAGATGCAAATGATTAAAGCTTTAGAAGATGACCCTAAAAAACTGGAAAAACAATTACAGAAGATGCCACAGAAAAAATATATCAAACTTAAAATGGACATAATTAAACATAAAATGGATCAAGCAGAGAAAGAAGAACTGGCACAAAAAAATGTGATATTTTCCTTGATTCTTTCTCTTTTCTCAACTTATATGCTAACCATCTACCTGGCCTATTTGCATCTTCAAAATAGTTCTGTTTAGCACTTCTAATTTTTTGTGCCAGTTCTTCTTTCTTTCTCTGCTTGATCCATTGTATAAGATGTTTTACAATTGAACATATTTTTTGAAATAAACAAAAGAGAACATACCTCTCTGCAGAATCTTTGAGATACAGCCAAAGCCTATGTGAGAGGTCTAACTATTGCTTATAGTATTAAAAAGAATAAAGAAAAAAGACAGCAACAAAACATATGGAGGGAGAAACTGAAAGATTTGGAAATAAGTAGACAAAAGGATCCAAACAATTCAAACATTAAGAAAGAAATTGATCTGGTAAAACATAAAATAAATTTAAATGTACAGGAAGATTTGGCCCAAAAAATTAAATTAGCAAAACAAAATTATTTTGAAAACACAAATAAGCCGGGGAGGTGGTTAGCCCATAAAATTAAAAAAGAACAAGAAAAGAGAATGATTGTAGCTCTCCAAGATCAGGAAGGGAAATTATGAACACAGATGCAAGAAAAGAAATAAATTGCTGAGGAGTTTTTTATGAAATTGTATAAACAGGAAGAAATACCAGAAGAATCTATTGATCAATATTTGAATAAAAAGAACTTGCCCAAAATTACTGATGAAGAGAAACAAAATTTGATTAATAAAATATCTATAGAAGAAATTAGGAAGGTAATTGGAACACAAAAAGCAAATAAGACCCCTGGCCCAGATGGAATTCCTTCGGAATTCTATAAGGAATTCCAAGAAACAATAGAGGAGATATTGGTGGACTTGTACAATGAAGCCCTGGAGAATCTAACATGCCTAAATCACAGTTGGAAGCATATATTACCCTTATTTATAAAGAACAATCAGACCCACACAAAATTCAAAACTATAGACCAATATCACTTTTAAATGTAGATTACAAAATAATGGCTACAATATTGGCGGAAAGATTAAAGAGAGTATTAAGTAGAATTATCCACACTGATCAGAATGGCTTCCTCCCCCATAGGCAAATAAAAACAAATACAAGAACCATTATGGATATATTAGAATATTATGAAGTATACTCAACCAAGATTGATATTTTTAGATGCCCATAAGGCTTTTGACAATCTGAATTGGAACTTCCTTATTAAACAACTGATAGGCATGAAATTTGAGGAAAATGTTATAGGATTTATTAAGACAATTTATAACATGCAAACCACAAAAATATTAATAAATGGGGAAAATACAGATACCATAAAGATAAATAAGGGAGTAAGACAAGGCTGCCCCCTAGCTCCTCCACTGTATATATTGGCAGAAGAGACTCTCTTAGAACAAATTAGGCAAAATCAAGAGATTAGAGGACTAAAAATTAAAAAAGAGGAATATAAACTCCAGGCATTAGCCAATGATATGGCATTTATAATAGAAGAACCCTTAGAAACAAACCCTACTAAGAGAAACAGAAGAATATGGAAAGGTGGCAGGGTTAAAAATTAACAAAGAAAAAACAAAAGTGTTAACAAAAATCTGTACAAAGGAGCAGAAGGAAGAACTAGCAAATAAATTAGGTATGCAGGTGGTAAATAAAGTAAAATACTTAGGGATCTGGTTGACTGCTAGATGTTCATCGATTAAAAAAGATAACTATGATAAATTAATAATGGAAATAGTTAAGGATTTAGAAAATTGGGCCAAATTGCAGTTATTGCTATTGGGACGTATTTCAATAGTAAAAATGAATATTTTGCCAAAACTGTTGTTCCTGTTTCAGACAGTGCCAGTGAAGTTGTAAAAGAATTTTTTTGTAGAATTAAACAAATGTATATCTAAATTTATATGGCAGAGGAAAAAACTCACAGTGAAATATAAATTACTACAGGATGTCAAGAAAAAAGGAGGATTTGGCCTTCCAGATTTTGAATTATATTATGATGCTGCTATAGTAAACTGGCTTAAGGATTGGGTTAAATTAGAAAATAGAAGGTTATTAGTATTAGAAGGTTTTGATCTCCAACTTGGCTGGTGCACTTTCATGTGGGATAGAAAATCTAAATAACATTCATATTTCCAAAGGCACCGTGTAAGAAATGTGTTGTTCAATATCTGGGAAAAGATTAAAAAATACACTACCCAAAGGTTCCACTGTGGCGATCTACATTGGAAGCAGTCACATATCAAAATCTATTGGATTATAAAAATATTCTCAGGTATAAAGATTTACTATATGATACTGGAGAGCTTAAAAATAGGAACCAAATACAGATTCAAGGAAAGGAGATCGCATGGTGGCCCTTTGCACAAATAAAAACCCATTATAAAAAAGATAGAGAACAATTTGGCTTTAATATGATCCCACAAGAATTAGATAAAATATGGCTAGGAGAGGAAAAGAAAACAATTAGTAAAACATATAAATATCTTTTGGATTACAAATTAAAAGAAGAAACAGTCACAGAATCTACGATAATTTGGGCTAAAAACATGGGTCATAGTATTGAATTAGATAAGTGGGAACACATCTGGCAAACAAATTACAAATTAACCATGTCACTCTCGTATAAAGAAAACTTATACAAAATGGTTCATCGCTGGCACTTACCTCTTGCGAGACTGGCTAAAATGTTCCCCAACCTACCACCCAACTGTTGGAAATGTAACTATGCACAAGGAACATATTTTCACATGTGGTGGACTTGCCCATGTGCTCAGAAGATTTGGGGGAATATTAGAAATTGGATTTTAAATATAACAAAACAAAATTTAAAACTTGAACCCAAAACCTTTCTGCTAAGTATGAGAGATTTAAACATGGAGAAAAAATATCAATATTTAATTTTGCACATTATAACTGTGGCCAGAATAACCTATGCACAAAACTGGAAACTGTTGTTAGGAATAACAAGGTTACCTAACGTAGTTTGGGTAAAATAATATATATAAACTATGATAGTGAATTTAAGTGTGTGTCACTTTAAACAGCAAAGCATGTAATTTTGGGTGCAGCTGTAAAACCGCCATAAGAGGGAGCAAGAGAACTTGATTGATTGCTGGCATACTGGATTGCTTACTGATGATGATGGATTGATGGTTTGATAATTGCGTGTTCCCTGCTGCTGCTGCTGAAGGAAGAAAGGAGGTTTGACTTCTTTATATCTCTACTGCAAAGAGATATATTACTGGACTGATATTTGTAAGTTTACTGACCTCTTTTTCGACACTGGACTTTGCAACTGAATAATCCCCGGACGGACTGAACTAGTGAATGATATATGGACTGTTCTGACTATGCTAAAAATCTTACTGGAATAAACTATCTAACTAGCACAGTATATCTGTTTTACTGAGTGTAAGCTACAAAAACATTTATCTCACATATTTGCCTGCCTGCTTGACTGCCATGCAGATTCTGCTAGGGTCTATCCCTAACAACTGTCTTTCATTCCTTCAGAGGATATGGTAATTAAAAAAATACATGAATGTGCTGAGATGGATAGCCTAACCAAATTGTTAAAAAATAAACAAGATAGTGACTATTATGAAATATGGAACATTTGGCATGATTGGTTAAAGAAAAGGTAATATTTGATATTTGGATATGGAAATGATAGAAGACCTGTACTTAATTATAAACTATATAGAGAAATTAAAACATTAAAAGAACGAAGGAGTTATTGTAACAAGGCAGATCACGTTGATAATAAAGATAAAGAAAAAAAATTAACCATTACTCAATATACGCTGTAAAATGTGTGTGTGTGTGTGTGTGTGTATTTGTTTTCTTAAGTTTTCACAGGTACTTACATGTATGGCATTCAGCTTAGTTCAAGTATTTTCCTACATCATAGTAGTTGTGCTTTTAAAGTTGTAGCAACGTTTCAGCAGAATCTCATCTGCCATCATCAGGCTTCATGATGATGGCAGATGAGATTCTGCTGAAACGTTGCTACAACTTTAAAAGCACAATTACTATGACATGGGAAAATACCTGAACTAAGCTGAATGCCACACACATACACACACACGTGTGTGTGTGTGTGTGTGTTGATTTGCCTGTTTTAAATGTATGTCAAATAAATGTTTTTTTCTAGAATAAAAATTAATTATTATTTTTTAAATGAAAGACATCATTGCATTTTTTTTCCCTTTGTGTGCTTTTATGTCTACCCTTTGCTCTGTGTACGATGCTGTATCAGGGTTGGAAATATATAAACCAGGATAGACATTTTAAAAACTGTATCTTAAAAAAATGCAAAACTGTAATTGAGTGTGGTTTCTCAAATGGCCATAAGATGGAGCCTGAAACCTGGGTTGTTTAGTCTTAGTCTTAGTCTCAGAAGAGAGTGTGGGTGAGTCTTTGTTTCCGTCTGCTGGAGAGTATTGCCATTCCTCCTATTGATTGTTATTCATGGATTTGATGTAAATCTGATACTGAACTGTTTTTGATACTGTACTTTGTTATTGGATTATCCCTGGACTGAAAACTGACTTATTTTTCTTGTGAATGATTTTGGACTACTTTGCTTAAACCTTTCTGGAAGTAAAAACCTATATTTACTGTACAGTGTATTTGTGTGCTGTGTGTGTATTATTCAAACACTATTCTCAATACATCTCCCTGTATGCACTTATTCTCCTAACGGGGAATTACCTCAATAAAGTTGACAGACTCTAAGGAGATATTGGAGGGATCTGAAGTACCACAGAGAGGTAAAAAGAAAAGTCCAATTCAGTTAACCTCTAACTCCTTCTTAGAAATCAACACTTAACTGAAACATAACAATCCATCTCACTGAGGAAAAGTTTTCAAGGTATATCACTGCAGATAAAGCTTCACCTTTCTGTCAAAAAGCTTAAACTTCTTAATTCTAGGGTCAGAACAACTTAAGAGACTCTATTTTAAAGCACTGTCCATGTTTCTTCCTTCAGTGAATCTACTTGGGTTTTACTTTACTTTATTTATTTCCAAGAATGGGAAGTGTAGTGCACTATGGAGATAGACATGAATAAGCAATTCCCTAAGGTCTTGGAGGAGGAGGGGAAGGAGAGGAAAGGAAGTGGGAGGAGGGAGCATTTATAATATCCAGTACTTCATTTTTCATTTCAGGAAAACAGTCCTGATAGGTCCTCAAGGGTTTCAGAGACTTCAGTAATTCTCCAAGCAGGTTTTGTCCTAATCTTATGTTTGCTTAACTCAATACTTTCTTTAGCTTTTGCTTTACAAATGAAGTTATCTTATAAGGATCCCTGGGCAACATTACCTGTTAAGATAAGTATAAAGCTTTTCATTTATTAGTTATTATTCACCAATGTCCAAACTTCAATGTCACTGAGGTTTTACTGCCATCTTCCATTAATTATCTGAAAAGCTGGATCTCATGCTAGTTATGAAAGTAAAATGGCTTCTATTTATATAGTCTCATTTTTCCAGAAAATCTCTAAGTTGGAACTATTGGGATCAAGGAAGGTATTGCATCTAGGTATAAATGAAATTCAGACAAGAGACAAAAATGTATTTAAATGGGGATATCTGGCATGAATATAGAACTATCTCTGCATTACCAAAGTACACCCAGCTAATGTAGTTTGAAATTCAGCCATCCATTCATTTCTGCAAAGCAATAATATCTAATGGGAGAGGAATGGACTTGATGAATGACAGAGAAATAAAATTACATGGCTAAAAGGAAAGGAACAAATCATGATGGAATAGTATTTTCCCTCATTAATGAACCTTCTGCTAGATATTTGTTTCATAAAACCCAAAACCAGAGCTAAACTAGTTGTTGCAGTAAAAAAAAAAAAAAAAGACTAATTTATTGCTAAGATTGGAGAGGAGGGTTAATTACAGCATTTGTAAAACTAATGCTTTTCAGTGCCAGTTCTGCAGTTCTACCATAATTATTCTATTGCTTTATTTTGGATACATGAGAATTGTGCTACATGTTAGGGCTTTTAAATATCTGATTACATTGTATTTCTTTTGTCTGAAAAATGATTTACATATATGATTCAGTTTCTTTAAATCTACATTTAAAACATTCATTCCCCCCTCCCTCCACCCAAGAATGAAACAATGAGATTTTGAAACCCTGAGATTCTGTTATCTCCTTAAGAATAATCTATCCCTCTGGGAAGCCACTTAAAATATATCAACAAACATCAACTGAAATGAAGTTTGCCCAAAGAAAAGTACAGGTAAGCCTATGAAAGATTTGTAGCATCTGGATGGGGGAATGAGGGCATTTCTCAGCTTTCATTTAAATCAAATAACACAAAAAACAAAACCTTAGAATGAGAAGTACAAAGCAAAAATTTACAGATAGTATTCTGACTGGTAGGGGTAATTAAAAAAGCAATCTTTTCAGTGAGCTTGTTCAATTGTTTCTCAATATTTGATTTAAACGTTCTTAATATCAGTAATAGAAAGGGGAGACAATATTTCTTATATATTTTTCTTCTTTTTCTGCAGACATTTGTATCACCTCTGTCACCAAGAACTGAAAAAGCTAACCTGTCCTACTGAACCTAAAGCTATGTGCAAATGAAAAGTTCTTTCTGCCCATGAAAGAAGACAAAGGGATCTAAAACATTCCTACTGTTCTTTTATACAGAGAAAAATCATGTTTTTTTTTAGAGAGGGAGGTGGGACACAGCTAGCTCATTTTCAAGCACTCTGAAAGATTTCTTCCTTGGATGAGCAAAAACATATTGCCATTTCTCAATGCATCCAAATCAAAATTATTTCAATGATGCAATGCAGCTGCTTCATATAATTTTTACTATCTGGCAATGGAGTCACTGACAGTAAGTGGGTGGCCATAGAAATCTTCTAAATGAATAAATCTACAAGATTTTATTCAGTAAGAGATTTTTCATATCTTGCCTAAAGATTGCAGATACTCTTTCCAGCTACCATGCTGACTGGGGAATTCTGGGAGATGAAGTCCAAACTTCTTAAAATTGCCAAACATTATTCTATATGGAACTTTCTGCAGTTTCTGAGTTAAAATATATGCTTGATGAGTCATATTCAATCTGTTGGTGAAGTCTGGTGCATGCAATGTCAGTTACAAACTTGCTACAGTGAGAAGTAATTTGATATAAAATATAAAATTATTAAATAAAAAAAATATTCTGAAAATAATTTAGCTTGCAATGAAGAAAACAAAAATGAACTGGAAAGCCAGAGAACTGTCTTTCCACAAAGTCTGAAGGTTGACAGATAATATTTTGAAATAACTGAAATAATTGTATGATACTTAAATCAACTCTGTTCACTTAGTCATAAGCATGAGCAGTTCTCATTCTGCAATATCACATATATATTTTTATGTGGATGAAAATGTAGTTAGCAGTAAGCTATTCGTAGATTGAAATGAACTTCTAAAAATATGCTTACAAATAAAAAGGAATATTACAGAAATAACTATATTGCAACAGTGATTCTGAATGATGTTCTTTCTCAATATTTCAACTCAGCATGGAAAATCTCCCCCCGAAATAATAACATTGATATAAACAACTTTGACACTTTGAATTTCCCTTTTTCAAATCCAAATCATTTAAATTAATACATCTTCCCCAATTTCAAGAGTTTAATTAATATTTTCCTACTTCAGTTTAATATTCCTTAAGGCAAAATTACCCTTATTAATTTTTGTTACCCATCCTTAACTTTATTTCTTTAAATAATTCTATCATTTGATAGTCTTCAAAACCATGTTCATTTGCTTTTTTGTTAAAATGAAATATGACTAAGCAACTTGCTTTTTATGATTTGTTGGCAAGCGGTCAACAATTATTGAGTTTTGGAACAGAACTAAGAAAGATGAAAGTGGAAAGAGGAGAAAAATAGAGAAAGAAAGATTCCCATATAAGCATCACTATAAAATTTCAACTGATTTATTGGATTTTGTAAAACATATATGATCTCAAATTTTTGATTTGGCACTAAAGGCATAATTTGAACAAGGAATGTTGGAACCAAGTTTGCTTGCCAAGTGACCAACAACTATAGGCAAACTTCTTTGTCACAATAATTTAACAACAATTTTCAGCACTATCCTCTATGAATAGTATTTTTGATTATTTAGAAAAATATAATTTTGATTAGTATGATGAACATATTTGTTAACTTTAGATATATATTTTTTTTCAAAAAAAAATAGAGCATAAGTGGTTCAGACCAGTTCTGACATACCGGAAGTGGAAATTTTGAGTAGTTCAGAGAATCAGCAAATACCACTCCTGGCTGGCCCTGCCCACCTGCCCCTGTCCATTTCTGTCCTATATTCCCATTTTTTATAGTTCAGCTGATTCACATGGCAGAGCAGATTGCATCGCCTCAGCTGAGCTAAAAAACCTCACTAGTGCTGACACAGAGGACTGATTTTTTGAGTGCTGTGTGTACGCGCAAAGTGTTCTCTCATAGAACCAGTTTGAGAAAATGTGGAATCCCACCACTGGATTAGAGTTTTCTTTAGGTACATTATTTAAAACCAGATTATGGATCTTTTTATTGGAGCTGAACAAAATACTTCATGTATCTTCACTGACATTGATTTAGACAGGGATTATTTCTCTGAACTAAGTTGAGTGACACTTCTGTCAGTTGACTTAGACCAATCTTTCATTTTATACATTAATGTGAACTTGGCAGGTGCATCAATATTCTGTGCTATGTGTAATATGGCTCTCATTTCAAGTTGGAATAATATAGACTTTGGAAAGAAAATTCAAATTGGCAATATTTTTTTCTCATGGATCTTTCTGTGTTGCTCAAAAAAGTTAGATGAAATGTTGAAAACAGGATGGTGTACACCACACAGACATTCACACACAGAGAGACCTAATAATAATAATAATAATAATAATAATAATAATAATAATAATAATAATAATAATAATAATAATAATAATGATAATGATGGAGGTAAGGTTCTGTTCTTTGATATTTACATCATGAATGCCAAAATTGATCCAATTTCTCACCCTGGACACCTTTAAAGGAGGGGGAAAATCTTGGCAATTTTTATAGATCATGTTTCTGAATCTTAATGGGAGGGCAAAACTTTCAGATGACATTAAGACTACTTTGCAATTTCAGACAGATGTTGAACCAGTTGAGGCTTATCTTTTGAATGAACATAAGTAGAATTGCAGAGCGCCCTCCTTTTCAAAACTGTCGGCAGAAAGAATAACAGCAATTAATGCTTTACAAGAATTCCATTATCTTCCAGTGTTCTAAAGAATTTGTATTTTTATTATTGTTATTTGTATGCTGCCAAGGTCTCAATGATTATGGATTTTACAATAAGGAAGTGTATGTTTGAATGTTAGCATTGTGCTGGCATCATTTAAAATGAATTTTCATTCACATTTCTCTTGATATTTCCTCTTTTCCTTAGTGAAATCTCAGAAGGAAAACAGAACCTAGTACCAATGATAGTTTCTTTTGCAAATATCCTAAGATTTAAAGGGACAGTGAGAGCTTTTCACAAAGCTGGTTGTTTTACAAAGAAGGGAAATATTTTGCTGAGAAATACAAATTTGCCCTGCCACAGTAATGCCCTCTAAAAATCCCTTTCCTAGTAATGCAATTATACTTTTTAAAAAATTCATTGATGCTACTTAGGAGCTTGATTCTATTTGCCATGTGAAAAGTACTTTTAGGAAGGAGTCATGTATTACTTGCAATATCAATTATACCTTTTGCACTCCGGCCCAAGATCGATGAGCAAATAGACAAGCTCATCAAACAAGGGGTCCTAGAGCCAATCGATCACGCCCAGTGGGAGACCCCCATGGTCACCCCAGTCAAGCCCGATGGGTCGGTGAGAATCTGCGGTGACTATAAGGCTACCCTAAATTGTGCTTTACAACAAAGCGCCTACCCCGTTCCAGTAGTGCAGCACCTCCTACACTCACTGGGGGGAGGCAAGGTTATTGCGAAGCTCGACCTGGTGCAAGCCTATCAACAGCTGCCAGTCAACGCAGAAACCGCAAAGGTGCAGAACGTAGTAACCCACCGGGGAGCGTTTCGCTGTAAGAGACTCCAGTTTGGAGTCAGCGTGGCTCCGGAAATTTTCCAGAGCCTCATGGAGAGACTCTTGCAAGGAATTAAAGGGGTGGTGCCCTACTTCGATGACGTACTGGTGTCAGTAGCCAACCAACAAGAACTAGAGGGTCATCTAAGGGAGGTACTAACCAAATTCAAGGAGGCCGGGCTAAAGGTAAAAAAAAGAAAAATGCCAGCTGCACACAGAGCGGGTTGAGTTCCTAGGATACCTCCTAGATGGCATCCACCCGACCGAAAAAAAAATCAGAGCCATTAAAGAAGCCCCCACACCGAAGAATAAAATGGAACTACAGGCATTTCTAGGACTGCTTAATTTTTATAATGTGTTCCTACCCCAAAAGGTGACCACGGCGGACCCTTTGCATAGGCTTTTGGACAAGGCGGCCACGTGGACTTGGGGGAAATGAGAGGAAGCCGCCTTCAACAAAACCAAGGACCTGCTCACTTCGAATGCTGTCCTCATCCAGTACAATGAGACCCTACCACTAGCTATCACATGCGACACATCACCTTTCAGCATCGGTGCCATCCTCAGCCACACTCTCCCCGATGGAAAAGAAGCACCCATCACCTTCTTTTCAAGGACCCTCACCAAACTGGAGAGAAACTACAGTCAGTTGGACAAAGAGGCCTTGGCTATCATCACCGCAGTAAAGAGGTTCCACGAGTACCTTTACAGCCGGACATTCACCATCATCACCGACCACAAGCCGGCCACGTGGACTTGGGGGAAATGCGAGGAAGCCGCCTTCAACAAAACCAAGGACCTGCTCACTTCGAATGCTGTCCTCATCCAGTACAATGAGACCCTACCACTAGCTATCACATGCGACACATCACCTTTCAGCATTGGTGCCATCCTCAGCCACACTCTCCCCGATGGAAAAGAAGCACCCATCACCTTCTTTTCAAGGACCCTCACCAAACCGGAGAGAAACTACAGTCAGCTGGACAAAGAGGCCCTGGCGATCATCGCCGCAGTAAAGAGGTTCCACAAGTACCTCTACAGCTGGACATTCACCATCATCACCGACCACAAGCCGCTGCTGGGAATCCTTGCAGGGAACAGGGCCACCCCGAACATTCTATCTCCTAGAATGGCAAGGTGGTCCAAATTCCTTGCCGCCTACAGCTACCGGCTCACACACCAACCCGGTAAGACGATCACCACGCAGACGACCTGAGCGGCACGCCGCTACCGGACCTAGACACCGACCCAGCACCCATGATGGCCACCCTTAGCATAGAGACTCTGCCCAATCTACCCATAACCGCGTCAGACATTGCCCGTGAAACTAATAAAGACAAGCGTCTGGTGCGGGTGTTACATTGGGTAGAGAAAGGGTGGCTGGAAAAAGATGACGACGAATCATTCAGGACATTTCGGAATTGGCAAACAGAACTGTCATTTCAAAAAGGTTGTGTACTTTGGGGGGATAGGGTTGTTATTCCGGAAAAATTACAAGGGAAGGTATTGGAGTTATTACACGAGGGGCACCCGGGCATAGTTAGAACAAAAGCCCTGGCTAGGAGTTACGCCTGGTGGCCAGGGATGAACAAACAGATCGAGACTTGGGTGGCAGCATGCAAACATTGCCAAGAAACCAGGCCAAGCCGTCCCACCGCACCAATCCTGGAATGGGAAAACCCCAGAGGACCATGGTCCAGGATTCACACAGATTTTGCTGGGCCCACTAAGGGACACATATTCCTTATCATGGTAGATGCTTACTCCAATTGGTTGGAGGAAAGCAACATGAAAACCACCACCACGGAGGCCGTGACCAAGGAACTCAGCAAGCTGTTCGCAACCCACAGCCTCCCAGATGTCATTGTGTCAGACAATGGGCCCCAATTTACCTCACTGGAGTTTGAAAAATTCCTAGCGGAACGGGGAATACGGCATGCACTGACACATCCATGCACAGCACCAGCACATCCGGCAACAAATGGGAGGGCGGAACGAATGGTTCAATTTATGAAAAAAACAATCCAAAAAATTTAAAACGGGGAAATCCAACAAAAAATAAACAAAATGCTTTTTATACAACACATAACACCGAACATGACAACCAACAAAAGCCTGGCAGAACTATTAATGGGGAGGAAATTAAGGTCCCCACTCGACAGGCTGCACCCCACATACAACCCAGAAAAACCTCCAAACTCTTTAAGCAAACACCAAACATTTACACCAGGCGACGCAGTCTACACGAAGAACCTTAAAGGGGATCCACTTTGGGTGCCAGCAACCATAACCCAAGTGACAGGTCCCTGCTCGTACCAGCTGCAAACAACCGATGGACAAGCATGGAAACGACACATCGATCAATTAAGATCGAGAACAACCACGGGAAACACAACCGACATGCAAACAGACATAGACAGACACTCAGAGAGAGAAGGGAACCCACATAACACAAACCAAGAGGGGAGGGAAGACCCCGGGAACCAACCACCAACAGAAAGAAACCAGCAATACTCACCGACAAGCAGCCAGCTCGAAGCCTCACCAGGGAGAAGCAGCCAGGCCAGCTCAACCAGCCCAGAAAGGCGGGAGCGGCAACAACCACAGCTCAACCAGCCCGGGTAGACCGGGAGGGAGCTGCGATGAAAGGCCCGGCGAAACCTTCCAGGCGGTTCTATCGACGAGGCAGAGAGCAACACAGAACCCGACTGAACCGGCCGGGAGCCAAGCACCAATTAACCTGCGCAGGTCAAGTAGGCAAGTACAAAGCCCTGCCTACTTACGGGACTACGCTACGTAGGACCATACCAAGAGGGAAGGGGTGTTCTGTACGGTCATTAACATACTTGTAAATGCCACGTAGCGATTGGTCAAGCGCACGGTGATCTGATTGGTCGAGCGAGCCGCACTGATTGGCCCACCGCGAATCCCCTGCGATTGGTGGAAACTAATCACGGGAGATTCAAAGTGGTGCCATCAGCTGCGGCCACCGCGGCCAAAGAATAAAAGCTGCTGTTTTTCCTTTGGAGCCCGAGCCGATCTCGGGACCAAATAAAGAGCTGAAACTGAGTCACTGGCTCCGAGTCTCCTTTCCCGCGGCGGACATAACACTTCCCCCATTATTTAAACATTGTTCATTCAGGAGACATAACAAAATACCACAAAGCAAGATCAAATCAATATTACCCATCAAAATATATTATGGAAAGTTCATTGAAAACTAACATTTTTAAACTTGTTTTAGCAAGTCCATTTTCAGCAACAATCAATTTGAGAAATTCAAAGCAACGAAGAATGACATCTTGCATTTCATCTGATATCTGTTGCTTGATCATTTGGGAAAGGAGAAAACAGAAGAAAATATATATCACACAAATATAAATATCTACTGTCCAATAATACATGCAAAATATTGTATAAGCATCAGTAAAAAAAAAAAAAGCCACTTGAACAATAACTTTAACCAATGATTCGAAAAAGCAGAAACCAAATTTGATAAATTTATCTAATTCTATTCTGGGGTGCTTCCTTATTTAGCCTAACATGTAAATACAACATTTTTCCCAGGTGCTGAATTTTATATATAATTTTAATTATATATGGTATTCAGAATAACGTTTCAGCAGAATCTCATCTGCCATCATCAGGCTTCTGTATAGTGTTCATCCAGATGAACACTATACAGAAGCCTGATGATGGCAGATGAGATTCTGATGAAACGTTGCTACAACTTTAAAAGAACAACAACAATGACGTGGGAAAATAACCGAACAAAGCTGAATGCCATACATGTAAGTACCCGCGAAAACTTAAGAATATATATATGTTTGTATGTGTGTGTGTGTGTGTTTTCTGATGTTCTCGCAGGTATTTGTATGTGGACCTTTGGTTATTTGGGTTTTCTCCCGTGTAAGATTGAAAGTATCTAGGCAATGTTTCAATGAAGTCTCATTCATCATCTTCAGGCTTGGTCTTCAGCTGAGAAGCACAGAGCTGAAGACCAAGCCTGAAGATGATGAATGAGACTTCATCGAAACGTTGCCTAGATACTTCCAATCTTACGCGGGAGAAAACCCAAATAACCAAAGGTATATATATATATACAGACAAACACCATACAGAAGCCTGATGATGGCAGATGAGATTCTGCTGAAACGTTGCTAAAACTTTAAAAGCACCACGTGGGAAAATACCCGAACAAAGCTGAATGCCAGACATATAAGTACCCGCGAAAACTTAAGAAAACATATATATATATATATATATTCTTAAGTTTTCGCGGGTACTTACATATATGGCATTCAGCTTTGTTCGGGTATTTTCCCACGTCATAATAGTGGTGCTTTTAAAGTTGTAGCAACGTTTCAGCAGAATCTTATCTGCCATCATCAGGCTTCTGTATAGTGTTCGTCTGTGAGTTAGACTTTTACAGTGGTTTCAGATTTAAATTTGGGGCAGCCTATTGCTGTGACAGAATGGTTTTTTCTTCATTCTGATTGGTTGAGAGTCTTGATCTGTGTTTATTGGTCTTGGAGTTTGCTGTGTTCTGCTTTTAATATCTTCTGTCTGTTTTTTTTGGCTCTTTTTGTATCTTGATTGGCTGGCAACATTGTGTTACTTTATTGGAGGCCTTTAGTGCAGCTTGGCTTCAGGTAAATGGACGGCTATCATTAGTTAGGAAGCTCGGTTTCATCTGGGGGCCTGGTTGGGATGTGTTTGAGCTGGAGGTATCAGGGGGGATCTGTTTATGTATTTGCCTGGCTTGTGGTGTGGAGATTTTTTTGTTTGTGAGTGCAGGCTTCCAAATGATTGACAGCCTGGTGGAATCATCTCTTTTGTTCATGCTTTCTGGTCTTTTTTCAATCTCTATGGCTTCTCTGATGATTCTGTGGCTGGGATTTTCTATAGTGGCTAGGGTTTTGGTGCCATTGAAGTTGATGTTATGACCTGTGGCTTCCATGTGTTGGGCTAGTGAGGAAGTGTGTTCCAGCTTTTTGACTGCATTTTTGTGTTCATCCAGGCGGGTGCTTATTTTTCTATTGGTCTGTCCAATGTATGTGGCCAGGCATGATGCACAGGGGACTTCATATATGCCTTGGTTTTCCAGGTCAATTTTGTCTTTGGGGTTCCTGAGGATGGCTGCTATTTTTCTGTCTTTTTTGAAGGCAGTCTTGATGTGGTGTCTGTATAGAATCTTATTAATTTTGTCTGTAGTGCCTCTTATGTAGGGCAGGACAGCTATTCCATGGGTCTGTTCATCTTCTGGGTCTCTATTATGTCTCAGTGTGTTTTTGTGGATCAAGTTGGTGATTTTGCTTTTGTGGAAGCCGTTGGCTGTCAATATTTTAGTCAGGGTGCATAGTTCAGTCTTAATGTGTGTCTTGTCTGCCAGACGTTTGGTTCTAGTAATTAGTGTTTTAGCCACGGAGTTTATCTGTGCTGGGTGGTGGTGGGATTGGGCGTTGAGGTAGCAGTTGATGTGTGTTTTCTTCTGGTATGTGGTGTGTCCTAGTGTGCCATCTGTTTTTTTCTAGATTAGTACATCTAGGAATGGTAGTTGTTTGTTTGTTTCTGTTTCCATGGTGAACTTGATTTTGGGGTGTGCGCTGTTTAGGTGTGTTAGGAAATTGTTTAGGTTTTCTTGTCCATGGGGCCAAATCACGAATGTGTCATCGATATATCTTAACCATAGTTTGGGTTTGAGGATGGCATTGGCCAGGGCTCTGGATTCGAATTCTTCCATGAACAGGTTTGCAATGACAGGTGACAGTGGTGATCCCATGGGGGCTCCTTCAATTTGTTTGTATCTTTGTCCTTTGTATATGAAATATGTGTTGGTTAAGCAGTGTTCTGTTAGTTCCATGAGGTGTTTAGCTGGTTGGTATTTATTTTTGATGATTTCAAGGGTCTTTTTTATCAGGACTTGAGTGAATAGTGAAACCACGTCAAAACTTACAAGCAGATCTTCTTGCTCCACGTGTAGATCTTTGATCAATTCCAAGAAGTGGTATGAGTTTTGTACATGAGAAGCTGCTGTTTCAGCATGGGGCTGTAGCTCTTTTGCTAGGTGTTTAGCTAGGTTTTGTAGTGGTGCTCCTCTGGAGCTGACTATGGGTCTGAGAGGTATGCCTTCTTTGTGTATTTTTGGGAGGCCGTATAGTTTGGGGCATCTGGAAGATTTCTCTCGGGTATGATCGTGTGTTGGATCTCTTTGCTTATGTGGCTGGTTATAATTTTCTTCTTGGTTAATTTTTCCAGATACGTGGTTGGGTCTGTGTTTATGGGTTTGTATGTGGAGTCTTGGAGTAGGTCTGTCAATTTAGTTTCATAGTCTTTTCTGTCCATTACTACAGTGGCATTTCCTTTATCTGCTGGGAGGATGATTATGCTGCTGTCTCTTTTCAGGGTTTGTAGCGCTTTAATTTCATTTTGCTGCAAGTTGCTTTTGGGTGGTTTGCTTGTGCATAGGATGTTGGTAACTTGGTGTCTTATTTTATCAGCTTCATCTGCATTTAATTTAGTTAGGCTGGATTCTACTGCACATATGATGGATTCTGTGAGGATTTTTTGGGGAGCTATAGCATAATTGAATCCTTTGGTTAGGACTTCTGTTTCTGTTTTGGTGAGTTCTCTGCTGGAATATATATACACACACACACACATATATATATACATATACATATATTTGTAGATTTTCACGGGTACAGGTATGCAGGTCTTGGCGTGTTCGGGTCTTTTCCTATGTAAGATTGAGAGTATCTTGGCAATGTTTCAACAAGGTTCCACTCACCATCTTCAGGCTGGTGCTTTTAGCTTTGTGCTTGTGCGAGCAAAGCATGATCGGAGCTGCCATCTCTCTATAAATACTGGTGTGGAGGTTGGCTGTGTTGTTATTTCTTGATTGATTGATGGAGTTGATGTTTGCAGATTGGTTGGCTTTTTTGTAAGAACATGTGGGCTGAGGTATTGGCTGTGTGTGTATCAGCCTCCTGTGTTGTAACAACCTGGGTAATGGGCTGTGTGATGACCTTCTGACTTCTATTGTTCTGACATTCTGGGTCTTGTGCTGTAATCTCCTGGGTTGTTGGCTGTGTTGTAACATCCTGAGCTTTTGTGGTGTAACCTCTTGAGTTCCGTGATGTGATATCCTGAGTGGGTGGCTGTGATGTGACATTTCAGGTTTTGGTTTGGCTCTGAGTTTGCAGCTTGGCTATGTGTTCATGGCATGTATCAGTTTGCTTGGTTTCGGAATTGGCGTATGTGGCAGCTGGTGATGCAGCCGTGGTCTGGTTTCTGGATAGTGGTTGCCTTTCGTTTATCAAATGGATTTGGATTTGAGTCTGGTGAGGGGGATTGGTGGTGGCATAATGTGTTGTTTTGATAGGTGAGAGGTATTGTCCCATGTATTCATGTTATCTCTATTTTGATGGCTTCTCTTGTTGAAGTGTTCAGTATTGGAGATTAATCTGGTTCCCTCAAAATTAATTTCATGTCCTGTGGCTTTAAGGTGCTGGAAAAGGGAGGAAGTATTTTCTTCTTTTCTGACTGCGTTCTTATGTTCTACGATGCATGCATTTATTCTCCTGTTGGTTTGTCCAATGTATGTGGATAGGCAATTGTTGCATGGTATTTCATAAACTCCTTGGTTTTCTAGCTTGGTGTTTCTTAGGATGTTGGCTATTTTTTGGTCAGTGCCAAAGGCTGTCCGGATATTGTGTTTGTGGAGGATTTTGCTGATTTTATCTGTGGTGCCTTTGATGTCAGGGAGGAGTGTGATTCTGTTGTCCTGTTCTGTGTCTCGGTTTCTGGGGGGGGGGTCTTCCTTAGGATTAGGTTGATAATTGTGTTTCTTCGGAATCTGTTGGAAATTAATGTTATTGAGGGTGTGTAATTCTGTTCTCAGGTGGTCTTTGTCAGCTAGGTGTTTGGTTCTGGAGATGAAGGTCTTGGCTATGGAGTTGATCTGTGCTATGGAGTTGTTCTGTGATGGGATTGTGCATTTAAGTAGCAGTTGGTGTGTGTTTTCTTCCAGTGGATGGTGTGTCCTAGGGAGCCATTGGGTTTTTTGTCAATTAGAATGTCCAGGAAGGGAAGTTGGTTGTTGGCTTCTGTTTCCATGGTGAGTTGTATTTAGGCTGTTGAGGTGTGTGAGGAATTTGTCCAGTTTTTCTTTCCTTTGTGGCCAAATTACAAAAGTGTCATCTACATATCTAAGCCAGAGTTTGTGTTTGTGTTTGGATTTGTCTAGAGTGTTGGTTTCAAAGTGTTCCATGTATACGTTAGCGATGATGGGTGAGGGGGGGTGTTCCCATAGGTGCTCCTTCTACCTGTTTGTATCTTTGTCCATTGTGAATGAAGTATGTGTTGGTTAGGCAGTGGTTGGTTCATCCACAATGGACAAAGATAGCAAACTAATCAAGAACACAGCAATTCGAAGACCAATAAAAACAGACCTAGACTCCCACCCAATCAGGATGAGGAAAAAAACCATTCAAATAAAGCAGAAAGCCAGTACCAAATTCAAACAAAAAATGGCTGCCAAGCCTGACACACATGATTAAAAAGAACCCAATACACAAGCCTGAGGATGACAGATGAGATTCTGCTGAGACGTCATTATAATAAAAGCACAAATATTAAGATGTGGGAAAATACCAGAAAAAAACAAAATACCCTACACACACACACACACACACACAGAGAGAGAGAGTTATATAACAAGCAGAGAAGCAACTTAGAACTAAGGAGAAATTTCCTGACATTTAGAACAATTAATCAGTGGAACAACTTACCTCCAAAAGTTGTAAATACTCCAACACTGGATGTTTCTAAGAAGAGATTACTGACTGCTGACTGCCTGCAATTTGGCAAATCGAATTTCACCAGGCTCAAGGTTGACTCAGCCTTCCATCCTTCTGAGGTCAGTAAAGAGAACAAATAAAATACTTGATATAAAGTATTAGAGATTTTGAAAAGACTTCCTTTGCATACTTGAATTATTTTCCTATTTTCTGTGAAAAAAATGTGATGATGGATAATTTGATTCAAGAAAAGCTTAGCTGAACATCTAAAATTCAGGAGACCAAATGTATCATCCCATGGCTCTAGCAATTAACAACATACACTTATTCTTGTCTGCAAAAAAGAGTTCTAAAATATTGTAAAAATCTCATAAATATAAATTTTGATATCCTCAGACATATTATTAAGGGTAGATTATGTGTGGCAAAATGAAAAGAGGAGTAATGCCATTCTAAATGCATCCAAACCATAATCTTGATTGTTTTGTAGACTGAGGCAACAAAGATACTCCTAAAAAGCAATTAAGAATGTCACAGTTGAACCAGAATAAAAATAAGTTGAGCATGTCACAGCTATTCTGCTGAATGTTGTTGTTAACTGTGCACAGACATTCACAATATTGTTTACACTTAATACTTTATTGTTGGGCATGTACAAGCCTGACCTGTTAATCATGATCTTGCAGAGTGTGTGTTTCCCTAGCATTCTCACAAACACAGACTCCCCATTAGGAAGTTACAGTGCTTATTATTCTGAACAGGTAATGAACATTACTTGCCTGGCTAGAAAAAATACACTTGAAGATAAACTATGGCCTGATTCAACTGATCAGCTATTGAACTAGGATCTGTACAGAAAAAAATAAAAAACATAGTCCAGTTGCCTTTTCAAAAAGCACCTTTGAGACAACCATGACCTGCAAGACTAAAAATTTCCATAGACATTTAGTCATTTTTCCAAGAAATTTTGTGTGATGAGACTACTGTATACTAATCAAGAATTCAGATTAAATTGAATGGAGACAATACCATCCCGGTTTGTATTCTACAAGTTCCCAATTCTCATATCTATATACCATGTTTCTCACAAAATAAGGCTGGGCCTTATTTTTTTTGATCGCCAAAAAAATGGCTAGGCCGTCTTTTTGGGGTGACTTAATCTTTCCCCCCTTGCATCCTTGGGTGGGTGAGCAGAGATGACCTGGATGTTGACCTCGGCATTGGTGGGGCACTTTGTATCGGGAAACCTTCTGCCACTGTTGCTTTCCCTTCTCCCCATGCTACCGTGGCATTTAGAGCAACGCTGCGGTGTTTGGCGCAGCCATGCTTGGCCAGCCAGGGCTCCTCCCTGCAACCAGAGCCCAGTGGAGATACTCGGCTTCAGGCGCTCCTGTCGCTGTCTTCCCTTCACCTTCAAAGGCAAAGCCAATTCTTTTGAAAATGACGCCCTATTACCCGTATGACAAAGCCTCATCTGCCCATGAGGGCAGCTCAACCCCACGTGGGGAGGCGAATCTCCTGGGGCCACAGAGCAGGATCAGTCCATCCTGGGAGAAGCATCCAGCTGCCATCCCTGCCTGGCGCCAGGCAGAGCATGAAGAGCTTCGCCTGGGGTGCCCAGCACAGCTGACAGGCAGGCTCTCCTGCCCGGCAGTGGAGCTCTCACCAAGGCAGTGAGCGCCTCCCTGCCAGGCCCTCCAATCATCCTTCCAGGGCAGCTCCAGAGCCATGTGGGCTGGGCAGAGCTGGGAAAGAGAGCCGCGGGTGCGTACCTGCCTGCCAAATGAAAAAGCCAGGCCAACCCAAGCTTGGCTTCCTTCCCAAGTCTCTCCAGCCCGAACCCGAAGGGGCCACCAGGAGAGGCCACCCAAGGCAGTGATAGCGCCCACCCATCCGTGGACAGGGAGGCAAGGTGACGGCCTGTGCCACATCCTCCTTCGAGCTGAGCCCCACTGAGTGAGCACCTCTGCCCGATGCTCGTGCCGCTGCAGCATTTGGGGTTGCCGGCACATTTGGAGATGTGTGGGGACAGGGACGGGTTGGGTTAGGGGTGAAAAGGATAGGCGGCTTTGGGCTCTCTCCGCTGGACCTGCTGGCCAGGGAAGCAGCACTGCCATCGCCTCGCCTCCCTATCCGCGGATGGGTGGGCATTATCACTTCCTCAGGCAGCCTCTCCCAGTGCCCCCTTCAGGTTCAGGCTGGAGGGACTTGGGAAGGAAGCCAAGCTCAGGTCGGCCCAGCTCTTTTGCTTGGCAGGCAGGCATGCACCCGCAGCTCACTTTCCCGGCTCTGCCCAGCCCGCACAGCTCTGACGTGGCTCTGGCAGGATGGCAGAGACAGTGGATTTATAAAAGAGAAATATTAATATAATGAACTAGAAAAAACAAATCTTAAGGGTTTACCAATTAGCAATGGTCCAGTAAGCCAAACTTCATGCCATCTTAGAATTCTCAATGTAATATAAGATGTAATATCATTTATAGTACAATAAATTTAATTCTAATGGAATATTAATAGGGCCAGCATCTCAGTTTGGATCAAAACCAATGGCAAGGAAGGGGAAAGAACTAATTATCTTCCTTGTGGCTGTTATTATCTAAATTTTCTCACTTGGATCAAATGTAAAACATATGGAAAATGTAGATGCTTAATATGATATGTATTGGCTGAAAAACAAATAGACATTCTTATACTTGATTATATAGAAAGAATGTCATGCTGGAACTTTAAAATGAAAGTACCTTCTAGTTTAATTATTTCTTGAATCATTTACTCTTGGTTTCTGAGAGTATACATATAATATAATATGTATAAATATAATTCACATAAATGTAATAAATGGTAATGCTGATACATTCTTTAATTTCCTTTACAAAAAGTGCTTCACAAATAAACTGTCCTTCCAATGTCTATCAGTGTTATAGGTAAAAGTCCTACATTTATACATTCAAACTTGATGCTTTAAAGTACGCCAAAAAGTCTGTAGAGATTCTCAGTCATCCAGGTCAAGGTTGTCCCAAAGGTGCTTTTTCAGGAGGCAATTGGACTTTCTTGCTTTTTTGTTTTTTTTTTGAAAATGTTTCACTTCTCATCCAAGAAGCTTCTTCAGCTCTGACAAGATAGTGAGGAATTAAGGATTTGTATTCCTTGCAGACAGCTGGTCATTTGCATCCTTTTAGAGGGTCATTGAAGCACTTCGAGGTGTAACTGTGTCCCCAGGGTCTCCTGACTCCTGTAGTCTGCAATTGTTGCTCTGGAAATCCATTCCTCCTCCAAACCATTCAAAGGGAATAAGACAACCATGACCTGGATGACTGAGAATTTCTACAGGCTTTTAACTATACAATTTTGGATGAACACCCTTTGAATGGTGTTTGTCTTCAAAAGAAAAAACAAGAAAGTCCAATTACCTCTTTTTTAAAAATAAAGTTTTATTTGGGTTTTCACACATACAAAATACAAATAAAACACCTTTTTTGAAAATAGCATGGTCCCGGGTTGAACTTCTTTATATAGACACAAAACTCAATTTCATGCTCCTTTTTGTGTTCTATTCCATATCTTATACTATTCTACATTTTCTATATAGTCCAATTGCCTCTTGAAAAAGCACCTTTGGGTTAAAGTATGGTACTTAAATCCCCATCCTTCTCATCTTTTCTATCTTCTGCTATTGGTATCTTATGATTATATTACTTTGTTGTTTGTGTGTACACTGAAACCTTATTCAGCAGAGACAAAATCCTTCTGTGTCCAATCATACTTGGTCAATAAAATATCGTATCCCATCCTATCCTATCCTAGAAAACAAACAACATGCTAATATACATTTGCTTTTACTGTTTAGGGAACAGCTATTTTTTACTTCAGTCCAAATTCTAAAACAATGGAAAAGTGGGTCAGTCAACACACTCATATGCAATACTGAAAAACCAATTGATAAAGATATTAAAGTTTGTAAGGTTGACTGTTTTTATTTGACTTACAATCAACACAAATGTTTATAAAGAAAAAAGGCATTCAATGTTATAGGAAAAGCCACCATGGTTAACATGGCAACTATCTAACACATAGAAGCAGCATTTTAATGGTAAATATTTTGGCCTGCACATAGAAACAGAAAAAGAAGAGGCCAGAAAATACCTGTTCTGAAAGGCATTATAGTTCAATGGAAACACCAGGATTGGTAAAAGTATGAAACAAAGGCATTTCTGCTGATAGTGAAACTGGAATGTACAGGCAAAATTGACTGATTCAGAAAGGTATGATTTCTAATTATAATTCAGGAAGGGAGGAAGAATGGCATGCCTAAGTTGCACATGGATAGTTGAAAAGTATTTCTGAGAAAATATTAGATAATAAAAGCCTTAGTTTTAGACAAAAAAAATGTGAAGCCAAATTTCTCAAACTCGGGTTGACTAGAAATAGTCAAGAAAATTTATTGTTTTCTTTTTAGACAGTAAATTGAATATCAGTGATAGGATGATTTCATGTAAGTTAAAGCTATTATGTGGGAAGCTCCAGACACTTTCTAGATATGATATCTTAGAGACTAATACTTTTTAATCAACAATTTATTACTTTTAGTTCCATGATTGATCACTGCAATCTAGATCTTTGAAATTAGTTATTAATATTCTACTTTAGGCAATCAGTGGAGCAGCCAAGTAACTAAATTAGTTAGGATTGGGCCATGCATAAAACCAGATTGTACATTCACCAGAGAATAATAGGAGAAAAGGATTTTTCCTGGTATCAAATCAATCAAACCAACTCAAAGAAAGTAGCAAGCTTCTGTTCCTGGAAACAGGAATTGTTCATTAAGATCATGTGCATGTAATAGTGGTTAGAATAAGAATAAAGTGCAAAGATAGAATTGGCTGGGAGGAAACAGTCCAATGGTTTTCCATTCCCAGTCAAGTTGGGAAACTTGGTGTCTGCACTTCTTGAAAGAAAAGAACTAAAGAAAGGGAAGGAATAAGAACTATCCATTCTCTCTCTCTCTCTCTCTCTCTCTCTCTCTCTCTCTCTCTCTCTCTCTCTCTCTCTCTCTCTCTCTCTCTCTCTCTCTCTCTCTCTCTCTCTCCATATCCATAACACATGTATATAAAGTTATTATTATGGCTTGTACTTTGTTGGATTCATCTGTTTATTGTTCATTCTGCTGACTGCTAGAAGTTTGATCCTCACCAACTCAAGACTGACCCACTCTTCCATCCTTCTGAGGATGATAAAATGAAGATCCAGATTGTCGGGGGCAATGTGTTGATTCTATAAACCACTTAGAGAGGGCTGTAAAGCACAATGAAGAGATATATAAGTCAAACTGCTATTGCTATAGCTATTAACATGGAAAGCTAACAGGTACCTGCTAATTTCTTATAGTAGTACAATAACTTCTTTTAATAAACATTGTTGCTGTGGATTCAATTCAGGTCTTTTGGTATACTAACAGAAATGATAGTAGTAGAATTCTTTTTCTCTCCCATCTTTATACCACAGCACATGCTGCCAGTAAAATATAACATCAAAGGCACATAGGCTAACACAATAGTTTTTAGCAATAAAGGTATTTAATATTTCAAGAACTTAATAATTTTAAAGGAATATTTTAAGATACTGTAATTTCTGAATACTATGTTTTAAAGCAGGAAAGGGCTTCCTCTCACAAGCATTTTTTGCTAGCTGCCAATTAATAGATTGCAGAGGATCTATCTATCACATTTATAAGGCCTCCCACCTCAGGAAAAGTGATTCTGAGGCAGTGTACATCAATCAATAAAAACAAATATATAAAACAATTGTCACAGAAATATAAAGTCATTTATATTATATTAGATTTAAGATTTGAAAAAATGGCCAAAATGCCATATTTAGTGGAAATCCATAGGTAGAGAATTGAGCTCTATAACCAAGAGCTGGTTATGCCATGAAAGTTCTTTTATTTTGGTCTCTTGCTAGTGGTCCAGTTCTATGCTTCCCTATCCTCCCTATCTTGCTATCGTCATTGATCAAATTAGTGCCTGGAGTCATCAAAATTGGGACACTTGGAAATTTAGCTCACTTGCTAAGCTCCAGCTGCTGTAACCAACATCTAAGGGACTCTCTTGGGTATTCTGCATCTCCCATTCCCATCCTAATATGTTGCTCCCCATTATCCCTAAATATGCTTTCCATTGTAAACAATGTTACAGAATGTTACACCCAGAAGAATCCAATCTGCATTTTTGGTACTGTTAGACCCTCCACCCAGTGGTGGGATTCAAAAAATTTTACTACTGGTTATGTGGGCATAGCTTGGTGGGCGTGGCAGGAGAAGGATACTATAAAATCTTCAGTCAGAGGTGATATTTGCCAGTTTCCCAAACTTCTCAAAATTTCTACTACCGGTTCTCTAGAACTGGTCAGAACCTGCTGAATACCACCTCTGCCTCCACCCCAGTAAGTCTAAATGTATCATACAGTATGAGCTCTACGAAATCCATCTTGCAGCATTTGCAGATTAAGTAAAATAATTATGTTTAGCTACTTATTATCCCTGTCCAGTTGGATATCTAGAAACTGGAATGAGTAGAATAATGTGTAATGTGCATTCAGTAAGATCAGATGTACTTAATGTACTACACCTATTTAGCCATGTCATCTGACATTTTTCTTCCAAACCTCTCTTATAATGTAAAGTAATTTAATGTGAAATAATTGATCAGTGACAAGGTGTCTGGCTGCATATTCATACATCTGTGTGATTGTATAAACTGCTCTGTTTAGTGTTCTGAGATGAGGCAGTAGCTGAAAGGATCAGTAGAAAATGAAATCCATAATGAACTATCAATGTAAGCCAATGTTCATCAGGATAGGAAATCTCCCTTCAACAGTGGTCACAAAGTCCAACCAACCCAAAAGCTTCCAATCCTTGACATCCAGAACATGAGGGGTATTCTTTCCTCTACAATGAGAAATTCATTAGACAAAAAAGTTTCCTACATTGCCATTTCAGGCAAAATGAAAATCCAGTAACTCAAGTTGCAATTGACTCATCTTTTGCAGCATCATTCTCATTCTTCACTGCTTTTAATGACCAAAACAACTTTTCAATTCTCACCTTCTCTTGCCAAAATTTCTCAAGAATGTCAAATGATTCCCTTTAATTATTTATGAGAAGGTTTTTGCTTATCATTTTCAATAGTTTTTTTAAAAAATATTCAAAGCAAAGCACCTTCCATAGCTTTGAAGGGAATAAATTAGAAGTACTCATTAGCAATGTTAGAATGCTAATGCATTCTATTCTAATTACATTCTGTGATTGTTGTCATGCTGATTTGATGATCTGTGTGGCCAACAGCATCATGAACCACCTTTGATAAAGTGGATTAGCCAAAGCAAAACTGATCTTTGTGAACCTATTGTGAATATGAAATGTATGATCTGTTAAGAAGAAGTAAATGATTTGTTATTGTTTTTTTCTTGCTTTCTTTCTAAGGCATTTCTAAGACATTTATTTGATTTACTTTTGGATTGACCAATTCAGGAATTTTCTGTATTTTTTTATCATCTAGAAGGTGGCTTTTTGTTAGATATACAGTATAAAATTCCATGTGCCAAAGAGATCTTTGTAAAATGTATCTTTATTTTAATTATGCAAAAAAGTACAAGGAACACAATAATAAGAACATTTTTAGCAGGCTCACTTTTTCAGATATGATTTTTTTCAGAAAATTGATCCTAAAAGCCTAAGTCTCTAGCTAATTTCATGTAAAAATAAGGCACTATTATACATATTTCAGCTGCTCTATAACAATTTCCTCTCATCACATGAGTATGCTTGGGAATTTTAAGTGATAAGAGTTGGACATTCCAGGTGCCTTTGGCTTTTAGTCATGCTGGCCACATGACCACGGAGACATCTTTGGACAACTTTGGCTCTTCGGCTTTGTACCAGAAATGAACACCGCCTCCTAGAGCCAGGAATGACTAGCATGTATGTGTGAGGGGAACCTTTACATTTGCCTTACATTTACCTTAAGAGTTGGACTAGAGAAATGACTATGGTATATAGATATGTCACAGTTCAAATGCAAAACTACTATTGGCAAACAAGTTAAATTCTAGCTAGCAATTAAACATGAAATAGAAGATGGTTGATAATCGAACAACTTTTTATCTAAATGAAATTCTGACTATGTTGGCATGTTTTATCAGGTTGACAACACTTGAAGATCAGACAGAATTGAACATCTTGCTTCTTCTGGACTTTTGGAAAATCAAAAGGAATGTTTTGCTCCTTTGCATAAAACAAAAAGTTTTTATTGTATAAATAGAATTGGAACAAATTGGACTTTAAAGAGTTGTCTTTGTTAACTGGGTATTTCTGATCTTCCCATCACTCTATATTTTGTCTGGCCAGTTTAATAATAGGAATTGGAAATGAGGAAGTGTCTTTGTATATGTATGTGTATACGTGTGTGTGTGAGTGTGTGTGTGTGTGTGTGTAAAATGAGCCAAAACAATTACATTTTAACTAATATTCTTGAATAGTTTCTGAGTCTGTAGTGAACATTTTCAACTTTGGCAAGTGCATGTTCCAAGTAGTGAGAACTCTATTATTCAATTTAGTTTTAGACAATTCTTGTCCAAGAAGAATCTATTGTGTTAGCATATGTAAAAGAAATCTTCATCCAAAAATTGTTCAATAAATGTTGATGTTGCTGTAACTCTGTTTAGCATCATTCTCATTAGCATTCTGTCCCAGTAAAGCAGCAGAAGAAGAGAGCAGCAGCCTAAAGCAACAGGTCTTTTTTTCTTGGTTAAAAAAGAAAAGAAAGAAAACTAGCTTAAGACACCTTGTGAATATTTAATAAATTCCTCTAAAGTAGTGTGATCACTCCAAAATATCAGTACTCCAAAAAAGATTTTGTCCTTACCAGTCCAAAAACAATTCTGAAAAAAGTAAGGGACAGCTAGCTATATCAGCCCAGTCTAACTTAGATTCAACCTGTCATTTGGTAATTACTGTTTATGTTAATGGCCTGTTTAAATATATGTATCAATTTGTACATAGACTGAACTATCTCAGAGAAATTCCTACTGAAATTAATAATACCATTTGTGTAAAGTAGAAAATGAAGTATGTGTAATAACAAAGCCTTATTCATTTTTCTATCATCTGGACCAGAATCTGGAATCAGTAATTGCTTCAATGGGGGAATGACAAAATGAAGCATAATTCAATCAGAATTATGAATGGTATGTGGTTCAATTATTTGGATCAGTGTCAGCGAAAAAAGGGAGGGGAAGCCTAAAGTATTTCCTTTATTGTAAACCATAGCAATAGAAAGAGACATAATGTTTATCAACATCTGTTAAAAATCTGTGACATGCTTATGTTGCTCAAGGACTAAGAGCAACAGAAAGGTTGTTAATGCACCAATATGCATTCTTCAGTAAAACTACTCTGAATTTGACCTAAATTGTGATTTTTTTGTTATCATAAATTCTGACTTTTAAACTGATAACAGTGTCAACTTAATATTTAGAGATTAAAAGACAAGAAAGTGGCTACTTCTCTGTTCTGGCCTTCTTCAAGGCTTCAGGACCAGTGTCACACAAGGTGGATGATTTGTTGGTTTCAACTTTCTTTAACTTATTCAGTATCTCTGCCTCACTAGCCTGGAAGTCATCCATGAGAGAAGATACAACAGTCAGCTTCCAAAGGCACATTTTTAGTGTTCTTTTTTTCTGTAAAACATTCATTTAATGCTTCAGTTCATTTGTCATCCTCTGTGATTTCATTTCCCATTCATTCCAGTAATGTTACTACTTCCTCTCTCACTGATTCCACAAGGAGCTAATCATTCTTTTAAACTTTCCTGTCTATCATTAAACTTTTTTTTCCCATCTCAGCAACCACAGTTCTTTGGAATTGCTGCAACACAAACCTTATTACATGTGTTTCTCATAATTATGAGGGTTCTCAGCAAGATATTACACATTATGAGAACACATTAAGCATTATGGAAGAGTTTATACATTAAAGGCTAAGCTGTTTCAGCTTTTTTACCATCAGCTTAAAAATGATTTCTTTGTTGAGCACCATGTAAACATCACTGATATCAGAAAGTTAATCAAAATCTCTCTCTTAATACATAGGAAATATTGGTTTTACACTGAAAATGGTTCAGTTGCTGGATTTAAACCACACCTCAGTACATTTTACTTAAACAAATTGTTCTGTCCCTAATTAGCATTCTTGAGATCCCTGCGCTTTGATTGGCCAAAGCGCGGGACACTCTGATTGGTCAGGCGAGCCGCGCCGATTGGCTCGCTAAGAATCTCCCGCGATTGGTCCATTCGAATTGCGGGAGATTCAAAGTGGTGCCATTGGCCGCGGCCGCTGCGGCTGAAAGAATAAAAGCCGCGAACCTTTTGCGAAGAGCCAGTTCGGTTCCTACTTTAATAAAAGAGCATGATTTGAAGTCATCGACTCCTGGCATCATTTCGCGGACACAACACTGGTGACGAAGGTGGGAACCGAACCCTGAACCGAACCACGTGTCCGACGGAAGCCAGACGAACCACCACGATGGTGAAAATCGCACCCCCCACACCCTTCAACCCCGCCACCAAGGACTGGGAATCATACTCCGACCGATTCCGCATGTTCCTCGAGTGCAGAGACCTGAAGGACGCCACCGGCCCCATGAAGCGCGCCGTCTTCCTGACCCACTGAGGGACCGAGGTATTCAAGATGGCCAAGGCGCTTGCCAAACCCGCTGATGCAACCACGATGGACTGGGACGTCCTCGAGCCAATACTTCGGCGGCACTACGCTCCAGAGGTACCCATCCTGATCCGACGAAATGAATTTTACCGTCGGGACCAACGGTCGGGTGAGAGCTTCAGCGACTTTGTCGCCGAGCTACGGCGCCTAGGGGGGCTCTGCGAATTCGACAACCTGAACGACGTCCTGCGAGACAGAATCATGCTCGGTTTGTGGGACCCTGTCCTCCAGAGCCGGCTGATGGCCAAGGGCAACATCAGCCTAGCAGACACCCTCACCACAGCCGCAGCCGCCGAAGCAACCCAAACCTCCGCCGACCGCATGTGCAGACCGAACACTGGGGGCCGCAGCGGAAACAACAACCCTGCGAGGTCGGCCGAGGCCCAACCCGAGACGACCACCCACCAGGGCGACTTCCACTCGGCATCGGGGACTTCCGATGACGAGGAGGACATCAATCGCCTCCAGACAGGCCGTGACCAACAGAACCGGCGGGGTCGTGAGTCGAGGACCAACTGTGCCAGTTGCGGCGGCGACCACCCCAGGTCGGAATGCCGGTTTTTCGAATCGATCTGCCGGCATTGCGACAAGAAGGGACACATCGCCCGTGTCTGCCGCCAAAAAAAGAACCGCAGCCCGGCACGATGGGACCAGAGCGACTGGAGGAGAGAGAACACACCACACCGGACCAGAGATCGCCCCTCGGACAACAGATGGGACCGGAACGGACGATCCCTGCGAGGCGGCGATAACCGGCGAAGAGAGGAGACACATCAGACGGTCACCATCGGCCACGCCATAAGCAATGATGCCCGGAAGGTCCATGTGGAGGTAGGCATCGAGGGCGAGCCATGCAAACTGGAGGTGGACTCCGGGTCCTACCTCTCCATGATAGCATGGCATGAAATAAAGCGCTTGGAGCCTACCCTCCAAAGGAGGAACCTAGACAGCCAGAGACTCATCGTAAAGGACTACCAGGGAAACCGCATCCCGGTAGTCGGAACCAAACACTTCAACATCACATATAAAGGGCACACCAAAAGGCTTCCCCTGACAATCATCGACCGCGACCGCCCAAGCCTACTGGGACTGCAATGGTTCGCCCCGCTCGGCATCGCAGTCACGGGAGTCGACCACGTCACCGACGACAGCTGGGAGCAGCAACTGGCCCGGGAATTCCATGAGGTCTTCGATGGAAACCTAGGCAAGTACCGAGGGCCCCTTATATCATTCAGCCTAGACCCAAACGTCCCCCCAAAATGCCTGAAATCAAGGCGGGTGCCATTCACACTTAAACCCAAGATAGACGAGCAAATTGACAAGCTCGTCAAGCAAGGGGTCCTACAGCCCATAGACCACGCCCGGTAGGAGACCCCCATAGTCACCCCGATCAAGCCCGATGGGTCGGTGAGGATCTGTGGGGACTATAAGGCCACCCTAAATGGCGCGCTACAACAAAGCGCCTACCCCGTCCCAGTAGTGCAACACCTACTGGGAGGGGGCAAGGTTTTCGCCAAGCTCGACCTCGCCCAGGCATACCAACAGTTGCCAGTCGACGAGGAAACGGCAGAAGCGCAAACCATAGTCACCCATCGGGGAGCATTTAAATGCAACCGACTCCAATTCGGAGTCAGCGTGGCACTGGGAATATTCCAAAGCCTAATGGAAAGACTATTGCAAGGCATCAAAGGGGTGGTACCTTACTTCGACAACGTCCTAGTGTCGGCAACCAACCAAGCCGAACTAGAGGGTCGCCTAAGGGAGGTCCTAACCAAATTCAAAGAGACTGGGCTCAAAGTCAAGAGGGAGAAATGCCAATTATACACAGAACAGGTAGAATTCCTAGGATACCTCCTAGACCGTCATGGCATTCACCCCACAAACCAAAAAATCAAGGCCATCAAAGAAGCACACACACCCAAGTCAAAGACAGAACTACAGGCATTCCTGGGGCTACTTAACTTTTATAATGTCTTCCTGCCCCAAAAGGCGACGGTGGCAGACCCCTTGCATAGGCTCCTGGACAAGGCGGCGACCTGGACTTGGGGGAAACGCGAGCAAGCCGCCTTCCAAAGAACAAAGGACCTCCTCACTTCGGACGCCGTCCTTATACAGTATAACGAGACCCTACCTCTGGCCATCACATGCGACGCATCACCTTTTGGCGTCGGCGCTGTCCTCAGCCATTCCCTCCCCGACGGAAAAGAAGCGCCCATCGCGTTCTTTTCAAGGACCCTCACCAAACCGGAGCAGAATTATAGCCAGCTGGACAAAGAGGCTCTGGCTATCATTGCCGCTGTAAAAAGATTCCACGAGTACCTCTACGGCCGGACATTCACCATCATAACAAACCACAAGCCGCTGCTGGGAATCCTTGCAGGAAACCGGGCCACCCCGAACATTCTGTCTCCCCGAATGACAAGGTGGTCCAAGTTCCTGGCAGCCTACAACTATGGACTCATACACAAACCAGGTAAGACGATCTCCCATGCAGACGCCTTAAGCCGCTCGCCGCTACCGGAACCTGACATCGACCCAGCACCCACGACGACCACCCTCAGCATAGAGACTCTACCCAACCTGCCCATAACCGCGTCAGACATTGCCCGAGAGACTAATAAAGGCAAATGTCTGGTGCGGGTGTTGCATTGGGTAGAGAAAGGGTGGCCGGAAAGGGACAACGACGAGTCCGTCAAAACATTCCGAAACCGGCAAACGGAACTCTCGTTATTTAAAGGGTGCATACCATGGGGGATAGGGTGGTCATTCCAGAAAAGCTACAAGGGAAGGTTCTGGAACTGCTACATGAGGGGCACCCTGGCATCGTTAGGACTAAAGCTCTGGCCAGAAGTTACGCTTGGTGGCCAGGGATGGACAAACAAATTGAGACCTGGGTAGCAAGGTGCCAACGATGCCAGGAAACTAGGCCAAGCCCACCCACAGCACCCGTCCTAGAGTGGGAAACCCCAAGGGGACCTTGGTCTAGGATTCACATAGACTTCGCCGGGCCCACAAAAGGACACACCTTCTTTATAACAGTAGACGCTTACTCCAACTGGCTGGAGGTAAGCAACATGAAGACAACAACCACTGAGGCCGTGATCAAAGAACTCTGCAAACTCTTTGCAACGCACGGCCTCCCAGACGTCGTCGTTTCCGACAATGGTCCCCAATTCACCTCGCTGGAATTCGAAAAATTCCTAGCGGAAAGGGGCATCTGCCACGCGCTGACAGCACCGGCGCACCCGGCGGCAAATGGTAGGGCGGAACGGATGGTGCAATTCACTAAGAAAACCATCCGGAAAATAGACCACGGGGAGATCCAGGAGAAAATAAACAAACTACTCTTCATCCAACACATAACCCCAAATACCACAACGAATAAGAGCCCAGCCGAACTATTAATGGGGAGGAAATTAAGGTCCCCACTCGACAGGTTACACCCCACGTATAACCCGGAGAAGCCCCCAGACTCAAACAGCAAACACCGAAATTTCGCACCAGGTGACCCTGTATAGGCAAGAAACCTGACGGGAGACCCACTATGGATACCGGCCGTCATCACACAAATAACAGGCCCACACTCGTACCGGCTACAAACAGCAGACGGACGAGCGTGGAAACGCCACATCGACCAATTAAGGTCAAGGACTGCCAACCAAGAGACCACCGACGCACAAACAGGCGAAACCAACCCCCACAACACAAACCAAGGGGGGAGGGAATACCCCGGGGACCAAAACCAAAGAAGAATAAACCAGCCGGAAAGCATCCATCACGACCCCTCGCCAGGAAGAGGCAGCCAGGCCAGCTCGATTGACCCGGAAAGACTGAGCAGGAGCGGCGAAACCCGCAGCTCAACCAACCCGGGAGGTCCAGGAGGGAGCTACGGAGAGCAGCCCGGCCCGACCGAGCAGCCGGTTCCCACGACGGCATCAGGAGCAACAGAGATCCCAACCGAACCGGCCGGGATCCAACCTACGACTGAGCTGCGCAGGTCCAGTAGGCTCAGACGGAGCCCCGCCTACCTACGTGACTACACGACGTAAGGACTGAACCAAGAGGGGAGGGGTGTTCTGTCCCTAATTAGCATTCTTGAGATCCCCGCGCTTTGATTGGCCAAAGCGCGGGCACTCTGATTGGTCAGGCGAGCCGCGCCGATTGGCTCACTAAGAATCTCCCGCGATTGGTCCATTCGAATCGCAGGAGATTCAAAGTGGTGCCATTGGCCGTGGCCGCCGCAGCTGAAAGAATAAAAGCCGCGAACCTTTTGCGAAGAGCCAGTTCGGTTCCTACTTTAATAAAAGAGCATGATTTGAAGTCACCGACTCCTGGCATCATTTCGCGGACACAACACAAATGCTGTGAGATATTGCTAGAAAAAGAATCAAGGATGTTGACTCTTGATTCATGATGTAAATTATTTCCAATTATAGCAACAATATTGATAATATTAAATATTAATATTAAATTAATAGGAAACCATCTTTCATTATAGAAAAGAGTGATTGCTGAAATTTCCTCTATGAAACTAATAGTCAGGTCTATGGGTATCATCATCATCATCATTATTTTTTTAAAAAAGTAATAGAAACAGGGAAGAGAAGTTGGAGTTAATAATATGGGCACATTCCTAAGGAGATATTACAGCTGCATAATGGGAATTTCATGCAGAAAATCTATGGCACTTGAGATGTTGAACTATAGCTCACATCTTCCATTATCATATTCAACATATTGAATAGGGCTTTATAGCTATTGGAATTAAACAATATCTTGAAGCCACATGATGACCATCTCTGAACTGCAAGTGGATTAAAAATAAATCAGAGCATGGACACTAAATAATTAAATAACATAATAATAAAGCTGGAAGGGACTGTGAAGTTTTCTAGCTCAAGCAAGAGACCCTATACTTTTCCAGATTGTCCAGTGGCTGTCCAGTCTCTTCTCAAAAGCCTTCAGTAATGAAGTACCCATAACTTCTGAATGCCATTCCACTACTGGTTAATTGTTTTCACTGTTAGGAAATTTCTCTTTAATTCTAGATTGCTTTTCTCCTTTATGATATTAGGAACCCACAAAGCCAGGAAACGCCTCCTCAGAAAGGCTAAAACTATTTTGACTGAGATTGGCTATAATAATATAATCTTGCAAATCTGATTGTACTCTTGCTCTTCTCCTTATTCTTAAGTAAATTAGGCAGGCATCTACCTGTGCTGCTTTCAAATGTTAGCCGTATTTTGGATTTTAAAAATGCTTCAACCTTTTTATGTATATCTCCTTCTAGCCCAACTTCCTTATTCTCTGCAGAACCATACAATTCGTATTTCAACCCTACATTTGCCAATGCCATCAGCATAATTAGGAGGCTATCTGTTACTTGGCTATTTAAAGTTGAAAGTGATGTATGGAATCCAGCTGCCTGTTTGTTGAGAGTTTGAACATTTGAACAGTTACTTTGTTACACCTGGAACCCAGTATACTTGGACAAAAATATAATTTCACAATACTGGATAATCCGGCATTTGATGCTTCTATCCTTCCCATCAAGTAGTCTTTACTGGAATTACTTTTTCACTCAAACATACCCATAAAACTTTGTCAAGTTTAATTTATAGGCTAAGCAATGAAAGCACAGAAATAGCTTTGACAAATAACAAAAGAGATTGATAATAGTGATGTTTTTAAAAGCTAAAATGGGATGGGAGGAAAAAGAATAAGAGCATTGCTCCAAGCAAGACTACCAGCTGTCATTTGAATTGGTAATTCAAAAGAGTTTTTAGTGGCAACAAACAACAACAAAAATGTTGATGAAGATATTCAAAGTACATTTTGCTTTGCTATCAGGTATTTCAAATAGTTAAGCTTGTCCAAGGGGATTCAAAGGACAGCTTGTATTTAGCTTCTGAATTGGCAATGATTATTTCTTTTTTCTTCTAGACATAAAATAACTGTTGTACTGATTTTTGGCTATTCTTAATCTGTCTTTTAACATGAATTGAGGATATAACTCAATTAGTATACCTATGCCTGAGAATTACAGAAATCGGAATCTGCATTATCACAATTAAACTTGACTCTGTTTCTTATCTATTCAGATGCAAGTGACATTAAATTCTATGGAACTTACTTTCCAGAAAGCATCTTGACATTTGCAGCCTAAAATATGCATCAAAATTGTACAAAAGTAACTTGTTATCCAATAACTTTCTATCAATACAAGAGAATATTTGTGGCTCACAATTGAACTGTGGGTCCTTGGAACCCTCTGAGTTTGGTTGCTTCTTTGCAGACATTTCATTACCATCAAGGGAACATCATCAGTGCTAGAGAGCATCCCAGATTATCGAGGAACTACCAAGAACATTCTCACCAATGTAGCCACTTGTATATAAACAGAGAGCAAATTCCACTCCCTTCTAGCACTGATGATATTACCTAGCTGAATAATGGAATATCTGCAAGAGAACAGAAGAGAGCAACAAGGACACCACTTTGCACTACATATTAAGGATTGGATATGCAGTTTTGGAAGTTAATACTACTTTTCTATGAACTATATCTACACAGAAATCGACACGCTTACATAAATGAAGGATAAATATACATTCATTAAGAAGTCCCTGCCAATTTTTCAAGGTAAATTAGAAAAAAAGAACATGTCCAAAAAATAAAATGGAATTTAGATTAGGAGCATTTTTTCTCTTATAGTGGAAAAACTAGAGAAAATGTATTTTTATTGTAACCAGACACTGTCTGGGATCCTATATGATCATTGCCTGCTCCAAGACATCTAAACAGGATGAAATAGGAGCCTGTTGAAAACAAGAAATTAAATAGCATTCAATGCTGTCCCTCAAGACAACTGATAAATTTAATTTTCATTCCAAGTACATTAAGTAATTTTTTTCCATACCAATAAATATATTGCCATCCTAAATTGCCATGAATTTCAATTAGTAGGTGCTCTTTTGTTTGTTCATATTGTAGACATATTTCATTTAGAATATTTCTCATTTTATAACTGAGTATATTATAATATCCTCTTAAATTCCCATATTCTGTTGTCTGCTAATCAATTCTTATGCATCATTTGGAGAGGCTTGTTAAAACTGGATTATGATATTTAATTTCATTCTTCACCTTAAACTACTCAAAAGATTCCTGAGAAAATGCCTATATAGCTGTGATCATTTTTTAAAAATCTATACAGTTATTAAAGTGAAAATCAGATTGTTTCGGATGTTACAATTTATTCTATAATAAGTTAACTTATGTTATAATACCCTATTGTTCACTTTATATGCCAGATTTAAGGGATTCGGTCTTAGGGGGGAAAAAACTATTTCACATTTTAGTATGTAAATATTCTTAAAAGTTTATATTATGGAATTTCTCTTTATTAAATTACACAGTTATGGTACAATCTATCATAATTTAAAACACTAACGGTATTCAAATTAGCCCCTTGGAAGTAGCATAGAGCATACTATTCTCTCTAAATCTACCAAACACTCCATCAGCATTTCAACCAAAAATAATAACCTTTACATATCTATGGAGATTCTCAGTCATCCAGGTCAGGTTGTCCCAAAAGTGCTTTTTTTCTAGAGGCAACTGGACTTTCTGGTTTTTCTTTGAAGACGTTTCACTTCTCATCCAAGAAGCTTCTTCAGGTCTGACTCGCTAGTGGGGAATGGAAGGATTTATACTTCTTGCAGATAGCTGGTCATTTGCATTCTTTTAGAGGGTTATTAAGGTCACCTGGGGGTTTAACTGTGTCATCAGGGTCACCAGAGTGATACAAATTGGTGTGGAGTCTTCTTGAAACTGTTGAAAGTACTGTATTATAGATTGGAGATAAATGATGTTGTATCCCTCCTGTTGATATTTAAAGAGGCCATCTATTTCTATGACCTATAAAAAGATAGATATTTTATAGCAGAACTTCTATTAAATTTTAACTAAATGGTTGGCAATCATGATTTGCTATAAGAAAAATAGTGGATTAAAGCATTTATTAATCTTTTTTAGAAGAACTTTATTGTCATTGTACAAGTACAACGAAACTGTGGATGGACCCCAGCAACTGTTCGCAATACAATAAAACCAAAGCACTTAAAAATGAAGATAAGAAAAATAGAGTACCCACATCTCCATTTGCAATTTGAGAATACAGTATCTACGAATATACACAAAATATACATCCAACACTGACTGTAACGCTTTGCCGAATATAATACACAAGAGATGGATTGTACTGTAATATATTATTATACATCTGAATGGGGTATTGAGATTTCACATCTTTTCACATCTTAATAAGGTAGTGACTTCATGTTTATTTGCAGTTCAGATGGCCCAGGAAAAAAAAACTATTTGTTAGTCTAGTGGTGTGGGATTTTATTGACCTAAAACGCCATCCAGACGGCAGCAGGTCAAAAAGATAATTGCCAGGGTGTGAGGGGTCTTCTATGATGGCCTTGATTCTGCTTTGGCAGCGGGACCTGGCTAAGTCTTCCAGGGAGGTCAGAGGGCCAATGATCTTTTGAGCTGTGTTTATCACCCTCTGTACAGTTTTCCTGTCCTCAATTGTGGAGCCTGCATACCACACACCCAGACAAGATGTCAGAGTGCTCTCCACAGAGGCTTTATAGAAAGCCAGCAACAGCTTCTTATCCAGATTGTTCTTCCTGAGAACCCTCAGGAAGTGCAGCCACTGCTGAGCCTTCTTCACTATGGCCTTGGTATTAGGGGACTAGGAGATATCAGCTGAAATATGGATGCCAAGGAATCTGATCGTAGGGACAGTTTCCACTCATTCTCCGTTGATGTTGAGTGGGGCGTGGTCCTGTCCATGTTTCCTGAAGTCCATTATCAGTTCTTTGGTTTTATGGACATTCAGTGACAGATTGTTCTGTGAACACCAGATAGACAGGTTCTCTACTTCTGCCCTATATGCCGTCTCATCCTCTCTGGAAATGAGACCAATCATGGTCATGTCATCCGCAAACTTTATGATGGTGTTTGTTGCGTGGCTTGGTGAGCAGTCAAAGATGTACAAGGCATACAGCAGGGGGCTCAAGACACAACCCTGGGGGGAACCAGTACTGAGTGTAATAGTGGAAGAAAGGTGGGGGCCAAGTCTAATACACTGTGGTCTGCTTGTCAAAAAGTTCTTAAGCACGTGGGGGTGGGGACCTGCAGATTATACATTATTATCTGGGATGGTAGTGTTAAACGCAGAGCTGTAGTCCACAAAGAGCATCCTCACATAGCTCTGTTTGTTCTCCAGATGACTCAGCGCTCTATGAAGTGTGATGCCCACAGCATCCTCTGTAGATCGGTTTGCTCTATAAGCAAACTGATATTGATCAAAGGAAGGCAGGAGGCAGTCTTTGATGTGCTGTGAAATTAGTCACTCAAAAACCTTCATAATGGAGCTTGTTAACACTATGGGCCTATAGTCATTGAGAGTGTTTATATTTGTTTTTTGGGGAACAGGGATGATGGTTGCAGCGTTCAGGCATTATGGAATGATGGCATGTGTTAAAGATAGATTGTACAGCTCTGTAAGTATTTCTGCCAACTAGTCAGCACACACTTTAACTACTGCACAAGGAATGCCATCAGGTCCAGCAGCTTTCCTGGGATTTACTGCTCTCAGTGTTTTTCTCACCTCATGCACCTGAAGAGAAAGAGGTGCAGCATCGTGGTCCTCATTAGGCAATATGTCCAGGTTCCTGGTGGTCTCAAAGTGTGCAAAAAAGCTGTTTAGCTTCTCTGCCAGAGTGCTACTACTCTCACTGTTTGTTGGGGCCTGTATCCCCCTCCACATCTGCCATGGGTCACTGCCATTAAAGTGGCCTTCGACCTTCCTCCTATACATCTCCTTAGCATGTTTGATTACCCTTCTCAGCTCAGCTATGGCAGTGCTGTACTGTGAGGTGTCACCTGCTCTGAAAGCCAGGTCACAGGCCCTGATCAGAGTCTGGACTTTGCTGGTCATCCAGGGTTTCCTGTTTGGGAAGGCCCATATTGTTAAGTCTGGAGCTTGGGTGCGAATGATGGAGACGAGCCAGTAGAAACAGTGAACTTCAAACTCTTTATTTACATATTGTGACAGCTCAAACTGGAGGGCTGCTATAGCCTTTCTTATATAGGCAACTTATTAACTATTCAACCAATAGCAAACCTGGAGCGCTAGCTCCGTTAACCAATGGGAATGGCCTGTAAATGGCCAATCAGATGCTCCTGAACAGACCAATCCGATCCTGCCATTAACAGCCAATCAGAAGTGCAGGGCCAGAACCCTGCACTTGACTTCAAGCTCAAGATACTTTTATTGGTATTATTCATTCACAACACATATGAATTTGTCCACAGTGACATTTTCTACACAGGTCTTCATGTAGAAAAGCACAGTCTCCGTGTATAACTTGATGTCCTGTTGTTTTAAGATGCTCTAATCTGTATGGGCAAAACAGTCCTGAAGCTGGGAGAGGGCATTTTCAGGCAAGCATCTAATAGTTTGACTGCTAGGTTTAGTTCTCTTCCTAAGAGGAGTATAGGCTGGTAGTAAAAGCAGGGTGAGATGGTCTGATTATCCTAAGTGAGGAAGAGTTTTTGCTCTATAAGCATGCTTAATATTTGAATAAACATGATCAAGTGTGTTTTTTCCCCTGGTTGGCCAATTAACATGTTGGTAAAATTTGGGGAGCACAGTTTTTAGGCATGCTCTGTTGAAATCCCCAGCAATGATGTGAATGCCCTCAGGATGAGCTCTCTGCTACATGGTAATTATGTCTTGAAGGAGACTGAGCGCCATGCTAACATTAGCATCTGGAAGTAAATATACGGCAGTGATGGTAACTACTGTTAGCTCCTGTGGCAGATAAAACGGTCTACACTGAACAGTCATGGCCTCTAAATCTGGTGAGCAATGGCTGTTTGTTATTTTGCTGTTTGTGAACCAGTCTTTACGTACATAAATAATTAGGCCCCCTTCCCTTCTCTTACTGGAGGCTATATTGCGATCTTAATGGTGCAAGGTCCGGTCCGCTAGCTGCACTGTAGCATCAGGGATTTGCAGGTGCAGCCAGGATTCTGTGATGATTAGCAGACAGCACTCACAAATTGTGTGATTGTGGGAGATCTGCAACTGTAGTTCATCCACTTTGTTTACAAGGGATCTGGCGTTTGTGAGGAACATAGATGGTAATGGGGATTTCTGCAGTCTCTTCCTCAACTGAGTTAGCAGGCCCGCTGTGCATCCCCGCTTCTGTTTTCTCTCCCTACGCCATCTTCTTCAAATTTATTTTTGGATTGAAAAATGGAATGAAGGAATTTAGAAAATTTATTAGGACTGAAAATGTTTATGCGTATAAATGTTCTATCAATTGAATCTGTTTTAAGAATTGTGATTGATTATCCCAAAGATGCTTTTTTTCCCAAGAGGCAACTGGACTTTCTGGTTTTTCTTTGAAGACACTTCAATCCTCATCCAAGGGGGCTGAAGGAGCTTCTTGGATGAGAAGTGAAATGTCTTCAAAAAAAAAAAACCCAAAAAAACCCAAAAAGTCCAATTGCCTTTTGAAAAAAAAAAAAAAAAAAAAGCACCTTTGGGATGACCATGAGATGGATTACTGAGAATATGATGAATTATGATCTTGATCTTGAGGTACACGAATTTCTCAAATTTGAATCTCTGCTTATTTAGCCTCTATTTAAACATCTCTTCTGCCCTGCTTTATACCAAGTTGCCATTTTTAAACTCATTCAAATAAAAATATTCATAAAGATGTTTGATTAAAGTGTTTGTTTGCATGTTTATTTAAACTTGCAACTAAATATAGAGACAAAATTTTAGAGAATTTTTATTCATATTTATGTAAAGCTGACCTCAGAATAACAAAACTTTTAAATGGAAATTAGTTCTTCATGGTAGGAAAAAAACAAAATAATGACCTAGATTCTAGTGCCACAGTCATCCTATGCAATACAGAGAATTTCACCTTACTTCGTTCAGTATTCTAAATAATCAAACATTGCATTCCACTAAAAGTAAATATCCAATCCTAAAAAATAATGGGATGAAAATATAGCAGTGAAATACAAAGATCAAATACATTGGGGAAATTTAGAAAGCAGATTATGCTCAACCATTTCATCTTGCGTGAAGCAAAATACTTAGTAACAAAAGTGAGTCTTAGAAATCAAAGTGTTTTTTTCAATTGATGATCCAATTACACCAAAATAGAATATCTGTAAAGAAGGATTATGGAGAATGGAAATCTTACATTTTCTTTATCAAAAATGAAAAAGGTAAGCTAGTTTTTATTCATAACAAAGGGGGGAATAACACCCAAGCATCTGCAGTGTTTATTAAATAACTGTTTTATAATTCTTCTCACAAGAAGAGTATTTGGCAATCTGTATTATGACAGAGTACTATGAAATCTGCACATACCTAGGTACAAACAAATGATTGACAGAATGAATGAGATTTCTAAGAAGCTTGAACTTGGATGGTTCCTCTCAAAAACAATAGAAATTAATGAAAAAAGGAGGGGTACATTGCACTGAAAACAAAAAACTGGACATCCATAATTTTAAGGCTATTGCTGTAGGTACAAATCTAAACAGTTTCCTAATCCAAAATATCTGCCAAGAATAATGGGCTCCCATTCTAATTTTTCAAAATCTAGTTGATGAAATGGAATCTCAATCAAATTGTGAATGGATTTCCTAACAGCTGCATTTGGAAAGAAAATACCTAAGAAATCTCTAACGAAGATGGGGAGGAAAGCCTGGTGTATATGGGGGAAAAGATTACCAGTATTCACCTATTGTACAGCATGGTAAATCTAATAGTATAAACTCTGAGTATATAACATTAATATAATGATCTGCCATGCCTTTCCTTCCCCCTCTCTCCCTGACTCTCTATCTATCTGTCTGTCTGTCTGTCTATCATCCTTCCAGTCATCTCTATCACATTATATATGTATTAAGGAAAATAGTCCAAGTTCATAGACAAGTCATTGAGTTACAGATATAAAACCTTTCTTCCATTTCTTTTAATTAAACAAAGAAGCAAAATGTACTGGAATGGGTTTATAATTAAATAGAATGAGAATCAAATATGAATTAAATGCCTATTTTATATGTTGCAAATGTAGATGTACACAACCTTTTTATCTAGATAGGTGGATCTGTAACTTATATTTTCTCCCACATTTCTTTAAATTAAAATTTTACTAATAAACAAAAATGCTTATGAAAAAATGAAATAATTAACAGAAAAGTTTTTACAAACATTCCTAATATAACATTTCAATTCTGCTTCAATTTACTTATTTCCCTTTTCTTACCCCTTCTCAGATTTGTAGATTCAGGTGTGACATAAACTCATTTCATTAGACTGTTTGCAGCTGAAAGTTATAATTTAAGGGATATTTGGTATATCTATGTGAATTCTTTTATTAACTAGGATTTTAAATATTGAAAGAGTGAACCGGAAATTATTGAGTTGTTATAAAAATTATTAAGGTATTTTATTAGGATTATTAAAATTAGGCATTTCTTGGGGGAAATTGTTCAAGAATATATAAGAAAATGTATTTGTGTGTGCTGCTTTTAATCCCATGCACTTAATTGTGATTTTCCCTCTTTTTAAAAAAATCTCATTGACTGAAAAATAATGCAAAAGAGGTTATGTCGAAATAACAGACTATCTATTCCTACACAAACTAGTTTTTGGAATTCAATATATTGTATTCACCAATATAATTGTGGGAATATATGATATGATTCTTTTTATAAGAGGTGATAGCAACCAGGCAGAAATCAGGCTTTTATTTCAAAAGTGCTTTATTATAAAAATATGTACAAAATAATCTGGACCATTTTAAACCTTATCTCTTTAGAGTCGTAAGGATTTTTTTTCTATTTTAACTCAGTTCCTTTTAATTAGACTTCACTTTTTAACCTTGAAACTCTCTCTCTCTCTCTCAACACATTTCTCTTTCCGAATATTCTTCTTGGTCTCACTTTTCCCTGATTAACATAATTAACATTTTTTTAAAAGACACCTTGTACTGCTTTATAATTTAACTCTATTTTTACCACTTTTACTGCCTGTCTTCTCTCTCTCCCTCCTCCCCACTCCCCTCATTCTATAGAATGACCTGTCTAGCTTCTTCCAACCTTTTCCTTCAATCACCTGTGACTAAGGTTGGTGTTCACAAAACAATAGGACAGCAGTCACTCTTTGTATGTTGACACAGCACTATTCTACATTTTCACATTTTTCACACTTTTTGTGATGACCCAGGCATGGCACAAAGTTAACCCAGCCAGATAATAAATAAAGGTCCCTTTATTAGCTTCAACTTTGCCCCTAATGACCCAGTTACCTTCCAGTCTAGAGAAAAACTCTCCCATGAACCTGCACCAGCCTTTGTCTGCAGATATTCCAGTCCAAACATTATAAACTGAAAGCTTTAAACTATAAATCCAACAACACAAAATAAGGTAATAAATCTGGCAGAGCAAGATATGGAGTTTCAGAAATGAAGTAACAAGGCAGTAAATCAAACCAGTTGGAAGGATACCAGGAACTCATAACAGCAGCCAACACAAGATAAACTCAATGTTTCTTCCCAACAAATGCCCCTCCCAATTGGTTCTCCTTTAAACTCCCTTCCCAGGTGTGCTTTGTGAAGAGTATCAGGGCCCTTTCCTTCCTCATAAGAGAGAACTTGGGAAAGATTCCATGGACGAAAATCCTAAAGGGGAAAACAACTCAAGAATCTTAGGAAACTCTAAAAAGTATGATCATAGAAGCCGAAACCAGCACAATACCACTGAGAAAGAAAATCCAAGAAGAAACCAGCATGACTGTACAAAGCTCTCTCTGGCAAACTGAAAGAAAAAAAGGACAAATACAAAAAATGGAAAGAAGGACATACAGCTAAGGCAGAATATCAGCAGATAGCCAGAATCTGCAAAGACGAAGTCAGGATAGCAAAGACTCAGAATAAACTAAGACTTGCAACAAAAGTCAAAGATAATAAAAAAAAGTTTCTTCCAACATATCAATAACAAGAAAAAAATCAAGGAAACAGTTGGTCCACTAAAGAGAGAAGATTGCAAGGAAGTAACAGGCAACAGAGAGAAAGAAGAACTGCTTAACTCATTCTTTGCATCTGTCTTCACACAAAAAGAAACTATAGCTCAACCCACCAAAAACATAACTGTAAAAGACAGACCAGAAATAAATGTTAAAATAAGCAAAAAAATAGTAAGAGAACACCTGTCTGATCTCGATGAAAACACCGGGGCCTGATGGATTGCATCCCAGAGTTTTAAAGGAGCTGGCAGAAGTCATTTCAGAACCACTGCACCATATCTTTCAAAAATCCTGGAGCACTGGGGAAATACCAGAGGACTGGAAAAGAGCAGATGTGGTTCCCATCTTCAAAAAAGGAAAAAAACCAGACCCAGGAAACTATAGACCAATCAGCCTAACATCAATACCCAGGAAGATACTGGAAAAGATAATAATAATAATAATAATAATAATAATAATAATAATAATAATAATAATAATAATAATAATAATAATAATAATAAAAACAGATCTGCCAACATCTAGAAATAAGTAAAGTAATAACTAGCAGTCAGCACAGGTTTGTTAGAAACAGATCATGCCAAACCAATCTCATTTCATTCTTCAACACAGTGACTAAATTAGTAGACCAGCAAAATACTGTGGACATAATATATTTAGATTTCAGCAAGGCATTCGATAAAGTAGACCACAACCTACTTCTTAGTAAGCTAGAAAAGAGTGGAATAGATAGCACCACCACTAGATGGACTCACAACTGGTTGGCAAACTGTACTCAACAAGTAGTCCTTAATGGGTCTAAGTCTACATGGAGGGAAGTAAGCAGTGGGGTGCCAAAAGGTTCCATCTTAGGCCCAATACTCTTCAATATCTTCATTAACGACTTAGATGAGGGAATAGAAGGGGAACTTACCAATTTTGCAGATGATACTAAGCTGGCAGGAATAGCTAACACCTAAGAAGATAGGCTCAAGATCCAGATGGATCTTGACAGACTACAACACTGGGCCATATCTAACAAAATGAAATTAAATGTAGAAGTAAAGTCCTACACTTAGGCAAGAAAAACCAGAGGTACACATATAGACTGGGTGAAACCAGGCTCAAAAGCAGTAACTGTGAGAGGGATCTTGGAGTCTTAGTGGACAACCAGCTAAATATGAGCCAGCAGTGTGCAGCAGCAGCCAAAAAAGCTAATACAATCCTAAGTTGTATTAACAGAGGGATACAGTCAAGATCAAGGGAAGTACTAATACCACTCTATAAAGTCTTAGTAAGACCACACCTAGAGTACTGCATCCAGTTTTGTTCACCACATTATAAAAAAGATGTTGAGACTCTAGAAAAAGTACAGAGAAGTGCAACCAGGATGATTAGGGGACTGGAGGCTAAAACATACAATGAATGGTTGCAGGAACTGGGCTTGGCTAATCTAGCAAAGAGAAAGACCAGGGGAGACATAATAGCAATCTTCCAATATTTGAGGGGCTGCCACAGGGAGAAAGGGGTCAAGCTATTTTCTAAAGCACCTGTAGGCCAGACAAGGAATAATGGATGGAAACTGAACAAGGAGAGATTTAACCTGGAAACAAGGAGAAACTTTGTGACAGTGAAAACAATCAACCAATGGAACAACTTGCCCTCGGAAGTTGTGGGAGCGCCATCAGTTGAGACTTTCAAGAAGAGATTTGACTGCCATTTGTCAGAAATGGTGTAGGGTCTCCCACTTGGGTGGAGGATTGGACCAGATGACCTACACAGTCCCTTCCAACTCTGATTATCTGTTATATGTTATCATAAGGCATGCAACCCACATTGCTCTCTTCTCCGTTCTACCCTTCATGTGTAAGGATGAAGAGGGGATGGGCCTTGGTCTTCCTCTGAACTGCCTCCCTCTTGTTCTACCTCTTCACTGCTCTGCCCAGCTTTGCACTTTCCCAGTTTTCCACTCCACAGCCAATGGAACCACACTCCTGCTCCCTGACAGCTGTTCATCTTCCTCCTCAGACTCAGACTCTGAGGAGGCATGACACTTTTTCCAATGGCAAAGGTTCCTTATGGGAATTGTCTTCTAAATCAGGGCTGTCAAACTGAAGACCCACGGACAAGATGTGTCATGCTAGCCATGACCATACTTTCCACAGGGTGGGGGGGAGAGTCATGATACATCATGATGGCACCCCTATTCTAGATTAGTTCAAGGATTCCATTTTTGCCAGCTTCCTACTTCTTATTCTAGCCCCTTAGAATTCACAGAGTGGTTCCAGTTTTCCTGGGATGAACAGGGCCCCTAACATACCAAAAGGTTGGTGGAAAAATAGCAGAGGGATGGCAACATTTCCTTCCATCCCTCCTGTCCTTTTCTTTTCACAGAATCTCAGAGACTGTAGAGTCTACTGCATTACTAATTACAGTTTTCCCAATCCCATTTTAACTACAAACTCTTTTCCGACAGGTATCTCTTTTCCACAGACTACAACTTTGTCCTCTTTCTCTTTTGACTTTCTTCTAACATTTGACATGCTTGCTTTCTGTCAACTTCTGTGATCTTGATGGGTTTTTTTGGGAGGGGAATGTATTGGATTTTTTTCCCCCCAAATTTCATTTCTTTCTTTTCCAAAACATAACATTTTTTTTGTAATTTGAGAGCTGTCACGCAGATCATCCCCTTCTCTGATTAGCAACTGTCCTCCAAGTAGTTCTCAACTGTCCCTTTTCTAATATCTCTGAACTCCTGTCCCTCTTCTGGTTCATCTTTATACTGCAGGATATACACTGTGTGGGAGATGCTAAAAAGTAGCTAATCACCTTGGTGAGAAACAATCAGAGAATGCCCTTTCACAGATTATAAATTCCTTAAATGCCACAGGATTAGTTTATAATTTTTCTCCTATCCACATTGTTGAGGTAATTCCCCATTTGGAGATTGAGTGTACACAGGGAGACGTAGTGAGAGTAACATTGAATAACACATTACCAGCACACAGATACACTGCATGGTAAAATGTAGGTTTTACTTCCAGTAAACGGTTAAGCAAGGCCCAACAAGCAGTCCAAGTCATACACATTAAAAGCAGTCAGTTTTCAGTCCAGGGATAATCCAAATAACAAAGTCCAGTATCATAAACAGTTCAGTAAATAGACTCACAGCAATCCAAGAATAACGATGATCAGCAACAGTCAATAGGGAACCAAAAACAACGAACATAAGAACATTGGATGGAGTAGCAACTAGCAACTACAGAACTAACAACCCAGGTTTCTGGCTCCATCTTATGGCCATTTGAGGAACCACACCCACTTACAATTTTAGCAATCCCTTAAGGAGACAGTATTAAATGTCTATTCTGGTTTATATATTTCCAAGCCAACTGTTAGATTCCTAACATACATAAAGCACAGGTTGATTTGATTTGATCTGAGTGGTTACTCATCACACCTAAGTGATTCTGGGCAGCTCTGTTAAATGAATCCCATAAAAATGAATATACAAACATATGAAACCATCAGTAATCACTTTAAAATATTTGTAGGTCTTATAATACTGACACAGCATTGCTACAGTGGAATCTCCAGCTAGAATGGGGGGAGGAGTAAAAGGACTGGTGAGCTTGAAGTCCTTGCAAAGAAGGAATCAGTGGAGGCCAAACCGACCCCTCTCCCTGTCCAGATTTCCTGAAGCCTTTATCTGACTGTTCACAAGAGAATGTAGTCAGTTTGGCAACATTATTTTAAATAGGTAGGCAAAAATAAAAAGCAAATCTAATCAGCTTACGGTGGTGTTCTGATTCCTTGCATCTAACAGTTGATGCTTTAAAAATGTTTCACATGAAAAGAAATATATGTATTCCATTGTGACTGTAACTGAAAATAGCCTATTGTTTTCAAGTCCTTACTACTTCTTCATGCAGAAATCATAAGGGATGCCCTCAACTATACACTCCCAGTTTGTGAGATTAGCATATTGCCTTGTACAAATTCTAATAACAGATTTACTGTTCGAAATTTACATTAATTTTCTTCTAGGTTTCCTTGATGCTATCATGGAGGTTGTTGAATGAACTGAGAAATTTACTATAGGCCTCAGATATCATTAAAAATAACTGCTTTCAATATTTTCAGTAACCTGGAGCATAATGGAACTGTGTTCTCAGATTACTCTGACATTGATAAGCAACCTGGTCAATATTGGCTTGCAAATGAAAGAAGAGATGAAAGAAGAAATAATTATCCAACATAAGTAGAACTGCCCTAACTAATTATTTCAACAAGTACATCGCTAAAACTCCCTTGTGCAGAAATGATGAAATATGAGATGGGAACCAATTTTCATACTTCTAATTTTCATACTAATATTGGCTAAACTCAGAATCTAAATGATGATGTATTGTGTTCTATGCAGCAGTTTGGAAGGTGTGGCTAAGACTTTCAGCTACTTGTCTCTTATGTGCAAATTGGCTACAAAGGAAGCTAGCTTAAGAAATCTTTGTCTAGATTTTGTGAGGACAGTGTTGAGAATATGTCTGCCAGATAGCTGACAAGTCCCCCAAGTACATCTGTACTTTCCCTTTTGTGTGAAAGCCTTGTAACTTGGACTACAATGGGGAAATTAACCCTAACCCTAACCCTAACCAGAACACTTATCAATTTCACCTAATTAAAAATAAACAAAGACAAAAAATGGCCAGCATTTTAGGGTTCTTCTGCTGTTTAGAAAATATTTAATAGAATACAATCAATATTTCACCATTTTATTATATTTTATGCCTCCAAATTAGTGCTGACACCGGGTAATTGCCTCAACTCATCTCTGCAATTTTTTTGGCAAAATGTTTTGGAACTTGTTTGCCATTGCATTCTTCCTAAGGCTGAGATAGAGTACCTTGCCTAACGTCCCCCAACTGGATTTGGGCCTAAGGCAGTGTTATGTCCTGAGCATGGGCGCAAGGATGGAGATGAGACATCGAACAGTGACTTCAACTCTTTATTCGTGACTTAAGAACAGAGCAAATACTTGGGCAGCAACAGCTCTTTCATAGAGCTGGTTGCTGTCAAAACAACCATTGATTTGAGTTTACCACTTTAACAAGCATCCAATCAGAGAGACCCGCTAACAGCCAATTGGACTGGCCAGAAACAACCAATCACGACTGATTATCCGCAGGCCAATGAGAAGTGCAGGATTACGAGCCTGCTGTAAAAGTAAAGCTATTAGGGTTGTCACTGATGTGTTGGCTTAGTCCATAACACCCCTCCCCCCTAAGTTCTGTCTGAGGGGTGGGGTGTTGTATTCTCGTAAGTAGGCAGGTCACTTCACCTGTCTGCTTGATGTGCATTGTTCTACCGGTTTCTGTCCTGGCTCTGGTTCCGGTGGGCTGCTTGCTGAGCTGGATGAGGAAAACGGTCCCGCTGTTTCGTCGAATGGCTCTGGGCTGTTCTCTCTGCTTTCGCCAATGCTGTCTTCCAGGTTCCCTGGATCTGTTTCCATCGCGGAGCTGTCAGGCGGCGAGGCCACTCCCCAGCTCGGTTCTCCTTCTGGCGGTGAGTCTCCCATGGTTCGTTGTGTAGACTGCTGGGTTTCGATTGTTAAATCATCTGTTATTTCTTTTTCAGTCCCCTCGATGTCCCTTTCCCCCCCAGTTGGAGATTCAGGGGATGAGATGGGAGTAGGTGCTAGTCTGGAACAAAGTTGGTCCATGTGGCGCTTCCACATTTTACCATCTGCAGTTTGTAGGCAATAGGATTGGGGTCCCGTAAGTTGCATTATCGTAGCGGCGATCCACAATGTGTCACCTGAGAAGTTTTTTGCAAAAACGGGGTCACCTTCCTGGAATGATCGACACTTGCTGCTGGACCCCAGGGGTTGTTCAGGCATGTAAGCAGGGTGGAGGTGATTGAGATGTGAGCGAAGTTTCCGGCCCATCAGGAGTTCAGCTGGGGTTCTGTTTGTGGTGCTGCTTGGGGTAATATGTTGGAGGAGAAGCATCTGGGTTATTTTGTCGTCAATGTCACCATGGTCCATTTTGTGTAAAGTCTTCTTTACAAATTGAACCATTCGCTCAGCCCTACCATTGGCCACAGGGTGAGCTGGCGATGTTAAGACATGGCGGATGCCCCAGTCTGCTAGGTACTGTTCGAATGCCAGGGCAGTGAATTGGGGGCCATTATTGGAGACCAGGACATCCGGCAATCCTTGGGTAGCAAATAACTTATTCAGTTTTTTAATGACCGCCTCCGTGGTGGTGCTTTTCATCTTGTGGACCTCGAGCCAGTTAGAATAGGCATCCACTGTTAGAAGGAAAGTGTGTCCTCTTGTGGGTCCCACAAAATCAATGTGGATATGGGACCAGGGACCTCGAGGCATTTCCCACTGAGTTGGGGGTGTTTTTGGAGGAGCAGAGCGAGTCTCCTGGCATTTGCTGCACGTCGCTACCCAGGTCTCTATCTGCTTGTCTAACCCAGGCCACCATGCGTAACTCCTAGCCAATGCCTTCATCCGCACGATGCCTGGATGTCCATTGTGCAACATTTTTAAAACTTTATGTTGCACTTTCTCCGGGATTACAACTCTGTCTCCCCACAAGATGCAGCCCTTTTGGGAGATTAGTTCTGTCTGTGGATTTCTGAATGGCTTGAAAGTGTTGGGTGCGCTGTCTGGCCAACCCCGTTCCACCCAGCTGAGGACTCATACCAAAGAAGGGTCCTTTTTGGTTTCTGAGTTGATGTCTCGAGCGGTCAGCGGCAGCAATTTAAGGGTTTCGATTTGCAATATGGCTAGGGTTGGAGCTGGGTCCTCTATGACGTCTGGTAGTGGAGAGCGGCTCAAAGCATCAGTGTGGGGAATGGCTTTTCCTGTGCGGTGTTGCAGTTGGTAATCGTAGGCGGCTAAAAATTCCAACCAACGTGTCATTCTTGATGATTAGATGTGGGGAGTTGGTTTGTTTCCCGCCAAAATACCAAGTAGCGGCTTGTGGTCTGTAATTATGGCAAAGGGTCTCCCATACACATATTCATAGAAACATTTAATCGTGGATACAATGGCGAGAGCCTCTTTATCAAGTTGGCTATAGTTCCTTTCAGTTTTAGACAAAGTTCTTGAAAAAAACGCAATAGGTTCCTCATTACCATTTGGCAGGACATGGCTTAAAATGGCTCCCACTCTGAATGGTGAGGCGTCGCAGGTAACCGTTAAGGGTAGAGTCTCGTTGTATTGCATCAATACAGCATTGGAAGTTAAGAGGTCTTTTACTTGTTGAAATGCCCATTCTTCATGCCGTCCCCAGACCCAGGAAGCCTTTTTGTCGAGAAGTCTATGTAGGGGTTCAGCTATGGTCGCCTTCTGGGGCAAGAAGATATTATAAAAGTTAATGAGTCCCAGGAATGCTTGGAGGTCTGTCTTATTTCTAGGTCTTGGGGCATTTTTGATTGCAGTTAGTTTTTTTTCAGTCGGGTGGATTCCCTGTCTGTCGAGAAGGTATCCCAAGAACTCCACTCTCTCCATACAAAGTTGACACTTGTCCCTTTTTACTTTCAGGCCAGCGTCTTTAAATTTTTGAAGAACCTTTCTGAGTCATTGTACTAATAACTCTTTAGTAGGGGCAGCTATTAAGACGTCGTCAAAATAAGGCACAACACCTTTTATGCCTTGTAATAGTCTCTCCATCAAACTTTGGAAAATGCCAGGCACCACAGTTACTCCGAATTGGAGTCTATTGCACTTGAAGGCACCTCTATGTGTAACTATTGTCTGGGCTTCTGCAGTCATTGCGTCTATGGGTAGCTGTTGGTACGCCTGAGCTAAGTCCAATTTTGCAAATATTTTTCCACCACCCAGGGAGTGAAGAAGGTGTTGGACTACCAGTACTGGATAAGCGCTCTGTTGAAGAACATGATTTAGGGTGGCCCGGTAATCCCCACAAATTCTTAACGAGCCATCTGGCTTCATGGGCGTTACTATTGGAGTTTCCCAACGGGCATGGTCAATCGGTTCCAACACACCCTGGGCTATTAATTTATCTAGCTGCTTGTCGACCTTTGGCTTGAGGGCAAAAGGCACCCGACAAGGCTTAAGACGAATAGGAGCTACATCGGGGCTGAGATTAAACGATATAGGGGTCCCCTTGTACTTGCCTAATATTCCTGTGAACACGTCCTGGAATTCCTGGATGAGGGCCTCTTCCCAGTCATCGCTTCTGGTTTAGTGTATGCTGGCTAGTTCAATCCCAAGTGGAGTGAACCACTGTAACCCTAACAAACTGGGCCGGTCACGATCGACGACAGTCAGGGGAAGCGTTGTGGTGCAGTCCTTAAAGGATACTTGGACGTGGCTGGAACTGACAACTGGAATTCTGTTTCCCTGGTAGTCTTTTAGGATGATTCGTTGAGTGCTGAGGTCCTGGCGGCAGATGGCAGGGATCATCTCTTTGAGGGTTTTCCAGGATACCATCGAGAGGGATGACCTCGAATCAATTTCCATCACGCATGGTCGATTCTCAATAGTAACCTTTACGCGGATCTTTCTTGCATTTAGCGATGAAGCATGGCCAATAATAATAGTTTGGTGTGCCTCTTCTCGTCTCGTTGAAGAGGCAGGTGCTCGATTTCTCTAGTGGTAGTGGTTGTTCCATTGGTGGTTCAGGTGGTCCCAATTTCCAGGTGGTTTGCCTGTCTCTTGACGGAGGTTGTTCTCCCTTCGGCTTGGACTGGACTCTCGCTTGCTTCTGCAGACCTTTGCGATGTGGCCTCTTTTCCCACAGGAACGGCAGAGTGCGTCGAGGAATTTGCAGTCCAATCGTGGGTGGTTTGCCCCGCAACCAGAACATTGACGTGGAAGTCAATTTGCTCTCATTCCGAGAGGAGCCGGTTGACTTCCTCTTCCTCACTGTCTGAGGATGACTCGAGGTCGGTAATAGCGTGCTTCTCAGAGGAGAGCGGACTATCGTTAGCGAGTTGGTGGTGCAGTGCGTTCGCTCCGTGCATTCGAGCGGATGACTTCCTGGTTGCTTCTGCAGCAGTAGCGTCGGCGATGACATCTGCAAGGCTGATGTTTCCTTTTGCCATGAGTTTATTCTGTGCAGTGTGGTCATCTAAACCCAGAACTATGCGGTCTCTCAGGGCTTCCTCGAGGTTTCCAAAACCACAGAGGCCTCCTAGGTTCTGGAGGTCAGCTACAAAGTCCCCAACGCTCTCGTTCTTCTGTTGGTCCCTCTGGTAAAACTCGTGTCTTCATATCAGTGTATTTACTGTGGGTGCATAATGGGCCCGGAGGATTGGCGTGAGGTTATCCCAATCCATGGTCTTCACTTCCGCCGGTTTGGCAAGCGCTTTAGCCATTTTGAAAATGGTGGGGCCACAGTGGGTCAGGAACACCGCTCGTTTCTTGCTAGGCATAGCATCCTTCAGATTGTTGGTCTCTAGGAACATCTATAAACAGTCTATATACGATTCCCAGTCTTCATTTGCTGGGTCAAATGGAGTGGGTGGTATGGCACCACTAGTCATTATGCCATTTGTTGCGTGCGCTCTTCAGCCACGTGCTCTGTTTTGTTCAATGAGTACTTAGTCAGCTCTATTGTCTCCACATCCCACCTTCGTCACCGGTGTTATGTCCTGAGCATGGGTGCAAGGACGGAGATGTGACATCGAACTGTGACTTCAACTCTTTATTCGTGACTTAAGAACAGAGCAAATACTTGGGCAGCAGCAGCTTTTATAGAGCTGGCTGCTGTCAAAACAACCAATGATTTGAGTTTACCGCTTTAACAAGCATCCAATCAGAGAGACCTGCTAACAGCCAATCGGACTGGCCAGAAATGACCAATCACAACTCGCTATCCGCAGGCCAATGAGAAGTGCAGGATTACGAGCCTGCTGTAAAAGTAAAGCTATTAGGGTTGTTACTGATGCGTTGGCTTAGTCCATAACAGGCAGGACTAGAACTCCCAATTTCTAGCTTGGTGCCTTGAGCACTACACCAAACTAGTTCTCTCACCATTTTTCTACTGTAACAAAATCTAAAACATCCAGGGCAGGATGTTGTGGCAGGCAACCCAACAGCTCAGAAAAACATGGTTGTAGAAGTCTGAACAGAAGAGAAACAATTCTTTTAGGCAGGATAAAACATAGCAGGTGGACCAGATTGCCCTCCTTGCAGTAGTAGGGCATAAAAACACCACTTTTGATGTGGAGCAAAACACCTCAGGTCCATGTTGCTTTTGAAGCATGCAAAGAACAGGCTTAGGATGGTATCATTTGTTTCTTCTCTACCAGAACAATCAGTTACCTATCTTCCTCTTGGGATAATCGGGACCTGCAGGTCAACCCAAGCATTCTATGACATCTGAATGAATTCTACTGCACCTCTAAATTGCATATACAGCAAGCATTGAGTTAGGCTTGTAACATCACTCATCATTTCTTCATAGATTTGGTTGAAAGAAGTTGAGAATAAATCTGCACATAATACAAAAGGAAAGCGACAAAATGTTCCCCACGCTATTCTTATCTGCAGCTAAGAAGCGGTGAGGGTAGGTGGGGAAAATCCCTCTGAGCTCTAAGCACTGTAAATAATATTTTGTTTAGACATTATGAAAGAAATACAACAAAGAACTAAGCACATAATAAGTTCTGCAAGGAAAATATTAACTCAAGGTAGCTTCCATCCAAAGTTCTTAATTTATAAATTTTGGGTGCTCATTCAAACAATGGTCAGTTAGTGACTTTTTTTAAGTAAATGATACGACTTTCAAACTTGGCAAAAGGCAATAAAACACTGTTTAGCACTGCTGTCTAAACTAGAGGAAAGTAATCAGATGTTTAACAGTCCATCACAACACTGTAACAATTTAGGATAGTGAGCCAATAACAAAGTGTCTGATTCATCATTATCCTATGTCAATTTTATGCCAGCACTGCTCTAAAGATTAGCCTGAAGTTACAATTGCAAAGAATTGCTGCAGCAGGGTTTTTCCCCTCATTTAGAGACATAAAAATCATTGGGATTAAGGAGAACTTGGAAACAACACAAGAACCCATTTTCATTTTTATAACCCTAATAATTACATGAGTCAGAGTTCAAATGCTATGTGAGTTGCCATCTTGGAGGAGCAGCCTCTACTAAGTTGGATTTCAAAGTCTGGAAGAAGCATAGAGGTTTTTGATCATCTGGATAAATTACACCAGTGCCAACTGTTTGAACTGGACAGAATTTACCAGCTTCGAGAGGACTATGAGTTCAGGAAGCCAAATTGTGTGCTGGGCTGATCCATTCAAAAGCTCTGGTGAACAGCTATTGAAGCAGTTTTCTTCCCTTCTTCCTTCTCTCTTCTGGTGGTTGGATCTACCATCATTCCTCATCAACTAAGTGTATGGAAGAGTACAATCATCCTTCTTATCCTTCCTGCAGTGGTGGGATTCAAACAATTTAGCAAACAGTTTGCCCAGGGTCAGGTTGGATGCCATGGGAGGCATGGCTCATCCACATCCTCCCACTCTTTCACACATGCGGGATAGGTGATGGTCAACCTGACTCTGGGTGAACTGGTTGTTAACTCCCCTCCCCTCTATCAAAGTGGATCCTGGGAGCTGCACTGTAATAGAGAAATTGGAAATGAAGCAGCCAGCACAAGGCAAGGAGGAGAAGCAGGGATAAGAAAGAGGGAAAGTGGCCTTCTCCTTCCCTCATGCCAGCCTCTCCGTTGCCCGTTTCTCTATTGCACCCAGGATCCACTTTGATAGTCAGGTTGTGTGTGTAATTTAACAACCGGTTCACAAGAACCAGTGAGAATTGGCTGAATACTACCACTGCCTTCCTCCTTTCTAAGTGATATTTACATACAAGGTGATTTTGCTTCTTTCTCCATAGCTATAAATTACATGGAGATTATCAGTCCTCTTTTTCCTTTCCTCTCTTTAACTGAACTCTTGACACAACAATGTGAAACTAATGCAGCTCTCTTTCCATTTTTTATGTGTCTCTCTCCCTTTTTTGCACATGTAAATATGCATGAAAGGCTGAGTGTGAATTGAATTTATTTTCTAGAATTGGTATTATGTAGTGTGTTTCATAGTTGTATCCATGGATATTTCTTTGCATCTTGCCACTCTTGTTTTAAAGTTATTCCCCACAGAGAGCTATTTCCCCAATGATGTTTATTTCCTCTTTCATTGGTATTGCCTATTCACTAGGTGCTTTACATACCTTCTTTCATGTTCAGGCTGGGGTTGTTCATCACACCCTTTATTATATTTAATTAGGTGGAATCTGTCAGTGGCTTCAAAAAGGGAAGCAACCTGGGTGAATCCCAACTCTTTTTAAAAATGTACAATCATTCAATGCATATTTATTTATTCATTAAATTTGCATGCTGCCCATCTTGTCGTCCCTTTCTTTATTTAAAAAGGACAGAGTTTTAATCACCATGTTGTGTTCACCATGTTTAAATGTGACTTTAAATAGTCTTGTTTTTAAACACTTTCTTCTCATTGAAAAAAAATATTTTCCCAATAAATAAATAATTTCTCACTGTCTGTTACACCGCATCACTAAGTGCTTCATAAAAGCTTTCACATATTTTTCTGTCAATAAAATTCAATCCTTTTCCCTGAAGTATGCGTGGTCACCATTTCCGAAGTTCAAATGTGTTTCAGGTTGCATCGTTTTTAAAATTTTGTTCAATTAAAAGATGGCACTTGTAAGCTTTGTAACAAGCTTAGGCTGAAATCTTGTTCCTACAAACTGTTCTTCATGGTTATATAATAGAATTTAATCCTTTTCTTCACAGAAGAATGAGCCAAAATATAACTTAACTGTTACTGACATTTTCGGGTGAACTTGTTACCTATTTGTCAACTTTACTGAGCAGATGGAATACTGATAAACATTGTTCTTTCTTTTCTTTTTATTTTGAACATATTAGAACAAACTCTTACTATTAGTAATAACAACCTTTGCTACCCAGTACATTTTATATTTTAGTTTTCTGGACAAAATCTCTACAAACTGTATATTCTCTTATTTGCTAAACTGTTCCTTTTTTCTGCCACCAGTATGTCTTTTTTGGGGGGGGGGGGACTTTTAGATTTTCTATAACCATATTGGCTTCTTCTTCTGTTATCATTAAAAAATCTTAGTTGCATTTTCTGATTGGGTTGTTATTAACATCTTTTCCAGGTGCATCTGTCACTCATAAGTAAGTTTTTCCATTAACTTCTGCCACTGAATACTATTTATTTAGTCACCGATCTCCCCCATAAGGTGATTCTGGGAAGCTTACAGGTTATAAAACAAATAGAAAAATGAAGTGCAGTAAAATATGAAAACTACCCAGATTAGGATTCTAATTTAAAACAAAATGTATTTGTTTCCAATTTGTCTACTAACTTTTCTCTATTGGTTAGGATAAAAATAAGAACAGCTGGTCTCGGATCACTTCCTTTACTCAGAAACATTTTTCTATGAACCTGGTCAGGAATTTCTTTGAAGAGTCAGGCTTGCCAGTATATTCCAAATAGGATATTATCTAAGATGCAACTAATAGTAGTTATTCTTGCATTTATTATAATTTCTCAAATTCTCAAGTACTCAGATACTGGATCCTCCTGAGCCTTGAGCTAGTCCTGTTAAAGTGTTAGTTCTCACAAATAATACTTTCACCATTATTCATCTAATCTAATTGCCCCCAAAGACCTACAATATACTGGTAGGCTATCTTTTAATGTGAATAGTATGGCAATATCTAGTATGGCAATGTGTAGAGAGCATATTTGAGTCTGAAACCTCCTAAAAATGTATACTGATAGGCTATTTTTATTTTCCTATCTATAATTTGCCAGAATGTCAAGATTGTCATCTATATGAAATACATTTTGTGACTATATGTCAATCAGTACCAAATATTTAGTGTCACACAGCATATCCCAGAGATCATTGTGATATTTCTGATGTGATGACTTCATATTACCCTCATTCTGACTTTAAAAATATGAAGGAAAATTGGTTAAAAATCTAAAATGCAGAGATTTGGTTGTAGTTCTATTTATCCAGAATATCAAAATTGGATATAATCCCCTGAACTTCTGTTGGGTATAGATAACAAAAATGGGGAAGGATAGCATAACAGCTTCACAATTCTCCAGAAAATATGATTGAACCAACCTTTTTAAAAAGGCTCCCATTCCAAATTAAAATGACAATCTTTCAAAAATTTTATCCAGAAATAAGTCCTTATCTTTTAACTAGCTTTTCTAAAATGTCATAGACTTCCCCTTACTGACTTTTGAAGGAAACAAAAATGATATTATATTATAATATAGGATGATTAAAATAAAAAAATAATACATTATACAAACATAAATAAAGTCATAATCATAGAGTAAGGGGTTATTTTATATTTATGCTCATAACTGCTACAAATTGGAAGTCATTTCTTTATATATATTTTCTTTTCTTTGATGTCTGCTGTTTTCTCTTTATTTCATTATTCTTCTTTTTCCATTTTAAATATTATCAGTAGTTCTTATTAACTTTTATATAATAATTATAATATTTTTTATTAAAAAAAGAAAAATAACAAGGCATCTCATTCAGGGCATTTTGAGTATTTTCAGATACAGCCAAGTAATAATTGACTATTCCACCCCCAAGCCAAAACAATACAGTTAATTTTATCTCCTTGGGATTCTACCATCTCACTTACCTATCTGTATAGACTTAAAGTTTCAAATGGATTATGCTTAATCTTTTAAAACCTCCTTCTATTCCTCAAAGGCCCATTGTTATGATAAGATTTTGCTAGAACTAAAAAAGAAATGAGTAGCTGGATTTAAACTTAATCATGCTCCGAATGGACCCATTGAAAACAGTGGGACAAGTTAATCCTGTCAACAGAATTGCCAGTAACTTCAACAAGAATTCTCTAAGCATAATTTAAATTTGAATTTCATATTCTGAATTGATTATCAGAACATGAAGCCAGGAGTTAGGTGAGTCATTTTTAAAAGATGATGAATTGTTTGTTATGAATACATGGACTGCCTTGGACACAATGTTTTAATTGCTGCTACATTATTTTGTTCATGGTTTTAGCTGGTTGTTTGCCATACAGAGTCACATAAACAGGTAGCCATGTAATTTTTTTAAAGTCTTCTTAAATTCTGTGCCTGGAAGATTTATTTATTTGTTTGTATCTTGCCTTATTTTAACAAATAATTCAAGGTGGTGAACATATCCAACACATGCTGCCTTAATGAGGTCTGCATTTCTGCTTTCTGCAGTGTTCAGAAGTTTCTGCACCACTATGCAGATTTTGTTAAGGCATGAAATGAAGCAGTTTGTATGGCAGCCACCATTTTGTCCCAGCCCGAAGGAGGTAGGACAAAATGGCAGCAGCCTTTGAGTAATCTCCACACAGTCCAGGATATGCGGTCTACCTTACTTCCCCAGAATAAGGTCTGGAGAGCTTCAAAAGATAAATGAAATGAGTGATGGGTGTTTGAGGAGCAGGCCTAAGTGCTGCAGGCAGCAATGGGATTCCAAATTGCTTCTCACCAGTTCGATGAGAGCACACTTTGCATGCACTTTGCAGGTGGGCGGAGCCAGCCAGAGGTGGTATTTGCCGGTTCTCTGAACAAATCAAAATTTCCACAACTGATACACCAGAACCAGTGAGAACCAGCTGAACACCACCTCTGGCTACAGGATCCTGGCAAGGTAAGATGGGCAAGAGAGACAAGGTACTGCAACATCCCTGTGGATGGTCATCAAGGCAAATGATTGCAGGGTCGCTGCAGCTGTTGTAATTTTGAAACAGGATTGCATGTAATTTTGGAGTGCCTGTTGTAATGTTCTTTAAGTGATCTGTTGTATCTTCAGGTTTATCTGCATTGTACCAAAGTCAACCAATTTCCTTGACTGCAACATTTCAATGTATGTTAGGAACTTGTCAATCAGATTAATTCTTACCTAATTTTTACAGTTTATAAATCTGTTTACTACTTTTTTCTTATCTCATCCACCTCTCAGGTCTGTTCTTAACTGTGGAGTACTCTCTGTACTGGGTTGCTTATTTGCATTCCCTGCCATTCTCAACTATGATGTAAAATATTTGTTTTAGAAAAATAAAAAAGTGTCTGCTCTAGACTTTGCTTTTGATTAGAAGTGGAGCAGAAAAGAGACTTTCTATGTGATTGTCCTGACACCTTGGAACTTGTTACTTACACTAGGTCCCTTCAGTCTTATCATCCAGGAAAACACATTTTAAATGGACTTTTGACATTTTTGATGCCTAGATGATAGAGAATAAGTGGCCATCTTATTCTAGTTTTGGAGGAAGGAAGGAGGGTGTCTGTGTCTGTATGTGTTTGCCTTCAAATCAGAGTTGAATCCTGGTGATTGCCTGGACAAATCCCTGTCATTTTCTTGGTACAATTGCCTTCTTCCTAGGGTTGAGAGAGATTGACTGGCCCAAGCTCATTGCTTTGTATGTAATGTGGAACTAGAACTCACTGTCTCTTGCCAACCCTCTCTTATTATATCAAACTTGCTGTCTAGTCTTGGAGGATTGTTTTATTGATAAGATGAGAGGTTAATTTGAGCGAGATTATTTTTATATATTGATTTTAATACTACCCAGAATTTTCTGATTGGACTGGTGTTAAAAAGTCTGTAAATTAATCAATTAATCCTCACAAGCCCATACAGAATGCTTGTTTGGATTCCACCTGCTTTGATATCAAAAGAGTTGCCCTGGGGAATTTATATATCAAAGAGGTAAGCTTGCTGGTGCTCTTCTAATTTTGTTCAGCTTTCAGTATCAATATGTGTGATGTTCTTGTTGCCCACAAAATATGATGCTATGAATATCTGGATCAGTCTTTAAGATGCCAGAAATCTTTTCCTTGTTTTTCTGCCACATGCAGCTATCCCTCTAGAAATTGCTGCTTCGCAAGGTTGTTGAGGGATTGTATTAGATAAGGTTTGCAACACACTTTGTACAACTAAAAAGATTTATATAAATGGTAAACAGCAATAATAAAGGAGCTGCCAGGCTCCTAACTTTCTGTAGTGGTGCTCTTTTTTTTAATAGCTAAGTTATGCTTGCCCATCTCTCAAGGTGAATAAGGCACACTGCATTTTTTTTTAAAGAAAAGAAATCTCTTTTTTTGATGTATTTTTCCAGAGCAAGCTTTCTTTTCTTTTCTTTTTGTTCCATACTTTTTATCACTAAGTAAGAATATATTTATGCTAAGCAGTAAAATAGTTTCCAGCCCAGCACAAAATTCAGTGCTAAATAAAAAAAACATAAAATGTTGCTGCCTACAATCCTATGCATGGTTGTGTTGTTTAAATCAAACAATTCATTATCAGATATTCTTCATGAGATTTAAGATGTCTAGATTAGGGAGCTTGATGGTCCATGAGAAGGGAGTAATGCTGTCAGAATCCCCACCCCATCTACTGAAAATCCCAGGAATATCTAGGAATGTAGCCTCCTTTTCTTCTTCTCATACATATTTTAAAACAGCCTGGAATTTTATATCCTGCTTTATAGCCAGGTGTCACTATACCAAACTACCTGTATAATGAATAGATAAGCCTAACAGTATTTTTGATCAGGATGATCTACTTACTGGGTCACACAGTTTCATACAACTAAGAGGAAGATCAAACTGACAAGGCCATTCTCCTAACCTAAGTGCACTGTGTGATAAATGGTGCTTTCTGTTACCAGATTATTCTGTAATGCATACTGTATGTTTTTCCTTGGTTCACTCCATTTTGTTATGAAGAAATCAATTTATTGTAATCTAGAATTGACTGAGAGTTGGGGAATTGTATTTGTACTGGACCTCTAAACTATTTGTTAGTCCTGGAAGCTAGCCCTGTCATAATGTTATATATCCTAGCTTGAACTCTTGAACAAAAAGCAGAAAATACATCTATCAACAAGAAATCTGTAAAATAGTTATTTTAAACTGAAACATTTAACATTATGTTGGTCAGACAATGTCAGGCATAGGCAACAAGACTCACATGTGTAGAATTCAGGTTTGCTACTTTATTGTATGCTACCTATTATACAGGAATCTCCATAAACTGCCAGCCTCAGCCTGGAAACAGATAGATAAGGCTTTATGGAATTTAAAGGTGGTCAGTTTAGTTATCTTGCTGCTATGCAAGCACTCAAGGCTAATTCCATGCTTGCATGATATTTGGAAAATATCATGATAGAAAAATGTTTTGTTGCCATAACTCTGGTTAAAATTTAGAGGATTGTTAACATGGCTTTATGTAAATTGAGGATGTATAGGTTATGTTCTATTATTTACAATTTATCAGAATGTAGATCAGAGACTTTTTCATATGGAGATGATTAAATGATAAATCTGGTACATATTGCTCATATAATTTAGACTTTTTTTTTTCTTTAAACAGATAGTAAGAAGACTTTCAAGCAATTTGGCCAAATATTTTGATGATGTTTCTTTATTAAACCTTCTTCCGTGTATTTTTTTTTCTGTCTTCTTTAATTGAAGCAATACATGGTACTATATAAGCCCCAAAAATGCATATTTTAAATGTATTTATTATATTGAAGTGAGTGAGAAAGGAAAACAACAGCAGCAAAAACTCAAAAAGGGTAGATGAGGAAAACCAGGAGAGTTAGTCCATACCACTTCCAGCTCTATATACAATAATTGCATTACTTAATATATTATCTCTGTATATGTATTTATATATGTATATACATACATTTAGAAAACTAAAAGTCAACGAGATTTGTCCTTGAGATCCAATTTTCTATGAAAAGGCAATATTCAAATTGGGAAAGTATTCTTCTAATTTGATATGGATCAATCCATTTTATAATATAATATGCTTCTGTCCAAAGATTCTGAGAGTTTCACAATTTATATTAATGGCAGCTATTGTATAAGTGCCATTAGACCACACTGGCCTGCTACTTGTCTCATAACCTACCTCCCTTTGAATTTTGAATTATTACAAGTGATAACTGGCATATTAATGTGGGACCTGTTTGTGTAAATTTCTCATTTTGAAGAATCTCAATAGTCTAATGAATAGTCTTCATGTACAGGGTCTCATTTTTGTGACGATTCTATGCAAATGCTGCAATTTCCAAATGCAAAAGTGACTCCAGCTCTTTTATATGGAGTCTGCATTATGTGGTAGCTAAAACAAAAGGAATGAAATGATAGTCTGTGGCAAAGTGGTTAAGATATTGAACTAGGATGGGGAGATCCAGATGCAAGTCAAACCCATCATGGAGAATTTCAAGAGAAATTCTATGAATAAATTTCTGTCATACTCTCTCTCTCTCTCTCAGCCTTTGATGGGGATAATATTGAGATCTGAGGAAATTGATCTGAGCCCTTGCAGGAAAGGCAGAAACTTATAGAACAACAATGACAAATTTCATGGTTGGAAAACTGGAAAGTGAAGTATTGAACTCGTAATCTGCAGATGTCCCACACCACAAACAAATAGGACAATTTTTATCATTATCTCTGCTACAGTATTTGCACACTGAGGAAGATCCTTAGCTTTAACCATTATTCTATTTAATTGTTTTAGAATCCCTTCCCTAAATGATCTGGCCTAAGAACCTCATGATTTTATGGCAAAGAGCAGGGAAGCAGCCCTCGAGAGAAGACTTTTGACATAGTGCTTGACAGTAAATTCCATTCCTTTCTTGAATGGGCTTTTTTCCTAATCAGCATTCAGTGTATCTGTATGAAGGTTGGTTCCATAACAGCTATAGTTAATTGTTCATTTACTCATTCACTCACCTACTCATTATTCTACACTGCTACCTCAAAATGGACTCTAAGTATGTTATAAAAAACATTTAGTATAAATCAACTGGAAGACACTGAGCAAAAGAATTAAGCACACCTCTATGAGGAGTGAATTCCATGCCACAGCAACTATAGAAAAATCTGCCTTCTAGCCCAATCCTTCTCACCTCCTGTGAAGACTGAGCTTTCAGCAGGCTCCTATCACCATAAACATTATCACAGTCTGCATTAAAAAATTAAAATAAAGTTAATAGTTTCTTTCAAAAAACCAATAATGTAATTCAATAGTAACTGCACTGATATCTACAAATTTTAACATGTTTCTTTCATTCAAAACCACCAAATTTTGATGTGCATTTCATCTCATTATGCCAGAAAAGAAAGAGTTTGTTTTTGAGCCGCTTTTCAACATTGTATTATGTACCTGGGCTTTGAACCGAGTACTTCCAGATTAGCTCTTTTTCCAGAGTTTTTGCTGTATCTGAAATGAGCAATTTCCTCATGATCCATATTTAGACAAATATAAACATATGTAGGATATTATTCTTCAAGCATAAATATATTGGTTTTCTTCTTCCTTTCTCTATTCTGTTTCTTTTTTCATCTTTTGTCTTTGTGAGAGAGTGATTTTATTTCCAGCATTCTAATATATTGTTCAGTAACCTTCACCAGTTCTGTTCAGGTTTATCCTCCACTCAGTATTATGATCACACAATTTCCCTGATGTGTGTTCAAGAAAATCACTTAATCAGATATAGATAGAAAGATACATTGTATAAACAGCAATAATCTTGTGAATCACACATTTAAAGGCTATTTTGCTACCGTTTTCTTGATGAATTGTGTAAATAGCAAGGATATGGTGTGAAATCCCATAAAATCTCAAGGATATCCATTGGAAAATAGGACCATAAATCTGTGATGAATTAAAATGTACTTGGGCATTTTATTGCTATGTTCTGCAAAAAACAGAATGGGTAAAAGAAATAGCATAGCTATCAATTTGGGGTTATAACGGCATTATTAGTTGGCTTGATTTTATATGAATTTTATTTAATTTGTTTTATGAATTTAATAGGAAATAAATATTGATGATCTCAAAAACATTTATTTTTCCTGGGGAAAGATGTAGATATCTATGGCAATATTAAGAAATGGATAGCACTGCATTCATAAAACTCATGCTGTATGACAGTGAAGACTAACTAAGTTATTTAAAGTTGCTTGCTATCAAAAACAGTCCATCAAATAATACAGTAACTGAATTGGATGTTACTGATTAAGGAGGCAGAGACAGGTATCCTAAATGTATCTGTCTATTTGCTTTGTATGTAATCCTGGGCATATGCTCTCAGCAAAACTTGGACTGGCTTGAAAATAAACTTTTCCCCAAATTTTTAGCAATAACACTTAGACTTATATACCATTTCACATTGTTTTACAGTCCTCTCTAAGTGACTTACAGAGTCCTCAGCAATCTGAATCCTCATTTTACCAACCTCAGAAGGATGGATGGCTGAGTTAACCTTGAGTTGGTGAGACCCAAACTGCCAAATTGCTGGCAGCCAGTGATCAGCAGAAGTAGCCTGTGGTACTGTATTCTAATCACTATATCATCTTTTGTATTTATAAAGATTTTTAAAGTTTTTTTTCTTGTGAACCAACTCTGCTTACTGGAATAGTGCAGTTTATTTTGTGATGCTCTGAACACGATAAGCTATATTAAGTATAGAAAATGGATGGTCTTTCTTCTTCCAGTGTAGGCTTGCATGAAGTATAGGCTATCAAGTCAACACTCCAGCTGCATTAGTGGCCAGTAGAGAGAAAGCAATGTGAAAACGAGACCTCTCTATTTTGACCATGGAAATACATTTTTTTTCCAAAAGCCAGTAACACTATAAAAATGAATCCCTCAATCAATATCCCATGATTACCTTTTTTTTCTGGTACCTGGGACTTTCCAAGGTTTCAACATCTGTTTCAGTCATGATTTTTGAGTTATGAGTGAAGGACAGAAAATCTCTTATGTTATTCTCTTATGTTAATCTCTTATTCAGCTTATGAATACACAAAAATCCTGTTATGGTGAAAACCCTATACAGTACATGATAGGCAAAACTTATCAACTTGGTTCAGATGTATGGAGACACTATTGATGTGATGTGATGTATCTAAGCTAATTAGCTTTCTTTGTAATTGGTTTTACTATTCTTACTATTAGATAATTTTTTTCTAACCTCCAAAGTAGAATCTGCCTTCTTTTAAGTAACATAAAGAACAAGTTCTGGCCTTCTTCATATTTTCAGTTACTTGAAACATATTACTATATCTTCACCCCACCTCAGTTATAATATTTCATAAAGCTAAATAAACCATCTTCTTAGTTACTTAAAAACTTAATTTCCAGACCAGTAAGTGGCCTTACAGCTCTCCTGTTCTGAATCCTTTTTAGTTTGTTCTGTTTGGCTTTAGTCCTCAATTGGCATCTGTCTAGAGGCATTATCCATTATTCAGCTAGAATATACAGGAGCTCGGACCATAATATGAAAACCTGATTTATTAGCCAGACTTTTCTCTGCTATAATGGCATTTTTTTCTGTTTAGTTTAGCTCTGGGGAAAATAAAGTTTGTGGAGGCTAAACATCATTAGTTTTAATTTGAATCATGAACTAAATAAAAGCTCTATCAATTTTACCAGACAAAGAAATTGTGTTCCTAAGGAGGACTATCACATTGGGATCAAGTAGTACCAATTTGACCATTCCAATTGCATTTTTTCATGTTAGATGCCACACATGCATACACGCACATAGAGAAAGGCAAACATAAAAAAATACTAAAATTCTTATTGCTGCAAGTAGTCATATCAGCAAATTCCATTGTAATATTTACATTAGGACATTTGAGCCCTTGCCATCTGTTTGGCATTTCCCAGGCATCTCCTAGAAATACATCTCCTAAGATTATGACAGAAAACACACATTTAAATAATTATCCAGTGCCAACATAAACCCAAAGGAGGCAAAAAGAGGTGAAAGAGACATACAGTATATTAATTGAGAGAAAAAGAGAATGTATGAGCAAATGAATGGGAGAGATTCCATGGAAAAACCTGGATAGGGAAAAGAAAAACTGCTGTCATGGTTTTAATTATTTTAATTTTGTTTATAATGCTATTGATTTTTTCTGTTTTCTGTTTTGCATTATTAATCTCAAACGTGAATGCATATTGGAATCTACAAACACGTAATGTGCAGCATGCACGCTGGTAGAAAAAAGCTGTTTAGGTCAAATTTCAAGCAACTGGAGCAAAATTTTTAACACATTGTCATCATCATCATCATCATCATCATCATCATCATCATTTATTAAATGTATATGCCACTCAACTCCTAATGACTCTGGGTGGCCTGTAATCACTAATTACCTGTATTTCCCTGAAAATAAGACCCTGCCTTATAGTTTTTTGCCAGGTCTTATTTTCAGTGGGGATATTGTTCACTGACTCATCTCACTTGCACACTTCATCCCTGTCCTCCTTCTCACTGTCAAAAGCCTTCAGGAACTTCTTCTGTGGCTAGCAAAGCCAGCAAGGCTTTCCTGAAGGCGTCTTCAGCTGATAACAGAGCTCTGGGTTGATCTGGAGCTCTGTTGTAGGCTGCAGAGGCTTTCAGGAAAGCCTTGCCAGCTGCAGAAGAAATGGACTGGCAAGGCAGGTGTTGGGGTGTGCAAGGCCTGGCTGCAACTGTCTGAAGGTAAGTAGTAGGGCAGCTCCACCCTCCCATCCCTACCCTACTTAATTTTTACCTGTGCACCCTGGAGTGGGTAATTAGGGCTTAATTTGGGGGTAGAGCTTATATTGGGTACACATGTAAAAATCAAGCTAGGACTTTTGGAGTAGGTCATATTTTCAGGAAAACACGGTAATTGTTAAAATACACAGTCTTGCACACTCTTGTGCTTCTTTTTCCTCATGACCTTACCATCTTCATCTATCTTTTGTGGTCACTGATACTCATGCACAGAGTTCCTCAATGCTTTTGCTGGCTTTAATCCCATAAGGAAGAATGCCAGAATAAAAGCAACACTCTCTTTGTACCATGAGGACTTTGCTGAAGAATATCTGGGATGATCTTTTCATATGCCAGTCAGGAAGGCAAACAGGGTTGACATGCGGCCCCTCTATCACAGGCTGGCCAGCTAAAAAATAAAGGACACAGTCAAAATATGTCAAGGCACACGGATTATACCTGGTTTGGTAGGATTTAACCAGTGGAACTTAGCTACAAGGCGGGATACATTCATATTCTCTTCATACACCCACAAGGTCTCTGACAATGGATATCCTTTCCATAATAACAAATATTGTACCTATTTCTATGTATTCTTGAGTCTAGGAACTTTTGTACTTCACAATGTTTCTTTCCACCAATTATAATTGGAGGAGGCTTAGGAGGAGGGGGACCTCTAATAGGTGCTGTCCGTACAGGTCATAATGAATTGCAATGAAAAACTGGAAGAACCTTCCAAATAAACATGGTAACTTTAACCATACTGTCACTGGATAGATGACCTGTTCAATGATGAACAGCCCTATGTTCTTTGGTTCTAGTTTTCTATTGGGTATTCTAAGGTTTAAGTATTTTGTAGATAAATATACAGGTTGGCCAAATGTAGGCATCTTTTTTTATCTGCTGGACCCTTATAATTATCTGCAGATTTACATAATGCCTCTTTTACTGGGCCCCACAATTGTTGTAATTTAGCAATCCACTCCTTTAACCCCCTCCTTTGGAATGTCTGTGGGACACTCTGGAACTGGGATGAACTCTATCCTGTTTACTACATGAAATGGAGCGAACCTGGTGCTACTATGGACAGCATTATTGTATGCAACCTCAGCATACGGTAATAGGTCCACCCAATTGTCCTGTTGGTGTCTAACATAGCAACACAAATACTGCTCCACCATAGCATTCATTCTTTCCACAACAACGTTAGTAGCAGGGTGGTATCCAAAACTAAGACCTTGGGATGATCCTATCAGTTTCAGAAATCTACACCAAAATATGGCCGTAAATTGAACCTCCCCATCTGATATAATTCTACAGGAAACCCTGTGTAGCCTATATATGTGGGTAATTAATATGTTGGCAAGGATTCTAGTGGAAGGAAGATGGGAGCAAGCCATGAAGTGGGCTTGTTTGGAAAATAAGTCCACCACAGTCCATATCACTGTGTTTCCTTGACTATCAGGTAAATCCACCACAAAGTCCATTGCTATCTCTTCCCATGGTCTAGTCAGGCAGGCGACCTCTTGTAACAAACTGGGTGGCTTCCCTGGCCTCCTCTTCATGGTCATGCATACTACACAACGATACACATACTGCTCCAAGTCTTGTTTCATATGTGGCCACAAAAATTGGTGATTAGTTTAACAGATTTAACATATAATCAGAGTTGGAAGGGACTTGTAGGTCATCTAGTCCAACCCCCCACCCAAGTGGGAGACCCTACACCATTTCTGACAAATGGCAGTCCAATCTCTTCCTGAAAGTCTCAAGTGATGGTGCTCCCACAACTTCTGAGGGCAAGCTGTTCCATTAGTTGATTGTTCTCACTGTCACAAAGTTTCTCCTTATTTCCAGGTTAAGTTGTAGTTAGATGTAAAGTTTTAATAAACCTGAAATGGCCAGTTTGGCAAGTTTTAATAAACCCGAATGAGCATCAGGACATCTCCGCAACACTTCTAGACAGAAGTCCTCAGGGACATATATTTTAGAACCCTTCTCCACCAGTCCATTTCATAATGTAAGAATTTGTTGATTTTCCGGAAACCATGTATCATTTGGTAATGCTTTTTCAATGCCTCATGGTAAGTCAACTATGTTAGCTTTTTCACCGGACGTGTCTAATGAGGTGTTTTGTGACTCACTGCCAATTGGGAGGATGGCTTGGAAAACATTTTCCCATGCCCCTGCATACTGGAGTTTTCAGGACAAAGCATCCGCTAAGAAATTCTTTCCCCCAGGTACATAGCGTAACACAAAATTAAACCTCCAAAAATATAAAGCCCATCTGACCTGTTTTGGTGACAGCTTGCAAGGAGTTTGCAAAGCTTCTAGGTTTTTGTGGTCTGTCCAAACTTTGAATTGCTGCATACTGCTTTCTAATACATGCTGCCATGATATTAAAGCCTACTTAACTGTGAAAGCTTCCTTCTCCCACGTGGCCCATATCTGCTTAATGTTTGTCAGTTTCCTGGATGTATATATACATGGTTGCAAAGTTCCATCGCTATTGGCTTGCAAAAGCACAGCTCCAACTGCCACATCACTAGTGTTGGGCTGTACTACAAAAGAGTGCATGGGATCAGGATGCTTCAGTATTGGCTCCCTAGCAAATAATAACTTCAAATGTTCAAATGTTTGCGACATTGTAAGCCGCTGTATTGGCTGACTTGGCTGTGGTTTTCCCAATAAATGTTTGGTATGCAGTAGGTTAGTAAGTGGCAAAGCTACTTTGGCAAATGAGGGGATGAATTGTCAGTAAAAATTGGCAAACTCTGGAAAACTTTGCAATTGTTTTCTTGTATGTGGAGCCTGCCAATACATCTTTTCCATTGTTGGAAAAGATAGAGATGAGCATGGCAGTTTGTTTATTCAGGTGCTCCCAATTTCTGAACAGATAGCTGGAATTTGGAGTTGAAATTGAAAGAAAGAAGATTGAAGTGACCTTGAAAAACTCTGAGCTGACTTATCAAAGAGCCTTGGATATTTGGCAGCAGAGGCTTGTTTATATTAGAATTGCTTTTTACCTTTTGCCTCCCTTTCTGCCCCACTACTAGTGGGGCTCTCTTTTTCTCTTTAATTGGATTTTAACTTTTTAAACCAGGAACTAGAATGTAAACCTTTTATTTTGGTTTTCTTTTTGTTTATTAAGAGGAACATATAGAATATTTTTCTTTTTTCTCTTTTTCTTTTCCTTTTTGATTTTTTACATCTACCATTGCAAATAATTGGATTAAGGTATACAAGTGCCTGAAGAGTTTCTTTTTCCTTTTTTTCCCCTTTGGAGTGGCAACTGTTTGCCTTTGTGTGTTTTTCCTTTTTCCTTTTTCCTCTTTTTTTCTTTTTTCTTTTCTCTCTCTCTTTATTTACAGATAAGCATTACAAGATGAGTAGAAAGACAACAGTCCCAGCTTCTTCAATACCAACCCCCTCACCATCTGGAGGACAACAATCTATACAGACAATATTACAACAGGAAAAAGAGAAAGAGAAGGGAGTGACATTACAGATGATCACGCAAGGAATTCAGAAAATTGAGTAAAAAGTTGAAAAGACAGATGAAAAAGTGGAAAATACTCAACAGATGATGATGAAATATGAAGACAGATTCAAAATTTTTTGAAGAAGATCAACAAAGAGATAAGAAAATTGGAGATACTGATACCTGTTTGAGCGATATTGAAAAGGGCAGGGGTGAATCATTGGGATGGGAAAGAGACAAATCAGAATTTTACTTAAGATTTCAAAATATAGAAGAAGGGAAAGGTGAAAACCTTGCTGAAATAATGGAAAAAATATTGGCAAAAGCACTGGAAATAACTAAAGAAAAGATGATGGATGGGATGGATGAAGTGTTTCGTGCCTACACAAGATATGCAACAAGGAATAGACAACCAAGATAAGTTCACATCAGATTTACTAAGAAGATTATTAAGAACAGATACTCCAGGTGGTGATATGAAAATATGAAAATAATGAAATTGTGGTGCTGAAACAGATTCCAAGAAGAGTAAGAGAGATGAGAAGAGAATATTTATTCTTGACTAAAGAGCTACTTAAAAGAGGAGTAAACTACAGATGTTTGATGCCAGAAGGCCTTTTGTTCACTTGGCAGGAACAAAGACACAGAATTGACACAGTTGGAAAAGCTGAGCTGTTCTACTTGGAATACTTTAAAGAAAAGCAGGAAGAAGAAAGAAAGGAAGAGTCATTAATTGAATTCCAAGAGGAATGTATAGCTGTAATTGAAAAAGAAGAAGAAGAAGGTGCAGTAGGTGGTGAACCCAGAGAACAGTGAGAATTGAGATCTACTAGAGCAATAAAAACCCTCTTATAAAGCTTAATATGGATGAAAGAAAACTGATTACAATTAACATAAATAGACTGAATTCAGCTATTAAAAGGAAAGTATGTCACAAATTAGATAAATTAAAATTTGATATAATCTTCTTACAAGAGGTACATATTTTTTAAAAAACATGAATATATACTAAAACAAGGAAAATTAGGGAAATTATTTACATCGCTGGCACAATCAAAAAAAGAGGTGTGGCATTATATATTAAAGAAAAATTTTGGCAGAACTAATTTGTACAGATGATGATAGAAGGATTTTGATGGTGGAGATAATGGATAACAGTGTTAAAACACTTTTAATTGCAATTTATGCCCCGAATGATAAACAAGAAGAATTCTATAGGAAATTACATACAAAAATAATTGATTTGGACTATGTTAATATCTGTATGTTGGGTGATTTTAATGAAATAATTAATGACCAATTGGATATAAAACACAGAAAACAACAAAGAAAGTTAGAAAGATACTACCAAAATCCTTCCTTTGAATAACAAAAGAATTTAATTTAAAAGATGCATGGAGAGAGAGAAATGCGGAAAGTAAGCAATATAATTTCTATTCAAATAGACCCACATCCTGATCTAGAACAGATATGATATGGATGTCAGCAGAATTATTAAGTAATGTACGACAGATTGAAAAAGAAACAAGCACATGGGCAGATCATAATCCAGTATCAGTTATTTGGAAAGGATAAAAGAGGAGATCTCGATGGACTCTAAATAATATGTTTCTGAAAGAAAAAAGACTTTAAACAGAAAATAGAGAAAGAACTTGTTTTCTTCTTCAAAGAAAATAGAAAAGAGGATACATCTTTACAGAATCTATGGGACACGATGAAGGCCTACACAAGAGGCTTGATAATAGATTATACTAGGAGAAGAAACATAAAACAGAAAAAGACATGTAAGACATTAGAGGATGAGTATAAAAGACTGGAAAAAGACTTACATAAGTCCCCACAAAAAAAGACATTAAAAATAAAATTGATATAATTAAACATAAAATGAGATTAATGGAAAAAAAGGAATTAGCGCAAAAAATTAAAAGTGCGAAACAGAATTACTTTGAAGATGCAAATAAACCAGGCAGATGGCCAGTTTATAAATTGAGAAAGGAAAGAGAAGCAAGAAGAATTAGCCAATTGATAAAGAAGTACAGGTTTCTTATGAAAATAAGGAGAAGACAAAAATTATACAAGATTACTATGGAAAAGTATAATTTCAAGAGAATATTCAAGAAGAAAAAAATCAAGCAGAAAGTAAACTTATCTCAGATACCCAAAAATATTGAAACAATGTTAGAAGGAAGTATAACAATGATGGAACTAACAGAAGCCTTTAAAAAACAGAATGCTGGGGAAGCTCCAGGTCCAGATGGGTTGCCAGCGGAATTCTATACGATCTTTCAGGAAATGCTGAATTTTCATCTTCTAGAAGTTATGAGTGAAGTTATGTTAAAGAAAAGAATACCAAAAACATGGTCAGAAGCATACATTAGACTTATACCGAAGGAAGGTACAGACCTGCAGCAAGTTAAAAATTATAGACCTATATCTTTATAGAACTCAGACTATAAAATCTTTGCTTCAATTTTGGCAGAAAGACTAAAAAGATACTTAAATAATTTTATTCATACTGATCAAAATGGATTTCTGCCAAAGAGACAAATCAAAGACAATGTGAGAATCATTTTGGATTCTCTGGAATATTATGAAGCACACCCTGAGAAGCAAATAGCCTTGATCTTTCTAGATGCACAAAAAGCCTTTGACAATATGAGTTGGTGATTTATTTTACTGCAATTGATACAAATGGTCTTTGGTAAGAAATGTATCCAAGCCATTGAAATAATATATCATGAACAAACTGCAAAGGTGATGGTGAATGGAGAATTAACAGAATCCTTAGATATAATCCATTATCGCCTCTGCTGTTTGTGTTAACATTGGAAGTGTTGAACAGGAATATTAGAGAAGAAAAAGAAATAAAAGGAATGAAAATTAAAAAGGAGGAGTATAAATTGCAAGCTTTTACAGATGATCTGATATTTATATTAGAAGACCCAATGGAAACAACACCCAAATTAATAGAAAAAATAGAAGAATATGGAAAAGTAGCAGGTTTGAGAATAAATAAAGACAAAACGAAGAAATTAACAAAGAATATGTTAACAAGACAAACGAAAGAGTTGGAAGAAACTTTAAAAATACAGGTCACAAACAAGGTTAAATACTTAGGGATTTATATTACACCAAGATGCAATACCCTGAAGGAAGATAACTATGTAAAACTCAAACAGCAGATTGCGACAGACTTGATGAAATGGGAAAAATTGCAATTGTTTGGGAGAATATCCATAATTAAGATGAATATATTGCCTAGAGTTTTATATTTATTCCAGACAATTCCTATTCGATTAGGGAAAGAGTTTTTTGAAGATTTAAATAAAATTGTGTTGAAATATATTTGGCAGGGTAAAAAAGCAAGAATAAAATTAAAACTGTTACAAGATACAAAAATAAGAGGAGGGTTTGCCTTGCCCAATTAGGAGCTATATTACCAGGTGACAAGGTTGATGTGGGTAAAGGAATGGATAACACTAAGGAACAGTAGATTATTGACTTTAGAAGGCCATGACTTGCTGCTGAGATGGCATGCCTTTCTCTGGTATAAGGGAACTAAAACACAGGGGTATTTTAGAAGTCATTATATTCATGACGCACTGTTTTTGAGTTGGGAGAAGATTAAAGGACAATGTTACTTAATTCCAACATGGATATCAACTATTGAAGCTTTTTCTTATCCAATAATATATAAAAAGGAACAAACAGTTATAAAATACATAAAAAGGAACAAACAGTTAGATATGAAGTTATTGAATGAAAAGGGTGAACTTAAATCTATGCAAACGTTGTAAGAACAAGGTGTAAAAATGAATTGGTTTTCTTATTTGCAAATATAATCTAGGTTTGATAAAGACTCCAAGGCAGAAGGTATTTATGATAAGTTGACTGACTTAGATAAAATTTTGATGGGTACTGATGAAAAGGTAATTAAAAAATTTTATGGACATCTGGGGGGAGAAGGCGGAGCTTCATCGCCGCGATACAGCTGCGATCTCGGGGCTCTGAGATCACAGCTGATATCTTCGCCCCTGGTCGGTCCCAACGGACCTAAACCGTCTCGTAGTGACGGTGACAGTAAGGGGCGCATTCTGTAGATTCTGGGGACATCGCAAGTCCCTGGTCAATCCAGAAGAAGCCCTTTTGCCAACAACGGAGAGGCAGCCATTAGGCTGCTGAAGCTGGGACAGCTCCGGAAGAACGGAATAGAAAGAAGTGTATCGGCTGGTGAGAATCTTTTTTTTTTTTTTTGCTTGGGACTCAAGAACACTCTAATATTAGAAGAAATCTGTAAAATTATTGACAGAATTTGATTTAGCAGCGATTATTTTAGTAATGTCAAAGTGAGACTTGGCTTTTTACTTTTACTTTTTTTTTTCTTTACTGAACTTTTATTGCAATCTAGTTAACCAGACTGGCTTTTTTCTTTTATTTTTTTATATTTACTTGCTTTCTCTTTGCCTTTCTGATTGTTTATATTTTTTAAAAATAGAGGCCCCCTTTAATATCTTTTTTTAATATACATAAATATACATACATACTTTTTTTTCTCTTTTTAGGCTTTTTTCTGGGGGGAAGAAGGGGGAGTGGATTGAAGAAACTTTGTAATACTGCCAACTAGGGCTTGAAAATTTTCTGTTTGAAATTGAAAAATTTTTGTTTGAAAAACTTTTCTCAAGGCTACTGGAAATGATAAGATGGAGGGAAGAGTACTGGAGGATGTTTATACAGGTGCTCTTTGGAACTTCTATTATTAAATGAATATTTGAAGTTTGGCTTTGAAACTTGTGGAGAAGTCAAATAAGAGCCTTGGATAAATAAAAGGCAGTGTGTGTCTTTTTTTTTTAACTCCTTATTAATTGTTTCATTCCTCCCCTCCAACCCCACACTATTTTGTAATATTGATATATTTATTTTTTATTATATCTCATTTTTTATTTTTTTATTTTTCAAAGGGGAAGCCTCAGAATATCTTTTTTTCGCTTTTTTTCTTTTTTTTATAGGGATGTCTGTCTTTTGATTTCTATTTTTGACCTATTTTTCATTTTCTGAAGTTTTTCAATTGGATTAAGGTGGGAAGAATTTGAAGAAATATCCTTTTCTTTTTTTTCTTTTCCTTTTTTTGCTTATTATTTTTTGATATTATTGGGCTTTATTTTGCTTCTTTTTTTCTCTTCATCTTTTAATTTTTACTTTTGAATTATATTTGCGTATTTTACAATTGGATTAAGGTCTTGAAGAACCTGAAGAATCTTTTTCTTTTTAATTTTGGGCTTTTTACTTATTACTGGTTTTGTTTTTTGTTTTTTGTGGTGTTTTCCTTTTTTTAAATTGGATTATAATTGGCTACCTCACTAATTGGATTAAAAGATCCAGAAGACCCTGAGTTATCGAAATGAGTAAGAAAATTTTACCTTCGGGCATCTCAACTTCTGCTCCTATTTCCCCGTCATCTGGAGGATGACTCTCAACAATGGTGAAGCAAGACAAAGTGCAAGTGGATTTAACGATGATTATGCAAGGAATACAAGATCTTAAAATGAGTATGGAACAAAGAATGGAGAGTATTGACCAAAGAATTGGAAAGATGGATGAGAAAATTGAAAATTTTAAACAAATGATGGTGAAACATGATGAGAGAATCCAAAAAAATAGAAGAGAAAGACAAACAAAGAGATGATACAATTGGGAATATAGATAACAGATTAACAATGGTTGAACAAGAAAAAGGTGGGATGTTGAAGTGGGAGATGGACAGGTCAGAATTTTATCTTAGATTCCAAAATATTGAGTAAGAAAAAGGACAAAACTTGGCAGCAGTAATGATTGAAATTCTGGCTGGAGTCTTGGAAATAACAGAGGAAAAGATGATGGATGGAGTAGATGAGATATATTGAGTCTTCACAAGATATGTGATGAGGAACCAATTACCAAGAGAGGTCCATGTTAGATTCACTAAAAAAAACAATTAAAAACCAAATATTACAAGTGGTAAGAGAGAAGGGGTTGAAATATAAAGGCAAAGAGATTCTGGTCTTAAAACAAGTACCTAGAAAAGTGAGAGAGATTAGAAGAGAGTATCGATTTTTGACTAAAATGCTATTGAAAAAAGAGGTGAACTATAGATGGCTGATTCCAGAAGGATTAATGTTTACATGGCAAGAACAGAGATACAGAATTGATTCAATTGTGAAAGCAGAAATGTTTTAGAAGGAATTTTTCGAAAGAAGAGAAATGGAGACAGAAAAAGAAAAGAGTTTAACTGAATTTGAAGAGGATCAAATGGAGATGGAAAAAGAAGAAGACGCAATAGGTGGACAAATGGAGATCAAAGAACAACGTGAAATAAGATCCACGAGAGCTGTTAGACCTAAATATAAAGCATAACCATGGGGGAAAAAAACTGATTTCCATGAATATAAATGGACTGAACTCAGCTATCAAAAGAAGGAAAACTTTTTGTAAATTAGAGAAGCTAAAATTTGATAAAATTTGTTCACAAGAAGTACACATTAACAAACAACATGAACAATTATTGATACAACCAAAGTTAGGGAAAATATTTACTTCTCTGACTCATTGTAAGAAAAGAGGAATGGTTTTGTATGTCAAAGAAACCACTCCAGCTAAATTGATTTATACTGATGAAGACGGAAGAGTATTAATAGTTGAAATAGTGGATAATAATATAAAAACACTCTTGGTTGCAATTTATGCCCCAAATGATAAACAAGAAGAATTTTATTAAAAAATTACATATGAAAATAATTGAACTGGACTATGCTAACATATTTATGATGGGGGACTTTAATGGAATTGTAGACAATAAACTGGACTGTACAGTAAAAACAACATGACAAAATAGGAAAACTCTCCCGAAATTCTTTTTTAAAATGATAGATGAATTAAATTTAAAAGATATATGGAGAGAAAGAAATGCTAAAACTCAACAATATACTTTTTATTCAAACAGGCATTTATCATGGTCCAGAATAGATATGATTTGGACATCAACAGAATTATTATCTAATGTTCAAGAAATAAATTTTGAAACAAGTACATGGGCAGACCATAATCCAATGACAATTAAATGGAAAGGACAAAAAAGAAGATCTAGATGGACATTAAACAATACTATTTCAAAGGGAAAAGATTTTATACAATGGATGGAAAAAGAATTTGCCTTCTTCTTCAGTGAAAATAAAAAAGAAGATACTTCAATACAGAATGTTTGGGATACAATGAAGGCATATGCAAGAGGATTAATAATTGACTATACAAAGAAAAAGAACATTAGGAAGAGGCAAATAATTAAAGCTCTTGAAGATGACCATAAAAAACTGGAAAAAGAATTACAAAAGATGCCACAGAAAAAAGATATCAAACTTAAAAATGGACATAATTAAACATAAAATGGATCAAGCAGAGAAAGAAGAACTGGCACAAAAAATTAGAAGTGCTAAACAGAACTATTTTGAAGATGCAAATAGGCCAGGTAGATGGTTAGCATATAAGTTGAGAAAAGAGAAAGAGTCAAGGAAAATATCACAGTTAATAGATGAGCATGGTCAAATTTCTTATGGTAATAAGGAGAAAAAAGCAATCATTCGAGATTTTTATGGACAATTATATAAACAGGAGGATCTTGATGAAGGAAAAATTAAACAGTGTTTACAAAATGCTAACCTACCTAAGATACCTGATGAAACTCGGAAAATGTTAGAAAGTGCTACAACAATGATGGAATTAACTGAAGCACTTAACAGACAGAACAATGGAAAAGCACCAGGACCAGATGGTTTCCCGGCAGAATTTTATAAAACATAACAAGAATCGTTGAGCATTCCACTGTTAGAAGTCATGAATGAAGTTATAATAAATAAGAAAATACCTGATACATGGTCAGAAGCTTATATTACACTTATTCCAAAAGAAGGGACTGACCCATTACAAATTAAGAACTATAGACCTATTTCTTTATTGAATGCAGACTATAAAATCTTTGCTTCAATCTTGGCAGAAAGCCTTAAAAAATACCTAAATAAATTTATTCACTCTGATCAGAATGGATTTTTACCAAAGAGACAGATTAAAGACAATATGAGGGTAATCCTGGACACATTGGAATATTATGAGGCGCACCCGAAAAAACAAATGGCTTTGATATTCTTAGATGCCCAAAAGGTATTTGATAATGTGAACTGGAGATTTATGTTATTACTATTGGAACAGATGGGCTTTGCTAGAAAATTTATCCAAGCAATAGAAGCCATATATTATAAGCAAACGGCAAAAGTAATGATAGATGGAGAATTCACAGACTCTATCAATATTAAAAAAGGTACAAGACAAGGATGCCCATTATCTCCTTTGTTATTTGTATTGACCTTGGAAGTTTTAAATAGAAATATTAGAGAGGATATAAACATAAAAGGAATGAAAGTCAAAAAGGAAGAATTCAAATTGCAAGCCTTTGCGGATGATTTGGTCTTTATTTTGGAAGACCCTTTAGAGACAGCTCTAAAACTATTGGAAAAGATAGAGACTTATGGTGAGATGGCTGGTTTAAAAATAAATAAAGACAAGACAAAGATTCTGACAAAAAACATGTTATTAAGACAAAGAGAAGAGCTGGCAGATTTATTGAAAATTCAAGTTACGAACAAAGTTAAATATTTGGGGATATATTTGACGTCAAGATGTACTACACTGAAAGAGAATAACTATATTAAGCTTAAACAACAGATAGCATTGGACCTGAAAAAATGGGAAAACCTACAATTGTCATTGATAGGTAGAATTTCAACAATCAAGATGAATATTTTATCCAGAATTTTATATTTGTTTCAAACAATACCAATTAGGTTAAGCAAGGATTTCTTCGAAGAACTAAATAAAATTGTGTTGAAGTATATATGGCAAGGCAAGAAAGCGAGAATAAAATTAAAACTTTTACAGGATGCTAGAATTAGAGGAGGATTTGGCCTTCCTCATTGGGAGTTGTATTATCAAGCTGCAAACTTAATGTGGGTTAAAGAATGGATAACGTTAAGAAAGACTAGATTGTTGACATTAGAAGATCATGATTTATTATTGGGTTGGCATGCTTTTTTATGGTATAAGGGAACTAAATCACAGGGTTATTTTAGAAGGCATTATATATGGGAATCGTTATGGTTGAATTGGGAGAAAACTAAGAAACAATGTTATTTGAAAATTCCAGTTTGGTTATCAACTATTGAAGCTTTTTCGTATCCTATAACTTATAAGAAGGAACAAACAGTTAGATATGGGGAAATATTGGATGAAAAGGGTGAACTTAAAACGATGCAAAATTTAGAAGAACAAGGTATAAAGATGAATTGGTTTTCATATGTGCAAATACATGCAAGGTATCTTAAAGATTCTAAGACAGAAGGATTTTATGATAAATTGACTGACTTAGATAGGATTTTGACAGGTACTGATGAAAAAGTGATTAAAAAAACTATATAGTTATTTGTTAAAAATTAAATTAGAGGAAGAACAAGTTAAAGAAACTATGATTGTTTGGGGGAAGAATTTTGGATATGGGATTGATTTAGAGAAATGGCAAAAATTGTGGTCACAAAATTATAAAATGACAATGTCAACAGCATATAAAGAAAATTTGTATAAGATGTTTTACAGGTGGCATTTTCCCCCGACAAGAATAACAAGAATGTTCAAGAATAAATCTGAAAAGTGTTGGAAATGTCATCAGATACCTGGCTCATATTACCGTATGTGGTGGACTTGTGAGGAGGCCAGGAAATATTGGACTAGAATTCGCATATGGCTGGAAAAAATGATAAAGAAACACATAGATTTGAAACCAGAGATTTTTTTATTGGGAATCGTACCTGATATATATAATAAAAATTTAAAGTATCTGATTGTAAATGTATTAACAGCAGCTAGGATTGTATTTGCTAAACATTGGAAGAGTGAGAAAATACCATTAGAAGAAGAAATTATTAAGAAAATATTGGAATGTGCTGAAATGAGTAGATTGACATTTGAAATTAGAGAACAAGAAGATAAACAATTTTATGAAGTTTGAGATCTTTTTTATCAATGGTTAGATAATACAATATGATAATAGAATATTTAGAAATTTAGGAAATAACGAATATATAATTTTTCTTGGTTTTGATAATTTTTTAGAATATTTTATTAAGATAGATTTAGTATGATTTCATGATTTGTCATAAAATAATTTAACTCAATTATAGTTATCTCGCTTAAGTATGAATTCGTAAAATTATAGTCAAATGATTGTTCAATAATGATATTGGAATATTTTATTGATGATTGATAATGTGAGTTATTATGTAATATAATTATTCTGATGACTATGAAATGGATGCACAAAAGGGAGTGGTAAACCAACCGATACACTGTAAATTTATGAAGAATGTTACAATTTTATTTTTTTTTATGTCATGTTTTATGTTTTATATGTTTTTTGTCTGTTGTTAAAATCAATAAAACTTTTACCAGAAAAAAAAAATTATGGACATCTATTAGAATTTAAATTAGAGGAGGAGCAAGTTAAAGAAATGATGATTGCTTGGGGGGAAAATTTTGGATATGGGATTGATTTGGAAAAATGGCAGAAATTGTGGTCTCAAAATTATAAAATAACAATGTCAACTGCATATGAAGAAAATTTGTATGAGATGTTTTACATGTGGCACTTACCCCCAGCGAGACTTGGGAGAATGTTTAAGAATACATCAGATAAATGCTGGAAATGTCATCATATACCTGGTTCATATTACTATATGTGGTGGACATGTTCAGACACAAAGAAATATTGGACTAAAATCCACATATGGTTGGAAAAAATGATAAAATAACATATAGACTTTAAACCAGAGATCTTTTTATTGGGAGTCATACTGGACATATACAATAAAAAAAATTAAATATTTGATTGTAAATGTTTTAACAGTGGCTAGAATTGTATTTGTGAAGAACTGGAAAAATGACAAAATACCTATGCAGGAGGAAGTTATCAAAAAAATTATGGACTGTGCTGAAATGAGTAAACTGACATTTGAAATTAGAGAACAAGAAGATAAGCAATTTTATATGATATGGAATTTGTTTTATCAATGGTTGGATAAAAAGGCATGGTAATATAATAGACTAGATAATTTTGTGATAGAAATCTAATAGATTGATATAAAACATAATATAGATATATATAACCACTGGTTGAAAGTATAACATAATTTTTAAGATAAAACTTGGAACATCTCATATAAAATGATGGAATAAATAGTTTACTCATGGATGATAAATATATAAACATATGTTAGTTTGACAATGTGAAGACTGATATAGATTGTGAATAAATGATTACAAAAGTATAGCACAAAAGATACATAACCAACTGGCACACTGTATGTATATAAAATGGAAGAGGATTTTATGTTTTTATGTTTTTGTATGTGTATGTTTGTGTTTAAAAATAAAAAAACTTTATTAAAAAAAAAACAATTTCCTTTATATTTCCAGGTTCTTGATGTAATATAAATGTTCTATGATCCCTGCTGACACTATATTTACAAGTAGTTTATTTCTAAACAAGTGACTGAAACAATAACAATACTACAAAACTACTTTGTTTCCTGTATTTGTGTTGTGACTGGCAGCTGAATTTTAAAGCTGACAGGCTTTAAATAAAAGAGCAATCCAATCTAGGTTTCAAGGATTATTGGTTCCACCTTAACTGTCACAAAAGCATTCAATAGTTGGCCCCTTGTGATTTAAAATACTCTAAATACTTTTTTGTGTCTACATTTGAGTATGTACAGGAATCTACACACAACACACTCCTTTATGTTCATTCAGATTAATATTGACTTTAATTTTCTTCTTTAAAACAGTTTTCTGTTTCTCGGTAATTCTCTGTCAGATCCATTTGGCTGATTCCATCATTTGGGATATATCAGGTGAACTCTTGTACTTGGTCACAGTGAAGAGTTTAGTTCATCAAATACCTTTATTTTCTCTCTCAGTAATTTTAGCAGCTCATTTCTGCATTTTATGTTGTCTAGATCTGTTTTATTAGAGTCAGACAAGGCACTGTACATTGCATTTCTGCAGCCCTCTACAGTCATTCTTCATGTGTTTGATGTGAGTATTACTTCGTAACATATGATTTAAGGCCTTTTTACATAACTTTCATGCTGATAAATGCTGAAAATAGCTCAGGGGAGCCAATCTGGATAAGCAATGGACTAAGTGCTATGGTTTGATCCAAAGCTTTATGTTTACCCCATGAGCAGTAAGTGGTTTGATTTCCTGTCTATATAGTGTTGCTTAGTTACAAACAGAATGCAGTGAGAATGCTATGTTGTAAATAATAATTCCCATCATAGAGTCATCAAATAGTTTTCTTGAAGCCTTATTAAAAAAAGTCAGTGAATGTTTCTGTCTTGGTATATGGGGGCTGGAAACAGTCAATAAGGTGCTCTACTTCTTTTGGTTCAAGCTTAACTTATTGTGTGAACCTTCCAAACATATCTTGTAAATTGTAGTTTATGGATTAGTGTAATGAATTAACCCAGCCATTGCAGCTTTACAGTCTTCAATTTATGATTGAGTACTTAGCACTGTTTGAAGTTAAAAGGGACTTACCTTATGTGGCTTCAAGGATCCAATGGTTGCCTCTTCTCTGGCCATATGACCACACTTCAGGCACTTGGCAACCAGGCTGCATCTATGCTCTTTTGCAGCATCCTATGATCATGTTATAACTTCATACATGGTTTTGTTAAAACCTGACATTTACTTCTAGTTTTTGACAAAGTAGCCCATAGTAGTAATAATGATCCTGGCATTCGCTTAATGACCAATATGGTTGCTTAACAATTGCTGAAGAAATGACTGTAAAATCAGGGCAATCATATGACCAAACCTGTTTTATAACTATCATGAATTATTATTGTGGTCAGCAGGCTCCATTATAGTCATAACTCAAGAATTACCCATATTCAAGAAAACACAGCTTAGCAAACTGTATAGGGACCAGATTACTGACAGATTATTGATAGTGTCATCACAAAAAAAGCATCAAGAAAAGTGTTCTGTCAATAACTATCTGTTCACCCTTAGTCCATATCCATACATGCATATGCTGTTTTCTCCTGAATATAGAGAGAATCTTTTAGGCCTGAAAGAAATACATATCAAATATCCCATAGCTTGTGTGATCTTTTTGTTGCAAAAACATATGTTTCTGTCCAGAAAGCTGAACTAGTTGCCTGTTTAAAATCCATCAGCTGAATTATCCCCTTGGCTGAATATACTCTGCGGATATATTGTCAATGAGCAACACTGGATCCTGCTTTCCCTGCAAATAAGGGTAAATGGACAACTGTTCAAGGAGCCCTTAAATTTGAAGGAACCAATGAACAAATGGAATTTGGGGAAACATGTTGTGAGCCTCCTCACAAAATGGATGGAGTGCAAATGCCCATTCATAAAATGGCTACAAAATGGAGCATAGCCTGTAATAAAAACAATATCCAGAGAATACTGGGTTGTTGATTTTTTTCATATTATTGCTCACCCTCTGTTCTCCTTCTCTTCTGTTCTTGCTTTTTTGGGAGAGATTAGATCCTTTCCACAGATAGATGAACAGACATATAAACAAAGCCCTGGGATACAGTCACTTATCATTGTTTATTTTCTAAGAAAGTTTATGGACTAATTTAAAGCTCAGAGGTATCCTTGAAAATGGTATGCTGGAGGCTGGTTCTTCTTTTAATTAAGAGCACAAAAATAGAAATAGGATAGGAAAACAAGACTGCCAAGGAAACATCTGTAGCCAGATTGGTCTCCCTAAGGGTTATGTTGGGGACCTAAGCTATATTTCTTCCACTTGAGCAATTAACAGCACAACCCTAGGCATTTTTATTCAGCAACAGTCCTATATGTGCAGATGCATAAAAGTATAACACTTCAATCATATGGAACTTTATTGAAAAATCAATCTTGCTAAATTCATTTATTTATTTTTATATTTCATATTTCTAGGCTGCCCATCTTCCTCAAGGATCCTAAATTCTAGGATCTTAGCTATAAATATGTTAAGATCTTGCCTATCCCTGTGTACATCCATTTCTTATTTTTCAGAATAGAGTGCTAGCTTATTCCAAAGCCTTGCTGGTTTGTACAAGTACAGGTAATCCTTGATTTTTGACCACAGCTGAGCCCAAAATCTCTGTTGCTAAGTGAGATGTTTGCTAAGTGAATTTTGCCACATTTTACATTTTACAAGCTTTCCAGCCAAAGTTGTTAAGTTGTTAGTGACACGGTACTTAAATGAATATGGCTTCCCCTTGTCAGAAGGTTGCAAAAGGTGATTGTGTGACCCTGGAACATCAGGGCTGCCAACTCTCACGCAATCAGCGTGAGACTCACGCAATTCAATCAATTTTGACTGTCTCACTCTGATAAACAAAATCTCACGCTAAACCCCCAAAATCATGGAATGTACAAAAATATCCCTACATTCTCTGATTATATTCCGAATATTCCCCTTAGCTTAGGAGAAGGATGAGCTCCCAGCGCCGCGCCGCCCTGCCCAGCCACCCCACCGCGCCTCTTTTCCCGCCTTAATCCTTCTGCCGGCGTCCCGTAACTGTCACGATGCCGATCATTATCGCTTCAGGAAAGCGAAGAGCAGGAGGCTTCTTCGCCGCCCGGGGCGCTCGCAGCCACTTTGCCCCGCCCTCTCCCTCTCTGCAATGTCCTCTGGGACAAGCCAGCTGCCCTAGGCTTTCCAAAGAAGGACACGAGGGGGCTGGCAAAGCCTCTTTACAGCCTCGGCCAGTAATAACAATGGTAAGCAAAGCCAACGGAGTGGCTTCCATTTAACCCTTTGGTGTTTAAATCTTTGGTGATGTTTCTGACCCAGGGGAGAAAGACCATTTAAAAAAGCAAAAAGGACAGAAAGAACACCAAGAAAGAATGGGACAACCCCCCCCCCAAAAAAAGAGATCCAACACAACTCTGAATAAAATTATTATTATTTTAAATTTTATTATTATTATAATTATTTTTACCACCCCTTTACATGCCTTATGCTCTCTTTTAGCTGATCCAAAAGAGTCTTCCCAAACCAGCAAGGCGAGAAGCACGCCAGGCTGATCTATAAAGGGGCTGGGCAGCTTTTTTGCAAAATACTTAATAGAAAGGTTGGAGGACTGACAGGATTACATCTCTGGCAGTGGATGAAGGAATCACTTTTTCCTCTTTCTCCTTTGAGTTTAAATCCTAGGTCTCCATGCACCAGATCCACAGGACTGTACTACATTATTATCATATTTTCAAACCCTTAGATAAGGACTCAATAAGGACTTTTTTTGATGCCAGTAGGCTTCTCAGCCCCAAATTGGGATAGCCCTGACTCAACTAGAACATATTCTAATCTTAACACAATTTACCATCCAAAGAGCAGTAAGACCATTAAGTTCAGAATCTAAACTTACCCAATAAATAATATACTGTTTCCTCACTGTGCTCAAGCTTCAGAATACAATAGATGAGTTTTACAGTTAACAATATGTATATTTATATGAAGCACTCATTATTTGATTAAATGTTTAGTTTATACATGTCTGAAATTATGAACCCCTATTTCAGTCAACAAGTTAGTATATAATTAAAGACTGAGACTATAGCATTTGATATTGGCATGTAGTATGGTATTTGATACAGAAAGAAGAATACCCATTGATGTATTTGCATTATCTCTGTAGTTATTTCGGGTTTTTGTCTTTTTGTTGCACATTGAATTCATCCTATAGTGGTCTATAGTACATCACTAAGCTAATAAAGTCAGTTGAGGTAGAATACTGCAGTTACAAGTCAGGAACTTCAATTATTCATGGTCAGTGAACTGCATTATTAATATCTTACAAATCCGGTTCAAGTACATTGGTGCTGCTTGCATGTATGTATGTATGTATATGTCCAAATCATGACTAAAGTATGCATCAGATTGCACCATTTAAAATGTAAAATTGTCAAAGCTCCCTACCGTGGAAGGGGGGACACCCCCCTTCCACACCATCCTCCCCCCCTCGGTCGCTCCGCTCCCTCGCAGTGTCTCACTCCGAACTATCACTCAAGGTTGGCAGCCCTGGAACATTGTACCCATCATAATGTTGCCATACATCTGAATTTTGATCACATGGCCATGGGGATGCTGCAATGGTCAAAAGTGTGAAAAACGGTCATAAATAACTTTTTTCAGTGCTGCTGTAGGTTCAAATGGTCTCAAAATGAACTGTTGTGAATTGAGGATTACCTATAATGGCAAAAACTGTGTGCATCTGAGGGGCTGCTACAGAGAGGAAGGGGACAAACTATTTTCTAAAACACCCAAAGGCCAGACAAGGATTAATGGATGGAAACTGAACAAGGAGAGATTTAACCTGGAAATAAGGATAAATTTTCTGACAATGAGAACAATCAACCAATGGAACAGCTTGCCCTCAGAAGTTGTGGAAGCATAACCACTTGAGACTTTCAGGAACAGATTGGACTCCCATCTGTCAGAAATGGTGTCTGATTATTTACTTACTTACTTACTTACTTGCTTGCTTGCTTGCTTGCTTGCTTGCTTGCTTGCTTATTTACTTGTTTGTTTATTTATTTATTTTTTATTGACCTATGTATTTATTTATTAATTTATTAATTTGTTATTTATTTATTTATACAGTTCATAGAGTTGTCCATCCTCCAACAATGTCTCTGGCTGGTACACATTTTTAATACATTATTGCTATCCCAATATTAATCTGTGATAATAATATAAAAATATATGCCAGTATAATTCCAATCAGCAAATCAAAACACACCATTATCTTCCTTGAATGGTCCTTTCATTTTTCCCAGTGACTCTACAGGACAAATAACTGGTGTCTTCTCCAGATTAATAGGGGAGGCTGATTCTGAAAACTACCAGCAGATAGTACGTATGTACCTAAACAAACAAACAGACAAACAAACTTCCAGGACAGGATGTAAGAAAATAAATATTCGAGGTACACTTCTGATTTACCTCAGATCTATAGCCAGAAAGATATAGTAGCAGTGGTACAATTACAGTACCTTTGCAAAGCTTTCTATAAGTGTAACTTTGGAGAAAAAGCTGTTATATTGCACCTAGATATGTAAGGGGACGGGAAGGAAAGGAAAGGGAGGAGGTAGGGAGATGGGAAGGAAGGATCTGAAAGCTCATTGGATGATTAGAAGACTTTGACTCAGTCATTGTCCTCACCTCAATATCATAGGATATTGATTGGGGAGATTAAATGAATTGGGGACTTTATGTAAGTCACCTTGAGTTCCTTTCTTTGAATAATAAAGTAATATTTTATATACATTTTATATATGTATGAATAGTACTAACCTAAGTCAATCCACTAGAGAATGAAAGCATCTTCCCTGAAGGCTATGATTTGTAAACTAAACTTTAGAACACTCTTAAGTCCACTGCACAACACTCTACCTGTGTGGCTGAATGGGCTGAGCCCATACATAAAATATCTATATAGTTATCTATTCTGCTATTCTTCTACACTGCTAACAATGAAGGATTATTAACCACATTAAAATATTGATTTATGGATGTCTACTGTTATTTTCAAAGATTATTTTCACCATGTTTTTCCATTTCCTGCTCTGGAAATTCTGCTTCTTCGTGGGAATCATTGGGGCTTTTTGAATATTCAGAGATGTTTTTTACATACATTGGTAGCCAAACATGAAGTGTTAAATGGTTGTACTGGGGCCAATACTGAGAGCATTTGGCATGCAAATTATTTGCAGGAATGCTGCTGTTTTCCATGCGTTTGATATTTTCTGGACATCCCTGAAGATACTTGTGAGAAACTTAGGTGAAAATTGCAGTGTGTTTAAGAACTTGAATGTATTTTGTATTGCATTCCAGTTTTAATAAAATTCACAGCTCAAAGGTAGAGTTGAAAAGCAGATGCAGCTTATTTTTCTTTTCATTGTTGTTTTTGCTTTTGTACTGAATATACATCTCTGGAGGGATGGAGAGAGGGATGGAGAGAGGGATGAAGCGAGAGAAATTGTGGCATTCTTAGGATTAAACCATTTTATGATATTATGTCATTATGCAATAGCTTTATCAGATAATGGAATAAATTATTATGAGAGAGTTTTTATGAGCACTTACAGTTACAAGGGTTGTGGGAAAGGAAAAGAAAGCAAACAACGTGTTGGGATGAATAAGAAGACTGCTTATGATGCCAAAGTAGGTAACTCAGAACAAAACAAATTTTGTAGTGGCCATAAATAAAGTAGTAATATATGCCTGTTAAGCCTGGTTTCCCCAACCAGGGTTAGGGAGACAAGCTAAACAGAATGTGCAGCTTAGTCAGATAGGCACACAGATAAATGAGTGAGCTAAGCTTGTATGTTTATTAACATACAGTAAAAAATGACAGATACGCTTGTGCTATCAAATATATAGTTTATTCCATTATGAGTTCATAGCATAGTCAAAATAACAGTCCAATAGTCATGTATCATTTAGTCAGTCCATTCAGGGATATTCAGTTAGCAAAGTCCGTGTAGAAATATCCTATGTCAATTCACTTACAAGCCAGTCCTTTGTTTTCTCTCCCGTTCGAGCAATGCAGTCTTGAGTCCTTGCAGTAATCAGGGATCATCAAAGCCAGAGAGATAGCAAGCTGCCGTCTTGCTTCTTTTAAAGTGCTTTCACAACCACTCCCTTAATTACTATCCCACAGTTAAAGTTGCAGACACTTTAACATACAAATTATGATTACATATTATTATTTACCTAAACCAGTTAGGGTAAACAATGTTATCCCTAACATTCTCCCCTTTTAGGAAATAATAATAAATATAACTATTTACATCTTTAAATCATATTTGTTACAACTTTCTTTAAACTTAGTTACTCCTTGAGCTTTTGTAAATTGGTCTGCAATGTTTTCTTCTGTCATGCAGTATTCCAATTTAATTAGCCCATTCTTTACAGATTCTCTAACATTTAAGTATCTTAAATCAGTATGCTTTGATCTAGTTTTTACAGCAATACTAGTAGCTAACTTTATAGCTGCTTGGTTATCCTCGAACACAATAATGGAATCTTTAACAGTTACACCCATGTCTAATAATAACTGTTTGTACAAAATCAAGTCAGTGCATAGTAATGACAGACATGAAAATTCCGCTTCCATCGTGGACAAGCTGATATGCTGTTGTCTGATTGACCTCCACCCTATTAGTGTCTTACCAAATAATATAGCCATCCCAGATGTTGATTTTCTAGTGTTTATATCAGTTGCAAAACTTGCATCTGCATAGGCACTAAGACTCAAATCACCCTTTGGTTCTATATCCAATGCATGGTTCATTGTTCCTTGAAGATATCTTAAAATTCTCTTTAATGATTGCCAATGACATTGATGTGGATCCGAATTAAAACGAGCTAGCTGATTTACACTAGAAGCTATATCTGGCCTAGACCAATTGCTTATATATGATAAGCTGCCAATCAAAGATTGATATATGGACTTATCAAATTTGGGACTTTGATCATCAGTTTGGCAAACTTCCTGACTCATTGGAGTTTTTGCCTGTTTACAAAGTTCCATTTTAAACGTTTTAATTAATTGGCAAATTTTATCTTCTTGAGATATCTTAAATCCATTATTTGTTTTGTTAATTGTCAATCCTAGATACTTTTTAATTTCACCTAAATGCTTTAATTTTATCTTTTTGGCTAATAATGATATAATCTCATTAGCTTCATTATTAGTCTTAGTTATCAAAGCAATATCATCTGTAAATAATAACAATAATGACACCGTTCCATTATTTTCTCTTTTAAACACACATGGATCTGCTAAACCAGATTTAAAACCTATATTGTTTAACTCTTTCACAATATATTGGTTCCACTCAAACCCAGATTGTTTCAGCCCATAAAGACTCTTTTTGAGTTTCCAACAATCATTACTATTTACTTTATTGTCTTTTATACCTACTGGTTTTCTTAAATATATAGTGTGCTGCAATGGTGCATGTAGATAAGCAGTTTCTACATCTAAATGGTTAATGACATAGTTTTTCTTAACTGCCCACACTAATGCTGCTCTTAAAGATGTTGCTTTAAGACTTGGTGCAAAAACTTCATCGTCATCAGATGCAGTTTGATTAAATCCTTGAGCTACTAACCTAGCCTTATGGGTAACAGTCCCATCATTTCCAGTTTTTACTTTAAATATCCATTTGCACCCAATGGATTTTTCTCCTGGAGGTAATTTAGCATCTTCATAAACTTTCATTACCTTTAATGAATTTAGTTCCTTTTCCATTGCCTTTTGCCAATTCTCCTGATCCTTAGCAGGATACATCCTAAGTTCATCTACACTAGTTGGAACTTTTGTTACTTGGCAAACTATACTTGCTTGATACCTATCAGGTGGTCTAGTTACACGTGTAGTACATCTAGGTATTACAGGACTTACAGGTGGACTTTCACTTATTAACTCTTCATGATTATCTAACTCTTCCTGATCAACTGTTTCCTCTTGTTCTGGTCCTATTTGCTCTTCTTGGACTTCTTCTTTAATTGGACTCTTCTTATAACTAGTCTGATCTTTCTGCCTTTTGTAGGGTTTAATAATTACTTCATTATTTAAATCTTGCTCTAATCTATTCCATCCTACATGTTCTAGGAATTTTGCACTAGCACTGGTATAAACTCTAGATGTACCTGGTTCCCAGAATCTATATTTATTTATTTATTCCATTATGAGTTCATAGCATAGTCAAAATAACAGTCCAATAGTCATGTATCATTTAGTCAGTCCATTCAGGGATATTCAGTTAGCAAAGTCCGTGTAGAAATATCCTATGTCAATTCACTTACAAGTCAGTCCTTTGTTTTCTCTCCCGTTCGAGCAATGCAGTCTTGAGTCCTTGCAGTAATCAGGGATCATCAAAGCCAGAGAGATAGCAAGCTGCCGTCTTGCTTCTTTTAATGTGCTTTCACAACCACTCCCTTAATTACTATCCCACAGTTAAAGTTGCAGACACTTTAACATACAAATTATGATTACATATTATTATTTACCTAAACCAGTTAGGGTAAAACAATGTTATCCTTAACAATGCCCTTTTTTGTTCTGCACATCAAAATCAATGATGAATCTTTCATTCCACCATGTCCAGCATCTCTTCATATCACACTGTAAACTTGAAAATATTTTTATTTTTCATGGTTGCAGTTTTGAGGACAAAAAGTGGGAAAGGGGAAGAAAAATAAAGCTTTAGAAAAAGCAGCATTACCAAGAGGGCAAGGACGGTCAGTACTATCACTGCATCATGATTCATCTCTTTTCAATATGCATTCATATCATGCTAATGAAAGCAGCAAATTGTTGTGGACGCCACTGTTCAGAAATAAACTAAAGATGAAGCAGTCATAAATATTGAAATGGATGTTTTGGCACTACAAGACTAGTTAACATTTGTATTATGTCAAGAATTTTTGGTCAAAGTTCAAACTAGGAGAAAAGGGAGTTAGGTCTTCTGATGAATATTAGCCAATTCTGTCATTTCTTCCCTCCAATCTTTAAATTTCTTTTTCTCAAGGTCAAAGATAATGTCTCATGGAAAACTGAAATGTTCCCCTTTGATTTCAGGATGTTGCCACTTCTGATGTCAAATATGTGCCCAGTTATCTTTTAAACAGATCTCCAGTGGAGCATAACTAGCAGATTATGTCATATGCAATATTGTAAAACAAACAAGATTAGTGGCTGAGTGTCCCCCAACAATTAACTGAATCGTGATTGGATTTGTATGCTGAATCACATAATAGTAAATACATTTTAAATTAAAAAAATCACTAGGTAGTAGCTGCCACAGGTGAGGTGACTGCCTGTAAACAAGTAAATGTCTTTAACCCAAGATATACTTAAAAGTATGACTATCTAATACAGTCTCTACATTATTTAGGACAGCTAAAAATATAAGCAAAATAAGCTTGGTATCTCTTTTAACTCTGTCTTGTAATCAATTATTCCTCAAAATCATTTATTTTCTGCTTTTGTTTTTAAACTCATTGGGTCTCTATTGTTCTGGAGAAATACCTAATTTAAACCCATTATTTAGGTGTCTGTTAAGATTGTCTCATACAGCATGGCTATAGGTGATGAATATTGTAGTATTTTAGGAGGTTGAAAAGTCATAGATATAAATAGCGGTCAGTCAGTCAGTTGGTTTCCTATTCAATTTTACAATAGTATCCAAAAAGTTACACTCTGAGGGCTTTCTGCTTGCAATGTATGTCACCATGTGACATCCATAATATAATTTAGGAAGTTTGGGATGGAAATATAAAGTTGGGTGCCAAGATATTGATGATATTTCATCCCAGACTATCAGACTATCAGATTACCTCATCCAGTAGTCTAATGTAGATATTAAATAGGAGATGAGAGATAATTGAGCCATTGGGTACCTCATAAAGTAGGGTCAAGAAAAGCAAGGCTGATCACATTTCCCCATTTCTCTTCCACCTGAAATCATCTAAAAGTATAATCAATGTCATCTAAATTCTGTAATCCAGTCTGAAACCTGACTGAAAAGGGTCCAGATAATCCACATCCTGCAAAGTCTTCTGCAACTGCCATGAAACTACCTTCTCCACAATCTTCCCCCAAACAGGGAACTTGGAGACTAGACAAAAGCTGTCCAGACTGATTTGGTTGAGTGATGTCCCCTTTAGGAGAGGGCATACCACTACTACCCTGTGTCCTTCTCAGGCATATTGTTTTATATATATATCAAGTGATGAAGTAGTTCTGGTTGTAGTTGTGTCTTTTGATACATATACAGGTGAAACTCAAAAAATTAGAATATCATGCAAAAGTTCATTTATTTCAGTAATGCAACTTAAAAGGTGAACCTAATATATGAGATAGACTCATTACATGCAAAGCAAGATAGTTCAAGCCGTGATGTGTCATAATTAAGATGATTATGGATTACAGCTCATGAAAACCCAAATCCACAATCTCAGAAAATTAGAACAGTATCTGCAATCAATAAAACAAGGATTGTACATAGAACAATATTGGACCTCTTCCAAAGTATAAGCATGCATATGTACTCAGTACTTGGTTTGGGCCCCTTTTGCAGCAACTACTGCCTCAATGCAGCGTGGCATGGAAGCTATCAGCCTGTGGCACTGCTGAGGTGTTATGGAAGACCAGGATGCTTCAATAGCAGCCTTCAGCTCTTCTACATTATTCAGTCTCATGTCTCTCATCTTTCTCTTGGCAATGCCCCATAGATTCTCTATGGGATTCAGATCAGGCAAGTTTGCTGGCCAATCAAGCGCAGCAATCCCATGGTCATTGAACCAGGTTTTGGTGCTTTTGGTAGTGTGGGCAGGTGCCAAGTCCTGCTGGAAAAGTCAGCATCCCCATAAAGCTTGTCTGTGGAAGGAAGCATGAAGTGCTCCAAAATCACCTGTTAGGTGGTTGCATTGATCCTGGACTTAATGAAGCACAGTGGACCAACACCAGCAGATGACATGGCTCCCCAAATCAACACAGACTGTGGAAACTTCACACTGGACTTCAAGCATCTTGCAGTGTGTGCCTTTCCATTCTTCCTCCAGACTCTGGGTCCTTGGTTTCCAAATGAGATGCAAAAGTTGCTCTCATCAGAAAAGAGGACTTTGGACCACTGAGCAACAGACCAGTTCTGTTTTTCTTTAGCCCAGGTAAGACGCTTCTGACGTTTGTTGTTCAGGAGCAGCTTGACAAGAGGAATACGACATATGAAGCCCATGTCCAGGATCAGTCTGTGTGTGGTGGCTCTTGATGCACTGACTCCAGCCTCAGTCCACTGTTTGTGAAAGTCCCCAATACTTTTGAATGGCCTTTTCCTGACAATCCTCTCCAGGCTGCGGTCATCCCTGCTGCTTGTGCACCTTTTTCTTCCACACTTTTCCCTTCCACATAACTTTATATTAATGTGCTTTGATACAGCACTTTGGGAACATCCAACTTCTTTTGCAATTACTTTTTGAGGCTTTCCCTCTTTATGGAGGGTGTCAATGATGGTTTTCTGCACAACTGTCAGATCAGAAGTCTTTCCCATGATTGTGATTCCTACTGAACCAGACTGAGAGACCATTTAAAGGCTCAGGAACCCTTTGCAGGTGTTATGGCTTCACTAGCTGATTAGAGTGGGACACTTTGAGCCTAGAATTTTGAACCTTTTCACAATATTCTAATTTTCTGAGATTGGGGATTTGGGGTTTTCTTGAGCTGTAAGCCATAATCATCTCAATCATGACACATCACAGCTTGAACTATCTTGCTTTGCATGTAATGAGTCTATCTCGTATATTAGGTTCACCTTTTAAGTTGCATTGCTGAAATAAATGAACTTTTGCACGATATTCTAATTTTTTGAGTTTCACCTGTATATGTATACAAAGTATATACAAAGTTTGGTTGGAATGTTATTTTTCTAAGAATTCTCATGCATTTCTTGATTTCTTTGTTCTAAGACTTCCATTGTTTCTAACTGAAGTTATTTATGCAGGGGGACATTAGTGAAGTTTTATTGAATTTTCTGAAAGCTAGTTGGTATTACTCTGTGCATTGCACTATTTCCTTTGTCCCTTTGTCCTATGCAAAGGTGAACTTTGGGATTCACACTTTTTGCATTTTATTTTATAGATGACTCCTGTTTTGTCTTCTTATCTCTGGGTTGACAGTGTGTTTTGTCGGACTTTATGGGTTTGTATATGATGGTTATTCTGAATGGTTATGCTGGTCTACACCAAGATGCCTTTAATGCAGGGGAGAGATTTGCTTACCAAATCTCTCCCCTGCAATAGTAATATCTGTAGATAACTCTCACAGGTCCTTATCATTGGTTATCTCAGATCTACTAGGGACTTAAGCCTAAAAAAACATCTGAAGGGTATTGAGCTATAATTATTTAGACACAATCATCTTATCTGGATCTGAAGAAAGCTTCAAGGGACAATAATAACAATAGAGAGGTTTTATGTCTTAAAAAGAATAAATGCTTTGATCATTTTAAAGTTTTCTCCTTGCTTCTTTTCTTGATGTCATTTCTCTAGCTACATTGTACTGATTGCAACTGTACACTGTTCAACATGAAAATATATTAAGTGTTCCTATAAGGGATACATATCTGAATTTTTCCCTGTGGATTTACAGTGAAACACTATTCACATGAAAAGGAACATTAGTCTTTTACTTAGTGCTTCTTTCTCTCTTCTTCTCTATCTCTGAGGGGGAAACAAAAGCAACAATAATCACATTACCCTAAAGACCTGACACAATTAGCAACATTGCTAAAGCAAAAAGAATTCACTTTAGCATCCCAAGAAGCTTTAGTGCAGTTAGCAAGTGATCATTTTCATAATAATATAATTGCCAGAATGGGAAATTACAGGTAATTGCTGTTGTTGTGACCCTGATCTGTCAGTAATGAAATTAAAGTAATCGTTATCACCTAGATTACTGCTGGTTCAGGGATTTTTTCAAACAACTTTTAAATTATTTTTCCACAGAAGAAACTGTACATTTTGTTCCTAATGAATAAGTCAGACACATATCTAACAAATGTTTTTTTTCACCTCAGCTCTTGCTACCTGCTAACAATCTGGAACTCCTTTGTGAGGATAAAAAAGAAAGAACAGGAAAAAAAAGTTCAAAATATGTTTCCATTGTATTATATCACATATTCAAGATTTCTTTAAAATGATGTTTATCCAAAATGAAAGTATCATTCCAAAATTCTTACCTTTGGTTATAGATTCAAACTGAGATGAAAAATTTGGCTGTGGTAGCAGAGGAGATAAGAAGACAGAGATTATACTTTCAAAAATTGGGCAGGATTGTATGGGATGAAATCATTTTTACAATTCTGTTTAGAGGTCAGTATTAAATCCTATTGTTTAGGGCTTTAACATTCTGAAACAATACTCTAAATTGAGTGAGGATAAAAGGCAGAAATTTACCAAAGGGATCAACGCAAAGGTGAGAGCATTGGGGATTTTGTGGCTGACCTAAGGAACTTAGGTGGATTGTGTGGTTTTGCTAATCTAGAAGAGGCCATGTGGGACCGAGTCGTCCTTGGCCTAAGAGACCCAACAGTCCAAAGCAAGATCATGGCCAAAGGAGACATCTCCCTCGCAGATTCCATAGCCGACACCACTGCAGCTGAAGCCACAGCTTCAGTTTGTAAATCAGCAGCACGAATGCGCCGGGCTAATGGGGCCAACCACCAACCTACTAATGATGCGGCAATGCCATCAGAGAAATACACATCAGCCACCCATCATGAAGACATCGAATCCTGATTGGATAGTGAAGAGGAAGAAGTCCACTGACTCCGGTCAAATCACGAACAACGAGACCAGCGTGGTCATAAATCGAATTTCCAATGCACCAGATGCGGGGAAAACCACCCACGATCTGAATGCAGATTCATAGATGCCATCTGTCATTTTTGCGAAAGACGAGGGCATATTGCTAAGATATGCCAGAACAAAAGAGGTTCCAGCCCCAGACGGAAAGAAAACAATTCCAGACAAACCGAGGGCAACCCCACCACAAATCGGGACCACCCAAACAACCAATGGAACCAGTACAACAGACCCCGGAAGTTTACTGGCGCACCCAGACGAGAAGAAGCACATCAGACTATCACCATCGGCCACGCTTCATCCTTGGACACCAAAAAAATCCGTGTAGAGGTCACCATTGAAAATCAACCTTGCATCATGGAAGTGGACTCTGGGTCTTCTCTATCCATGATCTCCTGGAAAACCCTAAAGCAGCTGATTCCCCACATCCGCCGCCAAGACCTCTGCATCCAGAGACTCATATTAAAGGACTACCAGGGCAACCAGATTCCGGTCACTGGCACCAGTCATTTCCAGGTCTCCTTCAAGGACCACACCGCATTACTACTGCTCACTATCGTTGACAGAGACCGACCCAGCCTACTGGGTCTATAGTGGTTCGCGCCATTAGGAATCGGAATGGCAGGCATCAACCAAATTGAAAATGAAGACAAGGAAGCAGCCCTTGTCCAGGACTTCCAAGAAGTCTTCAGTGAAAATCTAGGCAAGTACAAGGGGTCCCCTATCTCTTTTAATCTCCGCCCTGACATCGCACCCATTCACCTAAAACCACGCCGAGTCCCTTTTGCTCTCAAATCCAAAATTGACGAGCAGCTGGACAAACTAATTGCACAAAGCGTGTTAGAACCCATTGATCACGCCCAATGGGAGACCCCAATTGTGACCCCCATAAAACCTGATGGGTCTTTGAGAATTTGTGGAGATTACAAGGCCACTCTCAACCACATTATAGCAGAGTGCCTATCCGGTACCAGTGGTCCAGCATCTCCTTCACTCACTTGGGGGCGGCAGAATATTTGCAAAGCTTGACCTGGCCCAAGCTTATCAACAGTTGCCAGTAGATGCTGAAACCACTGAAGCCCAAACCATAGTTACACACCGGGGCACATTCAAATGTAACAGGCTCCAGTTTGGCGTAAGCATAGCACCAGGCATTTTCCAAAGTCTGATGGAGAGGCTGTTGCAGGGCATTAAAGGGATCGTGTCCTACTTCGATGACGTGTTAATTGCCGCCCCAACAAAGTCAGTTAGAGAAACGACTAAGAACAGTCCTACAAAAGTTCCAAGACACTGGCCTCAAAGTAAAAAAGGAAAAGTGCCAGTTATGCACTGAAAGGGTTGAATTTCTTGGTTACCTCCTTGACAAACAAGGAATTCACCCTACGGAAAAGAAATTGGCAGCCATCAAAAATGCCCCGAGACCAAAAAATAAAACAGACCTTCAAGCCTTCCTGGGACTCATTAACTTTTATAACATTTTCCTACCCCAGAAGGCAACCATCGCTGAACCCCTTCATAGACTCCTCGAGAAAAAGGCTTCCTGGTTTTCGGGACGACAGGAGGAACATGCCTTTCAACAAGTAAAAGACCTTTTAACTTCGGATGCAGTGTTCATCCAATATAATGAAACACTTCCATTAACTGTGACTTGTGACGCCTCACCGTTTGGGGTAGGAGCCATCCTGAGCCATGTTCTACCCAATGGCATGGAGGCACCTATTGCATTTTTTTCAAGAACCTTGTCAAAAACAGAAAGGAACTATAGCCACCTAGACAAGGAAGCCCTCGCCATAGTATCTGCAATCAAAAGGTTCCATGAGTATGTGTATGGGAGATCATTTTCCATCATCACAGATCATAAACCATTACTCGGTATCCTGGCAGGCGACAAACCTACTCCACATATTCTGTCCCCTAGAATGATGCGATGGTTGGAGTGCCTAGCTGCCTACGACTATCAATTGAGACATCGCCCGGGGAAAACCATTCCCCACACAGACGCTTTGAGCCACTCACCATTACCAGAAAGCCAAGATGACCCAGCTCCCACACTACCAATACTACAAATTGAGATGCTTCCCTCACCTCCACTGACATCACAAGACATTGCACTAGAAACCAAAAAAGACTCATGCTTGGCACGAGTTCTTGGCTGGGTGGAGAGGGGATGGCCAGAAATCGAACCCAACGAAACCTTCAAACCATTTAAAAACAGACAAACAGAACTTTTCTCACAAAGAGGGTGCGTGTTATAGGGAGGCCGAGTGGTCATACCAGCAAAACTACAAAAAAAAGTTCTACAATAACTGCACGATGGGCACCCGGGCATCGTATGGATGAAAGCGCTGGCAAGGAGCTACGCCTGGTGGCCAGGTATGGACAAACAAATTGAAACCTGGGTTGCCACCTGTAGCAGATGCCAAGAGACGTGCTCAGCCCCACCAAAAGCTCCACCATGGGAAACGCCCAGAGGCCCCTGGTCATGAATCCATATCGATTTCGCGGAACCTACAAAAGGGCATACTTTCCTAATAACAGTAGACGCATACTCTAACTGGCTCGAGGTTAACAAAGTGAAGACTACCACCACAGATGCAGTCATCAAGAAATTGAACAGACTTTTTGCAACGCACGGCTTACCAGATGTCCTGGTATCCAACAATGGCCCTCAATTTACCACCTTAGCCTTTGAACAATACTTAGCAGACCGTGGCATACGACACGCACTGACATCACCGGCTCATCCAGCAGCGAATGGTAGAGCTGAATGAATGGTTCAGTTCACACAAAAAAAGAAAACTTTACAAAAAATGGAACAAGGCAACATCCACAATAAAGTCACCCGGATGCGCCTGCTCCAGCACATCACACCAAACAGTATGACCAACAAAAGCCCAGCTGAATTTCTGATGGCCAGAAAACTCAGATCACCCCTAGACCGTCTACACCCTGCGTTCACCCCGGAAAAGCCCCTGGGCTCCAGCAGTAAACACCACACCTTTAATGTAGGAGACCCAGTATTTGCAAAAAACTTTTCAGGAGACCCATTGTGGATCCCTGCCAAAATAACTCAGATTACAGGCCCCTGTTCCTACCGCCTGGAAACCATAGATGGAAGAATGTGGAAATGCCACATCGACTAACTACGATCCAGGCTGCCCACATCTCCCATCAGTGACCCCAACCATGAAACCAGAGGAGGAGGGGGAACCGGGGATTCTGGAATAGAACCAACATCTGGCCTAGAGGAACAAACTCCACGATCACCACATCAAAGCCAACAATACTCACCAGCTGATGTAGAGCCGTGGCAATCAAGCGTCTCACCTAATAACAGCAGCCGAGCAGGTTCAGTGAGCCCGGAGAGCCCAAGCGATAGCAACGAAGGAGGTGTTTCGATCATCCCAAGGTCACCAGAAGGGAGTCACAGCTATGGAACCGGATCACCGTTCCGGACAATCCCAACAAACAGCCCATTGGAACCTGAGACCGGGCACAGACCTTTTGAACTGCGAAAGTCAGTTAGACAGGTGCGAAGACCCGCCTACCTGCAAGACTATATAACCCCACCCCTTAGACGGAACCTAGAGGGGAGGGGTGTTCTGGACGAGCAGGCTTGAAAGCCTGCACTTCAGATTGGTCCGCTAATAGCGGGTCGTGATTGGTCGCTCCAGGCTGATCCGATTGGCTAGTAAATGGGCTGCCACGATTGGGCAAGCCAAGTGCGGCAAGTTCAAATCGTTGTCATTGGCCGCTTAGCTGCAGCCAGCTCTATAAAAAGGGCTGCTGTGGCTAGGATATTTCGCTCAGATTAGAAGTCACTAATAAAGAGCTGTTGTTGCTATCTGAGTCTCGTCCCCGTTCTTGGACCCATCCTTCCAGACTTAACACACTGTGCCACCACAGCTCATAAAATCTATATCCAGATTTCTTTATGGAAAATAAATCACATAGACAGATTCCTAAAATTATATTAATTACGTGGAAGAAGGATTAGTGACAAAAAGAAAATGTAGCAAGAAGGCTGTAGCAAGCAAAGAGATGCATGTAATTTCAGATTTTTCTTGCTGTCAGACAATTAATACCAAGGTAACCTTGGTGAACATCTTTTCTCAGGTATAATACTTATTTTATCAAATGAAAAAATGAACACATCCCATTCTTTATTGAGCCGGCAGTATGAAAAAGAAGAGAGCAGTCATGATGACAGAATTTTCCTTTGCAGATTGTACATTGCATTGATATTTTCGGGATATTCTTCTCAATATAGCTATTTTGCTAAGCTATATTATTATAATGTTTCTCCTGTGTCATAATAAATGTCTTTATACACTCTTAGAGCCTAGTAAAATGATGTAGATAGAATCGACTTTGCTTGGCCTTTGGTGGATGCTAATTTTGAGGAATTTTATGGTTGAAAACAAGATACTGAGGCTCATGCTGTTGATCATGCTGTTAACATTGAACCTGATAGGTTATTAAACAGAGAACACAGTCTAATTACTAAGTAGAATATTGCATCTAGTAAGATTTGTTGTCTTTTTTTTCATTACTTTAAAAGGATTTTTTTTTCAATTTTATAATTATGAAGAATCAGATAGCTGGTCTGACTGAAAGAATCTATGCAGAAGTCATTGAGTTTACATTTGAGATATATTCATGATTTTAATGTGGTCTCAGCTGGCTTAGATCCATTATTTCACTGGCTTTTTAGTACTCTTGTAATGATGAGGATATTGCCTTCTAAATTCTAGAAACCTAAGGAATGGGGTGGGGTGGAAGAGTGCCAGTAATTGGGTATCTTTCTAAGCAGTACAAAAGGAGAAAGTAGATTTATGCCACTAGAAATGAAGAAAAATGCTTCAAAAACTTAAAACACAGAGTATTTATTTACTACCATGAATTGTGCTAATTTCTTAAAAGATCTATCTGTCCTTGCCTTTAGCATCCTCTTATCATTTTTTCAATTATTTATTTTTCTGCTCCCCTTATCTGGTCCTTCTGTTTGTTTTATGTTCTGTGCTCTCCCTTCTGACATTCTTATCCATATCAGTGTCACATGATTAGTAAGTAACAGGCAGCCACAAAACTACAGAAAGACTGATTTGTTAGAGGCAGTTTCTACAGGCTATCCAGTTTGTTTAGTAAATTTTATTTATATAGTAAATTTATAGGGAGCCCATTTCATATACATGACATATTTGATTCTATCAAATAGAGTAGTCTCACTGTATTTTACCTTGGTCTAATTTATAATTTTCATCATATTTACTCTTTATCATTGCAGCTGATTCTCTCCCTGCACTACATTGCCAGTCCTTCTAGTTACATCATCAAATGTGTTTGATCATTAAATTGTAACTGATGTTAAATAAATGAATAATACTGCAGGCTAACTCACTGCTCATTCAAGGAGTTCAATTCTGAGTGACTCAAGGTTGCTCAGCCTTTCATCCTTCTGAGGTCAGTAAAATGAAGGACTCAGATTGTTGGGGGCAATATGCTGGTTCTGTAAACTAAATAGGGCTATAAAGCACTATGAAGTGGTATATGTCTAAGTATTATTGCTATATATGCATGTCTACTCAATATATTAAGTTCAACTTTTTCTAAATTTTCAGTTATAATTCTTTTCAATACTGTCCAAAACAAATGTTAAGAGTGCAAGTCACATTACTAGCCCAAGAATTTGTATTGTGAGATTCACATAAGAGGCAGAGCCCAAGATTTTCTGAAAAATATGCTGTTTGAATTTCTTCCATTCAATTATGTCCAATTCTCAAACACTGTCTAGACATATCATTGCAGTTTTCTTAGCTTTTTTTTTCTTAGCACAGAGTTTTATCTCTCTCTCTTCCTATTTTTTTCTTTCTTTCTCTACCTTCCCCTTCCTTCCTTCCTTCCTTTCTTTCTTTCTTTCTTTCTTTCTTTCTTTCTTTCTTTCTTTCTTTCTTTCTTTCTTTCTTTCTTTCTTTCTTTCTTTCTGTCCCATGCACACACACACACTCACACTCTCTCTCTCTCACTCTCTCTCACTCTCTCTCTCTCACACACACATACAGAGAGCACTTAACAGACAAGCATTTTGGAAGCAGCTCCTTTAAATTTCTCCAACGCTTGAGTGGATTCCCCCACTCCCTCTGTCAGACCGCACTCCTGTTAGGAATGTAAGTCACCTAACAGGTATTTGGGTTAGCAATATATAAACCAGGATAGACATTTTAATACTGTCTCTTTAAGAGAATCCTAAAAGTGTAATTGGGTTGGTTTCTCAAACGACCATAAGATGGAGCCAGAAACCTGGGTTGTTTAGTCTTAGTCTCAGAAGAAGTCTCAGTGAGTCTTTTTTTCCTTCTGTTGGAAAGTATTGCCTTTCCTCCATTTTTCCTAATTGACTGATATTCATGGATTTGATGTAAGTCTGATACTGAACTGTTTTTGACACTGGACTTTGTTATTGGATTATCCCTGGACTGAAAACTGACTGACTAACCTGTGAATGACTTTGGACTGCTTATTTGAACTTTGCTTAAAAGTTTCTGGAAGTAAAAACTTACATTTACTGGACAGTGTATCTCTGTGCTGTGTGTGTATTATTCAAACACTTCTCTCTCTACATCTCCCTGTATGTGCTCATTCTCCTAACGGGGAATTACCTCAACTCCTTCTCACTCCAGCACTTTAACTCACAAGGGGAAAGCAATACTTGCAGCATCCATGGGGAATCCTTGGAGAAGTTTTTAAAGGACCTGCTGCTTAAAATGCATTTCTTTTACACTGCAAAAGTGCTCCAAGGCTCGATTCACCCCCACCTGCTCTGTCAGACAGCATTCTTTCTCACCCCAGACACTTTAACTCACACAGGGAAAATGATATTTGCAGCGTCCATGTCTTTCTTCCTTTTCCCAGGGAGAAAGAGGACGTGGGGAATGGAAAGCTAGGAGAACGATCGCAAGTGAGCGACTGGGTGACCAGGTTAGGGGCGTGGCCAGCCAGGGATTACCACCAATTTGGCGACCCATGCCAAAGAATCGCTACAGGTTTGCCTGAATAGGTGCAAACCAGTTAAATAGCACCTCTGCTTGAAGGGAGATGAAGCTCAGTCTGGATGGTTAGCTTCCTATACAGAAAAGTTAAGCAATGATGCTGGGAAGTTATATGCTTATTCTGAATTTTGGACAGGATTTGTTGGACACCAAATGAAGATGTAGAACCAAGATAAATTGTAGAATCATTTAAATTTGCCCCTAACTCTAACACTCATATTATATACACTACATTAACTTCTCTTTCAAATATGGAATATTGATTCTTAGGACATGATATGTTTCTATTGTGTGCTGGTAATCTTATTCTGATGATCTACAGTATTGCCAAACTGCATATATGTTGTTCATGCAGTCATCCAGTGTAAGCATTTTTGAAAGCAGATCCAGAATACAGCAGAAATCCTAATTCCCATTAAGGAAAATGTACAGTGAAAACTAGGAATGAATATGGAATGGTGGATGCCTATTTCTCTTAGGAAATATATGGCACTTACATCAACTGTCACTTCCTGTTGAGTTTCTGCAGGATTATTAAAGCATGGCTGACAGAGTAAGTGAGGGTCATTATTCTTTCAAAGGTCATATTATTAGACTTCTTTGTTACTTTTGCTCATTTTGTGATGATTGTACACAGTTCAGAGCTAGGGATTCTATTCTAAGTTGTTATAATTATTTTGTCTTCATAGCACTCTTACTCCCAAAAAACTCTTTCAAACAGATTAATAGGTTGCTTACAATAGTGTATTGAAAAATAACATACCTAAAAGATAGGCAAGCTACAGCAACTTGATCAAAGCAGCATGTACATGTTATGAGAGAACAATAATCCTATGTGCAATGTAAGAACCAAGCTAGGTCAGACCCAATAGCCACCACTTTGATGATAACTAATCAGAAAGGGGGATATTTCAGCAACAGTTCTTTGCTACTCTTGGTTCCCAGCAGTTGGATTTCAAAGGGAACCCAGCTTCTAATGGTACTATCATTGTAATGCCATTCACAGCTTTAATTTTACCTAAATGTATTATGTTCTGTGCATGGGTGTAAGGATGGAGACGAGCCAGTGAAACAGTGAACTTCAAACTCTTTATTTACATGTGAAAACAGCTCAGCTCAATGGCCACGATGGGCCCCTTTATATAGGCAACTCTTAACTTATTTAACCAATGAAACACAGGGAGCGCTAGCTCCATTAACCAATGGGAGAGGCTCGTTAATGGCCAATCAGATTCTCCTGAACGGACCAATCCGATGTCGCTATTATCGGCCAATCAGAAGTGCAGGGCCAAAACCCTGCACTTTGTTTCAAGCTCTTAATGATCTTTATTAAGTATTTATTGATTCACAACAAAATGTATCTACTTCATTCTCTAAATTTTCTAAGTTGGAAGCTATAATGCCATCTGTATAAAAGCCTTTTTTGTTCATTTTTATTGAATTCCATAAATTCAACTTTTACCTAAACATACAAACAGAATCATTTCTTTCTCCATATACCATCATTTAAATAGATCAGTAAGAAGTTCTTCTGTTTAAAAAAAGAGTTCTGTTTTTAGCTTCTTGCTCTTCCATTTTTTCTTAAACAGGGACTGAAGAAATTAAAAGCAACTCCGGGCAACAAATGCTATATTTACTAAGTAGTAGTTCTTCAATTATCTCTTGTGTAATAGCTGCAGGGCATAAAGCAAGATGAAAAACAAATAGTTCAGTATTACAAAAAGGTTCCAAGCTCTACAGTGAAATATATTGCATTACCACCTCTTCAGAGCTGTACTAAATTGTTATAAGAGTTGGGATGTTTAAAGAATGCCACTGGCATGGTTGAAAAATGAGAGGGAAAGAAAGGAAGACTATTTTAACTGCAAAAAAAACCCTAATCCAAACTGGAACTAAGATGTGAGGGAGGAAGAATCTTTTTTTTTTTATTATTTCCATAGAGAAGGTGATTTTTGAACAGAGCTATAATCTATTCTCCAGGTAATATTCTAAGGCCAATCACATATAAAATTCAAATATCTGTGATTGGGAATGAATCCCAAAGGCATGACTGCTCCCTACACAAATGACTTTATACGACGTATGCACTATAGAAATGTAGATGCAGATGATAGATGATACATATTTGACAATCAATGTGTGTAATAGTAAAATTGTTAAACTAGGAGAAGTGATATGTATGTTCTAGACCTCACTTAGGTGCAGAAGACAGCTGTGTAATTTTGGATCAGTCTTTCTCAGCAATAGACTGGAAAGCTGAAAAATAAAAGATATCTATTTGAATGAAGAGACATCCAATCCAGCAGTTCAATACTGTTAACTTCTTAAAACTGAAAAATTTCTTTTCTTCCTACCTTTAAGAATGAGATTTGTCTGAGGAATTTGGGAGAAATATGTTTAGGGTAATCCATACTTTTTCCTATAATTTACATAGTATTTCACACTACAGAAAATTCTTGACTTTAGAAGGACTTTCCAAATCTTAGATATCTACAAAAAAACAAATACATTAAAAAAACCTGTCAGTCTACCATTTGCCTATCTTCCTACCGATCTATCCATGGATTTGAGAACATATTTTGTTTTCAAATGTTGTTCCTGTTTCCTGAGTGGAAAGTCAAATGTTTACCCCCTATGGATCTTGAGCTTTCATCTCTTATCTGCAAACAACATCTAGAAGCATTTGTTCTGAAAGCAGTATAAATCACAAGTGATGCACAATTAATTACAGAGAGAGAAGAGCCAAAATAAATTATTTTATTTAATTTGGGATTTTCAATGTGTCAAGCTTCAGGACCTGGTTTTATTTTCAAATACAGAAATCTACTGAAAAACAAGAAGAGGATGAAGCTCAGGAAAAATAGAAAGTAAAAGAGAGAACTAAATAAGTGCAATTAATTAGAATTCAACTAGATATCCCTTCCCTATATACTTGGTTTCTACTAATAGCAAACTACTGTACCATTATATTTGTTTTGATTCCATGCATATTTACTTAGTAGCATGTGCCACAGAGCTGATAGATTCTTTGCAGAATGTTATGTTTTGTTGTCACAAATCAAGGTACGGTGAGATGGAGAATTATACATTTTTTTTTTTCATTTCCCTTTTTGAGTTAAGTTTTTGTTTGTTTCAAACAAGAAACAAAATAGTATTTTCAAAGCCCCCAAAAGCAAATTAACTAAAATAAAATAGGATTTGCCCATCACTAAACCCTACTTTCAGCTTCATTATGTTATTTAAATGAAACTATCTGCATTTTAATCCTTGTGAAAAAGTCTGCTGGCAGAATTAATAATTACAATAAAAAGCCATGAAAGTCCATACTAATGATAAGATAAAGAACGTATTTCCCATAATCTTCCCCTGTGTCCTAATCTACTGACATCCAGGTTGTGATCTAAAATAAGCTCTTAATAATGAATAATCTGAATTTCTGCTGAGCAGAAAATGGAAGACTTAAAGAAGCTCAGAAGTAGAAACCAGGCATGGGAAGTAATTGTTCTATGATTCCATTTCTCTTAATTGTAAGGCGTCAAAGCTTTTGATTGCTGCTGACATCTTATGCATGTTTGTACGTTACTGTGTCTTATTTAGTATGGTAAGTTAACATTTTCTACTCATTTTTAGTATCATTATCTAAAATTGGTGACATTTTCATGTATCGACTCTAGAAAAGAAATATAGGAAAGCAACATTTATTCAAACCTTTATTCTCTTTTACTGCAGAATGTTTGGGAAGCATTAAGATTGCTTATTTTAATACAAGGGTATTAGCATCTCTGGGAACTGACAGATGCCTGTTATTATTGTTTTTCCTTTGTGCATTTATGGAGATTATGCTTGTTTTTAAAAAGCACACCAAAATAAGGGAGTTTGCAAGATTATTGGATTTCCCTGCACATGTCGGTGTCATAGCTGTGCAAGAATGTCCCATTCATTCTTTACAATATAGCTTTCAACAGTCATGGCTGACTTTTGACTGTGGATTCTCAGTCTACTAAAAAATTGCTCAGTGCCCCATACCTTCAGATACAGGCCCTGATCTTTGTGATATGCAAAATAAATAAATAAACAAAATGTTGTATATCTATGTGGCATCCTAGCTATACCCATTTATCTATCTGTATATTGCTGTCTATACTTCTACCATTGATATGCCTTGGAAGTTCAGGGATGGTTCTGAATGTGTGTGTGTGTGTGTATGATATGCTTATGTTTGAATGCATATACTGTATATATCTTTAAGGTTTATACAACTTATACAACTGCAACTCTTTTTTTTTTTTTTGAAACTCTTTTTAAAAGAGTTTTAAAACAAAGAATATTTGGAAGAAAGAGAAGATATGCTGAACACCTGCTTCTGTCTTCACATGCTGACTTTCTGGCAACTGCAAACTATTTCTATGGACAGATGCCGAGCGCTTGAAGTTGACCTTTTCCTGTTCTTCACATGTGCTTGATTGACTGGTGTTGCCCTTGTGGTATCTAGTCCACCTGCTGACTCTCTAACTTTGCGTATCCACTAAAAGTCCAGTGGTGCTTCTTCCCGTGACTTCTATTTGGTTAGAATATATCATCCAAATTAACCCTTTCCCTCTTGAGCCACAGTCTGTAAACATAAAGCTTCATTTCTCTTCTGACAAATTCTCATTATATCCCTACCTTCAAGCGGTTTGACAGTGTAAAATATCTTCTTAATAACAGGCTTAGTGGCAGAATACAGCAGCTTATTGTTATTTCTTCTGGGAAAAAAAGTGCATACATGTAAATTAAATTAACTTCAAGTGCCAGATATTTATATACTATTTATATACTATTTCTGTATGGCTGGCCTTCTCAGCCAGTGACTTATCCTGTGACTTTTCATTTAATTATTTAAGATGTTCTCATATCATTTTGATTCATCTGCTACCATAATTCCCTTATGTTCCTTGTTCCACTAGAAAGCATTACAGGATTTCTTCAGGCCTATGTTGTTGTACAGTCACTAAGTTGTGTCCAACTCTTTGCTACCTTATGGACCATTGCACACCAGGCTCTTCTGTCTTCCACTGCCTCCCAAATTCATGTTCATTGTGTCAATGACAATATCTAGCTATCAGGCCTATGGGGCAAAATGCAAAGTTTTGTTTGAAACATGAAACTCAAGGCTGTCTAGATTTGATTAACTGCCAATTCCTTTACAAACCATGATTCTAATACTAGAATTTGATGAAATCTTTAATCAGCTTCTACCACACACTAAACATTACTATAATGCAAACTCATTATGGATCCTGGACTGAAAGTTCATCTCTGAACAAGATAACTAAAACATGGGAAATGGCACATTTCAAAATCTGCACAGTACATATGGGGAGTTTTCCCCTCTTGAACCTAATCAAGACACGGACAATAATTGGCTTTGTGCCCATGAGGTTATCTTGCCATAGCCAATGAGTGAGTTAGGCTTCATTCATTCCTAGCTGTATTGTTTTAAAGCAGGTTTTATCTACAGTGATGGATTTAATTGATCACTTTTTCCTTTCCTTTGTACACTATTTTTTTCCTTGTTGTTGTCCTTAGGGTTGAATGTATGTTTTTCTTTTGTTTGTTTTGTATTTTGTTTCTCATGATAAAACAATAAATAATATTTTTTTAAAAAAATAAAGAGTTATTCCTTGATTAGCAGCAGCGAACTATTTTGGCATGAATTACATTGGTGTAGGCTTTCTTGGCTGTCATCAATGAAACAGTAATGAGTGTTTGATCTTCTTTTGTCCTGATGTTTCACCAGCTGGTCTGACTGGCATTTTCAGAGACAGAGTTAATGTTTTTACAATGTATCTCTCAGCAACCCACAGACATCAGGGTAAAGGAAAGTTAAATCATGGTCATTCAGCTCATTTTTGATTCATATTCTGGTATGGAATTTGTTGTCCACATTGTCACCTACTCTTTTTCTATTGTCACCACTGGATGGTACTGTCCAGATTATGTATGCCAAATAGAGCTACAAGTGATTGAATGAATCCTTCATTTCCCTCCCTTTTCAGCATGACACCAGATGGTAGGGGAAGTATCCATTATCAATACAGAACAATAGTGCAATTCAATTGTTGGTTGAACAATGAAATCCATATGATGTCTGGAGTAGGAGCTTTCTTAGGGAAAGAACAGCAGAAATCTGGTAGAGAAGGCAAAGTGGGCATCAGTGGGAAAGAGACATCTGGCAGTAGCCTGAATTACTCAGAAAGCAGCTCTCTGTTCACACCATTCTGGCCACTTGACTTCCTGTCCTATTTAATGATTGGCAAACCATCATGGTTTGTACATACCTTGTGGCTGCCTTTGGACAGTATCAGAAAAAGAATACTCTCCTTTAAAACATGTCTTCAGCTTTAAAAAGACTTTAAAAAATCTTCAGCTAATTGATCCTTTCATGAAGTTTCTGATTGTTCATTGGCACACAAACATTTATTATATAAGATCTTTTAATAAATATTTTTTTCAATAATTCGGTGAACAACAGTGACCAATTGGACACTCAAATTGACCTGTATATATAAAAGAAGAAAAAAAAACAGTTGACAGGTTAAGCTAAACATACACTAATCTTCATATCTTTTTGTTAACCATCTGTCATAATATTTAGTGTGTAGAAAGTCCATAAAGAAACAGTGTAGATGACAATGTGAACAACAAATTTCATACCAGAGTGTTGTGGCCCCGATTCCCGAGCCTATGCTGTCAGAGGAAGAGGACCTGGAAGATGAGGAGGAACTGGGAATGCCTTCCTCCCCAGGACTTTCCTCTCTGGCAATGCCTTCCTCCTCTGGAGCTTCCTCCCTGGTAATGCCTTAGATTCCATCAGACAACCGAGAGGAACAGCCTGAGATGAATCAGGAGGAAGGCATATCGGAGCAGCCCCTGACAGGGAGTAAAGAGGAAGAGTGTTGGCTTGATCCTAAGCAGTGTCATAGGGAGAAACATGAGCAGCACCGTAGGAGGGATGGGAGGGTCAGAGAGTGAGCTGAGTCATTGAGCCACATCCCACAGGGGATAAAAGTGTGTGTGTTTTCTCCTGAAAATTTGTATGGGACAAAATTTAACCTTACTTCAGATTTTCTTTGTGGACTGCCTTGTGATTTTCTGTGAGTAAAATTTTATTGGCTATCAGTTCGGACTTGGCAGGCAGGATGTGTTGGAATGCCAAGAATATTATCAGTTCCAAAGAATTAACTCTGTGAAGTCCGAGCCAGCTTGCCTGCCTGTGTTTGTGTGAGTTTGTATTCTTTCATCTTTTCGGAAAGAGGAAAGGTGAGACAGAACACCTGGGTATGAATCAATAATGAGCTGAATGGCCATGATTTATTATTTTTTTTGCCCTGATGTCTATGGGCTTTTGAGAGATACATTACAAAACAGTTAACTCGGTCTCTGAAAATGCCAATCAGACCTGCTGGTGAAACATCAGGGCAAAAGAAGTTCAAACACTTATCACTTTTTCATTGATGCCAGCCATAAAAACCTACATCAGTATAATTCATGCCAGAATAATTTCTTGCTGCTAATCAAGGAATAACTCTTTAACTGAGCAGAGAGAAAAGACCCTTAACTTAGTGCTTCCAAAATATGCTTCCACTCATTAACTCAGAACTTTTGAAAAATCCACAGAGGCAAACAGCGATTGTACATTTGCCATTTACAAATGTTTTGTTTTGTTCGGTAATGGAAAGATTGTGGTTGCTGAGTACTAGGTTTATATAAACTACTAGGTTTATATAAACCTTAACACTGGAGAGTCCAAGAAGTTGTTTCTCACAGATGCTTCCTATTTTCTCTTTGGACCTGATAAAGAACTATTATAACACACATTACTGAGCAGAGAAAGAATTTAAATTCTTCCACTTTTGTTGGTCCTACAATGAGCATGATTTATATGGAAAAGGGCACAGTAAAGCAGTATTTGCTAGTCAGTATTGAAATATGATCTTGCCCTTTCATTGCCCATCTGGTAGTAGAACAAAGAAGCCTTGTTTTGCCTTGTCAATCCATGTTTCTTCTTAAATTCTTTCCCATATCTGTATTATATAATGATGTTTATTAATTAGTTCACTGGTGAGTCTAAACAAAAATGACTCCAATTGCTTCTTCTCTCTCTCCTTTGTCAAGGGGAGAAATAAAATGATCTTTATACTGCCATAAAGTCCAGGCTACAATTCTGAATATAAATCCATTTATTTTTTACTATTTAATGCAGAGGTCTTATGCATTAGTATGCTGATATCAAAACTGCAATCAAAGATTTTCTTCAAATGAAAAATATTTGATTACTCCAATGATATGTTACAGCTATCAAAATTTATATGGCAGAACAAAAAGCCCAGAATTAAACTGAAATTGTTGCAGGATGCTACCGAAAGAGGATTTGACCTACCAGATTGGGAAATATATTATAAAGCGGATATTCTGACCTGGGTTAAAGACTGGATAAGTGTTAAAAATAAAAGAATGTTAACATTAGAAGGATATAATCTACAGGCAGGATGGCATACCTTCTTATGGCAAGACAAACAACCAATTTGTGGCTATTTTCAAAGGCATAAAATAAGACAGAATGTATTAAATGTATGGAATAAAACTAAATGACAAATTTATGTTTAAATACCAACTTGCCTATCTACATTAGAAGTGTTAATGTACCCACATTTATTGAGTTGAGGACATATTAGATGAAAAGGGTGATTTAAAAACAAGACAGGAGTTGAAAAACCTGTGATTTGATACAGATACAGATACTCAGAGTTGGAAGGGACCTTGTAGGTCATCTAGTCCAATCCCCTGCCCAAGTGGAAGACCCTACATCATTTCTGACAAATGGCAGTCCAATCTCTTCTTGAAAGTCTCAACTGATGGCGCTCCCACAACTTCCGAGGGCAAGCTGTTCCATTGGTTGATTGTTCTCACTGTCAGAAAGTTCCTCCTTGTTTCCAGGTTAAATCTCTCCTTGTTCAGTTTCCATCCATTATTCCTTGTCTGGCCTACAGGAGCTTTAGAAAATAGCTTGAACCCTTCCTCCCTGTGGCAGTCCCTCATATATTGGAAGACCACTATCATGTCTCCCCTGGTCCTTCTCTTTACTAGACTAGCCAAGCCCAGTTCCTGCAACTGTTCATTGTATGTTTTAGCCTCCGGTCCCCTAATCATCCTGGTTGCTCTTCTCAGTACTTTTTTCTAGAGTCTCAACATCTTTTTTATAATGTGACCAAAACTGGATGCAGTACTCTAGGTGTGGTCTTACTAAGGCTTTACAGAGTGGTATTAGTACTTCCCTTGATCTTGACTGTATCCTTCCGTTAATACAATTTAGGGTTGAATTAGCTTTTTTGGTGGTGGCTGCACACTGCTGGCTCATATTTAGCTGGTTGTCCACTAAGACTCCAAAATCCCTCTCACAGTTACTGCTATTGAGCCTGGTTTCACCCAGTTTATATGGGTATTTTTGGTTTTTCTAGCCTAAGTGTAGGACTTTACTTTTCTCTATATTGAATTTCATTTTATTAGATATGGCCCAGTGTCCTAGTCTGTCAAGATCCATCTGGATCTTGAGCCTATCTTCTTGGGTTTTAGCTATTCCTGGCAGCTTAGTATTATCTGCAAATTTGATAAGTTCCCCTTCTATTCCCTTATCTAAGTCATTAATGAAGATATTGAAGAATACTGGGCCTAAGACAGAACCTTGTGGCACCCCACTGCTTACTTCTCTCCATATAGACTTAGACCCATTAAGGACTACTCGTTGAGTACAGTTTGCCAGCCCATTGTGAATCCATCTTGTGGTGGTGCTATCTATTTGAGATAGAATGGTAGGCCTATTTACAATTACAGTCGAGGTAAAGTAAAGATATGAAAGAATGAGGTATTAGCCGACGGAAAACAAAATTAGACAAAATATTATTTGGTACAGATGAGAATCTGATTAAAAACCTTACAAAGTATTATTAGAATGCAAACTAGAAGAAGAAAAGGTGGAAGAAATGATCTTGGCCTGGATGAAAGACTTTGGATATGGTATAAATTTGGAAGATTATCCAATGTTATGGGATAGGAATAAAAAAACAACTTTGGCAGCATCATATAAAGAAAACTTACACAAAATGTTTTATCGATGGCATATTCCACCATCAAAATTGGACAAAATGTACCCAAAACTATCTCCTAAATGTTGGAAATGCAATAAAGAAATTAGAACATACTTCCACACATGGTGGAAATGTGAAAAAGCTCAAACATACTGGCTGAAAATTAGAAATTGGTTAGAAGAGATGTGTAAAATTAAAATAGAATTCAGACCTGAAATTTTTCTATTGAGAATGTGGGGAATGTGGGAATGTGAGAAAATGTGGGAAAATATAATAAAGAGATAAAATATTTAATAGTCCAGGTCACCACTGCAGCAAGACTAATCCTTGCCCAAAGATGTCATATTATAGATAAATGTTATAGCTTTCAATACATTTATCCAATCATCTTTAAAAGCCATTCATGTTATTGATCACCATGAGTCAGGATCATGAATTTTGGTTTAATTATAAGTATTTTGTTTGTCCAAAATTTTATTACAGCCAGATTAATTTGATAACTGCTAGTCCTAGTTTACTGAGAAGGTAAATATTTCCCTTTTGATTATCTCCATGCTATTTGCAATTGTACAACTGTACTTCAAACATATTCTTTTCCCACTCACTTGTCCCCTAAGTTAAAGATTCTCGAATATTCTAGCCTTTTCTGGTAAGATCCCACAGATTTGTATAAGAGTATTATTATAGCAGTAGTAATTTCAATCTTTTTCCTAACTCATTCCCTAAAATCTATAAAAAGAGGAGGGGGAGAAACATTTTAAAATTTATTTTCATAAAAATTAAAATATTTGATAAAAATTATATCCATTTTCTTGTAGTTTTGGTGTTCTATTGCTCTTAGTATAACAAAGCCAACAGAAGACTGCCAGAATGCAAAGATTATTATGGCAGAGCAATTCCCAGAAATGACTCTAAATCAATTATTTTTCTTTTTAAAAAATGGAGGGGAACAATTTAACTATTAGCATGAAACATATCAAGTTTCCATCACATTGCATTTGTATAACCCAGGGTTTTTTTATTTTGGAACAAAAGTCTATGACAGCATTAAACATATTGTTTCTTAAAAACAGCATATGTTTTTTTATAAATAATTAGTTGTTGTGGTGGCTTCTGTTAAAATCCTATCCTCTCACTAAACTTGGCCTTTGGAGATGTTTCTTATCATGCTAATCGTAAATGTGCTTGAAAAACAAATCTGGATGTCCAAGTGCTTTACATATGGAATCTATTAATCAGCAAGTAGGAAGGGGCAAACTGAGTTATAATTCAGGCAAAGTTAAGAACCATAAACCATTTATTGACTTTAGTTGGAAAGCCCCACTGAGACTGTTGAGATCTTGTCTTGTCTTGTCTTCCACTATCTTCTGATCTAGATTTGGGGAACCAGCTGTCTCTAAGATCCTCTAAGCAAGGACTTCTTTCAGTACCTCTATAAATGTCTTTAAATATTCTTTTCTCCTTATGAAGATAATTTTGCGCTCGAAAAATAGCCATGCATATAAATAGATGCTATTCTACAGGTACAAGAGAACTTTAAAGACAATAAGCTTTTTGAAGTCAATAGATGAATTTCTCTGTCACTTTGCTTGCAGCTGATGGGACAATCTCCTTAAAAGGTTAGTACATTTCACAAAAATGTTCAAAGAAACAGTTTTTGTCCATGCCAAGGATTAAAATAGCAGTTTTTCTTTCTCTCCTTTGTCTGGTTGCTTTATCGCTCCTACTGGATTGGACTTCACTCATCTCGGCTTGTTTCAATCAGTCCATTTTTCTTCTTGGTTCTTCAAATCTCAGTCCTCCTTTAGTTGATCCACTGAAACTACTCATCTCTTTTTCCCTCTGGCTTGGGAAAGGGTGTTTCTGAATCTTTTGTATCTTTACCCACAACCAAGTCCTTGTTAGTAGCAGGGAGTAGAATCCCTGCTGAGCAAAGAGCCTTAGGGAGGGGGGGAGCCTTATGCTTTCTCCCTTTTACTTTTTGTTTATTCATGTGTAGGTTTTCTTGCTTACTTTAAACATTTGTGTTTTATTTATCTTCTTAGATTGCCTCTTGCTAAAATACTCTTTTTTATTTACTTTTGCTTAGCCATAACATCTTCTTGTGCTTCCTGTTCCCTCTTTTCTTAGTGTGCATTTTAGTCTCCATGTGCATCCCACAGCTTTTTATGTCTTTCCTAATGTTTGTTCCTGCTTCTCTGTTGCTTGCATAAACTTTCTTCCTTGTTGGAGATCTCTCTGACTTCCTTCTCAGACTCCCAACTGTCTACCAACTGTTTATTACTTCCCTTAATCTCGACCTTTTTTTTTCTCCTTAACATCACTGACAATCCTATTTCCTCCAATTCTGACTTCAGTTACAGGCGTCATGTGTGAGACCTTTTACGCCCAAGTTAACTTCCTCATTTCTCCTAGTAAAGTTTGCACCAGACTTTAAGCCCCTTAGTTAAACTTTAGTGAACTCTCTGGGTTGTATGTATAAGCAACTGAGAGTTACAGATATTTCCCTCTTAAGGAATTGACAAGTTTACCTGATAAATAAATGCCATCTGGTACCAAAGATGTCTGAATGGTGTCTGGGGCTATAGTCCATTATAAAAACAATGGATTTTGATGAGAATGGAGGCACCTGGCTGTGACAAAACCTCGGTGAAGAGTTTGTTGTGTTCAGGCAGAAAATATGTCTTAACTTTGTGTGAGAAGTTTTTCAAAGTAAAATTAAAAAGTCAACTGTCATCTCACTGAGAAAGTCAAGGGGAATAGGAATTGTGATAGATCATGACATTCTGTTGATTCTCTGACTAGTTTATAAAAGGAGAATACTACTTGTATTCCGTTGTCTGCTTTGCTATACAGTGTAATGTCAGAAAATATATTTTAAATCATGAGATTCTTGTTTGAGTTTAGGAGCTTGCCCAAATGCAAACAAATCTGAAATTAGACAAGTTGAAAGGAGAAAAAATGTAAATTCCACTGAAACAATTCAGACAGATTTAAGGTATGCTTTCTTGACAAAGCTATAAATTACTTTACATCCTCAATAAAAGGAAGAAACAATACCAGGAAAAGGGCAAAAAGAATGCCTTATATGTGCATTAAGATAATGAATTTGTGAGTACTTTAAGTTATAATTAAATTCATACACTATTAATTTTAAATAAGCGGAGAGAGCATTTGAAAAACAGACTTAATCTGGTCTCCAGATTAAGAATCTCTGTTCTGTAGTTCTCTAGCTTTTCATTAATAATTATTCTATATTTGCTTAAGCCATTGATAAAAGTCATGTGCATATCTTTATTTTTATTTTTTATTTTTTTATTCTCAAGAGGGATTCTTATCATGTTGATATACAGTGCCTTTTTTCTGGGTCATATCTTTTATTGTAATAATGATTGATCCTGTATCTCTTAATGATTCTAATATTATCTTGGAATTAAATATATGTACACTTGGAATGGAAGTTTGTCATTTTGTTATTGTGCACCTCTACTGCTTGTATTTCATCCAAGTCATATCATTTACAGTATATTGACAATGCTGGCTTTTATTGCTGTCAATTCTTCAGATTCTATATTGCTAAGGAACAGCCACTTGAATTCTCTCCTATCTCAGATTTCACTAAAAGTATTAACAGTTAAGAATCTGACTACAGACCATGTTATTGTGGGTGGCACCTGGTATTGTGGAAGGCAAGCTCCTTGGCAATGCAAGAAGTACCATAAAAAAAACTTGCAGTTACAAAATTTTGGATGATAATCGTTGATAAAAACCAGAGTGGTACTTGAGTTACTGACGACTATCTTCTTAATGGTGGGAGTCAATTTGGTATTGCAGTTAAGGTACCAGATTAAAACTGGGACAATTAATCCTATACCACCTTGTGCACAAAACCATTTGGTGATCTTCCTCCAATCTATCTCTCTCAGCCCTAGGAAAGGGGCAATGACTAACCACTTCCACAAAACGTTATCAAGAAAATTGCAGGGACATGTCAAGGCAGTCACCAGAAGTTAAAATTGACTCAAAGGCACATACACAAATCTCCATGTATTTGTGGTAGAGATATAAAACAAATGCACAGAGTTAGTTTAAATAGGTAGATGTTTATAACTTATTGTAGAAAATATTAACATCAAATCAACACTTATTAAATTACAACTAGATTGGAACATTCAGAAAACAATATATGGCTATGATAGCAATAGCGCAGATTAATATACCACTTCACAGTTCTTTACAGCCTTCTCTAAGCAGTTTACAGAGCCAGCATAATGCCCCTAACAACCTGATTCCTCATTTTACTGACCTCAGAGAGATGGAAAGATGAGTCAACCTGGAACCAGTGAGACTCGAACTGCCGAACTGCTGGCAGTCAACAGTCTGAGTCTCACTGCAGTCTGCAGTCAGTGGAATTAGTCAAAATTTTGAATGCAAAAGGATCCATGTTTAACCCTTTCCCTCTAATAAAAGCAGTCTAAATCAGTCAGAAGTATTATGGCAGTTAACATCAGCTTGTGCTTGATGTTATGCTTTGGATGCATCACATTTTGGTTCAATCTATATGGCACCACAAATTTAAAGCAAAAAATGGACAAGGGATTACCTACTGATGCTCCTGAACTCCAGCTTTCAGTCAACACGACCAACATCTAGTCCAGCTGATATGACCAATATAACATCTAAGCCATTGCAGGTTCTCATTTCATTCTTAAATAATTCAAGATAGCCAATTTGGAGGAAATACTGCATGGCACATCCAAGCAGCCTTTCCAGCATTCCAGATGTGTTGGAATAGCAAGGACAAGGGAAATTCTAGGGATGGCATTCCTGGTACATCTGGAGAAAGCCGCTTCTAGACACAGGTCTATGAAGTTTCTTGCCAGTTGTACCATGGAACACTTTGGATCAGATTTTATGTAAAGCAACCTTCTGTATTATTCTATCTTCATTTTTCACTGTCAGCAGAGTAATAAAAATGTGTAAATCAGCTATTTCTCTTCTTGTAGAGCTATACATTGAACACTCAATGTATTGATCATTCAAACAGAGACATTTTTGAAATTTGAACTATACAAGTTTACTGTTAAGTTCTGCGTATAGGCGCAAGGAACGGAGACGAGAAGTGAACAGTGAACTTCAACTCTTTATTAATCATTCTGAACAGAGCAAAAACCTAGGGCAGCAGCAGCCTTTTTATAGGCAAGCTGCTGATCTAGTAACCAATGAGAAACGTGGAGTGTTTAACCCCTTTAACCAATGAGAGTGGCTCGTTAACAGCCAATCAGATTCTCCTGAACGGACCAATCCGATATCGCTATTATCAGCCAATCAGAAGTGCAGGATTAGAACCCTGCTATTTCTAAAGGTTTGATAAAACTTTATTTTAGCGTTTTATTAGTTCATAACATCCCTTCCCCCCGGGTTCCGTTTAAGGGGTGCGGTGACGTAATCCCTGAGGTATGAAGGTTGTTTTAACTGTCTATTGGATTTATGCTGTCCCACTGGTTCCTGTCTGTAACCCGGTTTCGGCGGGACGTTTTTGAGCAAGTCGGGTGCCGGTGGTTTCTCATTGGATGATTCAGTGCTACTAATGTTCTCGTTGTTGTCCTCTGATCTTTGCAGGCTTGCTTCTGTTGAGGTGCTCCTCTGTGGCGAGGATACTTCCCTCCCTGATTCTTCTTCATTCGTTATGCCCGATTGCTGACTTCTTTCACTCCTGCTTTCCGCCATCTCGAATTCGGTTTCTTCGACATCCCCTCCCCCCTCAGTTTGGGAGTTACCAGAGTCACAGAAACTAGGTTGTAGCCTTGAGCAAAGCTGATCTATATGGCGTTTCCATATTTTTCCATCGCAGGTTTTCACCCAGTATGACCTGGGTCCAGTGGCTTGAATTACAGTTGCCTTGACCCACAACGGTTCGCCAGAAAGGTTTCTGGTGAAAACTAAGTCGTCTATCTTGAACTCGCATTTTCCGTTAGATCCACAGGGTTTCTCTGGCTCATAAGACGGGTGAAGCCAGTTGAGGTGGGAACGGAGTTTGTGTCCCATTAATAGTTCAGCTGGAGTCTTGTTGGTGACGCTGTGCGGAGTGATGTGTTGGAGAAGGAGTATTCTGTTTATTTTGTCTTCAATGTCCCCATAGTCCATTTTGTAGAGGGTTTTTTTCACAAATTGTACCATGCGCTTGGCTCTTCCATTAGCCGCAGGGTGCACTGGCGAAGTTAGCACATGGCGAATACCCCGGTCCACTAAGTATTGTTCAAAGGGTAGAGTGGTAAACTGGGGTCCGTTGTTGGAGAACAGAACGTCTGGTAGTCCATGCGTCGCGAATAATCTGTTCATCTTCTGGATGATGGACTCGGTTGTAGTACTCTTCATTTCGTGGATCTCAAGCCAGTTGGAATAGGCATCCACTGTTAATAGGAATGTATGTCCCTTAGTAGGTCCCGCAAAGTCAATGTGGATGTGGGACCACAGTCCCTGGGGTGTTTTCTATTCTGTTGGAGTTGCTTTAGGTGGGGCATTGCTAACTTCCTGGCACTTTAAACAAGTCTTTACCCAGGCTTCGATCTGTTTGTCGAAGTCTGGCCACCACGCGTAGCTTCGTGCAAGCACTTTCATACACACGATGCCGGGGTGACCCTCATGCAGTGTCTTTAATACCACTTGTAACCGCTCTGGGACAATGACTCTATCCCCCCATAGGATGCAGCCTTTTTGCAAAAAAAGTTCTGTTTGCCAGTTCTTGAAGGGAGTGAAATCATCAGGGGTTTGTTCTAATGGCCATCCCTGTTCGACCCAGCTAAGAACTCGTGTTAAGATAGGATCGCATTTTGTTTCGATCGCAATATCTCTAGATGTTAGCAGCAGTGAATGTAGCGTTTCAATCTGGAGTCTCGAAAGGGTTGGAGCTGGGTCGTCGACGTGGTGCACGGCTCAGCACGTCAGCATGGGGAATGGCTTTCCCCGGGTGGTGTTGCAGCCTATAATTGTACACAGCCAAAAACTCCAACCAGCGAGTCATTCCAGGTGATAATATATAGGGGGTTGGCTTGTCTCCTGCTATAATCCCCAGTAAAGGTTTGTGGTCAGTAACAATAGTAAAAACTCATCCATATACATATTCATGAAACCGTTTCACAGCAGATACAACAGCAAGAGCCTCTTTATTGATTTGACAATAGTTATGTTCAGCCTTTGATAGGGTCCTTGAAAAATAGGCAATAGAGGCCTCACTACTGTTTGGTAACACATGGCTCAAAATGGCTCCAACTCCAAATGGTGACGCGTCACATTATATTGTTAAAGGCAAAGTCTCATTATACTGCATTAAAACAGCATCTGAGGTTAATAAGTTTTTCACTTGTCAGAACGCGTGCTCCTCTCGGTGCCCCCAGACCCAGGTTGCTTTTTTGTCGAGAAGTCTACGTAGGAGCTCAGCTATGGTCGCTTTGTGGGGCAGGAAGATGTTGTAAAAATTAATGAGCCCCAGAAAAGCTTGGAGATCAGTCTTATTTCTGGGTCTTGGGGCATTCTTGATTACTTTTAGTTTGCTATTGGTGGGGTGAATGCCTTGTTTATTGATTAGGTACCCCAAGAACTCTATTTTATCTGTACACAGTTGACATTCATTTTTTTTAACCTTAAGGCCGGAGTCTTCAAATTTCTGGAGAACCAATTTAAGACGATCTTTTAGTATTTCTCTATTCAGGGCAGCAATTAAAACGTCATCAAAGTATGGTACGACCCCTTTGATCCCCTGCAAGAGTCTCTCCATCAAACTTTGAAAAATCCCTGGGGCTACGCTAACTCCGAATTGGAGTCAGTTGCACTTAAAGATGCCTCGGTGCATAACTATCGTTTGTGCCTCTGCTGTTTTTTTATCTACAGGCAGTTGTTGGTATGCCTGTGCTAAATCCAATTTAGCGAAGACTTTTCCACCCCCCAGGGAATGGAGGAGGTGTTGTACCACCGGCACTGGGTAAGCGTTCTGTTGAAGGGCGTGATTCAGGGTGGCACAGTAGTCCCCACAAATCCTTAAAGATCCATCCGGTTTGATGGGTGTTACAATTGGGGTTTCCCAACTAGTGTGGTCTGTTGGTTCTAAAACACCCTGGGCTATTAATTTATCAAGCTGCTCGTCAATCTTTGGTTTAAGGGCAAAAGGTACTTGACGAGGCTTAAGACGGATGGGGGCTACTTCAGGGTTAACATTAAATGATATCAGGGTCCCCTTGTACTCACCTACTTTGTCTGCAAAGACGTCCTGGAATTCCTGGACAAGGGCCTCCTCCCAGTTGTCACTTCTGGTTTGGTGAATGCCGGCTACCTCGATCCCGAGTGGAGCAAACCATTGAAGGCCTAACAAGCTAGGCCGATCACGGTCGACGACGGTCAATGGTAAAGATGCAGTACGATTTTTGAATGAGACCTGGACTAGGCTGGATCCAATGATCGGAATTCGGTTTCCCTGATAATCCTTGAGTATAATTCTTTGGGTTCTGAGGTCTTGCCGCCGGACGGCAGGGATTAATTGTTTATGGGTCTTCCAGAAAACCATCGAGAGGGACGATCCTTAATCGACTTCCATCACGCAGGGCTGGTTTTCAATGGCGACCTTCACTCGGATCTTCTTTGCATCTAATGATGAGGCGTGACCAATTGTAATGGTTTGGTGTGCCTCTTCTCGTTTCGTTGAATTGGCTAGTGGTTTATTTCTGTAGGAGTGGTTGTTCCATTGGTGGTTCAAATGTTCCCGACTCACAGGACGATTTTCTGTGGGTTGGTGGTAGTTGGTCCCCCTCTGAAATGGGCTGGATCCTTGCTTGCTTCTACAGACCTTTCCGATGTGGCCTCTCTTTCCACAAATATGGCAGAGCGCGTCGAGGAATTTGCAGTTTGATCGTGGGTGGTTTGCCCCACAACCTGCACATTGATGCTGCAGTCTCTGATTACGCTGGTGGCATTGGTCTCATTCAGACTGGAGCCAGTTGACCTCTTCTTCATCACTTTCTGATGACGATTCGAGGTCCTCGCGGTGGGTTGCCATTGTCCGTCCCTCTAGGTGAGGTGAGGTTTCGCTGGCGAGTTGGCGGAGCGGAGCGTTGGTGCGGTGCATTTGGGCAGCCAACTTCTTGGTTGCTTCTGCTGCAGTAGCATCAGCAATGGTATCTGCAAGGCTGATGTTACCTTTCACCATCAGCTTACTTTGCAAGTGCGGTGCATCTAGTCCCAGAACTATTCGGTCTCTTAGAGCTTCTTCGAAGTCAGCAAACCTGCAGAGACCTCCCAGGTTCCAGAGATCCACGATGAAATCTGCAACATTTTTTTCCTTTTCGCTGGTCTCTCTGGTAAAATTCATGTCTTCGGACAAGCGTTGGTACGGTAGGTGCATAGTGGGCCCGTAGGAGGGGCTCAAAGATGTCCCAGTCCATGGATTTCACCTCAGCCAGTTTCACCAGTGCCTTAGCCATCTTAAAAACAACAGGTCCGCAGTGGGTCAGGAATACCACTCGCTTTTTTCCCGTAGTGGCATCCTTCAAGTTGTTGGTCTCCAGAAACATGTGGAACTGGTCCATGTTTGAGTCCCAGTCTTCTTATGCCGGGTCAAATGGAGTGGGTGGTATGGCGCAGCCGGACATGGTTTCCGCCGTTGATGTGCCTTCAGCCACGTGCTCTGTTGGTGCTCTGTAGTGTTCAGTCAGCTCTGATGTCTCCGCATCCCACCTTCGTCACCAGTCTTAAGTTCTGTGCATGGGCGCAAGGAACGGAGACAAGATGGTGAACAGTGAACTTCAACTCTTTATTAATCATTCTGAACAGACAAAAACCTAGGGCAGCAGCAGCCTTTTTATAGGCAAGCTGCTGATCTAGTAACCAATGAGAAACGTGGAGTGTTTAACCCCTTTAACCAATGAGAGTGGCTCGTTAACAGCCAATCAGATTCTCCTGAACGGACCAATCCGATATCGCTATTATCGGCCAATCAGAAGTGCAGGATTAGAACCCTGCTATTTCTAAAGGTTTGATAAAACTTTATTTAAGCGTTCTATTAGTTCATAACATTTACCATGTGGATTATTTCTTAACATTCATTTAATCCTTGCTGAAAAGTAAGAAGTCATCCTTAATAAAGAATTATATTGTTTTGTCTCTATCTATTGAGAATGCCTCCCTGGTGCATATGTTTTTCATGTGTATGTTATGAGTAAAGCATTTTAAATATTTTCAGCCAGTCTTTATGTTTTTTTTTTAAAAAAGGCCCCGCTTCTTTCTACTCTCAGTATTATATTTGATTGATGCCTCTTTTGTGCTTGCCAAATGGAAAGCATATTTTTCTTTGTCATTTTATTATTGTAATCTGTTGCACTGCTAGAATCTAATACTAGAGAATTGCATACTGTAATGCTTTACATTTTGAAAGGCAACCAGTGTGGGGTTGTTGTGGTTTTTTTTTTTTTTTTGCTTTACATTCATGTTCATTCTGGTGAAAATTGTCAAACTGATCCCCAGAATTTCATTTCCAAGGACAATTATTAGTCAGTTATAATCATGTTTACTGTCCAATCCATAATTTAGACATCCCTTATTTCTGCAAACTCATTGCCCCTTCCTTAGCTAACACATTTTTGTTCTACCCAACCATAGTTCAGTCTGACTTTTAAAAAAAAAGAATAAGAGAGTTGGAAGGGTATCTTGGAGGTACAGAATCCCTTAGACCAGGGCTGTCAAACTCCTGGCCCATGCGCTGGATGTGTCATGTGCTGGCCACACCCACACCTGGGTTAGCAAAGGAGAAAAAAGTCCCAATACTTCATGTGATGCCGCCATGACAATACGAATTAGACACCCCTGCCTTACAGTATCACTTGTATGTGGGATATGCATAAGTATTATCTTTTAATGATCAGGCACTTTGATTATAATTCCAAAACTAGTTACACTGTTGATCATTAAAACCTTTCATAGCCTCCTATTGACATCACTTCTGGCAAAGGGTAACACCAGAGTGGGAAGGAGAAGGTAGGTTTATCGCCAAATGGGAGCCATTTCAGCAGAGCATAGAAAGGGAGGGGAAGCTGAACCATTTGTGATGTATAGCACCTTCTGACATCATCCAGTTCTTGAGGCAATGTAAAAACCAATTAGGTGACTTTAATTAGATATCATTATCTAATGATAGAGGCAGCAGCATCTCTTCATGCAGTTTGGTTTCTTTGACTGAGTTTTTCCACATGTCAGTCTTAAGATGGTCTACTATGCTTGAAGCTACTGGAAATGAAGGCAACTTTAAAAAAAAAACAAACCTTGAAGCTACTGGAAATGAAGGCAACTTTAAAAAAAAACAAACCTTTTCCTTAGGAGGAAACCTTTTCCTTCCTATGCTTGTCAATTGCACTTGCGCTTTTTAAAAAAGAGAAAAAGATAAAGCCACCATTTCACTCTTTCATTATTTAACTTTTTTTTAGGGGGATGCATGGCAAGGACTTGTGACCAGTGGGGAGGAGGCATTTCTGTCACTGTACACAGCAATCAATCAGAGTAGAGTTATTTGCATAGAATGAAATTAAGCTAATCAGGTGAACCAAATTTTAAAAAATACTACTTTTTACATATAACAGAAACAGAAAAATGGTGTTTGCTTTTTGGATGAATTAGATGAAGGTGGATGATCATGTTGTGCATTTTTCCCTCTAGAAATGCCCTGTGGCCCTTCTATGTTTTGAGCAAGCAGTCATATAGATCAGTCTTTGCTTTAGACCTGTTCATAACAGCAGCCATTTTGAAATATTTCCACCCACACTGATTCAGATAACTGTTTTTGAGAGTATTTATTTCCCCTTCCTCCCTAGACAGATTGAATGGGTGATTATTGAGGTGGATGTGACAAAACCTGCATCACAATCTTGCAACATAAACTCCATGTATAGTGCACTTGCATATGACATGTTGCAAGCACAAAAGGGCCCATGTTACATACTGACATTATGATACCTTTTTTGTTATTTTGTTATCACTATGGTAATCTCTGTCCCATCTTTGTTGTTTTGTGACTGGCTATGGACATCTTTGTTTCCCCTGTTTGTTGCTTTCTGAACCACTTCTTTAGATTGCAACCTGATGGCCAGTTCTGTTGTACCAATACCTTTTAAAAGCCACTTAGCAGGTTATTTTTCTAAGCTAAAGTATAGCTAATTCTGCTTCAAATTAATGGATTTGAATTCAATTAAATCTCCTTGGCCACCAAGTTGATTGCTTTGCTTATTAATTTATATTTTCCAAATGGCCCTATTTTTCCATTCAGTGAATCTTTCTACAATCCATTTCTATATGAAAGTGGAAATGATACCCTATTCATTCTTTGTCTGTTACTTCGCCTTTATGCATTGCTTACTTTCCTTTTGTTGCTCTTAAGAAATGATCAAAAATCAGTATGGCTTGTGGATCATGGTATTAAATGGCGACAATCTTCCTCCCTTGGCCTTCTTACATTTTTTTAGAAGATCTGAAAAACCATTTCTTGTCTAATTGGTTTGGTTAAACTGAATTCCTTTGTGAATTAATTTACAGATTTTTTTTCTTTATGTTTTCCATGTACTTTTATTTTATCCCTCCCATTCTCTTACAGGCCTATTATCTTCAACTAGCCTATAAGAAGAAATATACAGTGGTGGGATTCATTTTTTTTTTTACTACCGGTTCTGTGGGCATGGCTTGGTGGGCTTGGCAGGAGAAGGATATTGTAAAAACTCCAGTCAGAGGTGGTATTTGCCACTTCTCTGAACTACTCAAAATTTCCACTACCAGTTCTCCAGAACTGGTCAGAACCTGCTGAATACTACCCCTGGAAATATATTTTTTTTAAAAAGAATTGTTGTATATTAACTTGATATTTAACTGATTTTTGATACATGACTTTGCTTGAAAACTATTTTTGGTGGATTGTTATCATGAGAAACAAAATATATTATCTGTTCATCTTCATTTTCATGTCTGTCTTTATTGTAATCTTTCTGTCATAAGCTGCCTTGAGTATTAGTTATGATTCCAAGAATGACATTCATACCTCATAAATAAATAATTTTCCATTGGAAAAAATGTACCAGTGTACACAAATATTGTACGTAGCAGATGTCTTTTATACTTTTTAAAAAGCTGACACCTATACCATTCAGGAAGTAGTGCTGTTTCATTTTTTATAAACTGGAAAAACTATAAATTTCATGAATCAGTCCTTGAATTCAATGAAATTAAGAAATTTAAGAGTAGTTGATAAAAAGAGCTATAAGGATGATAAAGAATGTAGAAAAGCTAAGTCTGAATTTCTAAAGAAATTTATTTTCAACTAATGCTACTGTATAGAAGTATAAGAAATCCTTTGAATTGTTTTGTATATATTCTGAGATTTATATGATTCTCAGAGGTAGTTTTGGCCAAGATGCACCACAACTTGATTTAAAACATATTTTAAATTTATTGGCTGGTAAGCCATCCTATAAGCCTATAATACAGTGCAAATTTATACACTGTCTGTTATTTTCAGTGGAACGTTTGATGTAATCCCAGCTGAAATTGTGCTGACTTAAGGGAATTAGATAGAGACAAAAACTGCAGCTATATTGAAAGAGCTTTAAAATGGCTGGTTTCTATCAAAAGAAGAGAATTAAATCAAAAGAAAAGAAGAAAAGAAAAGAAAAAAACAGCAGCAGAGAAGGAAGAGACAAAATACAGTAATCCATCATCCAAATTTTAATCAACCTAGAAATACCAATTCAGTATCAGGAAAAAACTAGATCTAAGTAATCTCCAATATGAATAAAGGTGAATATACGTGTCCCAGGATAATGTTGCAGGATCCAATCTGGGTCGCTCACTAGGACCAGATATTTAGTCTTCTAAGCTTTCAAAGTTGTGCTGGAGTCCAGCCTCAGGTAATTTCTCTCTAGCAAAGTGTCTGTGTGTGGTATTTATGTTAATTGGGATGTTGATGGCTGGCTATTAACCTCCAATATGTTTAATTCCAGGGAAATAGCTTCTTCTTCTATTCCTCCCCTCCCCCCCCCCATTTATTTTTCATTTTTCCTGACCTGAAACCATTTTGTTTAGGATCCAGACAGGATGGGCTGAAAAAAGCTGCAAACATAGTAGCAATAGTTTCTAGATTCAAGCTTTCAGGATGTCCAATTGCCATAGAGGAAAAAAGAAACCAAAGCATCAAAGAGATAATTATAATGGAAATATGGAACATAAGAAAGTTTAGCAACTATTTGAAATTACAACAGACCTCCCAAAAAGATATCTAGATTTCAGATGGCAGCATCCTATACCTCCTGTGGATTCTGCAGTCATGTGACGTGTTTTATGACAACTGTTAAAATGGGGCGAAACTCATTTAACAATTGTCTTGCTTAGCAGTGGAAATGTGGGCTCAATAGTGGTCATAAGTCAAAAACTACCTGTAGTGGCATCCATCAAGTTTTTAAAAAATGACATCTTTTGTACGTAGATATGATTTCAATGCATGTACAAAAGAGGTGGGATTTCAAGGGGTTTTTTTTTTTTTTTTGGAAGCCTTGAATATACAGCATGTTGGATATTAATTGTGACTAATTTCCCAGAATTATCACATTTTTTTGTTCCAAATACATTTGACATAGATCCAAACATTTTGTGTGGGCAAAGGTGATTAAAGCTTTTTTTTTTTCTTTTTTCTTCTTTTTTTCATTTTGTTCCCATCCAATGTTGTTTTTTCTGCCATCTTTATTCTTTTTTTAAAAGGTTTTTTCAATTTGTAAACTATCCAATGTTGCTAGAAGTTGAGTGGCATATAAATTTAATAAATTATTAAATTATTATTACTTTGAAGTATCTATGAAAGGCAAAATCAATCTTGGGCATTTGCGATTTGGACAATTGCTCCCTTTTGGCTGTTTTATCAGATCTTAAAAAATAATAAGAAATATTGAAAGTGGTGGAAAGATTGCCAAATCTCAAGAGCTTGTAGCGTTCCCATTTGAAATGTTGTGAGATTTCAATTCTCCCCAGGCTCGGATTGACTCAGCCTTCCATCCTTCTTAGATAGGTTAAAATTTGTTGGGGGCAATATGCTGACACTATAAACTGCTTAGAGAGGGCTGTAAAGCACTGGGAAGTGGTATATAAGTCTAAGTGTTATTGCTATTGCTAAACAGTAGATTAATTATCATTCCATGAAGCTGAAATGAGATCCAGAATAATAAAATACACCATTTGTAAAGTTAGTAGAATAAATCATGTTTCAACTCTTCCCAAAATGTACTCTTATCCTAATGGAACTTCAATTCATATTTTTTTTTATCCTAGTGTAAAATGCAAGAATATTGAATGAGCCTATATTATAGTTAGAGTCAAAAAGAAGTTAATTACCCCAAATTTTGCAAGAACTCAATTATATCACCAACAAGTCAAGTGCATCAATCAGATATGACTTTTCAAAATGTGGATCTTGATCCCAGTTATCTGTCTTGCAATTATCCCTATTGCAATTATGCACTGAAAAAATTACTATCTGTATGAGTGGGTAATGGGAACATGACAGGAAAGTGAAATTATCTTTGTTTACTCCATTACTCAGATTTAGCTCACATACACCTTGCTTTAGCATGCCCAATGTATGTTAAAGGACATGCCATAATTTATTGAACAACATGCTCACTTGTCAAGAGGATGTTTGTGCAACAAAGATATAGTGAACTACAGCTTGCAGGTTCATTATGTAATTATTAAGTACAGATAAGTACATTAATTAAATACAAATTAAGAGTAGACAGAAAGATGAATACAAGTTATTCAAAACTTACTAATAGTCTGATGTTCAAGAGCTGTTTAGTAATGTCATCAATTATATTGGGAAGGTGTGTCCAGCACCACCACTTTCTCTTCCCCTACCTGCTTCACATTTTTATCCTTTTATCTAATAGCTGTTAGCCAAGGCAGACTACATAATAACATTCTTTTTCCAGCACTGTCAGCTTCTGTTTCCCAAACTGCCTTTTTTACTTCCCCATGAGCAAATATGCTAGCTTCCATTTACATTTTATGTTGCATCCTTTAATCATATTAAAATTGGAGGAGGAGGAGGAGGAGGAGGAGGAAGGAAGGAAGGAAGGAAGGAAGGAAGGAAAGAAGGAAGGAAGGAAGGAAGGAAGGAAGGAAGGAAGGAAGGAAGGAAGGAAGGAAGGAAGGAAGGAAGGAAGGAAGAAGATGATGATTATGATTTGCTATCAATTAGGTATTAGCAACCATATAGGTTGACCCTTTCCAGATGATCTGATTCCAATCAAGTCTCCACACAATGCATCCATTACCACTGTAATCGACCCCATCCATCTTGTTTCTAGTCTTTTCCTCTTCCCTTTACTTCAATCTTTTTTACTATTATTGTCTCAAAACAGTTAGATCTTTACATAATATAATAACCACTCTTTGTTCTGCACATAGTCATGGATAATTTGAGACTTCTATACTTTTTTTGGGGGGGGGAGAGATATTCTTTTTTGATGACAGGTTCCCAAAAAATCAATATGCTTATTGTCAATAAAACTTCCAAGTAACAAAGTACAGTTATAATTAAAATTTTGGCATAACTGATAAAATATATTGATAAATATGAATCAAATATTTTTCCAACAATAGTGTAATTTGATTTCTCCATAGCTGACTAGTACTAGTCAGCTTCCGCTTTGTCACAATTTCACCTACAGATGTAGTAAATAGCAACACTGTCATTCAGTGTTTAGTACTTTCCCTTTTATTTAATATTTCTTAAATCTCATTGTGCCGAAATTATTCTGAATTATTTTTATGTAAACAAAAAATGTTTGGAAAATTCATAGTGCAAAGTATGTGAAGTAATGCAAAGTGGAACTGCAATGTTAGATATGGTTGGCTTCGTAAATAGAATAGAATAGAATTCTTTATTGGCCAAGTGTAATTGGGCACGCAAGGAATTTGTCTTTGGTGCATATGCTCTCAGTGTACCTAAAGGAAAAAAATACATTCATCAAGAATCATAAGATACAACACTTACTTATAGTCATAGGTTACTGATAAGTAATTAAATCATACTAGGAAACAAAACAATATAAATTGTAAAGATATAAGCACTGAACCCTATGTGCACTAACCTTCAAGCAATCAGATACACAATTGCAGATTATCTACCACTTAGTCTTCAGGCCACCTCAGCCAGCTCTAAGAGGCAAACACTCCATTTTTGTAAGAAAGATTTAAACAACACACAAAAATGATAATACAATTTCAAAAGCACCATTGTCATATTATAATCACCACCTGTAAATAGACATCTCCAATTCAGTCCCAAAAGATATTGAAGGTAAGACCTATCTAAAGCACACTTCTCTTTGTCTTATAATTGTATAGATTTAGAATTGATAGTCATTATCCAGTGACTTGTCCCAAAGTATGAATTTAATCACTGTTTCCAACACTGAGAGCAAAGTGCAGATATTCCCATTTTGAAAAGGAAGCTTTATATGGATTTGAAAGTAATAAGGATTCCTATATCCCTAAGACAGCATTCCGGAGACTTTAGAATTAGTTATATTTCTCTGGCTAAGGTCAAGGATAGGAGCAGGTGCTTCATCTCAGAAAAAAAATTACAGTGTCAGATTTCTTCTGCCACTTCTCCAGCAGCCTTCAAAGCTATCTCTTTACCAAAATTTCAAAAAAAAAAAAAAAAAACACCCAATAAGGTGGTTAATAAAGGGTCCAACATGCTGAATGACTGTTTAGACCTTCTCTTGCTGTAATCAATCCTATCACAAGAGAAGGTTTGTTGTAAGTCAGCATTATAGGAGGACTATTTGAAATTATAGTTCTGAAATAAGATGTTTTGTAAACCCCGAAGGTAAGTCAACTGTGGGTCCTTGAGCATCCCATTCGGTTCTTCGCTGGCAGTGTGGAACGGGCTTCCCAAATGCAGAATTTATGTGATAGGCAATCCATTCCACATCCCATATTTCTGCCCTGAACCATGATAAAGAAGTCAGTGATATCATGAAATCTTATTCCTAGTATGAGGATTCATTGGACAAAATGGATGAGGATTTGATAATACTGCAAAAGATGGTTCTTGAAGTTGTTAGCATGTATTAGCCGATCCATAAGTAAGGATCCATGAATGGATTAAGCGTTTTATGTAGGATTCATAGTCTTTCAACTCTAAAACTAGTCCTATTAAGAAATATAAGTCCATAACATATTTCAAATAAACATGAAAGGGTTTCTGAGCACACATTATACCTCTAGCATTGACACATACACATATGGAGATCTCATCACAACTGAATTTAATTTAAAAACTGAATCTTCTAAATTATACATAAAGCAAAGTTATATTTTCTAAAAAGTTTAAAGAAAAGTGTTGAATGTTAGGGCTTAGCAAATACTATATGTTTTCCCAGTGTGGTAAATGACTTTCAGAGTTGTTTGTTTGCTAATAAATTCTTTTGGGAATTCAAGATGACCTCCATGGAACAAAAAAAATAGTGTCCTGATTTAAAAATAACTGAAGTGGGGGGAAAATCAGGCTTTTCAACTTGAATATATAAATATTAACTCTTTATGATGTTAGTAATCCAGCTTGGATCCCATCTTCAAAATAAGGATATTTAACATACGCATTGTCACTGAGTTTCAAGGCCTTTTTGCAGCCTTTAAAACAATAAAGAAAGTTAGCATTGGCCTATTATGCCTTTGAATTTAGCAATGTTTATCAACCATGATCTGTCATAACCATCATGTTTATGCAAAAGCCAGACACATTATTTTATTCAGTAGACAAAGTTATTCATGGCTCACTGATATTGAAAATGTTTTCCCTATGGGCCAGTCTCAATCAAATGTAGATTATAGAAATGAAATGTTCGCCAGCTAAAAATTGTTGGTTTCCCACATGTGGTTTTGCCTGTACTGTGCTCAAATGTTTTTTTCTCATTACAAGATAAAATCTGTGTCCTCGTGTGATACTATAAAATATTTTTAAAATGTCCTGTCTGCATGCCTTCCAACACAGATTGAAGGAGTCATAATAGCAGAATATATGAATTGCACGTGCCACATTTTGAGCAAAATATTTTGAGCAAAATATTTGGGTTATATATAAAAATAAACTTAATATTTGGTTAAACTTTTTGTTCACAAAGCTCATGAGAAAGTTAAACATAAGTCTGTACAGTATAGTAATCAGGCAGCTATGCTATTTCAGCTTCTTAGCAGAAGAGGTTAATCACTATGGAGAGAAAAGGGTGGAGTATAATGTGATTTGAGTCAACAAGAAATGCATAGCACTCACTGTTCAGTTGAAATTGATGAATTAGGGTATTTTCATATCATCACCTTTTTAACCCCTCAAATTCTTAGAAACAGTTTGAAGACAATCCATCTTGCGTTTACCATAAAAATTGAAAATACTGAGATTAATCCAAAATCACTTTTTTCATTTAGTTCTTCATGCTCTCTAGTCAGAAACAAAGCAACTCATATTGGAAGGAAAGAAAGGAGGGAGGGAGGGACGAAGGAAGGAAGGAAGGAAGGAAGGAAGGAAGGAAGGAAGGAAGGAAGGAAGGAAGGAAGGAAGGAAGGAAGGGCTTTGATACAGTTTTACCATACCAAAGCTAGAAAAAAATCAGCTCTGTTTCCAACATTGCTGATATAATGTAAATTCAGCATTACAGAGTAGCATTCTATAAATGATACCAAACCATTGCTACGAACGTCCCTTCTATTCAATTTTAATTGAAATAAAATAGCTACAGAATTAATATTCTTAGTGAAATAATGAACAAGGCCAGAACACAAACTATAGCTATAGGGGCATTATATCAATGAAGGTCCTGAGTTTCTCATTAATGGAAAGAACAAATCTCCCCCTCATCCCAGCCTTCAGAAGTAACATTACCATCTCCTTCTGAAAAGCAATTATGTTAGTTTGTTGATCTACTGCGGGGGTGTCAAACTCACATCATCACAGTGTCGCCATGTGATTTATCAGGACTTTTTCCCCCTTCGCTAAACTGGTCAGGGGCTGGGCCAGCAGGTGATGCATCCAGCCCATGGGCCACAATTTTGACACCAGTGCTCTAACTGTCTTCTGGCAGCTCCATAATTGGTTGGGGCTTTAGTGAGCATGCAGTTCATATGCAAAGTCTCTTCCAAAAGTTTTGAGTGCTGGTTGATACTGCAAGGTGATACAAAACATTTTGTCATGTCAGATTTGCTTTACATCAGTGAAAAGAATTGTGTCCACCTCTATGGCATAAAACTCTTGTCAGGGCTATTCCAGGCTGCCTCACACAGTTCTGACAAAAACATTCATATTAACTCCAGTGGTCTAGCTAACAAAAATATGTATATGTCTATTAAGACCACAAACTCCCATTTTGAGGTCCAAAATGTCTTTTGTTTAAAAGACTAATAGCTGAGGGACTGGTTACAAAAGGGTAATGGGATATGGCGCCTGTAGCCTTAAGGTTACTTTTACTGATCCAGCAGGAATCTAGAGCAAGTTTATTTAACACTGGTGGCCAATGCATAATAAGTAATGACCTTTCAAAGCACTTAGCAATCAATGCCAAAACAGGAAAGCAGTCAGCACTGGCAGTAAGGACAAGAGGTTTATGAGCAAAGAACAAGCCTGAAAATGACTAAAGATGGACACTATTTGTATTCTGGGTGGTCTGGCTACTTAACACCAAGTTTCTGTAAATATGAGGAGTGATGTCCATTTTTTAATTAAAGTAAAAGTATTGCTTCTTGTCTTTGAGATAATTGAGATAAATATGTCTGATTTAAGAAGCAAGAATGCAGATAGGAGAGAGTTTTGATCCATAGCATGCCCTTTGCTGAATACCAGTTTCAAATGTCTGCATCTCTTTCATTTATTGGAGACATTATAGTAATTTTGCATACAGTCTTACAAATTAATGAAAGAAGAGTTAGAGTGGTACAGTAGGATTGAAGACTGATCATCCTTAAAAAATGCAAATATTCACAATAGTTGCCTATTTGACTAATTCTGTGTTTTATAGTGTTTCATATGGCTTCTTGAAAGCCATAGGTTTATTAAAATTATATTGATCTCAACATACAGTATATAGCAAGGGCTACTTTGAGCTTGGAATTCTGCAACAGAATAGGGGACGTAATAGAACAGGGGACTTTAATCAGTTATGAACAAATAATTACTAGCTTGTAATATGAAGCTAACTGTAACTACTGTAAAATGAAGGATACATTTATATGGCTTGCCCCTAGAGCAGGGGTGTCAAACTTGATTTCACTGAGGGCCGCATCAGGGTTATGTTTGACCTTGGGGGCCAGGGTGGGCATGGCCAACTTGACATCACTCGTGTCAGGAGCACCTGTGGCTGAGCACTGTGCCAAAGGCAATGGGCTCCTAAGCTCCGTTTATGGCTGAGAAAGCCTCCTGCAACCTTCTGCCAGAAAAAATGGAGCTCGGGAGGGCTGTGTTTTTGCTGGCAGAGGCACTGTGGACTGGTCCTTCACTGTTTCCAGGGTGGCCCCGTGGGCCAGATCTAAGCAACCTGTGAGCCAGATCTGGCCCTAAGGCCTTGAGCTTGACACCCCTGCCCTAGAGAATTATGAAAACAAATGATTACTGATTTTCAACGAAGTGTTCCTGAACTTTTCAATCTATCCAAGCACCTTTCACCACTCAGATTTTTTTTTTTTTTTTTGGTAAATTTTATTTGAGTTTTCACAAAGAGAAAAAAAATACAAATAAAACATCTTTTTTGAAAGTAGCGTAATCCCAGGTTATATTTCTTCATACAGACAAATTCGGGTTCATGCTCATTTTTATATTCTTTTCCATATCTTATTACTATTTTACATTTTCTGTATAGCTTCTCCCCTCTTTTAATTTTCTCAATTTTATTTTAATTATCTCATCTCAATTCAAATCATTGTATTTATATTTCTTGTCTGTCCTGTTTCAATTATCTATTATCTTTTCTCATTAAACAAAATTTCTCCTGTAGTTACTGATTGGAGTATGATGCCTTTATATCTTTTAAGTTTATCCATTTAACTCTTATTTAGGCTTCAGTATGTACCCTAAAGTTATAACATTCAATATAATACATAACTTCCATTTGGATTCTGCTTGGTACATTATTAAAATACACACAGTATTCTTAAAAAAAGAAAAAAATTATAAATGTATATAATTAAAACAACATATTCCATTCCAATTCAATTCTATCATTAATATTAATGTTCATTAAGGTCTTAACTTTTTTAACATTACTTTTCAATTAAATATCATACTTCTATGGGAACAATTATAAGCTTTCCATAATTAATTCCCCCCCCTTCAATTATATTTTATAAAACATTAACCAATTAAAGTGTTCCCGTTCCTTCCTAATTCAATTTTCTCATTTATTTTATTTCACTTATTTTATTAACAAAAATTTCACTAAATTACACTAACTATTTTATCCCTCATTTTAATCATACATTGTTTCCAATTTTCTAAAGTTATTACTATTACAATCATATGTACCTTTACAGAATCCTTTTTTCAGTTAGATTTTCACCCATTATCTCTAAATAGGTCCTGTTTCTCTATATCTTGCTCCGGTCCTTTGTAACTTCTTATCCTTTCCTTCTTCCCTCTTTTCTTCTCTCTCCCCTTTTTACCCCTTTGTCTCTCTACCTCGATTTCTCTCTTCTGTATTCCCCTTTTCTGTTGCTTTCCAATATTATACTTATTTTTTGAATTATTTTTTTTCTTTGGTTGTTTTTTAAAGTCTTAAATTCTCCATTCTCTTCCCCCCCCCCTCTTTCCTTTTTCTTCCCCACATAAAGTTACTTGTTCAAAGATGGCTTCTTCTTTGTCTTCTTGTTTTGCAGACGTTTCTTGTTGTTTCTCATAGTTCCAAATCTCCATTTCTAAGAATTGAAAAATGAAACCAAAAGAACCCTTCCCTTCTTGTGCATCTTCTTTGTACTTTTTAAGTTCCATTTTCAATTCATCCAGAAGTGGTGCCATTGTATAAATTTTTAAACAACCATCCAATTAATTTTAGTCATTCAAATTTAATAACCAAGAATCCAGAGATCATCAAATAATCCAAATACATGCAAGCTGTTTCTTTTTACTCTTTTTTTTCACTTTCTCTTCCTACACTTTCTCTTAGCTACAAAGTTTCAGTTAAAATGTATCTTTTAGAAGTCTTGTTGAAGTTTTACTGTAGATTCTTTTTAATTCCAGGCAGTCTCCTCCCTCTTCCAGATCCTACCCTTATTCTTTTTCTCTCCTTTCCTGCTTATGAAAAAAAAAATTAGTGTCCAGAAATCTTTATTATCCCTTTGGCATTTTGTTTTATTTTCAGCTTAATTGCCTTTTAATGTCAAAGCGGATTTTTCCGATTTCTTATTTAAGTCTCTTAGTTGTCAGTACAGGGAAGGAGAGAGAAGAAGAAAAAAAGCCAAACCTTTGCCTTTTCACTTTCCTTCGCTGCTTCCTACTCTTCTTTGGGAGCAATGTTGTTTTTTTGTAAGTTTAAATTCCAGGGTACCTTGTTGCTTTTACAATTTAACCCGGTCAGCCAAATCTTTCACTTCTTATCTTCCTCCTGCACATTCTTTTCCGGTTGAGTTCTTCTTTGTGGTGGCCATTTCTGACCACTGCTGCAACCTCCTTCAGGAAAGGGAGTAATGGCCAGCTGAGGAGGAGAGATGTGGCTCTCCTCAACCCTGCTGGTGGTGTACCCCCTCTTCACCACCTCTACAGGTTGGCTTAGCCCCGAAACTAGCCAGCTCGGGGCACTCCAGCTGCAAGCCCAGACAGAAACCACGCACGATCGTGGATTTCTGTCTGTTGCCGAAGAGACTTCAAACCAGAAGCACCTCTCAGAAATATTTGATAACTGGGACTATTGGTATGAACTATGATCAAATTGCAAAGATGGATGATTTCTTTTGTCATTCTGAAGAACTAGCTCTGTGATGAGAATGTGAATGGTGGAAAACTCACAGACCATGTCCAAACAACACATTTACCTTAGTTATTTCCAAACTTAATCAGATTTCCATAGAAAAGGTTTTGGCACCACGCAGTTTTGCTAATTATACGAGAAACTATCTTATGGATGCAGATTCTCTAACAACTTTCTTCCAGGAAGTACTAAAAGTCAGAGGGCCCTACTAGTAAAGTTCATTATATCACTAGTTTTCTGGATGTTTCTTTCCATTTGGGACATGGCTGGTTGTAATTGCTAAAGAAGAATAACCCACAGGATGTCAATGGCTTGCCTGGCCCGTGAAGCCAGTCAGGAAGTCATTTTCAGTAGCTATCAGGACTCTGATAGTTAATTTTAAAGTAGGGAATTGGGATTTTTTTTTAGTTGTTGTATTGCTGTAAAAGTTTGGGGGTACTGACAAGCAGGATGGGCAGTTGCCCCCATTTGACAAGGTTATGGTATTCACAAACATACCCCAAATAAAACACTAATTAGCTGGGTTTAGATCTTTTTATCATATTCTGTTCAGAACCTTGTTAAGTGTGACACGCAAATGTTGTTACAGTTAATATGACTGAACACAATAGGAAGTATGTGGAGAAGTAGCTTATCCACCATTATTATATCAGTATGATGTCAACCAGCAGAATAATTCTGAATAATGAAAGACTTACTGAATGTAAATTTGAAGAAAGAACACTCTGTCTTGTAGTGATCAATTTATTCTGCATAATGATTAAAATTACCACTTCTGTAAGTATATGATACATTTGTAATAGAATCAGAAAAGACTATAATTGGCATCTCCTCCTACTGTTATAGGTACTGTATGTTTTAGCTTGTGAAACCTGAACTTGTGAATCTTATTCTTTGAAGGTCAAATTATGCCATGTAGTCCCTTATCCCCTGGGCTGGAAATCTGGATTGCGATAAATTATAATTTATACTGCCTTATTGTTGCTTTTGTAGTAAATCTGTTACTGTGTGCAACTGTTATAATAATCAGCATGCTATTGTTGTTATTATTGCAAACCACTTTTGATATTGAATGATGGTACTACTCATTGCTTTTGCTTGTTTCTTCACATGATTAAACACACATGTTTAAGGCCCCACAATATATACATTATCCCAGGCACTCAAGGATAAACAATATGTCAATGGTCTGACAAGCGAACCCAAGAAAAGTAGACTCTCAGGAACTTTGAAATCCTAAAAGCAAAACTTTATTCGATACACCATTTTGGCACTGAAGAATCAAAACCTGCACAATGCTTGCATAGTTAAACAATAGCTTTTCCCCACCCCAGTTTGGTCACATTGTCCAATTATGAATTGCCCATTTGTTTTGAGAACACTTCACTTCTCTGTTGGACACCTGCATCAGTCTCCTTGGTGGGATCTAGTCCTTAGTGGGATCTAGTCTTAGTACGTCTGTCTCTGGAGCATCTGCATTTTTTCACCCTTCCTTCCTCAATTCTTTGGCAAGTTGAATAGCAATAAGACCTAAATTTTTCAAAAGCAGTTCAACCTTGACAAATAATCAAGATTGGGGTGGGGGAGCAGTATCCCATTAACAATAGAGGAGCTCATCTAACCACCTAATCTAAACACCTGGGGAAACAGCCAGAATTTTCAATGCCTTAACAAATAAAAAGCTAACAGGGTTGGGACCATTTGAATTGGGGGGGGGGGGGGAATGTTGTATTTAAGAAGCAGTGGCTTCCTGAAAAAGCAAAATGCATACATCACCCTATATCTATAATGTTTACATCAATCCTGAAATCCAGGTGGTGGGGATGCTGATAGTTTGGATCCATTTCATTTCAGATTGACTTCAATCCCAATTTCATGGAAAAGAAAGCTGGGGCGAATATTCAATATTACCAACTATGGTATTCTTTAAAATTGCTTTAGCTAAGTTGTAGGAAAGGTTTTCAATTGATGTGTTAGTGTCAGCTTATAATATTAAGAGATTTCTGTTTCATGATCTTTTATCTATGAAGAACATTGTATTCTTTTTTTTAAAAAAATTTCCAGACTGTTTAATATTTATGTAAAACTATTGGGGTGGGTCCTCTGGAAATCTAGGTTGCATGATAGTATGCAGAGAATACATTAATCTATCTTTCTTTTTCTTCCCTTTAAGAACGCATTCAAAAGATGAAGAAACTTCTAAATGGAGGCTAGGAGATGGCTTTCTGATGGTTATTAAAGCAATTCTTTCATCCAAGCAAGCCAAGATTTAAAAAAAAAAAAATGCTAGTCTGGATATGGGTTTAATCTGGCATTGAACAAGATTCCATTTTTTTCCTAAAGAACCAAGAGCAAAGTCCTCCTGATTTCAGTGGTATCAAGAGAAGTACAGTTGCTGAGTAATATGGATGACTTTTGAAATAGGTCATTTAAAAGTCATCGTCATTTAAATACTTGAAAATAAATGAATAAATAATTCATCAACATTAACTCTATTTTAGCAAAATAGAATAGCTCTCAGGAATGCACTAATTAAATCCAGCCATGCTGTTATAGTTCTTTCTGTGTGAGTTGCTCTTGAAGACAGCTAAAATTTCAAATGTAGCAATCTGGATCTTATAAAAATTATATTTAAAGATTACAAAAGTTGTAACAACTGCACAATTATTAGTGCATTTCTAGGGACATGATTCAAACTGCTTATTAAAATCCTAAATGATTGGGGGTCTGAGTTAGCTGAAGCATCCTTTTATCTATATAGATATGTTCATGACTTCAAATAAGTGTTAGAGAATCAACATATTCATCTGCCACCATGATCAATAACCACCTTGATCCTAGAAATAAGAACTTCCTTGAGATAACTGCTAATTTGTGCTGTTCTTTCCCATAAGGCCTACAATTGCTCCATAAGTAGCTTCTTTTTAATATGATATCCTCGGCTTTTAACTGAACACTATAATATTGGATACAATAGCTCTTATTTGAAATTGCATGTGTTTAATAAGATTTTTAAAAAGGTTTTACTTTGCAGGCTATCTAGGGAAAGAGACTTTATGATTGGATTAAAGAAAATCATAAGAAAAATGAAAAGAGAGGTATGAGAGCATTTTCAAACAAATCAAATGTCTTGTTGATGGCTAGCATTTATTTGCCACATCTTTTCATTAGAGGTAAAGATATGTGTCGTTGTCAGAGTTATCTAAGTGAAATTTTTAATTTTCACTCATTTAAACTATATGTTTAAAAGAAATCAGTCTGAGCACACTACAAAATCTAAGTGATACCAATGGTACTTAAAGGAGAGATAGGGAAAAGTTTACCATTCTGCAGAAAAATAAAATTCAGTTCTTAATCTGTTGCAACGTAATTACTTTTAGTTAAACAAAAGGCAAGAACAGGTATCAAAGTTGACATTTGGGGCATTAAAGATTTTTTGGTGAAGTGAACAATTATATTTTCATCACAGAATAAATCACATCTGTCTTCTGTTCAGGCTAGGTTTTCTCTTCGCTTTGAAAAAATAAATCTGAGTTTCATCTGCTCAGATTTTCAATGCAAGCATTTTGCCTCACTTTCAGGCTTTGCCTCAGTATTGTTGCTTCTCGGGATGGTTTCAGTTTTTGGAATAGTGTTCCAGTACAACACCAAGTTTAGTGCTTGTGCTTGAGAGAATTGGGGTTGAAGTTCCATTTTGCAGTTTTCTAGTACTATCTATTCCTTCTTTTCCTGGTACTATTGTAAAATGGTACTGTGGAACTACCTCTGGGAATTATATTGTGAACGTTAGTCTTCTGTCCCATGAACATCAAAAGTGTGGATACCAGTCTTCTCCAATGTTATCTGACATCTTCTTTCTTCCAGGAAACTAATTAGAAGGATGATTTATAAGATTTATAAGAACATTGTCATTATTTATAAAATGATAATAATTTTCAGGTATATCTCTCCTTTTCTGGAACTCAGAATTCAACATCTTTTGTCAGTAAAAGATTGGATGTGGGTGAACATGCTGAACCACAACAAAAAGAAGATTGTCTTATTACAGATTCTAAGGATTGGACTTCAGGATTCAGGAGAAATGAATTTTGTGGCTGGGATTACACACTTCCTTAAAGATCAGGTGTGCTCTTCGGGTTTTCTTGAAATGAGAAAACTGAGGCAGCTATGTAACAGGCATGCAAAGAGGATTTTTTTAATGAGTTTCAGATGAAATACTGTTCCTATCAGAAGGAGAATGTTCTAGGAGAAAAACATTTGAGCTCCGAACTTCAAGATACTATTTACTTACTTACTTACTTACTTACTTACTTACTTACTTACTTATTATTAAATTTATATGGCACCCATCAAAATTATACAAGGTTTAATGGGCTCTCCATAATAGCCATTGAGGATGGCCCATAAGAGGGAACAGTGCTTTTTAAGTCCCATATCACTCCTTATTGACTGAGCTTCATTGGTTCCAGTTACATTCTTTCATCTGAGTAGTCTCCCAATTGTGTAAAAAGACTTACATGCAAAGGTGGTATTCAGCAGATTCTGACCAGTTCTGGAGAACCGTTAGTGAAAAGTTTGAGTAGTGCGGAGAACCTGCAAATACCACCTCTGACTGGAGATTTTACAGTATGCTTCCCCTGCCATGCCCACCAAGCCACGCCCACAGAACCGGTAGTAAAAAAAAATTGAATCCCACCACTGTTTGCGTGGTTTATCATCATGCCTTTATAGAACTGCTTAGTCATATGAATGTAACATATGGGTCCTTTTTACCCATCTTACCACAGAAATATTTGGTATCTATACTTAGTTTTGCTTTTTTTCCATGACAGGGCATGTATTGATGAACAAAAACTCTGAGGTTGAAGCAAGTCACCACCACACCACCACCTATATCACAACTTAGGAAGAGGCTCAGAATATACTTGTTTACTCAGTTCTTTTGTGGGTTGCAACAGTTTTAATATTTTAATTGTTTTAAAATACCCCTTTTATTATCTTGTTTTAACAGTATTTCTATTGTTTTTATAGAGTTTCTCTAAGTTGTCCTAAGTGGTTCAGGGAGTGGGTGGCAAACAAATACTCCAAATAAAATAAATAAATTAAATGCAAAGTGCTATTTAAGCTTCTGGCATGATTGTTGTTATTGCCACTTACAGTGGGGAAAAAGGATATTAGAAAATAAAACAGTGTACCTTTTCCATTATGTTCCTAAATTTTGGAAATTTCATTAAATAGTCCTCCATGAAATAAAGTGAAGAATTTTAAGAGTTATTTTTTGCTTTGTTTTGTTTTTATCATTTAGAGAAGGAAGTGGAAGTTGGAAAAGAACTGGCGGTTTCTGAATGTTTTAATGGATTCGTCATTGTCCCTTTCAGGCCACCCTTTTTCTAGCCAATGTAGGATTCGCGCCAGACGCTTATCCTTAATAGTCTCTCTGGCAATGTCCGATGCGGTAATGGGTAGGTTCTCAATGCTAAGGGTGTTTGTCGTTGGTGCTGGGTCAGGATCAGAGTCTGGTAAGGGGGAACGGCTTAAGGCGTCCGCGTGCGAAATTTTCTTACCTGGCTTGTGTAACAGTTCGTAGCTGTAGGCTGCCAGGAATTTGGACCACCTTGTCATCCGGGGTGATAAAATGTTCGGGGTGGCTCGGTTTCCGGCGAGGATTCCCAGTAATGGCTTATGATCCGTCACGATGGTGAACGGGCGGCCATACAGGTATTCGTGGAATCGCTTAACGGCGGCAACTATAGCCAAAGCTTCTTTGTCCAGCTGGCTATAGTTCCGCTCCGGTTTAGTCAGAGTCCTGGAGAAAAAAGCGATGGGTGCTTCTCTTCTGTCGGGGAGGGTATGGCTGAGGACAGCACCGACGCCGAAAGGTGATGCGTCGCAAGTGACAGCTACAGGCAAGGTTTCGCTGAATTGAATCAGGATGGCGTCGGAGGTGAGGAGGTCTTTGGTTTTTTGAAAGGTGGCTTGCTCTCATCTCCCCCAAGTCCAGGTTGCCGCCTTATCCAGGAGTCTATGCAAAGGCTCCGCCGCCGTAGCCTTTTGGGGTAGGAAAACATTATAAAAATTCAGCAATCCTAGGAACGCTTGTAGTTCCATTTTAGACTTTGGGGTGGGGGTTTCTTTGATGGCTTTCACTTTTTTAATTGTAGGGTGAATGCCATGCCGGTCTAGAAGGTAGCCCAAGAATTCCACTTGCTTTGTGCATAGTTGGCATTTTTCTCGTTTAACTTTAAGTCCTGTCACTTTAAATTTTGTTAAGACTTGTCTGAGTCGGTTTTCTAATTCGGCTTCGTTTGGCGCCGCCACTAATACGTCATCAAAATAGGGCACCACCCCCTCGATGCCCTGTAGCAAACGTTCCATCAGGCTTTGAAAGATGCCTGGTGCCACGCTGACTCCGAATTGGAGTCGGTTGCACTTAAAGGCCCCCCGATGGGTCACGATGGTCTGGGCTTCCGCCGTTTTCTCATCTACTGGCAACTGCTGATATGCCTGGGCGAGATCGAGCTTGGCAAAGACCTTGCCCCCTCCCAGTGAGTGCAGCAGATGTTGCACGATTGGGACTGGGTAGGCGCTTTGTTGTAATGCGCCATTTAGGGTGGCCTTATAGTCCCCGCAAATTCTCACGGACCCGTCCGGCTTGACTGGGGTCACTATAGGGGTCTCCCATCGGGCATGGTCTATCGGCTGCAACACCCCCTGTTCGACGAGCTTGTTGATCTGCTCGTCAATTTTAGGCTTCAGGGCGAATGGTACCCTCCTAGGTTTAAGCCGCTTGGGGGGGACGCTAGGGTCTAGATCAAATGAGATAAGGGGCCCCTGGTACTTGCCCAAGCTTCCATCGAAAACTTCCTGGAACTCCTGGGCTAGCCGCTGTTCCCAACCGTCGTCGGCGACGTGGTTGACTCCTGTCAGCGCGATGTCAAGCGGGGCGAACCATTGTAGACCCAGTAGGCTTGGGCGGTCGCGATCGACGATAGTGAGTGGCAGTTGTTCGGTGCGGCCCTTGTAGGTTACATTAAAACTCTTGGTGCCCACTACCGGAACGCGATTCCCTTGGTAGTCTTTTATAATGATTTTCTGGGTATGAATGTTCCTCTTATGGAGGGTGGGTACTAGCCGTTTAATCTCGTGCCATGCAATCATGGAGAGGTAGGACCCGGAGTCCACTTCCATCTTGCATGGTTGGCCTTCAATATGGACTTCGACGTGTACCTTTCTGGTGCCATCGGAGATGGCATGGCCGATGGTCACTGTCTGGTGTGTTTCTTCCTTTCGTCGACCGTCGCCGCCTTTTGAAGATCGTTGGGCACGGTCCCACCGACTGTCCGGTTGGCGCTCTCTGGTCCTGGGCGGGGGGCTTTCCTTCTTCCGGTCGTGTTGTTCCCATTTGGGCGGGCTGCGGGTCTTCTTTTGGCGGCAAACTCGAGCGATGTGACCCCGTCGTTCACAATGCCTACAAATAGAGTCAAAGAATCGGCATTCTGACCTGGGGTGGTCGCCGCCGCACCCGGCACAGTTGGTCCTCGACCTACGACCTCTTCGATTTCGTTGGTCGCCGCGTCCCGTCTGTACGCGATGTATGTCCTCCTCGTCTTCCGACGTGCTGGAGGCTGACTGGAATTCTCCATAGTGTGCGGTTGCTTCGCTTCTAGGGTCGGCCGACCTTGCCGGGTTGTTGTTTCCACTCTTCACGTCAGATCTTCGCATGCTGTCAGCAGACGAGCGGGTTGCTTCTGCGGCTGCGGCTGCGGTGAGGGCGTCTGCTAGGCTGATGTCGCCCTTGGCCATAAGCCGGCTCTGGAGTGTAGGGTCCCATAGGCCGAGCACGAACCGGTCTCTTATGAGGCTGTTCAGACCTTCAAACTCGCAGAGTCCTCCTAGGCGCCGCAACTCGGCGACGAAGTCGCTCAATTTCTCGTCTGGTTTCTGATTTCGGCGGTAAAACTCGTTGCGCCGTATCAGGATGGGGACCTCGGGGGCGTAATGGCGCCGCAGTATGGGTTCGAGGACGTCCCAGTCCATGGCGGTTGCGTCTGCCGGCTTGGCCAATGCTTTGGCCATCTGGAAGACCTCTGGTCCGCAGTGAGTAAGGAAGACGGCGCGTTTTAGCGGGCCCGGGGCGTCCTTCATTCCGGCGCATTCCAGGTACATACGGAACCGGTCTGAGTACGATTCCCAGTCCTCGGTGGCGGGGTTGAAGGGGGCGGGCGGTGCGATCTTCGCCATCTCTTGCGCTGGAACTGGCTCTTGTTGGACACGGGGTTCGGTTCAGGGTCGGGATCCCACCCTCGTCGCCAGTGTCGTGTCCGCAAAAAGACGCTCAGAGTCGGTGACTATCATTCAAGCTCTTTATTAAACAGTTGTGAACCGAACCGGCGAAAAGGAAAAAGCCCACGGCTTTTATCCTTTTCGCTGCGGCGGCCGCGGCCAATGGCAGTGATTCAAGTCTCCCGCTCTTGGAACGAGCCAATCGCAGGAGACTTCAATCGGGCCAATCAGCGCGGCTCGCCTGGCCAATCAGAAATCCCCACGCCTTAGCCAATCAAGGCGCGGGGATTTCGAGTATGCAAATTCAGGACAGAACAAAAAGTTTATAAAGATTCTCTACAGAGGACTGGCCGAGTATCAGTCTAATATCTGTCTAGTATCAAGGAAAGCATTGCAACTCTTCTTGTTCCAAGGCCTATGAAATCAGTTTTATCTTTAAGGATTTATGAAAGTTCAGCATGGTTGAGACCATATATATAGGCTTTAGATGTTATTATCACATTATGTATGTGTGTGTTTTAATCCTAATGTATAAACTTCCTAGAATTTCCTTTGGGATTGAGGTATCACAGAAATGTATTAAATAAATTAGAATAGAATGGAATGGATCCTATATTTCATTGCAGGATGTCAATCCAATATATTTTACTGCCTGAGTGGGGGGGGCAAATATCCTTTCCTATTTCATGTTCAGAAGCTAATCAGTCTAATTTTTATTTCAAGATTATTAACTAGGAGCATCTTTTATAAGTAGATGAGAAATAGCGAGTTTTCATAGTACATACAGCTCCGTTCTTCAATACTCCTCCATTGTTGCTTTCTTGCTATTGTTTCCATTCAGTCAAATGTGCAATGGTTTCATGGCATCTATGTGCCCTGCATGAGTTGAATACATTTAGTGCCTGCCAAAGTGCTTGACACAATATGAAATGCATGAAATGGGCAAATTGCCTGTTAACAAAATCAAAAGTTGATTTGTAAGCTAAAGAGCCAAAGAGTGCCACTGGAAAAGATAAATAATAGCCACACAGAGAAAGGTGACTAAGCGGTTCTGGGACAGGGGCCAACTTAAAAGAGCTAGGATCCAGACCATGTGGGGCTTGGACAAGGGGAGGATCAGCCTGCTATTGGGGGATCTCAGCTGCCCCACCCGTGTCAAAACTTTTGAGAAGCACTGCAAAGGGTCTCATATGAATACATATACATATACATATACATATACATATACATATACATATACATATACATATACATATACATATACATATACATATACATATACATGTGTGTAAATGGTAAAATGACCAGTTTGATGAAATAACTTCAGCAGATTACAAAATATTTCATCATTGTGCAGTGAGATCTAATGAAAAAATATCAAAATCTCATGAGATTTCAGCATTAATGCACTTTTCTATGATCATTGTGAGATGCCCAGAGTTATTCAGAGTCAGATAGCATACAGGTTCAATTTGTCTTCATCATCTCCATCATCTGCTGACTCTAGTCTTTTGGTTCTGTAATTGGTATCAACATGCATCTTACTTTACAAAAGACAGGCATTTATTTGTAGAACAATCCAAGGACACACCTCTATTTTAAGGTGATCTCTCTTTGAAAGGCTCCTATCTACTGTAAATCCAGTATAGGTGAAAATTAAAAACCTCAAAAAAGGAAGAGAAAAAAGATATTTTTCTGTTACTATGGGGCTCCATGACAGTCTGCTGTGATGAGATATATTTTATTTATTCTTATTTATTCATTAAATTGCTACACCATCCATTCACTGACACAAAGTTTCTGAATGATTACAATATAATAAAAAGTTTAAAATCGAACAGGGCCTGGCCAGGAACTTGTAGGACCAGAACACAGCACCAATATTCAGTATCAAGGGGTTTTTTTCCTGTCTAATGGCTTGTCCTCTTACTTCTGTTCCTACAACTACCCATCATGACTTGAATTGGTTGCCCATATATAGCATTTCCACTTAAATAGCAGTAATTATTTCTACATTTGCATTTACAAATCATCATACACACATGATACATAGCATCTCCCTTCCCTTTTTTGTGAGATGCATTGGCATTTCTTCTTTTTCTGGCAATACAGAAGAGGTCATCCTACTTCCAACAGTCAAATATTTACTACCGAAATAGCAATCAAATGGACATGAAAGAAATGCAGAAACCAGTTATCCAACTCCCATGCATTTGACTATGAGCCAACTGACAGATGGCCTTTTGTATAGTTCAACTTGAATATAAACAAACTCTACAAAAATTATTTTATTATCACCATTGACATACCATTTTGAATAAATCATATCAAATGTCAGTGTAATGTGAGCATGGTTAAATAAATAAAACAACTTTGAACTCTTATTGTAGGATGACAAACTCAATTTTACTGGAATAATTCAGATCCGGTGCAATGAGTTTCATCACTGAAATATGGCAATTAAAGAATACAATTTATTCAAAAGAAACAGAAGCAACACAATGGGGAGGAAATGTTCTATTTGTGAATTTAAAAAAATGTTCATTGGAAGAGAAATCAATGCTGTCAGTTGAAAATAATAGGAAGAAGAGCTAAAGAAACTTCTAGGGTTAGTGTATAACTGAATATTCAACCACTAAACCAAAGCTTCAGTGAAGTATTCCAAAAGCAAGATGTAATTTTTTCAAAGATGCATGTAGTAGTGATGGGAATTTTAATTATCCTAAGCATTTTTTGGGAGACAACTTTGCCCCGCATAGTCCTTCCAAGTAAACATTGACCAGTCTTTCAAACTTTTTCCTTCAAAAGATGGATAGACCCAAGGGATCATCTATTCTTGACTTGACCATAACAAGTAGCAAGGACTTAATGAATAAGATAGACATTCTGAAATTTTTGAAGGAAACTATCCATTTAATTCCAAAATTCTTGATTTTAAGGGAAACTAGAGTTAATCAAATCAAATTCAAACTATAGACTTAAATAACATGTTAATAAATTCAGCACCTTAAGAAGTATTGCAGCTAGATCAATTACTAAGAAAATGAAATCTAGATAGTGAATTCCTAACGAAAAAGATAGCAGAAGCAGAAATAAAAATAACAAGGGTAACAAGGTAGATAAAAACATGTGCCTGCTAAGATTTTTTTCTGAAAATCTGAAACTCAAAACAAGCATATAAAGCAGGTGGGCAGAACAGATCACCAAGGAAAATGGTGAAATATTTAAATTTCCCTATATTTAAATAGAAGTAAAGCAAACAAGAAGAAAGAATATGCTAATATCTTTGACAGCTCAATACCTGGGGATATTTTGCAATATTTGTGATCATTTTGTTATCACTTTGAAATTAATATGATGATTGCCAAATGGTTGCATCAATTTATTAATTTGTTTTCCAATTTTTTGATTGATAATATATTTCAAAGATTATGGAATGGGGTGTCCAGCACCTAACTGTAATTTTATAGGATTTTGTATGCTTTAATTCCTGTATTCTAATAATTTTATATTAATAGTTTTACTTTTATCTTATTCTATCAATATGACTTTATACTTTTATTTCTATTTTTAGATAATAGTTATATTATTAGTCCTATGCTAGTCTGTGACAAATCTAAAATTGATTGATTGTATCCCTTAAGCCAGATACACTCCTTTTCTAGTAAGAATGCTGAAATGAAGAAGCTTTGTGAATCCAGGAAAAAAAAAAATAGTTACATGAACTATCAATGATACTACCTGAATGCACTCGTGAAGTTTTTTTTCTTTAAGATTTGAAGCTCTGCATAGCTTTAGGATGGGAATACTGTAAGCATAATATATCTTGAATTTAACAACTATCAAATAATGAAACTACATAGATTCTGAACAGAGGTGATATTCAGCAGGTTCTGACAAGTTCTGGAGAACTGGTAGCGGAAATTTTGAGTAGTTCAGAGAACCGGCAAATACCACCTCTGACTGGCCCTACCCCCGTGTATTCTCTGCCTCCCAAGTCCCAGATGATCAGCTGGGTCTTCTTTTGTTGCCTTGCACAGAAGAATGGAGCTGGAAAGCTGGTTAATGGGGTGGGGAGGGAATGGGATTTTGCAGTAACCTTCCCCCAGGAGTGGGAAGGAAATGGAGATTTTATAGTATCTTTCCCCTTGAGTGGAGTGGGAATGGAGATTTTACAGTATCCTTCCGCTGCCAAGCCCACCAAGCCACACCCACCAAGCCATACCACGTCCACCAAGTCACCCCCACAGAACCAGTAATAAAAAAAATTGAATGCCACCACTGATTCTGAATAGCAACCTAGTTGAGAATAAACAAAATTGCATAAGTTGTATCCTCAGTTGTAGATAGAGTTGATGAGGATATTCAAAAATTGCTAACACTACTGTTAGCAAGAAAATAATACAACAATACAAGAGAATATAAATAACAATTTAGTCCTAGGAAGGGAGAAAGCATAACAAAGAGACTCAAAATAACTTTGCCTTAATTCCACATGTTGTATGCGGAGACAGAGAGAACCTCTGGCAGGCTTTCCAAATTCTGTTATCATACCCTACAACAAGAAAATAAAGTTCTTACATTGTTTTTTCCCTAAGCTGGGCTAACATGAAGGATTAACCCCATTTGATTTCAAACCATACTCCAATATTTCATATCAACAATTTATCATCAGACTATTTGAAGTATCAAGTGGAGTGTCTCGAATTTTGGGCCCTGTGTATGGTCTTCAACATTTTCATTGATGGCTTAGAAGACAGCTGGAATGAATGTGCACCAAATTTGCAGATTGCATTACATTTCCAAAGATAGATATAAAATAAGGATGATATTCATCTGTTATTAGTACAGGCAGAATAAAAAATAGAGACAAATAAGAAAAGGCTATAAAATATGAGATATTGGCTTGGTAATTGTTGTCATGAAAAGGAGCTTGGACCTATAGATAATCATAAGTATGTATCAAGAATGTGATATGGTTTTCAGAAAAGCAACTGTGTTGTTTGTTCACCTAACAAGACAGACACAGACTTCAGAAGATAATTAGGACTGCAGAAAAAACAATTACTGCCAACCTGCCTTCCATTGTGGACCTGTATACTGAACAAGTCAAAAAGAGGGCTGTGAAAATATTTACAGACCCCTCACATCCTGGACATAAACTGTTTCAACTCCTACCTTCAAAACAATGCTATAGAGCACTGCACACCAGAACAAAGAGACACAAGAACAGTTTTTTTCCCAAACACCATCACTCTGCTAAACAAATTATTCCCTCCACACTATCCAACTATTTACTAAGTCTGCATTACTATTAATCTTCTCAATGTTCCTATCACCCATCTCCTCCTGTATGACTGTAACTTTGTTGCTTGTATCCTTACAATTTATATTGACTATTTCCTAGTATGATTTGATTGCTTATTTGTACCCTATGACTATCATTAAGTGTTGTACCTTATGATTCTTTACTCTTGATGAATGTATCTTTTCTTTTTATGTCCACTGAGAGCACATGCACAAAGACAAACTCCTTGTGTGCCTAATCACACTTGGCAATAAATAATTCATTCATTCATTCACGCATTGTAGAAAATTATTTCATTATTAAGGAATAGTTTTCTTATATTGCATTGTACTATGGCCAATTTTGGGCTTCTTAACTTAAGAGAGATTCAGAATTTTTTTTTTTATAACAGATACAGATAAAGACAACTGCGGTATCTGCCATCCCGCATCTGATGGGCGGCTCATGATAGGGAGCGAAGGGAAGAGAAACGACAGGAAGTGAGGTTTCCTCTTGATGAGCGCGCCCCGAATGTCTTGGCACACGCTCTTTTATTGTGCTTTTTTACAAGAAAATGATTTAATCAAAAAGCTCAAGTCAAACATGGTAATCTCATCAGAATGTGCATGTTTACAAAGCTGCATACCGGACAGATTATTTACAATGTGGATAAGCTTATTAACAATCGTTTAGCTCCTTGTCCCTTGTACGTGCCTTGCAAAGGTCACTGAAGAGACAGAAGTTAATGATTACATGTGAATGATACAATGTCGCAAACACATGAATGATACATAGTTGCAATGATACATAGTTGCAAACACATGAATGATACATAGTTACAACATCTCCTCTGTTTTTATTATTTATGACGAGTCTTCTTCCTCGTCCGAGAAGACAGGAACCATTTTTCTGAAATGTTCGCCGTCCCCGTCATCTAGGCAAGAGTGCGACCCGTCAGCGTCAGGGTTGTCCAAGGAGCGGTAACTCAGCAATGACATTTTTTCATCCGGTGTTGAGGATATAACATGAGCTTGCAATAGCACATTAACATCAGCAGTTATGGAGGATAATTGATTTTTTAAAAATTGCAATATTCTATAAAAACAACAAGGTACTATAATACATATCAATATAGTGATTATTAATGATCCTGCCAATGCAGTTAAAAAAGGTTGTAAGCCATGGCGAAATAGAAAACAACCCCCCCCCCTGCTATCAGCATAAAGACAACATTCTTCTTTAAGCACAGCACACAATCCCCCTTGTTTTTAAAAAATAACAAATCTAAATCTTTACGATTTTGCAAAAGAGGGGTATTCCATGGGTACCTGTAGGGATATAAAATCATCAGAATTATACACACAAGACATACTTGAATGCAAAATGATTTGGATTTAACAATTTCATCCCCGTGGACACATGCCATGAAACCGGTGGAACAAGTCCAAACAAAATTATTGCCAGGGATAAAATACATTCCTTTCAGGCGTGATGTTAAAGTTCCTCCTGAAGTGGTGTAGATTGCAGAATATCCCCTGGTTGTGTGGGTGCGTCTGCCAAATCAAATTGAAGTGGTGGGTAGAAGTCTTCTATGCGAGAAAAATTGGTTGTAGAACTTAAACGAACGCCTTGAAAGTCAGTTATAGTCCAAGTAATATTATATCTTCTATGAGGCTTCTGCGGATCGTCATGGACAGTTCTTTTGAAGCGTCGTTTGTTGACAGGATCAGAGTTCGGGTATATAAAAACATCACAAGCAGGAGAGAGGGCTATGGACAAGTTAGTTGTAGAACATTTACAAGATGAGGAGGGAATTCAATTAGTAGAAAAAGGATAATAATTACAATAATGACAATGAAGATTAATTTGGTAATTCATCAAGGATGTTAGTTGGGGTGGGGAAACCCATAATACAATATAAGGACATTTAGGTCCCCCTATGTTTTAGATTGAATAGAGGAAAAAGATTTTAAGGTTCCTTTCCATAGGAAGAGTAAAGAAGGAACAAAAGAGCGAGTGGTAGAGTGTTCTTTAAATAAAACAGAAGTGACAGAGTGAAAACTACGGGTAGCATTTTCATGACGTACCCACATGGAGCAAGTATAATAGCCTTCTGTTAATGAAATGGTTTTAACACGAATAGTCTTTTGACAGGAAGCATAGGTTTTGTTGAAGTAAGGTAGAAATTGCAAAGAAGATATAGGCAAGAATATCAGGAAGAGTTTTAAGATACAGATGTAGCAGAGGAATTCCCATGATAGGTTCTTACCGCCCTACCAGGGATCCAGCAAGTGGTTTTGTCTGGCAGTAAGATCGCAGCGTAGCCTCGTCCCCAAGTGAGAAGCTCAGAGGGACCCTGCCAGGCAGGATCTGGCAATCTGCGATAATATACCAGAGGTCTGTTAGGTGGGGGTGAGGGGGAGGAAAAATGACGCGAAGCAGCAGAAGTGGGAGGAAAGCCAGTCAGATTGAGAAAGTTTAAAGTGTAAAGACAAATGTTAAGAGAATTTTGCAATGCTGGGAGGTTCAGGGGTTTTCCCTGCAATGAATATTGATCAAGAGCACGTTTCAGAGATAAGTTCGCTCGTTCCACAATAGCCTGCCCCTGGCTGTTGTAGGGAATCCCAAACTTGTGGGTTACATCCCATCTGTTACAGAAGTCCTGGAAAGCAGAACTTGTATAGGCAGATCCATTGTCTGTTTTGATTTCTTTTGGACGTCCCAGCGAGGCAAAGGTACGAATTGAATGATTGATGACATGTTTTACAGTTTCTCCCCTTTGAGGAGTAGCCAGAATAAACCCTGAATATGTATCGATGGAAACGTGCAAATATTTCCAAGGGGCAAAAGGTGGATACTGAGTTACATCCATTTGCCAAATTTCACAAGCTTTTAATCCTCTAGGATTTACTCCTATGGGAATGGAATGTCCTTGCTTACTACATGTGGGGCATTGTTGAATAATGGCAGCAGCTTCTGCCTGAGTTAGAGAAAATTGAAAAGTTATCATAACTTGGCGGGGGAGATTCAAGCACACTCCCTGCTTCTATTTTATAATGGACTTTTAAAGCCTCCATAATTTTCCTCCAAGTGACCAAAATGCCAATAGGTGCACGAGGAGGACTATGGAGATGTTCACCAATTTTTTGCCAAGTGGAAATTTTTAAGGACCCTTCCTCTGAATAATTGGGACAATGTTGCCACACATAAGCCAATAATGTAGCAATAGGTTTCATTTTTACAGGCGAGCCCTTTAAATTAGCAGAATATTTAGAAGAAGCGACTAACTCCCTCAATTCCTTCAGATGCTGCGTCTGTTGTTGAGAAAAGTTTCCACCCATACTTACGAAAGTCGAGACCATGTTTCAGATCCGATGATGTGCAATTCACTTCAAGCCTGGCGATGCACAGCTCCCATCGAGCTGATAAGATATGGGCGCGTCGCAATGTATCCCCCTTAGGGAATCACGTCGGGGTCACCAGAATGCGGTATCTGCCATCCCACATCTGATGGGCGGCTCATGATAGGGAGCGAAGGGAAGAGAAACGACAGGAAGCGAGGTTTCCTCTTGATGAGCGCGCCCCAAATGTCTTGGCACACGCTCTTTTATTGTGCTTTTTTACAAGAAAATGATTTAATCAAAAAGCTCAAGTCAAACATGGTAATCTCATCAGGATGTGCATGTTTACAAAGCTGCATACCGGACAGATTATTTACAATGTGGATAAGCTTATTAACAATCGTCTAGCTCCTTGTCCCTTGTACGTGCCTTGCAAAGGTCACTGAAGAGACAGAAGTTAATGATTACACGTGAATGATACAATGTTGCAAACACATGAATGATACATAGTTGCAATGATACATAGTTGCAAACACATGAATGATACATAGTTACAACAGACAACTAGGATAAATTAAGTCTTACAGGAAAGACAAGAGTCTAAACAAACTGGATAAATATAATTTTGAGAAAATATAACTGAAGAAGTTCCAGGACCTCTTCTGTAGAATACTGAGCTCAACTTTGATGAGAGTATTCAAAGAGCCATTTGCTAGAACTACTTTAATACTTGAATTCCTACACTGAGCAGATTGTTGGTTTCATTCATCTCTCTGATGGTATGATGTCATGATATTATTCAGGTTGATTTGCTTGGGAAAGATGCATAGATAAATCACACTTCCTTATGTCACATCATCTATAAAATTTGAAGTAGACCTTCTGGGTTTCATCCTCACTTTACAGATTATAGCAGGCAGGGGAACAGAAAATGCTGAAGCCATTAAACAACATTCTTTCCCTACTTCCCCAAAGTATATGAATCAGCTAACAAAATTTGCTGATGGAGTTTTTAAAAGGCAATAAAAAAGCAGTAAAATACAAGGAAGAAGCTTTTATCTGATTCATACATACATATCATGCCATTCATGGTTCATGGATGGATGAAATACAGTTATTTTCATTGGAAAAACATATATCTGTTAGTGAAAGGACATTAAAGTTCCAGCAAATTGCAGATGTGTGATGGCTATTTACACATACAAGTCACTATTTCGTATTGCAGTTATATCTCTGTATAATTTCACACTTCGATTATTGATCTCTCTCTCCATATACACAAACACCCATGCACAAACACATGCACAAACAAAAATACTTTTTCTGTCTTTCAACTTTGTCTTTCAATATTCAATAAATGGATAAATATTAAGTTCATGTGAGGCAGCTACTATCTGCCTTAATAAGGTGCTTCTTGCTGTCATGTTCACTTCAGTGAGTCACAAAGGTGACAATCTTTTGTATCACCGAGGCATTTCACATCACTCTGCCTTCTATGTCACATTCAATATGCACAGAAGTTTCTTCATGTCATTCAACATGCAGAAATGGGTGCCAGAGCACTATGAAATATAACAGCACAGCAATTTCTGCTGCTGCTTAACAGCAGGAGACTGCAACCGTTTGGAATTAGCTTTGAAGAGATGCTTCTCTCAAAGAAACCCTGAAGCAAAGCAGTCCTTCAAAGCCTTGCACAGCCCTAATAAGAATCAGTTCAGAAAATGGCAGCATTGGCCTGCATTTGAAAGTTAAACAGAGCAGGACTTAACTCTTGGATGGAACCATTGGGAAAATCCAGATCTGTAGACCAGAGGTAGTTTTCAGCAAGTTCTGACAAGTTCTGGAGAACCAGTAGCAGAAAATTTGAGTACGGAATACCATCTCTGACTGGCCCCGCCCCATCTATTATCTGCCTCCTGAGTCCCAGCTGATTAGCTGGGTCTTCTTTTGTTGCCCTGCACAGGAGAACAGAGCTGGAAAGCAGGTTAGTGGGGTGGGGAGAGAATGCTGATTTTGCAGTATCCTTTCCCTGGAGTGGGGTGGGAATGGAGATTTTACAATATCCTTCCCCTGCCATGCCCACCAAGCTATGCCCACCAAGCCACACCACACCCACAGAACCGGTAGTTTAAAAAAAATTAAATCCCACCACTGCTGTAGACTACAGGAAAATAAATACTGGAGGTCATGGAAAAGTACTTCTGTCAAGAAAATTGCATGGCTATGTCCGTGTAATCTTCAGAAAACAAGTTCATAGTTATATTTTCATTTATTGGAAAAATGTGTGTGAACCTCAGGAGAACAGAAAAAGTATCACATTGAAGACCAAAAGAACCTCCAGTATTAAATCTAAGCATGCAAGTTCTTTTGATGCATTCATACATTTGTATGTGCCTTGCCAAGTCAACATTTAACTGTCCAGAGAGGTTGAGCTCCAGAAGAATCAAGATGCAATATCCAATGTGTTCCATATGAGCAGGCTCGAAACCTGCATTTCTATTGGCCCAGAGAAACTGGATTGTGATTGGATGACTTGAACGTTCCTGATTAGCTCATACAGGGTTTGCTGCGATTGGCTGAAACCAAGCGCAGCAAACTGAAAGAGTTGTCATTGGCTGCCTAGCCGCGGCCAGCTCTATAAGAAGAGCTGCTGTGCGCTAGGGTTTTGTCTCAGAATCTATCTGCTTAATAAAGAGCTGTTGTTCACTACTCAAGCCTCGTCCATTCTTGGGACCCACCGACCAAACATAACACTGGCTACAAGGATGGGATTCTGAGACAGCAAGACTAACCAGCACATGGCAAAAGGCGCTAAGATGACCAGCGAAATGGCCAGCAGCACCACGCCACCCGCACCATTTAACCCAGCTAGCGAGGACTGGGAGTGCTACATTGATCGCTTCCAAATGTTCTTGAAATCTAACAACTTGAAAGATGCCACCGGCAGCAAGAAACGGGTGGTATTTCTAACGCACTGCGGGCCCACTGTTTTCAAAATGGCCAAGGCGCTAGCAAAGTCCGCAGATGTCAAAACAATGGATTGGGACAACCTAGCTCCTATCCTCCGAAACCACTATGCTCCGGCCGTACCAACTCTTATCCGAAGGCATGATTTTTATCAAAGAGACCAGCGTGAGGGCGAAAGCATCAGTGAATTCGTGGCCGACCTGCGGGACCTTGGAGGTTTGTGCGGATTCATCAACCTAGATGAGGCCATGTGAGACTGGGTCATTCTCGGCCTGAAAGACCCAGCACTCCAAAGCAGACTAATGGCCAAGGGTGATATCTCCCTCGCCGACACCAGAGCCGAAGCAACTGCGGCTGAAGCTACCTGAAAATCAGCAGCCCGAATGCGACGTTCAAACGGAACAGATCATCAATTGACCAGTGAGGCAACTACCACACCAGAAAAACTTGTGACCGCCACCCACCATAGCGACATCGAATCCCCTTCTGACAGCGAAAAAGAAGAAATTCACTGACTTCAGTCAGAATGTGATCGGCGAGACCGGCGGGGTCGTAAGTCGGGGTACCAATGTGCCAGCTGCAGAGGAAATCACCTGCGTTCTGAATGCAAGTTCCTGGACGCTGTTCGCCAATATTGTGAGAAGCAGGGGCATATTGCTAAAGTATGCCACAATAAAAGAAACTTCAGCCCCCGGCGTCAAGGTAACAGCCCGAGAAGACAAGATGGCACCCCCACCAAAAACCGAGACTGCCAGACTGACAGCCGGTAGAGCTGGGACGGCCGAAACAAAAGATTCAATGAGGCACCGCCTAGAGAAGAAACACACCAAACAGTTATCATTGCCTATTCTTCACCAATAGATGCACGGAAGGTACGCATCGAGGTTGGTATCGAAGACCAACCTTGCACCATGGAGGTAGATTCTAGCTCATATCTCTCCATGGTCTCCTGGCGCACCATAAAGCGTACCCAGCATACGCTGCCAGGAACTAAGTGACCAGAAATTGATCTTGAGGGACTACCAAGGGAACTGCATCCCAGTGGCTGGCATTGGGCATTTCAAGATCACTTTAAAAAACCGCACCAATGTCCTACCACTTACAATTGTGGAAAAACACCTCCCCAGCTTACTCAGATTACAATGGTTCTTGCTGCTGGGGATCGAGATGGCAGGCATAAATCACACAGACGGAGAAGATTGGGAGGCGACGCTCGTACGAGACTTCCAAGAGGTCTTCGATGACACCTTAGGAAAGTACAAGGGGTCCCCAATCTCCTTCAATCTTAGCTCAGACATCGCTCCCATCCGCCTCAAGCCGCGCCGAGTGCCATTTGCACTCAAGCCTAAGATAGACGAGCAATTAAATAAGCTCATCGTGTAGGGCATATAAGAACCTATCGACCATGCCCATTGGGAAACACCCATTGTCACCCACATCAAACCAGATGGCTCCCTGAGAATCTGTGGAGACTACAAGGCCACCCTCAACCATGCCCTGCAGCAAAGTGCCTACCCTGTGCCAGTAGTCCAATATCTCCTACACTCACTTGGGGGTGGCAGAATCTTTGCAAAGCTCAACCTGGCACAAGCCTATCAGCAACTGCTGGTCGATGCTGAAACCGCCGAGGCACAAACAATCATGATACATCGAGGGGCATTTAAATGCAACCAACTCCAGTTTGGAGTCAGCGTCATGCCTGGGGTTTTCCAAAGCCTAATGGAAAGACTACTGCAGGGAATTAAAGGAGTTGTGCCCTATTTTGACAATGTACTAGTAGCAGCCCCCAATAAGAAACAATTGGAGAAATGGCTTAGAGCGGTCTTACAAAAATTTAAAGACTCCGGCCTCAAAGTAAAAAAAGAGAAGTGCCAGCTATGTACTGAAAGGGTTGAATTCCTGGGATACCTGCTAGACAAACATGGAATTCACCCTACTGAGAAAAAGTTAAAAGCCATCAAGGAAGCCCCCAGACAAAAAACAAAACGGAACTCCAAGCATTCCTTGGACTCATTAATTTCTATAATGTTTTCCTACCCCAGAAGGCGACTGTCGCGGAACCTTTACATAGGCTTCTGGATAAAATGGCATCCTGGATCTGGGGAAGGCAAGAGGAACATGCTTTCCAGCAAATAAAAAACCTTTTAACTTCCAATGCAGTCCTTATTCAGTATAATGAAACCCTGCCGCTGACTGTCACATGCGACGCATCACCTTTTGGTGTTGGATCAATACTAAGCCACACCTTGCTGAATGGGAAAGAGGCTCCCATCGCATTCTTCTCAAGAACCCTGTCCAAGCCGGAGAGGAACTACAGTCAGCTGGACAAAGAAGCCCTAGCCATCATCTCCGCAGTGAAAAGATTCCATGAATACATTTATGGTAGGACCTTTTCAATTATTACGGACCACAAACCCCTACTAGGCATTTTGGCTGGGAACAAACCCACTCCAAACATCCTGTCACCGAGGATGACAAGATGGTCTGAATTTCTTGCCGCTTATAATTACCATTTAGCACACCAGCCCGGCAAGACCATCTCGCACGCTGATGCTTTAAACTGATCCCCCCTACCAGATGTGCAAGACGACCCAGCACCCACTTTATCTATTTTACAAATAGAAACAATAAGCACGCCACCATTGACCATGCAAGACATTGCCCGCAAAACAAAAAGGGACAAATGTTTGGCGCAAGTCCTCAGCTGGATGGAGAGGGGTTGGCCGGAAAGTGACAAAAATGAACCCTTTAAACCATTTAAAAACCAGCAAACCGAACTCTTTTCACAAAGGGGGTGCATTCTTTGGGGAGACCAGGTGGTTATACCAGAAACATTACAACAAAAAGTTCTAGACCTGCTGCACAACGGGCACCCCGGCATTGTACGAATGAAAGCCCTGGCCAGAAGCTACGCATGGTGGCCAGGCATGGACAAGCAAATAGAGACTTGGGTCACCGCTTGCAGCAGATGCCAAGAATCCCGCTCAGCTCCCCCTGCAGCACCACCACTACTAGAATGGGAAACCCCCAGAGGCCCCTGGTCGCGAATCCATATTGACTTCGTGGGGCCAACCAAAGGACATACCTTTTTAATCACTGTTGATGCCTATTCAAATTGGCTCAAAGTAAGCAAAATGAAAACAACCACCACAGAAGCCATTATCAAAAAATTAAACAAACTTTTCACCACGCATGGTCTGCCAGATGTGATAGTATCTGACAATGGACCTCAATTTACCGCATTGGTGTTTGAGCAATACTTGGCAGACTGTGGCATCCGACACGCATTGACATCGCCCATTCAACCGGCAGCAAATGGGCAAGCTGAACACATGGTTCAGTTCACAAAAAAACTTTCCAAAAGATTGAACATGGCAACATCCACGAAAAAATCAACAAAATGCTCCTAATACAACATATCACACCCAACACCACCACGAACAAATGCCCAGTGGAATTATTCATGAGCAGAAGACTCCGGTCATCTCTAGACCGTTTGCACCCTACTTACACTCCAGAGAAACTCCCTGGATCTACAAGCCGACACCGAACCTTCAACATGGGAGACACTGTTTTCTCTAAAAACTTTACTGGGGACCCACTATGGCTACCAGCAAAGATCACTTAAGTCACCGGCCCTCGCTCCTACCGACTCCAGACCACCGATGGAAGGAGCTGGAAATGGCACATTGACCAGCTACAATCTAGACTGGCCACTTTTCCCCTCACAGACTCTAACCAAGAAATCGGGGGGGGGGGACCTCAAACTTAGAAGAACAGGTATCTGCGCAAGCCGAACACCCCCCACACACATTAAATAAAAATCAAACATTAAACCAACAATACTTACCTACAAACAGGGAACCGAGGCAGACGGCTATTTCACCTGGAAGTAGCAGCTGGACAAACTCAACCAGCCCAGAGAATCCAGGCAGGAACGACAGAGCAAACGACTCGACCAACCCGGATACACCAGGTGGGAGTTGCAGCTTTAGGCCCAGCTCACCCTTCCATGCGGTTCCATCGAGAAGCTTGAGAGCAATGCAGAGCCCGTCCAAACCTGATGACGACCAGAAACATTTTGAACTGCGCAGGTCAAGTAGACAGGTCCGAAGATCCGCCTACTTGCATGATGACGTTACCCTGCCCTTTGGACGGAACCAAGAGGGGAGAGGTGTTCCATATTAGCAGGCTCGAAACCCTGCATTCCTATTGGCCCAGAGAAATCGGATCATGATTGGATAACTTGAACATTCCTGATTGGCTCATACAGGGTTTGCCACGATTGGATGAAACCAAGCGTGGCAAACTCAAAGAGTTGTCATTGGCTGCCCAGCCGCGGCCAGCTCTATAAGAGGAGCTACCTGCTGTTGACATTGTCATTTTATAATTTTGTGACCACAATTTTTGCCATTTCTCTAAATCAATCCCATATCCAAAATTCTTCCCCCAAGCAATCATTGTTTCTTTAACTTGTTCTTCCTCTAATTTAATTTCCAACAAATAACTATATAGTTTTTAAATCACTTTTTCATCAGTACCTATCAAAATCCTATCTAAATCAGTCAATTTATCATAAAATCCTTCTACTTTATAATCTTTAAGATACCTTGCATGTATTTGCGCATATGAAAACCAATTCATCTTTATACCTTGTTCTTCTAAATTTTGCATTGTTTTAAGTTCACCCTTTTCATCCAATATTTCCCCATATCTAACTATTTGTTCCTTCTTATAAGTTATAGGATACGAAAAAGCTCCAATAGTTGATAACCAAACTGGAATTTTCAAATAACATTGTTTCTTAATTTTCTCCCAATTCAACCATAACGATTCCCATATATAATGCCTCCTAAAATAACCCTGTGATTTAGTTCCCTTATACCATAAAAAATCATGCCAACCTAATAATAAATCATGACCTTCTAATGCCAACAATCTAATCTTTCTTAATGTTATCCATTCTTTAACCCATATTAAGTTTGCAGCTTGATAATACAACTCCCAATTAGGAAGGCCAAATCCTCCTCTAATCTAGCATCCTGTAAAAATTTTAATTTTATTCTCGCTTTCTTGCCTTGTCATATATACTTCAACACAATTTTATTTAATTCTTCAAAGTAATCCTTACTTAACCTAATTGGTATTGTTTGGAACAAATATAAAATTCTGGGTAAAATATTCATCTTAATTGTTGAAATTCTACCTATCAATGACAATTGTAGGTTTTCCCATTTTTTCAGGTCGGATGCTATCTGCTGTTTAAGTTTAGTATAGTTATTCTCTTTCAATGTAGCACAACTTGACGTCAGATATATCCCCAAATATTTAACTTTGTTCTTAACTTGAATTTTCAATAAATCTGCCAGCTCTTCTCTTTGTCTTAATAACATGTTCTTTGTCAGAATCTTTGTTTTGTCTTTATTTATTTTTTATCTTTTCCAATAGTTTTAAAGCTGTCTCTAAAGGGTCTTCAAAATAAAGACCAAGTCATCCGCAAAGGCTTGCAATTTAAATTCCTCCTTTTGACTTTCATTCCTTTTATGTTTATATCCTCTCTAATATTTCTATTTAAGACTTCCAAGGTCAATACAAATAACAAAGGAGATAATGGGCATCCTTGTCTTGTACCTTTTTTAATATTGGTAGAGTCTGTGCATTCTCCATCTATCATTACTTTTGCCGTTTGCTTATAATATACGGCTTCTATTGCTTGGATAAATTTTCTAGAAAAGCCCATCTGTTTCAATAATAATAACATAAATCTCCAGTTCACATTATCAAATGCCTTTTGGGCATCTAAGAATATCAAAGCCATTTGTTTTTCCGGATGCGCCTCATAATATTCCAATGTGTCCAGGATTACCCTCATATTGTCTTTAATCTGTCTCTTTGGTAAAAATCCATTCTGATCAGAGTGAATAAAGTTATTTAGATATTTTTTAAGCCTTTCTGCCAAGATTGAAGCAAAGATTTTATAGTCTGCATTCAATAAGGAAATAGGTCTATAGTTCTTAATTTGTAATGGGTCAGTCCCTTCTTTTGGAATAAGTGTAATATAAGCTTCTGACCATGTTTTAGGTATTTTCTTATTTATCATAACTTCATTCATGACTTCTAATAGTGGAATGCTCAACGATTCTTGTAATGTTTTATAAAATTCTGCCAGGAAACCATCTGGTCCTGGTGCTTTTCCATTGTTCTGTCTGTTGAGTGCTTCGGTTAATTCCATCATTGTTATAGCACTTTCTAACATTTTCCGGGTTTCATCAGGTATCTTAGGTAGGTTAGCATTTTGTAAATACTGTTTAATTTTTCCCTCATCAAGATCCTCCTGTTTATATAATTGTCCATAAAAATCTCGAATGATTGCCTTTTTCTCCTTATTACTATAACAAATTTGACCATGCTCATCTATTAACTGTGATATTTTCCTTGATTCTTTCTCTTTTCTCAATTTATATGCTAACCATCTATCTGGCCTATTTGCATCTTCAAAATAGTTCTATTTAGCACTTCTAATTTTTTGTGCCAGTTCTTCTTTCTCTGCTTGATCCATTGTATAAGATGTTTTACAGGTGGCACTTTCCCCCAACAAGAATAGCAAGAATGTTCAAGAATAAATCTGAAAAGTGCTGGAAATGTCATCAGATACCTGGCTCATATTACCATATGTGGTGGACTTGTGAGGAGGCCAGGAAATACTGGACTAGAATTCGCATATGGCCGGAAAAAATGACAAAGAAACACATAGATTTGAAACCAGAGATTTTTTTATTGGGAATCTTACCTGATATATATAATAAAAACTTAAAATATTTGATTGTAAATGTATTAACAGCGACTAGGATTGTATTTGCTAAACATTGGAAGAGTGAGAAAATACCATTAGAGGAAGAAATTATTAAGAAAATATTGGAATGTGCTGAAATGAGTAGATTGACATTTGAAATTAGAGAACAAGAAGATAAACAATTTTATGAAGTTTGGGATCATTTTTATCAATTGTTAGATAATACAATATAATAATAGAATATTTAGAAATTTAGGAAATAACGAATATATAATTTTTCTTGGTTTTGATAATTTTTTAGAATATTTTATTAAGATAGATTTAGTATGATTCTATGATTTGTTATAAAATAATTTAACTCAATTATAGTTATCTCGCTTAAGTATGAATTTGTAAAATTATAGTCAAATGATTGTTCAATAATGATATTGGGATATTTTATTGATGATTGATAATGTGAGTTATTATGTAATATAATTATTTTGATGACTATGAAATGGATGCACAAAAGGGAGTGGTAAACCAACCGACACTGTAAATTTAAGAATGATTTTTTTAATGTTATGTTTTATGTCTTATATGTTTTTGTCTGTCGTTAAAATCAATAAAACTTTTATCAAAAAAAAAAAGAGAGGAGCTACCGCACGCTAGGGTTTTGTCTCAGAATCTTTCTGCTTAATAAAGAGCTGTTGCTCACTACTCAAGCCTCGTCCATTCTTGGGACCCACCGACTGAATATAACACAATGTGCACCACATCATGTTCTCAAAAGGGCTTTAGTTCCCTTAGTTTGCTATATTTTCTAATAAGTTTTAACCATTAAAGTTTGTTCAATCTCATTCCACACTTTTCTCACTTCTGATGTTTTTTCAGTGGAATGCTATTGTTTCAGTTCATATGGAAACTATCTGTGTTTTAGTAGAATTATCTTTTGTAGTGAAAATCATATTCTTTATCTCTTATTGTGTGTTGACATCATAATTCTCCATATATTGATTAGATTAGATTAGATTAGATTAGATTCAACTTTATTGTCATGCAATGGATACAGGCAATAAAATGCAGTTAGCATCCAACCAGAGAGCAAAACAACAGTAAAATATAAATATATGTATGCAAATATGTAAGGCATCTATGAATATGTCAATGGAAAACACAACAAAATGTATGTACATGAGCACACAATGATAAGTGTGACTGCGCATATCTGAACATATACAACTGTACAAAATGGACACATTAAATATAAATACAAATGCACTAAGAATTATACAAAATACATCATATATTATCAAGAGAAGCATCAGCATATATGTGGGGACAAACAAACTGAGGAGTTCAGCAAGGAAACCACTGTATGGTAAAAGCTATTCCCTAGCCTGCTGGTCTTAGACTGCAGGTACCTGAACCTCCTCCCAGATGGAAGAAGAGTAAGCAGTTTGTGGGCTGGATGGAAGGAATCCTTTACAATGCTGTGGGCTTTACGCAGACATCATTTCCTCTGAATGTCCACAATGGCAGGAAGTGCAATCCCTATAATGTGTTGGGAAGTTTTCACCACCCTCTGTAATGCCTTTTTTTCTGTTATAGTGCAATTTCCATACCAAACTGAGATACAGCTAGTTAAGATGCTCTCAACTATGCAGTGGTAGAAATAAGTCAGAATAGCTGAGGAGAGGTGATTCTTCCTCAATAATCTCAGGCTTTCTTAATCAGAATAGTGGTGTTAATCTGACAGGACAAGTCCTCAGAGAGGTGGATCTCCAGGAACTTGAAGCTAGTGACACGTTCTATCATTCTCCCATTAATGTATATAGCAGAGTGTGTGTGACCATTCTTTTTTCTGAAGTCCACAATGAGCTCTTTGGTCTTGTTAGTACTAAGTAATAATTTATTGTCAGCACACCACGTAGCTAGGCACTGCATTTCCTTCCTGTATTCTGAATCATCGTCATCGTTGATGTGTTGATCCGGCTCAGAACAGCACAGACTTCAGTGAAAGAGAGTGTAAGTTTACAGAGGGTCTGATCTTGGTGACTATCTCCTGATTGTCTCATTCAAAGCAAGCATAAAAATCACTTAGCTCATCAAGAAAGGAGACATTAGCAAATGAGGGAGTAAAACGGGCAGGCTTGTAGTTGGTAATATTCTGGATGTCCTGCCACATGTGTCGAGGATTGGAGTTAGCAAAGTGATCCTCAATACTAAGCTTATAGCTACGCATTGCTTTCTTAATACCCCTTCTCAAATTGGCCCTAGATGCACTATAGGCTTGTCTGTCACCAGATCTGAAGGCAACATTTCGAGCCTTAAGCAAAGGACGGACCTCCCTATTCATTCATGGCTTCTGATTAGGATATATGATGATCTGTTTTTCAGTTGTGACACTGTTGATCATGAAGTTAATATGATCCAAAATGGAGGAGGTATATTTATCAATGTCCATGTGAGAGTCAGAGGTAGCTTGAGAGGCAAACATACTCCAGTCCATGTGCTGAAATTGGTCCTGCAGTATATTATCTGATTCTTCCAGCCAAACTTTGATTGTAGTCACAGAGGGTTTCACACGCTGGATGAGTGGTGTGTATTTAGGGAGTAGGAACAATGGGAGGTGATCAGACTGTCCTAGGTGGGGGAGAGAGAAAACTCTGTATGCCTCTTCAACATTAGTGTAGAGCTGATCCAATGTTTTATTCCCTCTTGTATGACATAAAATACTCTGATGAAATTTAGCAAGTACTGTTCTCAAGTTACAGTGACTAAAATCACTCCCAATAATGAAGGCAGCCTCAGGATGCAATGCTAATTGTTTGCTCATGGCTGCATACAGTTCTTTCACTGCTAGCTTGGCATTAGCATCCAGTGGGATGCTAATGTTCTCAAAAGGGCTTTAGTTCCCTTAGTTTGCTATATTTTCTAATAAGTTTTAACCATTAAAGTTTGTTCAATCTCATTCCACACTTTTCTCACTTCTGATGTTTTTTCAGTGGAATGCTATGCAGCAGTTATTATTAAAGAAGTGAACTCCCTCAGTAGGTAAAAAGGTCTACACATGATCATGAGGAATTCTACGTTAGCAGAGCAATGTTTCTCAACAATAGCAGAGTTTGTGCACCAGGTTTTATTCACATAAATGGATCAACCTCCACCTCTGATCTTACCGGAGCCTTCCACTGTTCTGTCCAGCCGTAGAGTTTAGAGACCAGCTAATTCAATAGCACTATCGGGAATGCCACTATTCAACCGTGTTTCCATAAAAATGATGATGTTACAATCCATTAATCCTTTGTTGGTAGCAATACGAAGTCAAAGTTCATCCATCTTATTTGCCAGAGACCATACATTAGCAAGAAAAATGCTAGGTAAAGAGAGCTGATATGGCTTTAGCCTTAGCTTAGCTCTCAAACCTCCGCGCCTTCCTCGTCTTTGTTTACAATTTCAACGCTGCCTGTGAGCTCTTCCTCCCTGCCGGGAAGAGTGCATAGCCTCCGATATCTTGGAGATCTCAACAGGGATGAGATGAATGTCTAAAATGTCACTGTTGTGATAAATAAAACAAATTTCCAAAAGTTTCTGTTGACTGTAGAAAGTCAAACCCAGACTGTTTTGTGTAAACAGACTGGCTACAAACAAAAAAAACAACTATTAGCTTGCAATTTCTAGGTAGAACTCTAAGACTTGCATTGTGCATGCGCCACCAATAACGCACAAACAAAACACATGATTTCTAGAGTAAAATGTTTAACTTTTTTTCACTGGATATGTTGGCATCAATATACATACACCAATGCATACTTTATTAACTAATGTGGTTATCCATTGTTGATATAGTCTCACACAAAAAATCCTTTCAACATGATTTCCTTTCACAAATAATTGTACAGGTTCACCATAGTGATTTGAAAATAAAGATTCGAGCAATGCCAAAAAATAACTTTAGTGCCAACACAGTATGAAATTGCAATATTTTTTTCCCATTCCCTCAATTTCCAGTGATCACAGTAGAGCTTTTTCATGCCAAACCAGGACAAAACCCCATAAGGCAAGTAAAATCCCAAGATTTGCAGAAGCAGAAAAAGAAAAACTTAGAATCAAAACTTTTCAGGAAAAGAATTTTCAGTCAGATTCACTATCATAGAAACCTAGTTGTGAAGATGAGAGAGGAAAAACAAAGAAAGAAGTGGGAGGGAGAATGAAATGAAATATATTGAAGCATGGATGAATTCCTAATTGGAGGCCCCTGTACTGCAAATTTATATTGTATGATCAATCTTTTACAGATATTTTTATTTAAAAAATGAGCCCAAATTAGCATAAAGTAAAATATCCCTTGTGGTTAGCTTGCATACTGAAAATTGAATAAACTGATCCATGCTGTGTTCTTGGAAACACGACAGATGCCATACCTTATTCATGTACATTGTTCTTTTATTTTATTCTTTATCTAGCTTATAGCCCTGGGATTTCCTAATAGTGTCTCCTCTCCAAGTGTAAACCAAGACCATCTCTGCTTAGTTGTTTTGAAATCAGCCAAGATTCATTAGATGCTACCACATCATTAAACAAGTGGGGGGGATTAGAGCAGGGCTGTGCAAAATGTGGAAGAAAGACTTCCATTTGAAAAGGTTTTGATCAAATCACTTCATCAAAGTAGATTAGCTGTTTGAAGCAGTAGATTTATTTCAAAGCTGTGCATTTATGAATCAGATTGGGTGGATTTAGAGAATTTTACTAATTTGTTACCTTGTTTCTGCTCCTGGGGTTGTTAGAGACAAAATTTCATATATCAGACCCTGATACATGAAATGTATCACTTTCATGTATAAAGAACCTTGAAATGGATTGAGTAGTATAATCACAGTGACACCAACAGGGGTAATTGGCCAATAAGTCTTATCACTTCATTAATTTCTATCTTTAAAATCTCCTTTTAGAGTTCTAAGGCTAACATTACTTTCAGCCTTCTTTTACCTTTTCAGCTCTCAGTGTCTTGAACAAATACAAGCTTTAAACATTGCTTTCTCTTGTGATAATGGGATGTAACACTTTTGTGATGGTTTTTCCCACAGTTGAAGTTTCAGCTGAGCATTCAGGCCTCTGAGTATTGGCACAAGGTTTACTAGTCCAGTTCATAGACTGCAGCCTAACCTTACCTTTAAACTCTGATTTAGCTGGTTAAGGATTCTTGACAATGTGTGAATAATTACCAAGCTAATGCTTACAGGCAAACATGGCAAAGCTACATAAACAACTTTCACTGCTTTTGATAACCTTAGGTACATATGAAAGTACCTAAAAACATATCCATACAAACAGAAATGGCCCAATTTAACATAGATTATGCTAGATCTGGGAGAGTGGGCGCAAGAACGGAGACGAGGCATTGAATAGTGACTCCAACTCTTTATTAGTGACTTCAGAACAGAGCGAAAAGCTAGGGCAGTAGCAGCTCCTTTTATAGAGCTGGCTGCTGTCACAACATCCAATGATTTGAGTTTGCCGCGCTGGAAAGCATCCAATCAGTAGCGGCCCACTAACAACCAATCATATCAGCCGACAACGACCAATCACGATCCGCTATTAGCGGGCCAATCAGAAGTGCAGGTTTATGAGCCTGCTGTGAAAGTAAAACTATTAGAATCGCAAGCTAATGAGTTTGCTTAGTTCGTAACACCCCTCCCCCCTAAGTTCCATCTCAAGCGTGGGGTGATGTATTCTCGCAGGTAGGCAGGTCATCTCATCTGTCTACCTGATCTTCATTGCTCCACCAGTCTTTGCCCAGACCCTGGTTCCGGTGGGCTGTTGATTGAACTCGGTGGTAATGGTGAGCTGGCTTCTCCGATGGGTGACTCGGCGTTGTCATCTCTACTCCCGTCAAGCCTGTCATCTGGATTCTCTGGGGTTGCTGATGCCGCCGTGCTGCTTCATGGAGAAATGGCCATCTGCCCCGGCTCTTCTTCGGAAGATGAATAATCCAGGTTTGGTTGCGCTGATTGCTAGTTTTCGAGTACTGGGTCGGGTACTAGTTCGTTTTCGGCCCCCTCGATTTCCCTTTCCCCCCGGTTTGGAGTTCAGGGCTTGTGAAGGGGGTAGATGCCAGCCTGGAGCATAGCTGGTCGATGTGCCACTTCCAGTCTCCCATCAGTAGCTTGTAAACAGTAGGAATGGGGACCCGTAAGTTGAGTTATGGTAGCAGGGACCCACAATGGGTCACCAGTAAGGTTTTTTGCAAACACCGGGTTGCCTACCTTGAACGTGCGATACTTGCTGCTGGACCCCAGGGGCTTTTCTGGTGTGTAGGCAGGGTGTAGTCGGTCAAGATGTGATCAAAGTTTCCTGCCCATCAGGAGTTCGGCTGGGGTTTTGTTTGTGGTGCTGTTTGGAGTAATATGCTGGAGGAGGAGCATCCTGGTCACCTTGTCGTGTATGTTCCTTTGTTCCATCTTGTGTAAGGTTTTCTTTATGAACTGGACCATTTATTCAGCCCTACCGTTGGCTGCAGGGTGAGCTGGCAATGTTAAGGCATGGCGTATCCCCCAGTCTGCTAGGTACTGCTCAAATGCCAAGGCGGTGAATTGTGGGCCATTGTCTGAAACCAAGACATCTGGCAAGCCATGTGTAGCAAATAGTCTGTTCAGTTTTGTTGTGGTGCTCTTCATTTTGTGGACCTCAAGCCAGTTGGAATAGGCATCCACTGTTATGAGAAATGTATGCCCCTTGGTGGGTCCCACAAAATCGATGTGGATACGGGACCAGGGACCTCAGGGTGCTTCCCATTCCGTTGGTGGTGCTTTTGGTGGAGCTGAGCATGTTTCCTGGCATTTGTTGCAGGTAGCGACCCAGGTTTCTCTTTGCTTATCTATGCCTGGCCACCAAGCATAGCTCCTGACTAGTGCCTTCATTCACACGATGCCCGGATGTCCATCATGCAATAGTTTTAGGACCTTATGCTGCAGTCTTTCTGGGATGACGACTCTGTCTCCCCAAAAAACACATCCTTTTTGGGTGAACAGTTCTGTCTGCCTGTGTTTGAAAGGCTTGAAGGTGTCATTGAGTTCGTTGTCAGGCCAACCTCTTTCCACCCAGCTGAGGACTTTAAAAGAACAACTACAATGATGTGGGAAAATACCCGAACAAAGCTGAATGCCAATATATACATATACATATATATGGATCTTTGGTTATTCGGGTTTTCTCCCGCGTAAGATTGGAAGTATCTAGGCAACGTTTCGATGAAGCCTGAAGATGATGAATGAGATTCAGCTTAGTTCGGGTATTTTCCCACGTCATAATAGTTGTGCTTTTAAAGTTGTAGCAACGTTTCAGCAAAATCTCATCTGCCATCATCAGGCTTCTGTATGGTGTTTGGCTGTGAGTCAGACTTTTACAGTGGTTTCAGATTTAAATTTGGGGCAGCCTATTGCTTTGTCAGAATGGTTTTTTCTTCATCCTGATTGGTTGAGAGTCTTGGTCTGTGTTTATTGGTCTTGGAGTTTGCTGTGTTCTGCTACTAATATCTTCTGTCTGTTCTTTGGGGGGGGGGCTCTTTTTGTATCTTGATTGGCTGGCAACATTGTGTTACTTTATTGGAGGCCTTTAGTGCAGCTTGGCTTCGGGTAAATGGACGGCTATCATTAGTTAGGAAGCTGGGTTTCATCTGGGTGCCTGGTTGGGGTGTGTTTGAGCTGGAGGTATCAGGGGGGATTCTGTTTGTGCCCAGGTGTTTGCCTGGCTTGTGGTGTGGATATTTTTTTGTTTGTGAGTGCAGGCTTCCAAATGATTGACAGCCTGGTGGAATCATCTCTTCTGTTCATGCTTTCTGGTCTTTTTTCAATCTCTATGGCTTCTCTGATGATTCTGTGGCTGGGATTTTCTATAGTGGCTAGGGTTTTGGTGCCATTGAAGTTGATGCTATGACCTGTGGCTTCCATGTGTTGGACGAGTGAGGAAGTGTGTTCCAGCTTTTTGACTGCATTTTTGTGTTCATCCAGGCGGGTGCTTATTCTCCTATTAGTCTGTCCAATGTATGTGGCCGGGCATGATGCACAGGGGACTTCATATATGCCTTGGTTTTCCAGGTCAATTTTGTCTTTGGGGTTCCTGAGGATGGCTGCTATTTTTCTGTCTGTTTTGAAGGCAGTCTTGATGTGGTGTCTGTATAGAATCTTACTAATTTTGTCTGTAGTGCCTCTTATGTAGGGCAGGACAGCTGTTCCATAGGTCTGTTCATCTTCTGGGTCTCTATTATGTCTCAGTGTGTTTTTGTGGATCAAGTTGGTGATTTTGCTTTTGTGGAAGCCGTTGGCTGTCAATATTTTAGTCAGGGTGCATAGTTCAGTCTTAATGTGTGTCTTGTCTGCCAGGCGTTTGGTTCTAGTAATTAGTGTTTTAGCCACAGAGTTTATCTGTGCTGGGTGGTGGTGGGATTGGGCGTTGAGGTAGCTGTTGGTGTGTGTTTTCTTCTGGTATATGGTGTGTCCTAGTGTGCCATCTGTTTTTTTGTAGATTAGTACATCTAGGAATGGTAGTTGTTTGTTTGTTTCTGTTTCCATGGTGAACTTGATTTTGGGGTGTGCGCTGTTTAGATGTGTTAGGAAATTGTTTAGGTTTTCTTGTCCATGGGGCCAAATCACGAATGTGTCATTGATATATCTTAACCATAGTTTGGGTTTGAGTATGGCATTAGCCAGGGCTCTGGATTCGAATTCTTCCATGAACAGGTTTGCAATGACAGGTGACAGTGGTGATCCCATGGGGGCTCCTTCAATTTGATACAAACAAAGATACAAACAAATTGAGAATAGTTTTTTTGTTTTAAATATTTTTTTGAATTGCCATCTTAAACAATGTGTCTTCTCTGTCATTGCCCCTGCCCTATGGAATACTGTTTCCTCCATGTCCAGGTGGTCCAAACTCATCTGTTTTTTGTGAGGTCGTAATGACCAGACTTTTCCACAAGTCTATGGGTGAGGAGGACTTGGGTTCCTATCAGATATGATTGTTGGATAATTTTATTGCATTTTATTCTAATTATCTTTTATTAGTTATTTTATCTATATGTCATCCTAGGGTCATTTTAGGGGGTGGTTATATAAATTATCTAAATACATAAATGCTATGATCCTAGAGATGTGGTGTAATCTCTAATATCAGGAGAAAATCCACTGAATTTAATAGGCCTGTTGGAAGGAAAATCCATCTGGTTCCATTCCAAGCTGGGAGAAAAGCACTGGAAACAACATGGAGGCTGATCGGAAAGTAAGGTTTATTGATGAAGCAGAATTACTAGGGTTTGTGGTTCTGGTGCAGCTAACAAAATGGAGTTGGGAGTGGGTAGGTTTTTATACCTTCTTTGGGCTTTGTATTTGAGCTTTCAGTTCCTGTGCAAGAACATATCCTTTAATATTCTGTTGGTTGTTGTCAGGTTGTCAGGTTCCTATGGGGTCATGTAGGAGTCATAATTGGCTCTATAGGCAAAATGCAAATGCTAGGTGTTTGTCTGAGCTAATCTAGTCAACCTCTGGCTTATTGTTTATCGGAGCTCCCATGTTTCGGTGACTTTGAACTTTGGACTGCTCTGGGGGTGGTGCAATGAAGGGGTTTGTGTTCTGAAGGGATGTTGGAGAATTCCTATTATGGCTTTCATCCTGCATTGGATCTTGGGTGAGGGGTTGCTTTCTAATCCTACCATTTTGCCAAGGAGTTTTGAAATATCCTGTCTTGAATGGATTACCAAATCTGCATTTCTAAATGCTGGCCTCCTCAGTTTTTGCTTGGGAGCAGGGAGACTGGTGTTGGTTTTTGCCTCCCTAAATTTTTTATATTTCTCCTTTAGAGGAAATATTCTATCCTGCCTTTTTAATATTTCCCAAAATATTTCATTCTAGGGAGGAAGGTGTCTTCATACAAGCCTAACTTTTGAATAGCACTTAGCACTTAGACTTTTATTCTGCTTCACAATGCTTTACAGCTCTCTCTAAGTAGTTTACAGAGTCAACATATTGCCCCCAATAATCTGAGTCCTCATTTTACTGACCTCAGAAGGATGGAAGCCAAGTCAACCTAGAGCCGCTCAGAATCAAACTCCTGAGAGTGAATAGTGAGTTAGCCTGCAGGACTGCATTCAACCACTGTGCCACCACAGCTCTTCAAGATAAGTCCAGGATTGTGCCACAAAGCATAAATTCAGGACAGTTTTTGCTGTCTCATAGTCAATACAAATAGGGGCAGCAATTATTTCAGAATGAGCATAAATCAGTGGGGAGGATGAAGACATTTGTTTATGAAGCTTATGTGAATTCATTGTGTTGGAAATCAGAAGGCTTGACATCCCTTTGTTATAATTTTAGGTCAATGTATTCCTGCCAAAAGGGATTAGTTCAGAATGTATCACAATTTGTTCTTTCTCTGTATTTTGAACCAGCAAAAAGTTATTTATACTGATAGAAAAAGATGCACATTATTCTTTCCAGTTAAAAATCAAAAGTCTGGTAGTATCTTTTCTGGATAAAAGATTGGGGGGAAAAACCTCAGAAAAATTACTACTACCCATGATTTTTGGTAAATAACTATAAATAACTATGGCTCCCTGCATAAAACTCCTCCAGCCAACAATGCATTTTATTTAGTTAGATTAACTCTATTGTTTGGAACTTAACATATTTTTGCTGTTTTACCATTATTGCTAACCTATTTGGCTCTGCAGTCCCTATTTTCTTTATTTGCTTTAGTTCACATTTCCTGCCTTGTACAAGGAAATGTGTGCAAACCTTTTTCAAATTATCTCTGAATAAAAGGAAACTAGTGGCTTCTTAAAAAGTGAAGTTTGATGAATAAATAAACTATCCTCTCAAATAGCTCCCATTTCCAAGCTAACCATGGTTCATGTAAGACAGTGCAGAGAGGTAATTGTGCACTGTGTGATTTCAAATTTTTTAATGAACCATTTACAATAAACCCATTGGAAGGTAATTTAACAACATCACTTTTACAATTAAATATAGTGTTTTTGCATGTAAATGTAGTTCATTAATTCTATGTCAGGATGAAAAATGAAGTGAAACTGAAAGGATTTTGATACATGGAAGTCATCTCAGTAATTTCTCATCACTCCATGGTGCTCCTAAGCAGCATAATGAAAGAATGAATTGATTTAAACAACATTTAGTTGTAGCAATGGAGTTTATGGAATTCAATTAAGTTGATGGTTTGTTGTAAGTGCCAGGCCTGGAATGGCATTGTATTACTTTTGAAATTAATTTCCCTTCCTTCTGCAAAGTTGCTTTTGTTGTTGGTATCTGTTCCCCACACCCCTTGTTTATTTCTGTAAAATCAGCTGAGGTGTTTGGCACAAGATTGTAATACCTTTATCAGTTGAAACAATGTAAATCTGTTTACTCATACCTATGTTGTCTGTTTTTTAAAGAAATGCTAAAATCTGCAGATATTGCTTATGCATATGACTTGCCAACTATTTTTTTCAGTCAATATACAATGAAATCTTTTGAAAGTGGTGTTCTATGTTCTTATTATATGAATCTATCTAATGCTTAACAGAATTAGCTTTGTATGGTGGCTTACTTGTTCCCCCAAAAAAGTATCAGGCAATGAGACATGGTTCTATCACTACCTGATTCAAATGATCTATGAATTATAAAGATTATAAAAAATGACCTTTCAAAATTGAGTGAAAAAAACAAAAGAAATGAATCATCTAGATTTTATATACTATTTTGGAGAATCACAGATATTTTTTTAACTCAAATTGTTAAACTGTACTGAATTACTGGGACAAAAAAATAGTTTCCTTAAACTGTTATACTACTCCTAAAGTTTAAGCCATCATCATTTCAACAGACAATAAAATATTAAAATCAGCTTTTCTATTAAGCAACATTATTTAAATTGGCTAGCTCAGTGTTATAAAAGCTAACTTTATATACCTATTTAAAGGAAATTTACTCAAACTTATACTGATTCAAATCTATACCAGAAATGATTTTTTTTTCTATATTGTACAGACAAAATAGAAGCACCCATTGATCTATTGCTTTCTCTTTGTATTAAAACCAGGATTGTGCTGTCCAGACAGTTTAGAGTTAATGGGATTTGGGATAGTTACTTAGGAATTGTGAGCCTTTGTTGTGAGCCTTAAGGGAATGCATCATGGTAAATGTAGTTAAAGGTATCCTGGGAAATGTAGCCAATGTCACGTGACCACATCTGTAACCCTGATTGGTCACTATATTGACCCTTGTTGGATTGAGGGAGGCTCCCTCACTCTTGCCTGAAACCACCATTTCATACCATGCTTCAATCATCATGGGATTGAGACCTTTTTATATTTCTACACAACAAGACGGATATGCAAAGGGTTGAACATTAAGAAGAACTTTGTCACAAATGTGAGTTATGAGGATACCTGATGAACCGATAAAAAAGACTTTGTTATGGATGTTTTGTGGAGTTACTCTGTCTGCTTTATACCATCCAGAAAATAATATGCAGAACAAGGATAAATTGATGAAATGGATTCTTAACACTTCCCACTATTTACATTGGCTTTTTTTCTGTGTGAAGTTTATTTTGATATCTCTTTGTGCAGGAATTGTTGTGAATGCATAAGGTTTAATAAAGTTATCTTGAGCTTGGAGTCAAGTGCAGGGTTCTGGCCCCGCACTTCTGATTGGCTGTTAATGGCAGGATCGGATTGGCCCGTTCCGGGGGATCTGATTGGCCATTAATGGAGCGTTCATATTGGTTAAGGGAGCTAGCGCTCCTGGATGGTTATTGGTTAAATAGTTATGCTATAACTGCCATTGAGTTTGAGCTGTCACCATGTAAATAAAGAGTTGAAGTTCACCATTCCAGAGGCTCGTCTCCATTCTTTCTCGCCCATGCTCCAAACTTAACACTGGCGATGAGGGTGGGATGTGGAGACGTCAGAGCTGACTGAACTAAGAAGAAACACTGAGCACATGGCTGACAGCGCTACACGACGGAACCATGTCCAGCGGCATCATACCACCCGCTCCGTTTGATCCAGTGCAAGAGGACTGGGAGTCCTACATGGATCGTTTCCAAATCTTTTTGGAAACTAACAATTTAAAGGATGCCACAACCGGGAAGAAATGAGAGGTATTCCTAACGCATTGCAGACCAACTGTATTTAAGATGGCTAAAGCACTAGCCAAATCTGCAGAAGTGAAGGCGATGGACTGGGACGTCCTCGAACCCCTACTAAGAGTTCATTACGCACCGACCGTGCCCACGCTCGTGAGACAGCATGAATTCTATCAAAGAAACCAGCGAAAAGGAGAAAGCGTTGCCGATTTCATAGCAGACCTCTGAAATCTGGGAGGCCTCTGCGGATTCGCCAATTTGGAAGAGGCACTGAGAGATCGAATAGTTCTGGGACTAGATGCGCCAGGCATGCAGAGCAAGCTGATGGCAAAAGGCAACATCAGCCTTGTCAATGCCATCGCCGATGCTACTGCAGCAGAAGCAACCAGGAAGTCGGCTGCACAATTACGCCGCAACCGCGCTCTGGTACACCAACCGACAGGCGACATTTTACCCAAGTCAGAAGGGCAGCTTACAACGGCCCACCACGAGGACCTCTCTTCATCGTCAGACAGCGACGAAGAAGAGGTCCATTGACTGTGGTCCGACCGGGACCCCTACCCGAAGTCCCTACACCCTTGCACTGGCTGTGGAGCCAACCATGCCAGGTCCGAATGCAAATTCTGCGACGCGCTCTGCCATGAGTGCGGGAAGAGAGGCCACATTGGACGGGTCTGCCGAAGTTTCCAAGGACCCGGCCAGTCCTCAAAAGGGGCTAACTATCGCCAATCAACAGAAAACCGTCCTATAAGGCGAGAACCAGTAAACCACTCCTACAGAAATCGAGTTTTGAATCGCCCCACGAAGCGAGAAGAGGCTCACCATACTATCACTATCGGTCACACCTCTGCCTTGGATGCCAAGAAAATCTGAATTACAGTGGCCATCGAGAACCAGCCTTGCCAAATGGAAGTCGACTCAGGATCATCCCTCTCGATGGTGTCCTGGAAGACCCTCAAGCAACTCATCCCCACGATCCAGCGCCAAGACCTCTGTTCCCAAAGACTTATTCTTAAGGACTATCAAGAGAATCGAATCCCTGTCGTTGGTTCCAGCTGAGTCCGGGTCTCATTCAAGAAGGACACAGCGTACTTACCACTAACTGTGATCGACAAAGATCAGCCTTGTCTACTAGGTCTCCAATGGTTCATGCCACTTGGCATTGAAGTGGCAGGCATAAACCGAGTCAGTGGAAGTGACTGGGAGGAGGACCTCATCCATAAATTCAGGGACATCTTCACGGAAAAGTTAGGCGAGTACAAGGGGACCCCAATATCGTTCAGCCTTAATCCAAAGATAGCTCCCCTCCGCCTTAAGCCCCATTGAGTTCCGTTTGCCTTAAAGCCGAATATCGACGAACAACTCGATAAATTAATAGCTCAGGGGGTGCTAGAACCTACCGATCACTCCCCCTGGGAGACCCCAATCGTAACACCAATTAAGCCGGATGGTTCAATTTGAATTTGTGGGGACTACCGGGCCACCCTAAACCATGCCCTAGAGCAAAATGCATATCCGGTGCCAGTGGTGCAGCACCTCCTCCATTCCCTGGGGGGCGGAAAAGTCTTCGCTAAATTAGACTTAACTCAGGCATATCAGCAATTACCTGTTGATGAAAAGACGGCACAGGCACAAACGATTGTGATGCACCGAGGTGCCTTTAAATGTACCCGGCTCCAATTTGGAATCAGTGTAGCCCCGGGAATTTTTTAGAGCCTTATGGAGAGGCTAATACAAGGGATTAAAGGTGTGGTCCCCTACTTTGACGATGTATTAATTGCTGCACCTACAAAAAAAATCTTACGGGATCATTTAAAATTAGTTCTACAAAAATTCCAAGACGCCGGTCTTAAAGTGAAAAAAGAATAAGTGTAATTTGTGTGCAGATCATGTCGAGTTTTTAAGGCACCTAATTGACAGTCAGGGTATTCACCCTACCCACTTTACCGACAGTAAATTGAGAGCAATAACAAACGCTCCCAGGCCTCGGAACAAGGCCGATCTCCAGGCGTTCCTAGGCCTCATCAACTTTTATAATGTATTTTTATCACATAAAGCAACTGTCACTGAGCCGTTACATCGTTTGCTAGACAAAAAAGCAATTTGGTTATGGGGTCATAAAGAAGAACAGGCGTTCCGTAATGTAAAAAAACTACTGACTTCTGACGCTGTACTCATACAGTACAATGAGACTTTGCCATTAAATATCACATGTGATGCTTCGCCTTTCGGAGTGGGCGCCATTTTGAGCCATGTACTGCCTAATGGTAACGAAGCCCCTGTTGCATATTTTTCAAAGACACTTTCAAAAACTGAGTAAAATTATAGCCAAATCAATAAAGAAGCCCTCGCAATTGTATCTGCCATTAAAAGATTTCACAAGTACGTGTATGGCCGGGCTTTTACTATCGTGACTGACCACAAACCGTTATTGGGGATAATAGCCAGAGATAAGCCGACTCCCTACATATTATCCCCCAGGATGACTCGCTGGTCAGAATTCTTGGCTGCTTATAATTATCGGCTGCAATACCGCCTGGGGAAAGCCACTCCCCACACCGACGCATTGAGCCGAGCACCACTTCCAGAGACTCTCGGTGATCCTGCACCAACGGTAACCACGTTACAGATTGAAACACTCCACACGCTGCCATTAACCGCCCGAGATATCACGAGAGAAACCAGACGTGACCCCACCTTAGCGCGAGTCCTAGGCTGGGTAGAACGCGGATGGCCATTGGACCAATTATCGGATGACTTCACACCATTCAAGACTTGACAAATGGAGTTGTTTTCTCAAAAAGGCTGTATCATTTGGGGTGATAGAGTCGTTATCCCAGAACGACTCCAAAAAGCAGTACTGAGAACTTTGCACGATGGCCACTGCGGTATCATGAGAATGAAAGCCCTCGCACGAAGCTACGCATGGTGGCCAGGCATCGACAAGTAAATCGAGAATTGGGTTAAAGCTTGTCATAGATGCCAGGAAGTGAGCAATGATCCACCAAAAGCCATCCCTACCTAATGGGAGACACCACGGTGACCCTGGTCCCATATTCACCTGGACTTTGTGGGGCCGACCAAAGGCCACACCTTTCTTCTAACCGTTGACGCCTACTCAAATTGGCTCGAGATTCACCGCATGACAAACACGACCACCGAAGCAGTTATCAAAAGATTGGAAAGACTGTTTGCAACCCATGGATTACCAGATGTTCTGGTATCCGACAACGGGCCCCAATTTACCGCGCTGTCCTTTGAGCAGTACCTGGCTGACTGCGGCATCCGACATGTGCTCACCTCACCTGCACACCCTGCGACCAATGGCAGGGCTGAGCACATGGTCCAATTTGTTAAGAAAACTTTTCAGAAATTAGACTACGATAACATCGACGACAAAATCAACCGAATCCTTTTTCTACAACACATCACACCTCATAGTGTCACCAACAAAACTCCCTCCGAACTACTAATGGGACGAAAGCTCCCACCTTGACTGGTTACACCCAGCTTATGAACCGGAAAAACTACTAGGATCCAGTGGCCGATGTCGTACCTTCCATTTAGGCGATTTGGTATACGCTAAAAACCTATCGGGCGATCCATTGTGGGTAGAGGTGACAGTAGTTCGTGTAACCGGCCCAAGATCCTACCTTGTACAATGCCTTGACGATAGACTATGGAAACGCCATATCGATCAATTACGATCACGGCTCCAGTCGGGCATTTCTGAACTCACTTATGACCAAACTGAGAGGGGGGGGAGATACAGAAGAAGACGAATTTCAACTAGAAGAAAACCCGTTCGAAGGGAACGATAGCGGAATAGAGAGACAGGAACTGGAACCAGAGATGGGAATAGGTTCACCTCAGGGAGTTGCCGAAGATATTGGTGATGATGGAAACGTGAACTCTGACCAGAGGCAACCCCTTCGCCAAACAACAATCTACCTCAGCAAGATTGCAGCCAAATGCAAAACCCACAGCGAAAATCAAAAAGACTAATAAAGCAACCGTCCTACCTTAAGGACTATGTAACTGCACCCTGTAAACAGAAGCCAGGGAGAAGGGGTGTTGTGAATGCATAAGGTTTAATAAAGGGAACTTGAGCTTGGAGTAAAGTGCAGGGTTCTGGCTCCTGCACTTCTGATTGGCTGTTAACGGCAGGATCGGATTGGCCCGTTCCGGGAATCCGATTGGCCATTAACGGAGCGTTCTAATTGGTTAAGGGAGCTAGCACTGCTGGATGGTTATTGGTTAAATAGTTATTGGGTTGCCTATATAAGGAGGGCTATAACTGCCATTGAGTTTGAGCTGTCACCATGTAAATAAAGAGTTGAAGTTCACCGTTCCAGAGGCTCGTCTCCATTCTTTCTCGCCCATGCTCCAAACTTAACAGGAATTATAGGTATATTAATTTGATATGAAACAAACACCACAAGATGAAGTAAATATGAGTGTTTGTGCAAGGATGTATAGCAAATATTTCATTGTGTTAGGTTACTAGATTTCCCTGAGTTCCCTGTTAAATCTTGGAACAGAATTTAAAAATAGAGATTCGCCTGAAACTAAATGATCTGGAAAATTTAAATCTCTTTAAAACATTAACATCATCTCTCTCTCTCTTTTTTTTTTTTTTTTTACTGCCAATGGTTTACAGCTAGATTTCATGGCCAATTCCTTCCTTCCTTCTTTCCTCTGATTTGATTAACTTTGCCCATTTTTAATCTTAACATAATTAATTTAAAAGAAAAAGGAAATTCTACTTGTGTCTTTGTATATCTTGCTCTAAGCAATAAAATCTATAAAATTTGTTGCTATAAAAGGCAAGAGAAATTACCTTGCTGGCCTGAGTTTATTAGGAGCTATATCGAACCATCATATCTTTTTGTTGCCAACTTTTAGTAGAAATTCACGATTTATATTACTGATCAGCTTCTGAGTATCGGTAGAAGTTTCAGACTACATCCTATTAGTCTTCATGAGTGCATCCATATTCTTAATCTATTAAAACTCAAATATAAAATGGACTCATTGACTAAAAAATGGAAAATATAAAAAACTATAAATATAAATTGTATTATTAATAGGTTGATACTATTAACATGGAACCATTAACCATTAATTCAGGAGATAGAAACTATTCCAATGTGTATTATTTTCATCAATATAGAAGATAGTTGAGAGCCCATGCATTTTTCTTGTAAGTCAAGGATTTTCACATTACATTACCGACACCATGAATTCAGTGTTACTAGTAATCTCATCAGTGTTGCAATAAATAGAAAATATAGGTATTAATAGTACTGTTACTGTACATAAATGGATCACACTCTCCATGATAGTATGGATAAATAGGATCATCATGAAAAATTCATCTATTTCTCATCAACTAATAGCAATTGAGCTTAGAAAAAAGCTTATTGTTGATCTGAAAATTTACTGAACAAGCCTATACATATTTACAGAGAAGTAAGGAATATTGATTTCAATGGAATGTTTCTTCTAGTCTGGAGTAAGAGTAGGAATAATTTTATTTATGATGCATTTATAATTACAGCAAATGTGCCTCTCCCAATAGGCAGACAAGAATACAGGAACAAATATAAAGATTGGTAAAAAGAAATAGGAACAAATAAAAGAAGGGCCATGAACAGCAACATTCCAGACCTGAATCAAAGGGTAGAGTGAATCTTGGGATACCCAGAAAACAGGCTTCTAAATATTTCTTTTTCTTAATTAATCAAATATACATACCTGTCCAGCTCATGAAAAATGATGACTTAGAACAATCACATAAAATGGACATATAAACAATCATTATAAAAATGAAAAAAATCAGTATTGAAATTTAAATAGTTTTAAGAATAAAATATACCAACTCCAGCCAGAGAGAGAATGATTATATCCACCTAAATAATAATCTATACATACCTCTGGTTCTCTGGAATGCCCAGGCTTGGTGACATAGCAATAATCATAGGTTTTTTTATTTTTTATTTATTTATTTATTTTGATTTGTCAATCGCTTACAAGATAATAGGTGTAAGTATATACATAGTTATGAATACATAGGTACATATAAGAAAAATAAAAGAAACAATAGGACAGGGACGGTAGGCATATTGATGTACTTATGCATGCCTCCCTGTGTTGTTATGGTTGAAGCTGAAGTATTCATTGACAGATAAGTCATTGCAATGTATGATTTTATATACCATACTCAGATCAGACTGAAGATGGCATAATTCAAGGTTTTCTAGGTCTAGAATTTCAAGTCTGGTGGCATAAGGTATTCTACAATGAGTAGAGGAGTGGAGAACTCTTCTTGTGAAATATTTCTGGACTTTCTCAACTGTGCTAATATCAGATACGTAATGTGGGTTCCAGACTGATGAGCTGTATTCGAGTATTGATCTAGCAAACGTGTTGTATGCTCTAGTTAATAGTGTAATATTACCAGAGAAAAAGCTACATAAGATTAGGTTAACAACTCTTAATGCCTTTTTGGCTATGTAGTTTCAGTGGGCTCTAGCACTTAGATCATTAGAGATAAGTACTCCAAGGTCCCTGATAGACTATGGATCATCAACAAGGTCTTGACTATTCAGCTTGTATTTTATTTTCTGATTTTTTTTGCCGATATGTAAAAGAGCATTTATTTGTTGAGATTTGAAGTTGCCATTTTTTTGACCATTCTGATACATAGTCAAGATCTTTTTGAAGTATTGTCTGTGGTATTGAACAGCTTTACATCATCAGTGAAGAGAACGCAGTTGCTGTTAATATGATCACAGAGGTCATTTATGTAGAGTATGAAGAGAGTTGGTCCTAGAACACTGCCTTGGGGGACACTACTATTGATAGGTACAGAATTTGATAGGACACTCCCAATTTTGACCATTTGTTGTCTGTTTGACAGCAATGCTTCTATCCAGTTATGCAGGTGTCCAGAGATAACGTAAGATTTTAGTTTTAGGAGTAGTTTGTTGTGTACCACTGAATCAAAGGCTTTACAAAAGTCTATGTAGATTGCATCTATTGCTTTGCCCTGATTGAGTTGTGTAGTCGATATGTTTTTGCAGTGTGCAAGTTGCAGATTACAGGATAGTTTTTTCCTAAAACCAACTTGTTTATTAGAGAGTAGGTTGTTTGTCTCTAAGTGGAGGATAATGGATTGGTTAATAATTGATTCCATGACTTTACAGGTAACGCAGCATAAGGAGATTGGTCTGTCATTTTTAACTAGGCTGGGGTCTCCCTTTTTGAAGATGGGGATGACCGTGGCTTGTAACCATAGTTTTGGCAAGGAGCTGGTCCTGAAAGATTTTTCAAAGATTATGCTTAGAGATTCAGTTATGGCAGTGGATAGCTTTTTTAAGAAGTAGGCACATATTCTGTCTGGTCCAATAGATAGAGATGGTTTTAGATTGCGCAGTGTTTTTTCAACAATGTCTTCTGTAAAATCAATATGTATTAGATCATTGTAGTTGTCTGTGGTTCGATTAGGAAATACTGGGCATGATCCATTGCTGTTTACAAATACTGAGCCAAAGAATGTGTTAAAGATGTTGGCTTTAATAGTGTCATCGTTGCAGTCTTTACCATTAGGTCCTTTCAGGGATGGAATGGACCTTGAGTCTTTTAGTTTGTTGTTTACAACATTGTAAACAGCGCAGGTGGAATTGGTGTGTAGAAGATTTTCCTCTTGTTTAATGTGATAATTGGTGTATCCAGTCTTTATCTGGTGGCATTAATTTTTGCATCGACTTTTGAAGTTGGCAACGTGACCAGATTTGTTTTTCTGCCAGAGTGATCTCTTTTTGGATTGAAGTTTCCTTATTGTTATGGGTAATCTGTTTTTTTGTTTTGTTTTGTTTTGGGAGTTGTTATTGATACATATAGTTTGATGGCTCTTTTGATTTCTAGTAAGAATATGTTGTAATGGTCTTCAACAGTATTGCATCCAGTGAATAGAGATTGCCAATCAAGGGATGAGAGATCGTTGTCTATAAGATCATAGTTATAGTAAATTGAATGGAATTATTTAAAAACTACTTGTATCAATAAAGGCTTTGTTAAGAATGCCATAGAATCCAACATATCTCTCTTGCACACAGAGAACTGTCTGCCCTTAAAAGTTCATTGTAGGTGAAAAAATGGCTGACGTTGTTGTTTCAAATATGTTTATGACAAAGGTGGGGAGTTGTGCACATAATTGAAACGTGGGTCAAGATCTGCAGCTTCTCATTTCTGAAGAATATAACATTGTACTTAATTTTCCTCCACTGAAACTCATTGAATGAGAAATTGGAGGAAGAAAATCATCTAAGAAAAGGATGACAAATGGAGGAACACAATCTTAGTATTGGGAGATGAGCAAATAATGACTCTCCAATAGCTGGAATTTTAGGGTTCTTCTAAAAATGTTCTGCCCCAGCCTTTAAATTTATTTGAAAGAAATCTCCTTTCCTTCCTTTTTTATAAAACCCTTAACATACAGAATGTGTTTCATAGCAAGAAACTTTAAATTTTGTGTTTGAAATGATTTTTTTTTTAAATTGCATTGCATAAGCTTTCAGATCCCATATACAGTTATAAGTATTTCTCCATTAATTTTTATTCATTGCAAGCAGGGTATATAAGGTCCTTATGCTTTCAGTTCTTATGAGCCCAGCTAGCAAAGAAGGAAATGATGCATTTTTAAGAGAAAATATGCAGATTACATCAGCAAATATTTGGTTGTAAAAATGTGCAAACAAAAGTGTGTATCCCTCCCCATGAAATCTGTAAACTGATTTGAAAACAAAAGCCTCATGAAATATAGAGTCAATAAAATAAAACTCTAAACAAAACCAAAACTGATTTCTGCCAACTCCCTCCACATGCAAATTGTTCCTAAATCAAATTAGCAAACAAAACAAATGGAGGCAATTTTTTTAAAAAATGTCCAATCAAAAGCTTTGCCAACAATGTGAATGTTACCGCATAAAAGAACAGTTGCTTCCATTGCTGGAAAAATTGCAGTGGGGGAGAGGCAGTCATGAGAGCTGAAATGGTAAATAGCATCTCAAGAAACTGAACAAAAATAACTTCCTAGTATCTTTTAATCTTCTCTTCTTCCAATGGAAGGCTTATTTTGGGTTTTTCAAGCATCAGGACTAGAGAGCTGCAATGGCACCTTTTAATTATATTTGTTCCCAGGTTTTCCTTCATTTGCATTTTTCAATTTATATTTAAGGTCTTGGCATTGCTAGAGTGAATTTGTATACATTGTTCATTGTCTTATTTACAAGATAAATCCAGTCAGAAGGCTGCCATTAACCCAACGTCATTTACAGGAGGTGTTTTCTACACAATAGTTCAATTACTGCAATTGTTCATCATTAATTTTGTTAATAGATGTTTATACATTTGTAATACCTTGGTGAACAAGGAAGGGTATTATACAGTACACACTGCCAAACTTTGGAAGCTATTTAATGTCTTCATTTTATTACATATAATCAACACTTCCAAGAACCCATGACTAATATACTTGAGGCAGAAGTCTTTGTGAATTGTGAAGAACTGAGACACTGGACTTTGAAATGAAACTCAAAAGCTATAAATGTTCACCTCCATCAGTACCTGTTGAAAAGAGGAGGTGAATCATAAAGGCAGTAGCTTAAAAATACTGAGAGGAAAGGAAACTTGAACATACCAATACACACATACACAATTTATAATTATGCTAAGCAAAATAAAATTACAAGAACTGTGGTTTCCCATATTTCAGTGCAGGGGAGAAAAACCTAGGCTCTCCCTAATATCATCTGTAGTGCTTCTGGTGGCATGATTGCTCTGACTACACCTTGTTTGAGATAGAAGGGGATGAGAAGCAGATATTGGTGTAACCTCAGGAGTTTGAGACTCAGGAAATATTTTCTTTTTCTGGAGTCACTGCTATCCTACATGCAATTGTTTAGTCATCAATCAAGAACTTGGATTTGGCTGTGGATTGCATTTGTCCCATTATTCTACCTCCTGAACCTTATTCTTTGGTAATGAATGATCAGAGTAGATAGTTGGCACCTTCAAGCATTACAGCAGATACTGGTTCCTCTTAAGTGTCCATCACAAAAGCAGAGGAGAGGTTGCTATTGGTGGGGTACTGTTAATAAAGGTAATATTATCAGTAACAATGTGGATAATCTGTTCTGATTGAACTTGAAGCTTGGACAATTGAACTTTAAAACAATGTGGTCACATACCATTTAGAGTTTTGTAAGTATTTACCAGTATGTATATTGGCTTTGGTAACTCACTGGCACCCATTAAAGATGGGAAAGAATAATGCTATCTATTGGTATTCTGAATAATATGATGCTTCCAAATTAGCTTTAAAGACAAGGTCTTGTGCATCGCAACATGATGGCCTTATGTAAATTGCACCAGGCATAAATGATGGTAGCAATTTTTTCTTTCTACAGCTGCATATGTAGTTACTCATAACATTTAATATGTCAACAAAAACTACAACTCCCAATTTCCTTTGTCAACAATGCTTCATGAGATTAAACTCCATGTTTAGTAATTTATGTTCACAGTCCGAGGCAGCCCAGGCAATTTTTCACATCCCTGTCCAATTGTGTACTGTTCCTTCAGTCTAGGTCAGTGGTTCCCAAAGTGGGCAGTACCGCCCCTTGGGGGTTGGTGGGATGCCTTAGGAGGGCGCTGAGAGGCAAAGGGGTCAGCAGGGGGGTGCTAAGAGGCAGCAGGGGGGCACTGGAGGTGAGTGGCAGGGCACAATTCAGGGGTGAGAAAAAATGCCGCTGTCGCTGCATTCGAGGCAAGGTCCTGCAGGATCATACCATTGACTTGCATGCTCTGGTGCAAGGAGTTCCACCCACAAACGCAGCATTGGGAAAGGAGAGCAAAGCCTTTTCAAACATCCCACTACCATGTTTGGGGCAGTGGGACGGCACCCCGAATGCAGCATTGGGAAAGAAGAGCAAAGCCAGAGTGGCTTTGCTCTCCTTTTCAAATAACCCGCTGCCGCTGTGTTTGGGGCAGCGTTGAGAAAAGGAGAGCAAAGCCTTTTCAAACATCCCACTGCCATGTTCAGGGCAGCGCGGCAGCGCCCCAAACACAGTGTTGGGAAAGGAGAGCAAAGCCAGAGTGGCTTTGCTTTCCTTTTCAAACATCCTCCCACTGCTGTGTTCCATCCCATTGAGCCCCTTACACCGGAGGCACTTGCCCAAGCAAGTCTGAACAGAGTGGTGCATGAAGTCAATGGGGTGAGTCTGAGAGAGGGAAAGAGAGAGAGAGAGAAAGAGAGAAGGAAGAAGAGAAAGAAAAATGGGAAAGAAAGAAAAAGGGACAAAGAAAGAGGGGGGAATGGAAGGAAGAGACAGAAAGAAAAAGAAATAAAGAAGGAGGGAAGGAGGGAGGAGAAAGATAATGAGATATCTATTCTAGTCCAATCACCTGCTTCAGCAGGGTTAGAAGGAAGTGTGTGTGTGTTCTCCTTGTAAGTTACCAATACATTTTGGTTTTGCCTTCTTCAGTATTGGCGTTGTAATACATTGGGGAAAAGTAATTTTTTTAGGGTGGAGATCTGGTCCAATGGATCCTGTTTAAAGCCTCAACAAAATGTGAAAGCTTCCTGATAGTCTCAGCCATGTTTCGTCCACAAAACCTTTAATTAATAGAAGCCAAAGATGTTTCAATGTGCTGGCAAAGATGCTGGCAAAGATGTTTCAATGTGAAAAGGGGCTTCTAAACTAGGCCTCATTTCAATCTGATGCATCAGGTCTTTCTCTCTCTCTCTCCCCACCCACCTCCTCCATCCCTCCTTTTTTTGTCTCTTTTTCTTTCTTTCCCTTTTTTCTTTCTTTTTTTCCTTCTCTCTTTTCTCTCTCTCTCTTTCCCTCTCCCAGGCTCACCCCATTGATTTGGTGCACCGCTCCACTCGGACTTGCTTGGGCAGGTCCCTACAGTGCAGCAGGCTCAATGGGGTGGACCTGCAGGGCCGGCACCTAGAATGCGGCAGTGCCAGCATGTTTGAAAAGTAGAGCAAAGCCAGAGGTCAGTAATTTTTGCTGCAAAGAATCACAAAAGCTTCTAGGTTGTGCACAAGAAGGGACACACATGTCAATGCAATTCAGCAACATAAAATAAATAAATAAAACAAATAAAACAAATCAACAAGAATTGGCAAAGCATCTCTCATTAGATTTTATTCACTACTAGAATCTAATCAGAGATGCTTTGCTGATTCTAGTCCAATGACCAGCTCCAGCAGGGTTGGAAGGGAGTATGTTTATATGTGGGTGCATAGCTGTCAAAACTCCAAAAACAGGTCAAGTAACTCTGGGGAGGGCAGTCATAAATTAGAACACTTGCTAAGCAACCAGCCATTAAGTGAGGACCACTTGTCCTTGGTTTGCCAGTCACCAAATCACACTCATCCAGTCACGTGACCAGCAAACCACGCCCATCCAGTCATGTGACCAGTAAACCACACCCACCCAGTCATGTGACCAGCAAGCCACACCCACCCAATCATGTGACCAGCAAACCACACCCTCAAATTAGGCCATGCCCACAGAAATTTGAATCCTGCCCCTTGGTGCGGGGCATTGAGGATATGTTTGTAGCACCAAGGGGGCAGTGGACTGAAAAAGTTTGGGAACCACTGGTCTAGACCTTCTAAAGATTTTGATATGGTTATATCTTGTACCCTCTTTTGTTCAACTCCCTTTTTTCCAGTCATTGATTGTTCAGCACTTTCAATTTCTTTAATCCATCTTTCTCTTAATCATTCTTAGCATTGCAGTCTTTTTGAGCTAAAACATTTTGATGTTCATCAAAGATGAGCCACCCAGAGTTCATCACAAGATAGCAGTTATATAAATGTTTGAAATAAATCAATATTGCCAGCATTATTTCAGTTTTGTTCCTACTCTGTCTTCCTCTACATTCATCACCTTTTTTTTCATTATCCATCACCAATCATAAAATGTTTGTTTAATTCACCTGCAGTTTTATCAGATCACTCCTTCCTCAATGTGGTGAATGTCTATGCCTTCAGTAGCACTGAAACCTAACTTAGTGGCACTTGCTTGTTTCTAATATTGACTGATTAGATATTGTCCTTCCATCCATTTTAGTTAGTCTCTTTTGGCATACTATATTTATATACAGTGGTGGTGTAACTGATCTTATATACTCATCTTTTGGTTCAAGCAATATACTAGAGTGATAAAAGAGCAATACATTCCAAGCAATAACTCTAAATTTATCTTACTACAAACTGTGGTTTTAAAAGGAAATATCAACATAGACATCCAATATTATGAAGTTCATTTTTGCACAAAATATAAAAACCAGCAGTTTTCTTCTAAATTTTATTGAAAAAAACCAGATAAAATTTTCCATGTCAACATGAGGGAACTGGCAAAATGTTGACTATGGTCACTATGTTGTTGTCAGCTATTGCAAAAATATTTCTTAAAAGCAACAATAATACAGCTCTAAGCACTAAAAAGAGTCTCCTTGCTTTAAATAGGTATCTTCGAAGCTTCATCAGCCTTGTTTTATCTTGATGTGACCAGTAACTGATTATAAAGAATAATAAATTGGGTGATTCTCAAGTCACTGATAACTTAGTGGATGTTTGACCTGCATGGATTTTCCCCCATGTATTTCTTTTACATCTCCTTATAAATATGTGACAACTCCAGGAAATCAATATTAACTAATAGCAGTTGTTTAGATGTCAGCCAAAGACTGCACAATCTGAATGAAAGCAATTAAGAGGAGTAAGCAGGTCATATCATCATTTGATTTCACTGAAACATTCATCCAGGAGCCTCCAAAAGGAATGATGTTTCTACTGTAATATATCCTGAATCTTCAGGAGAAATTTGTACACCATGATTGTTTCTTAGCATTACATGCTGCATCTTTTAAACTGATAGATGCAGGTACACATAACCAATTAGGTACACTTTTTATTATATGGAGATATTTCTATCTGAATCCTTTATTATCTTTAAATTGCAAGTATTTAAAGTCACGGGAACAAAGAGTCTTTAGCCAGGATTTTAAATAATGCAATGTCTAAAGATCCTCATTAGGTGACCAACATACCCACAACAAACCTGTAGACTAACCCCAGAAAAATTATCCTCTTCAGCTGAGAGGGAGATATTTGTTGAAAGCCTTTTAAATGTGGGTAAAATCTTCCAGGACTGAAGAAGGAATCCATTTCACACAGAGCTCTGGATGCAATAATTAATCAGAGTGCATTGGAGATTATTTTGTACATGCTCAAGTCTCCAAGGCCATAAACAGGGGTGGGATTCAATTTTTTTAACAACCGGTTCTGTGGGCATGGCTAGGTGGGCATGGCCATGTGACTGGATAGGCATGGCTTTTGGGGGGCAGCACCACCCACCCTTGGATTTTGGGCTTCCTGGGCCTCAGGGAAGCCTCCTGGGGGGCATTTTGCTGCCAGAAGGCTTCCCTGGGGCCCAGGGAGGCAAAAGATGGAGTGGGAGACACAGCACCCCACCACACTCCCTTCCCGCTTTTTTTCCTTTTTGCCTCTTGGTCCTCAGGGAAGCCTCCTGGGCAAAGCAGTAAGACAGCAAGGGGGATCCTGGCACAGCTGATCATCAGAACAGCTGATCATCGGGAAGGGGAAATATACCTTAAAGATTGACTGGGTGGGGGAGAATGCAGGCAGTGGAGTCACACATGCACGATAAGAACTGACTGGGTGGAGCAGGGGGGGCAGCCAGGGGCACAATTTGGTGGTTCTCCGAACTATGCAGAATCATAACAACCGGTTCTATAGAACCGGTCTGAACCGGTAGAATCCCACCCCTGCATAGACATCTATAAGGAGGATGGAATCCAAGTTGACAGAGTGTGCCTTATGATCCTATGGCTTACATACTTGCATCAGACATTGGAGTGGAAATAAATTGATTTGTTTTCTTCCTGCTAGTCATGTCTTGTTCTTGGACTGCCTGGAAAAGTACTTCCAGTTTTCTTGGGAAGGTTTTCCATTTCCTCTCTCTGAGGCTGAAAGAAAATGACTGGACCAAGGTCATTCTGCTGCCTTCATGTCCAAGGTGGGTCTAGAGCTCACAGTCTCTCAGTTTCTAGACATATGCCTTAACCACTATATCAGACTGGTTCTTTGTTATATATCTGTAATCATTTTGAAATAATCTTGATTTGATAGAGAAGTCTTTCTCTAGCTTAAGCTCCATTTTGGATAAATCATACATTGTTCTTTTGCTCTTACTTTTGAATCCTAATCTTAATCTTAAAAATCAACACTAATCTTTAAAAAATAGTATCTTAATAAATGCTAAATATACTTCTAAGCAATTCTTTCTGTACCAGTTTATGTATTGAAACTGCAATATCCTCAAAGACATAGGCTTCATCAACATGATTACCAGATTCTAGGCTTAAAATACCCTTTAGTCTTTTTCTTTATTTCCATAGCTTTGATTGAGAGAAAGAAAGTGATAAAAATAAATACCAGATGAAGGCAATGAAAGACCTGATTATGAACAAGAACTGTACAAATAAAAAACAAACCACAACAGACCACAACAGTTTTCCAACCATCTCTACATTGGTAGAGAGCCAGAGAAGGGTCAACCATACTTCTTAGGACCACATCATCATGCCTTTCTCAGTCATGATGAAAGCACTGAGAAGTCCTTATAACTGGTCACCATCAACCATGTTTGCCACATGTATATCAATTATATAATTTTGTAATGCTAGGAAGGGAAAATAGAATGTAATACACAAAGTAATCCATAAAGTAATCTGGAACAAAAGCATTCAGGGCTTAAATATTTTGGAAGTCTGTTTAAAAGCAATCTAATATCAGTACAGGTGTTTAAGAATAGTTGTAGTGTAATCCAATGCATGTATTTCCAATATCATATCTTTTATAACACTTTTACACCAGCTGAAACCTCTGAATACAGACATTTTTAAATTTACTAAATTCATAAAAATCTATTTTTTTATTAAAAATAAAGAATGCGTTACTGAAGTAGATTAAAACTTTTTTTCCTGAAGAAGAATAATTACGATACCGATATGCATGAAAACAAGTTCAGCCAATGCTTATACTTGGCTAAATCAAATTAAAAATAATTTAAAACTTCAAACTGCAAAAATAATTTTTCCAAAGCATATATTTTCTCTTTTGATTTGTCAAAACTGCACCTCTGAAATCCAGATGAAAGACCTTCTGTCTGCTAAAAGACAGAAAAGAGATACAGGAAAACTTTTTATTACTATTTGCTATAGCTGTAGTCAAAGATTTTGCAACTTATATTTGATAGGCAATAGAAGTAACCAGTAGCAGGCCAAGACGGGACAACTAATGATGTCTCTTATTTCTCCAAATCAAAATGGATAGTATCCACAGTTGTCAAAGTAGCATATGGAGTAGAAAGTCCCCAAAGCACTTTTGCTTAACAGTGGCAGGAGAAGCATAAAAACAATATATAAACATTTGCTGTTTTTTTTCATGATGTACTTTCAAAAAAGTGGTGTGATATAGAACCAGGTTTTCCACACAATCCTAGTAGCATGTATTTACACTGAAAATATATATGCTAATGTCCATTAATTTAAATAAAATCATACAATTAAATTTTATTTTCTACAGTGATAAAGTAAATTCTATTTTCTATTTGAGTAGATTATTTACAACTCTCACCAAAGAGGAGCTTGAGTGAGGTCACAAGTAACAAAACAAATTTAGTTTCTCTCTCTGTCTCTTTCCCTTTAAAATCATTTTAGGTAATATCATAAGGATGAGAAAGACAGACCAAGAAAAAAAAAATAGATCTTGTGTTTCAATACAAGTAGTCCTTGACTTAAAACTATTCATTTAGTGACTGTTCAAAGTGAAAATGGCAGTGAAAAAAATGACTTACAACTGCTTTTCACAAATTTGGACATTTGGCAACTGGCTCATATTTATGACAGTTGCAGTATCCCAAGGTCATGTGTATCATCTTTTGCAACCATCTGACTTTGTTTAAAATCAGTGGGGAAGCCAGGTTCACCTAACAATGTAACGAAGTTGTAAAATATGGCAAAATTAACTTAACAACTGTCTTGCTTAGCAATTGAAATTTTGGAGTCAGTTGTGGTTGTAAGTTCAGAACTACCTGAATATTACAGATAGGGATTAAAGACAATGTATGGATCTGAATATGTTGGCTACTTTTATCAGCATACTTCTTTTAAATAAAGTTGTTTTTCTTTTCTAATATGCATGATTAAATTTCATATAGACTTCAGCACTCTTATGTATTAAATTACTACAACTGACATAATTAGATTATGTCCCTCTATCACTTAGTCTTCAAACCTTGGACAGCAGCACTAGTGATAATGAAACAATTTTAAAATAATCATATCAATGTTAAAGCCCTATAAAGATTGATGAAAACTGATCTCCAATATTCTAAGATAGAACATCAAGTTAGAATTGTATGAAACACAACACGGCAATAAGTTTGAGACACAATTATTTTAGGAGGAAAATCATAAAATGTGATGCATGTCACATCTTTAAATGTTGAATAAATAATTAATGCTAAACTATGCTAAACAAAATTAATGAGCTTCTATCTTCACCATTAGTGAAAAGCTGCAGCTTTTCCTGTTCAAGTAATACAAGCAAGATTCAACATAGTATCACATTTCTGCAAAGCTTTTAATTGTGCTGTTTTACAGGTCATGTTATAAGTTTGACATTTTTACTTATAAAATTCAACATAAAGGAACATCAAAATTTTAATCATTTTTGAGGCTATAATAGCCATAATTCTAATCCATATGTAACAATGAATTTCTTATTAAAAGATTATAATTTAATTTTCACAGCCAGATCCACTCCCTATTTTTCTTGCATGTTAATTTCAATTTCTTTAAAATTGTCTGAAGATTTTATCATAGCAAAAAGTGCTGCAGTAATTCAATGATACATGTTTCATTCTTCTGATGAGTATTATTTGATTATCTACATCACTTTTTTCAAAAAAATCAGATGAATTCAGCAATTGTAGAAAAATGAGAGTATGGCCTGCCACCTATGTAGAGATATTTACATTTTGTACATTCTGTATAAGATTTGTACATTTTCTATAAACTAGGGTCTATTCAGAAATCTGACAAATATATGGAACTAAGTAGCAGGTACCATTCTGGTAAAGGTAAAGGTTTCCCTGTCCAGTCATGTCTGACTCTAGAGCATGATGCTCATTTTTATTTCTTGGCTGAGAAACCATGTTGTTCGAAAACAATTTCCATGGTCACGTAGCCAGATGATTAGATGTTAAAGGTGCATGGAACACTTCCCACTAAAATGGTACTTATTAATCTACTTGCATTTGCATGCTTTCAAACTGCTAGGTGGATAGGAGCTGAGGTAAGTAACAAGCACTCACCTCATTGTATGAAACTCGGGTCTCAAACCCGGGTTGTTAGCACTCCAGTTGATAAGCTCAGTGTCTTTAACCACTGAGCCATGATGCCCCCCCACTTTTCTGACCCATCCTGAATTTTTTATTCTCTTCAGATAGATTGCATGAAGTAATGAAATTTTTAACAAAAGGCATTTAATCCAGAATGAGCCAGATGTTCTAACTTTATTGAAAAGGACTTCCTTTATCCTTCAAAATGATATGCTTTGTGTATTTTGTAATTTAAAATAGGTCACCCAGACAGTAACCTACTCACACATTAGTTTTTGCAGCCAACAGAGTCCTGCTACTCATTAGTCACACCATGAAGCAATTTTACAAATGGGATTAACTAATATTTGATTAGCCAGATCTCAGCTGGAATGCCGTTTCCACTGAAGAAGCATAGACAGAATAGCTGTAATAGCTGTTCTGGGAGTAAATCATTCTTCTTTTGCTGTCATAATGAAAATACATCCTCTGTGTGGTACTACACTTCAATATGTATTAAATTTCTTTTCTCATTAACTATAGAGCAACGTTATTCTTAATAATATTGGTTTAGATTATATATCTCCTCCTTCGAGGGCTACTCTTTCTCCCCCAGTCAAACTGAGCTGGCCTTTGTTTATTGAGTGAGGAAAAAAACCTACTCTCGAAGTGTGATAAGTAAACAGAGTAGCAAACCAACTACAGGGAATGCACCAAAGATGAAATACCTATCAAATTTTAAAACCCTTCCAAATTCTGTTTACTAAGTTACCATGCTTCAAAAGCATCTGTGAAAATGCTCTTTACTCCATATGATTTTCTGTTTGTTCAATTAAGTATTTTAGGTTTGGGGCAACATTATCTGTTAAAACACCAATGCCTGGAACATTTTCTCACATATAGGATGCAATTACATAAAGATAATTAATATTAAAGTATTCTTCTTACTTAAATCTTTTTAGTTGGATTTTGAAAAGAAAATTGCTGGTATGGCACATCATTGAGTAATTTTACTGAGGTTACACATGCTTTAAGAATGATTCAGAAGAAATGTTTTATGCCTTACACAACTAAAGCCCCTCTCTACTATTTATTAAAGTAGGTAGTTTTTTTTTTTCCAGCTTGTGGGAAACCTTGAAGAATGATGCCATTGCTTCAAGTTATTAAAACCACTTAAAGTAGCTTTTCTGCAGGCTAATGTCAAAATCTGGGGGAAGAGGAATAGGTTGCTTTAATTAATAGCAAAGAGGTGGTGTAAGGGTGAAAGATCCATTGTCCTTCTTCCAATTCACTTCTCAGATGTATTTTCTATTTGGGCTCTATTTTCCAGAAGGCATGAAAATGAAAAGCTCTACTTCAAAATAATTTTTGCATTAGTATTAATGAGTAATTTTGCCACCTGTAAACCTTTAAAGTTTCCCACTATAGCAACCATTCACAGTTAGGTGGTGGGCTGTTTGTTTTGTCAAACAACCAGAACAATTCACATCACAAAAATTAAAAAGATGAGAGAATGATGCTAGCAACTTTATTACTTTTCTCTGAACAGCTAAATTTTCAAAAACAAATTATATTCTTTACACTCTCCACTTGGTTGACTGAATGGAGTACAAATTGCTCACAGCATTCTCTGGCTGTTTTCAGCATTTCAGAATCAGCAGAAGTGAAAATGATTAGCTTCAAACTGTTTCAAAGAACAGGGGAGTAGAAAGAGGCAGCGTGGACGAGACCTTTGGTAATAATCTTATATGAGCTCATCAGATGATATACAAACAGTATTAAAAGAACATAGAATAATAGAGTTGGAAGGGACCTTGGAAGTTTTCTAGTCCAAGTCCCTGCTCAAGCAGGAGACTCTATATCATTTTAGACAAGTGGTGTCCAGTCTCTTTTTGAAAGCCTCCAAGGATGGAGTACCCACAATGTCTGAAAGCACCCTATTCCATGGGTTGATTGCTCTAACCATTAAGAATTTTCCCCTTAATTCTAGGTTGCTTCTGACCTTGATTAAATTTTCATCCATTGTCTTGTCTTTGGTGCTTTGGAAAATAGTTTGACCCCCTCTCGCCTTTGTAGCAGCCCCTTAAATATTGGACACTGCTATCATGTAATCCCTAGCCTTTCTTTTCATTAGACTAAGGATACCCAATTCCTGTAATGGTTCTTCATGTTTTCGCCTCCAGTCCCCTAATCATTCTTGTTGCTCTTCTGTGCACCCTTTCCAAAGTCTCGACATCTTTTTTATATTGTGGTGACCAGAACTAGATACAGTATTCCAAGTATGGTCTTAGTAAGGCTTTGTAAAGCAATACTAGAATTTAACATGATCTTGATTCTATCCCTCTATTAATGAAATCTAGGATTGCATTAGCTTTTTTGGCTACTGCCACACACTGTTGGCTCATATTTAAGTGATTGTCCACTAGGACTCCAAGTTCCCTCTCATAGTTACAGGCATTAAACCATGTTTCACCTAGCATCAAGTGAAACTTGAACTCAGGTGAAACTCAGAGCTCAGGTTAACACCTAATCTCATCTTGTCTTCTTCTGGAACAGAGCAAATATAAGCTATGGATCCAAAATGATACTCTTTTCAAGCAAGTAATCCTTAAATGATTCTTAGAATGTTTTCTGAAATCTGTTTTCCTTATGAGTACAAAACCTCATCCTCTGCCATGTCATCAAATAAAATGTCATTTTAAACATCCCAAAAAGAAAAAGACAAGGAGCATCAGCAGAAATACACATTCTTTTTTGATAATAACATCACCTTTCAGCTTGCTATCCTTATGGAATTGGCCGAGAGCAGTTAATCAAGCTGTTTTCCATCACTGTTGCCAATTAGGGTGAAGAGTAAATCAAAATGATTTTTTGGGGATGTTTTAACTGTTTCAATCCCCCTCACTCATGCACACACTGATTTATATTGATAAGATTCTGAAATGTTAGTGGGTAGCAATCATGAAAGCAAATTTGACAGGAAACAAAAAAAGGGCTCTAGCTCATATGCTTGCATAATCTTCATCACTGTGAAGGAGTTTCTTCCATATTGTGAGTGTTCTGGATGAAGTTTTTCCAATTGGTGAAGCATTTTCCAGCCTAGAAATAAACCTCATTGTTGTTTTTACCTTTGCAACATATGAATCTTAAAGCATATCAGCCTTTTTTGTAGAGAAAAAATAATAAGAAGCAGTCTTTTTATTGCAGCAGGTCTCACATAATTGCTTAATTTGAATAAATTACAAGATTGAGGTATAAGATCAAGGCCTGTGTTTGGGGGGGGGAAAGGGGGGAAACATTAAACAAATGAAACACTTGTAAGTACTTTATGAGCACAGCATGAACTTCAATAGAGAATGTATATAGAGATTCTCAGTCATCCAGGTCATAGATGTCTCCCATGTGCTTTTTCATAGGAGAACAAAACCCATCAGGACTAGATTCAGCAGTCCATCTGCATTTAAAAGTCAAAGGCCACTCTTTGGAAGACAGAATAGTCAACTTTTGGACAGAGAAGTTTGCTGGTTTGAAAGAATGGACAAAGAGGATATCTATGTCAAAACTGAACATATGGCTCTCATCATTGGGGAAAAGATACAACATCATCTATCTCCAGTCTACAACCCAGTCCTTTCAACAGTTCCAAGAAGGCTACACACCCATTTGCACTATTCAGGTGACCTTGATGACACAGATAAACTTCCAGGTGGCCTTAACAACTTGCTAAAAGAGCTGTTATGAAAATGCAAATACCAGCTGTCTGCAAAGAGTGTAAATGCTTCCATTCCCCACCATCCATTCAGAGCTGAAGAAGCTTCTTGAGAAGTGAGAAGTCTTCAAAGCAAAACCAGAAAATTCAGTTGCCTCTTGAAAAAACACCTTTGGTTCAATAGAGCATGCCTCTTCCAATCAAAGCTGATAAAAGAAAAAGATAAATGATTTTCTATAATGTGAATTTGTTTAATAAAATAAAAGCATTCGATCCTTGATTTGAATTGGATATTATTTTATTAAGGTATGAGAAAGAGTGTGGGAAAGACAGCATGGATCATTCAGTTATAGGGAAGCCAACCATATTGCTATTATATCACTCTGTAATCTACTGCCATGTATAGACTGACAAACTTGATTTGGTGGTGCATGAATAAAAGATAATTCAGTGTATATGGCTTTGCTCCATATGAGACAAAGGTTGATTTGCTGTTTATAGGAAGAAGCTCCTTTTGATTGTCTCCTGTCATAGACTTAGATGAGGGAACAACACAAGTGATTTTTTGAATGTGACAGCAGTGACAAGGAGAGCCTGCAGTCATGTCTTGTTAATTTTCTATGGAATAGAATGTCACATTTACATTTCAAATTATCTCTCCATGCTGCTTACAATTTGCTTGGATTAGCTGGCATGTTATGCCATCAAAATTCAGGTTTTTATTGTTTATGAAGACCATGTTAATCCTTTCTTCCTCCCCTCATCACTTCCTTGACATTCTTCATCTCTCCCTTCTCCAAAACAAAACTAATAGAAGTCAATCTCCAAAAACCAAACATTAAAGGAAGTTGTCACACTTCTAAATAAATGTAGGGTAACAATTTAAGCATCCAAGAAGAAAAAAATGAAATGTCACTTTTTCCTATCCTATATTTTTTTGTAGTCAAACCATCAAGAGTATAATAGTGTTTCTTCTTGACTCTCAGAATAATCAGTAAGGATATATTGTATATTATAATGTCATTCTTAATCTTATATTATAATACAATTCTTACCTACTCTTAAATCCATTCAGTGTGCATAGGATTGCAGCCTTTAATGTATTCCAGTTTGAAGACTAGCTGAAATTGAACATTTAAATGAATGAAACTGATGACTGAACCTACTAAAGCTCTTCAAGATTTATAGGAATCTCCTTAAATGCAATGCTTCTAAGCATAGAACCAGAACACCAGGGAGGAAAAAAACTAACATGCCATAACATGCCATAACATGCCATAACATGCCATAACATGCCATAACATGCCATAACATGCCATAACATGCCATAACATGCCATAACATGCCATAACATAACATAACATAACATAACATAACATAACATAACATAACATAACATAACATAACATAACATAACATAACATAACATAACATAACATAACATAACATAACATAACATGGATAAGTGCACCAACGTGCCTCACTTCCCTGTCTTATTGTTTCTTTTATATTTTGTATATTTGTCTTATATGTATCCATGTATTCATAACTATGTTTTTACCTATACCTATTATCTTGTAAGCAATTGACAAATTATATATAAATATATAAAACGTGTTTCTCACAAAATAAAGCCGGGCCCTTTTTTTTTTTTGACCCCCCAAAAAAGGTCTTGGCCATCTTTTCAGGGGTGACTTAATTCTCCTCCCCTTGCATTCTCAGGTGGGTGGGCGGCGACGGCTTGGATGTTGACTTCGGCGTTGGTGGGGCACTTTGTATCGGGAGACCTTCTGCCACCATTGCTTTCCCTTCTCCCTGTGCTGCTGCACCGTTTAGAGCAATGCTGCAGCATTTGGCACAGCCACGCATGGCCAGCCAGGGCTCATCCCTGCAACCGGAGCCCAGTGGAATTCGGGTTCGGGCTGGAGGGACTTGGAAGGAAGCCAAGCTCAGGTAGACCTGGCTCTTTTGCTTGGCAGGCAGGTGCGCACCTGTGGCTCGCTTTTCTGGCTCTGCCCAGCCCACATGACTCTGGTGCGGTCCTGGCAAGATGAGCAGAGGAACCAGCAGGGAGGCGCTCGCTGCCTTGGTGAGAGCTCTGCCACAAATCTCCCAGGGCCCTCCTGTCAGCTGCACTGGGCACCCAAGGTGAAGCTCTTCACACTCTGTCTGGTGCCAGGCAGGGATGGCAGCTGGGCACTTCTCCTGGGGTGGGTCGATCCTGCGCTGTGGCCCTGGGAGATTTGCCTCCCCACATGGGGTTGGGCTGCCCTCTCGGGCAGGGGAGGCTTTGTCATACCAGTAGCAGGGCATCATTTTAAAAAGAATTGGCTTTGCCTTGGAAGGTGAAGGGAAGGTGGTGACAGGAACGCCTGAAGCCGAGTGTCTCCACTGGGTTCCGGTTGCATGGAGGAGCCCTAGCTGGCCATGCGTGGCTGTGCCAAATGCTGCAGCATTGCTCTAAATGCCATGGCAGCACGGGGAGAAGGGAAAGCAATGGTGGCAGAAGGTCTCCCAATACGAAGTGCCCCATCAACACTGAAATCAACGCAGGCAGCACCATATCCAGGTATGCAACAAAAGTACTTCCTAACGACAAGCTCCCCCCTGCCATTTCCCCCATTTCGTATGTTTAATATAGGCCTTAATTTGGGGGGAGGGGCTTAATTTGATTTTGTGCCTATAAAACATGCTAAGACTTCCTATTGAAGGAGGCCGTATTGTTGGAGAAACAAGGTGTGTGTCTGTGTGTGTCTGTGTGTGTGTGTGCGTGTGCGTGTGCGTATACTTATACATATACATATACATATACATATACATATACATATACATATACATATACATATACATATACATATACATATACATATACATATACATATACATATACATATACATATACATATACATATACATATACATATACATACACACACACACATTTGTTTTCTTAAGTTTTTGTGGGTACTTACATGTATTCAGCTTTGTTCAGGTATTTTCCCACATCATTATAGTTGTGCTTTTAAAGTTGTAGCAATGTTTCGGCAGAATCTCATCTGCCATCATCAGGCTTCTGTATTGTGTTCGTCTGTGAGTCAGACTTTTAGTAAAAGAAATATATATATATATATATATATATATATATATATATATATATATATATATATACACACACACACACACATACATATATATGTTTTCTGAGGTTTTCATGGGTATTTGTATATGGATCTTTGGTTATTCGGGTTTTCTCCCACGTAAAATTGGAAGTATCTTGGCGACGTTTTGATGAAATCTCATTCATCATCTTCAGGCTTGTGTCTTTGGTTTTGTGATTCTCGAAGTAATGTGAGCTTGCAGCTGCTTCTTCCTTTTAACTGCTAGTGGGGGTCTGACGATTGGGTAGGGGCTTGGCTGTGTTCTGATTGGTTGGGGGGTTGGCTGTGTTCTGATTGACTGGGGGTGTGTTCTGTTCAGGTGGGGCTTGGTTGTGCTCAGGTTAGTCTTAGTTTGAGCTGGTGAGCTGTGATCCTGTTGTTTGGCTTTGCGTTCGTGGTCATGCCATATCTTAATGGTGGGCATCCGTTCACTTCATGTATGGGTCAGAGGGGCTTGAAGCAGGTAGTGATGCAGCTGTGGTATGGCTTCTGGTCTGTGGTCATGTCTCATCATCTGTGTGGGTGTGAGTCTGCTTTCTATGTGGAAGTGTGGTGGTAGCATCTTGTGTGGCCCTCGTGAGTGTGGGTCTGGTGTCATTCTTCTTGTTAGGTACTTGTTTGTTAATGAGGCAGGTTTCCAAATGGCTGATAGGCGGTTGGTATCATCTCGTTTATTCATACTGTGTGGATGTTTTTCTATCTCTAATGCTTCTCTGATTATTCTGATGTTGAAGTGTTCAATTTTGGCGATAGTACTGGTATTTTTAAAGTCAATCTCATGTCCTGTGACTTTGAGGTGTTGGACCAGGGAAGAGGTTGGTTCTTCTCTTTTGATTGAGTTCTTGTGTTCTTCAATGCGTGCACTTATTCTTCTGTTGGTTTGTCCAATGTATGTGGTGGGACAGATGGTGCATGGGATTTCAAATACTCCTTGATTTTCTAACTCAATTCTGTCTTTAGGGTTCCTTAGGATGGTGGATATTTTCCACACCACAAGCCAGGCAAACACCTGGGCACAAACAGACTCCCCCTGATACCTCCAACTCAAACACACCCCAACCAGGCACCCAGATGAAACCTAGCTTCTTAATAAATGATAGCTGTCCATTTACTCAGAGCCAAGCCACACTAAAAGCCTCCAATACAGGAACACAATGTTGCCAGCCAATCAAGACCAAAAAAAGCTACAAAACAGACAGAAGATATTAGAAACATCAATCAAGCAGAACACCGCAAACTCCAAGACCAATAAACACAGACCAAGATTCCCAACCAATCAGGATGAAGAAAAAACCATTCTGGCACAGCAGTTGGGTAGCACCAAATTTAAAACAGAAACAGCTGTGAAAGTCTGACTCACAGACAAACACTATACAGAAGCCTGATGATGGCAGATGAGATTCTGCTGAAATGTTCTACAACTTTAAAAGCACAACTGTAATGACGTGGGAAAATACCCGAACAAAGCTGAATACCATATATATATATGTACATACATACACACACACACATTTAAAACATAGCATTTTGGGTATTAGGCAGATTGGAATCCTATTAGTTTTCTATGGAGGAAAATAAGCTACTGCTTAGTTGAGATAGGCAAAAATTTCAATGAACCTTCCTATTAGAGGAGCCATTGTTATTCCTCTCCCTAGATTACTGTTGTGAAAAATATTGAACAAGGGACAAATATTGTAGCAATAAGTTCACCGAGAGCACCTACACTATCTTAGACTTAAGAATAGCAATAGCAATACATTTAGACTTATATACCACTTTACAGTGCTTTATAGCCCTCTCTAAGCAGTTTATAGAGTCAGCATATTTTCTCCAACAATTTGGGCCCTCATTTTACCCACCTTGGAACAATGGAAGGCTGAGTCAACCCTGAGCCTGGTGAGATTTGAACTGCCAAATTACAGGCAGCCACAGGCAGCAGAAGTAGCCTGCAGTATTGAACTCTAACCTGTGTCACAATGGAGAAACATCTGACCTTTATAACTGGCCCTCTGCTTTCCAGTATTCCAAATAGTCCTGCTGTACAAGGCCAAGCCCTCACAATGGAAAGCTGACCAATCAGAAATAGTATTACAAGGTAATTCCCTAGTTGATTCTCTACCCTTTTGTGTATGTGATCGGTTGAAGATTTGTTTGGACAAAATAGATAAACCTCCAAGTGTTTTGATGTCTGTCTAAAAGGATGCAAATGACCAGCTGTCTGCAAAGAATATAAATCCTTCCATTCCTCACCACCCAGTAAGAGCTGAAGAATGGATTAGAAGTGAAATGTCTTCAAAAGAAAAAACAAGAAAGCCCAGTTGCTTCCTGAAAAAGCACCTTTGAGACAACCATGACCTGGATGAATGAGAATCTCTACAGAGTTTTAGCTATAGAATTTGGGATGAGCACCCTTTGAATGGCGTGGGAGTAGGAATGGATTTCCAGATAGGGAAAAAAAATGCAGATTAAAAGAACCAGGAGTCATTCAAGTGACTCTGAGGACACAAATAAACCTCCAAGTGCTTCAACGACCCTCTAAAAGGATGCAGATGACCAGTTGTCTGCAAGGAATATAAATCCGTCTATTCCCCACTATCCCATCGGAGCTGAAGAAGCTTCTTGAATGAGAAGCAAAATGTCTTCAATAGAAAAAAAACAAGAAAGTCCAGTTGCCTCCTGAAAAAAGCACCTTTGGGAATTCAAAGGATGTCAAAAAAATTATGTTGGGTTTCATTTGGCAACACAACAATTCTATGGATGTTTTCTATCCAGATAAGTGCAAGAATCTCTCAAGATTGCCATTTTCTGTATTCAGAAGACAGGAGGAAAGAAAACTTACTATGTGATCACTAATTTACTGTTGGAAGAAATATCTATCTGTTCAGTTCCAAGCCAGGAGAAAGACACTGGAAACATGGAGGGTGATTGGAAAGATGATTTAATGATGAAGCAGAAGCACATGGGTGGTTTCGGACAGCTCACCACATGGAGTTGAAAGTGGGGGGTATTTATATTTTCTCTTGGGCTTTGCACTTGAACTTTGTGTTCCTATGCAACAATATGTATTCTACTGGCTGTTGTCAGACTCCCATGGGGCCATATACAAATCCTAGGAGTCTGTCTGAGCTAAGTTTGGTTGAAGTTTGAACTGTTGTGGGGGGGTGCAACTGAGATGATGCAATGAAGGGGCATTGGGCAATTCCTATCAGGGCTGAGGGCTAATCCTACCTCCTGTTGGATCTTGGGTGAGGGTATTTGCTTATGAATAGAGCTAGCTATCTCTATCTCTTAAGTGCTGACATCTGCTGAGGGCTATTATGGAAGGCGGGAGCTGCTTTTCAAGAGCATGTTCCTCCATTTCTCATCCAGGGAAATATAATATTCTGCTGCTTTTCAAGAGCATGTTCCTCCATTTCTCATCCAGGGAAATATAATATTCTGCCTTTTTAATATTTCTCAAAATATTTCATTCTTCTAGGAGAGGGGTGAGTGCTAACTTTCTACATTACTAATTTCCTCTTTTCACAGAAAGGCCTGACCTATCATTCAGATATGAAAGAAACAATTAAGAGAAAAATAAACTAGGAGTGGTTATCAATGATTAAGATCATATTCATGTCTTGAATTAATTATCTTTCCTCTTTGGGAAGGCTGACCCCTTTGGAGTCTCTGCTGAGCAATATCAAAAACATAATATCATTTCTTAAAATGTACATATGATATGATCAAATCCCAAGATGAAGCAGGTTGTTTTAGACTGATTCTATGGCTCCATAATGCTGAGCAAGATCTCTATTAAAAGTTCAACACTGAGGTGATTTAGAGACCTTGTGAGCTATATACCTGTAATATTTCCATAAGCAAATCCAAGAATGTGCCTCACAAAGGCTTTTTTTCAGCATTAAATACTGTAGAAGAAAGAAATTTATTGTTAAATATATCTTGGAATATTTCTGGGACCATCTCCAGGCTAATCAGCTCAGGATGTGTTTAAATTTCATGCCCGAGACTACAAAAATTATGGGTGTCAAACACCAAGAAAGGCACACTGAATTGCTGGTAAGCCACTTTTGGCTGGATGAGCCACAATTACATTGACTCAAATATCAGCTGGAAAGGATTTTGTCTGCAATGCCCAAATCAGATGGAACTGTGCCACCAGAGTGAAACTCTGGCCAATACTTCCCATGGAAATAAGCCCTGCATATCATATATAAAAAAGTGGCTAGCATAATCCAGGTTTATATAAAAATTAGATTGGCAGAGTGTAAGAAAGTATCACCTATTGATCCACTATCTTGCTTGTGAGTTCACAACCACATTAAGAAATATGTATGTGAAAAGGAGAGAGAAGAGACAGAGTACTATGAAATTTGAAATTTATCGTATAATTGGCTGCAAGGAAGATACAAAATAGAGAGATGAAATGAAAGGTTATGGTGTGATGAAATAATTTGGTATGAATAGGCATAAATATGTATACTTGTGTATAAATATGTAAATAACTACATAAATATATGAAAATATGATATAAATCAAATGTAAAATAATTGTAATAATGTTTAGTAATATCTTGTATACTTAAGAATATGTCAGAGTGAGTGAACACTACTACAAATATGCTGCAATGAATGGAAATATGTTTTTAATTGTTTTTTAATTGTAGAATTTGTTTAATAAAGTTTTTTAAATATTAAAAATAGAAATGTGCATGTGTGAAGTAAGATGCATGTGTTTTGACAGAGATTCTTTTATAAAAAGCCCTAGCAGTCTATTTTCAGATGTTTTTTGTTTTGTCATTGTCAAAAAATGCTTTAAATCTACAAAGATATTTATCATTTTACCACTGTCTATCCACTGCAGAATGAAGGCCTCTTCTGCATGTTACCAACCAATATGATCCTGAGCGTTCTTTTGCTAGTTGGGCCCGCAATACTTGCTGATGTCATTGCTCCATCTTGTTTTTGTGGATGCTTTTGATCAAGTGGGATCCATTCTATGACAGATACCCTAGACTAACACCAATCACATTTGTCAATCCCTATTAGAATAGCATGGTAGATTATGGTCTATTCCTTCCATACACCAATACGTCAAAAATGACTCTATTCCCAGAAGCCCTAGGGCAGCTATCTATAGTAGCAGAAAGACCTGCCTGAAGGCAAAGTGTGCTTAGAAATGGAAATGGGCTGTTCATGTAGCAAGAAGAACTGGTGGCAGGTGGACTGAGGTAGTCATAGAAGAGAATGAATCTATGATATATATGAAAGATATATGTGTCTATAAAGATACAAAGATGTTAAAGATATCTTGTTTATCAATACTTGTGCATCAGATCTGGACCTTAGAATAATCAAAATGCCACCACACAGACTGATTGATTGATTGATTGATTGAGTGTGTGACAAAACTTCTTGGCAGGTTACTGCCGATCCTCTTTGTCAGAAGTTTTTTTTTTTTTTTCCAAAAGACATGCCTGTAAAAAAGAAGCCACTGTATGTTGTATATTTATTCAGAAGACAATGCTACTAAATTCATTGATATTATTTTTATTCATCTCCCTTTTAAAATTGTAATTAACTTTTAAAAATATTTAGTTTAATGCTAGTATAGGTGTTCTGCTGCCTCTGCATAATTTCGTGCCCATTAACTCCTCTTTCAACATATGAGAAATGCTGTCCTAATTGACCTAAATAAATGGAGATGCCAGCATACTGCAATGCATCAACTTTATTTCCAATAATAAGTCTTAGCATTTTAAGGGCAGTGGTGGATGCTTTTAACTTTCTTGCCCACCTGCCCAGAAATAAGATAAAGGTGAGCAATCTTTAAACAGAAGAGATGGTAATAAGAATGAATTGCCTTTTAATTAACTGATGTAGTATGATTGGTTCCTTTTAGCATGACAATAATTTGGTCAAAGTTCAGAAAATACACTCTCAAAGTCAATTAAAGCCAGTTGCATATCTCAAAATAGACCCACTATTTTGTGTAATGGATAGAAGATTTCTGCCAAATTGTGCAGTGTTATGTATTGCTTTGGTTTTTTTTTTTAAAGGCATATTGAGATCAGGGGTGGGATGCTACTAGTTCTGCCCGGCTCTATAGAACCAGTAGCTCTGTAGAGCAGCAGACACTGAACCTGTTTGGTGCTATTTGGTCCACCCGCCCTCCTGGGCTCTTACTTGTCCTTTATTTCCTGCTTTTTCAACCTCAGCTGCTTTGTGCGGCACAGCTGAGGTTGAAAAAGCAGGGAAAAGAAGCTTTCCAAACGCTGTGTACCTGTGTGCAGTGCTTTTCAGCTGTCCGGGCAGCACAGCGAAAAGTTTTTTTACGCCCATGCTCAGCACACATCTGGTGCGCAAACGTGTTCAAGACATAGTCACCAAACCGGTAGTAACACTGGTTGAATCCCACCACTGATTTAGATCAATCATTTGTTTCTAATTAGATACCCACAATCTTGTGCTGTGACAGTACAAACTTTTACAGATTTCCCCCATATCACTAAATTCAGTAATTTATATGTATATTTTCATATTTTGGTAGCTTTTCATTTTTTTAAAAAAAACTAGTTAGATAGGGATATAGTTTCATTATATATTATTTTTATCACAAGTGTTAAAATTATGTATTAGCATGTGTTATGTAAATAAATGTATTTATTATTACAGCTAATTTCTTTTTGCAATGTTATAGATGACGTGCACCATTAGAAGATTCCTTTCGAATCTCTCATCTTTGTTGTGATGCTGTTTAAATAATCAGCATCTGATTATAGAATGATGTTTAAATTGTCAGCATTCCGAGTAACATATTCACTAGAATTAGAACTCTGAGGCAGGTAGATTCCTCAAAGAACATGTTTATTTGATACATCATATCAGCACAACTAGTAAAAACCAACTTGAAAAGTTCTTCCAGTTTTTCCCATAGTTAAAAGAGCAAATATTTTCCTCCCCCGATGTCCTTGGTCACATTGTCCAATACATATAGCTGGTAGGGTGCTTGGTCACTCCTCTCCCCCCTCAATTGCCACCTGTTGAGATGACCTTGGTTGCCAAAAGAAAACATTTTGTTTTGACTATTACCAAACCTATCTACTTTCCCCCCTTCCTTCCCCCTCTTAGAGTTTGTGGCAACTGTGGGCCAGCACAAGATCATTTCAGCCAAGTTTCCTTCAGAGTTGACATAAATTTTATCTCTTTAAAAGTTATAAATATACGTTTTATAAAACTTAAAATAATTTTGATCAGTTCTAAGTTTTAAGAAAAAGCCTAATATGGGAAACAGAAATACATGAACTAACTGTTAAGTTCTGCGCATGGGCGCAAGGAACGGAGATGAGACGGTGAACAGTGAACTTCAACTCTTTATTAATCATTCTGAACAGAGCAAAACCCTAGGGCAACAGCAGCCCTTTTATAGGCAAGCTGCTGCTCTAGTAACCAATAAGAGAAGTGGAGTGTTAACGCCCTTAACCAATGAGAGTGGCTCGTTAACAGCCAATCAGATTCTCCTGAACGGACCAATCCGATATCGCTATTATCGGCCAATCAGAAGTGCAGGGCTAGAACCCTGCTATTTTCTAAAGCTTTTGATAAACTTTATTTAAGTGTTTTATTAGTTCATAACACCTCTTCCCCCCGGGTTCCGTTTGGGGGGTGCTGTGACATAATCTCTGAGGTAGGAAGGTTGCTTTGACTGTCTATTGGATTTACGCTGTCCCACCGGTTCTTGTCCATAAGCCTGTTTTGGCGGGGCATTTTCGGGGAAGTCGGGTGCCAGCGGTTCCTCGTTGGAAGACTCGGTGCCGCTAATGCTCTCGTCGTTGTCCTCTGGCCCTTGTGGGCTTGCTTCTGTTGAGGTGTTCCTCTGTGGCGAAGCCACACCCTTCCTTGATCCTTCTTCATTAGTTACACCCGATTGTTGACTTCTTTCATCTCAAAATCAGTTTCTTCGACATCCCCTCCCCCCTCAGTTTGGGAGTTACCGGAGTCACGGAAACTAGGTTGTAGCCTCGAACAAAGCTGATCTATATGGCGTTTCCATATTTTTCCGTTGCATGTTTTCACCCAGTATGACCTGGGTCCAGTGGCTTGAATAACAGTGGCCTCGACCCACAACGGTTCGCCAGAAAGGTTTCTGGTGAAAACTAAGTCACCTATCTTGAACTCGCAGCATTTTCTGCTAGATTCACAGGGTTTCTCTGGCTCGTAAGATGGGTGAAGCCGGTCGAGGTGGGAGCGGAGTTTGCGTCCCATCAATAGTTCTGCTGGAGTCTTGTTGGTGATGCTGTGTGGAGTGATGTGTTGGAAAAGGAGTATTCTATTTATCTTATCTTCAATGTCCCCATAGTCCATTTGGCAGAGGGTTTTTTTCACAAACTGTACCATGTGTTCGGCTCTTCTGTTAGCCGCAGGGTGCACTGGCGAAGTTAGCGCATGGTGAATACCCCAGTCCGCTAAGTATTGTTCAAAAGGGAGCACGGTAAACTGGGGTCCGTTGTCGGATACCAGAACGTCTGGCAGTCCATGCGTCGTGAATAATCTGTTCAACTTCCGGATGATGGACTCGGTTGTAGTACTCTTCATTTCGTGGATCTCGAGCCAGTTTGAATAGGCATCCACTGTTAATAGGAACGTATGTCCTTTAGTAGGTCCCGCAAAGTCAATATGGATGCGGGACCATGGTCCCCGAGGTGTTTTCCATTCTGTCGGAGTTGCTTTTGGTGGGGCATTGCTAACTTCCTGGCACTTATAACAAGTCTTTACCCAGGCTTCGATCTGTTTGTCGATGCCCGGCCACTACACATAGCTTTGCGCGAGTGCTTTCATATGCACGATGCCGGGGTGGCCCTCATGCAGTGTCTTTAATACCGCTCGTTGTAACCGCTCTGGGACGATGACTCTATCCCCACACAGAATGCAGCCTTTTTGCGAAAAAAGTTCTGTTTGCTGATTCTTGAAGGGGATGAAGTCGTCAGGGGTTTGATCTACTGGCCATCCTCGTTTGACCCAGCTAAGGACTCGCTTTAAGATAGGATCACATTTTGTTTCGATCGCGATATCTCTAGCTGTTAGAGGCGGTGAATGTAGCGTTTCAATCTGGAGCATTGTAAGGGTTGGAGCTGGGTCATTGATGGTTTCTGGAAGTGGTGCACGGCTCAATGCGTCAGCGTGGGGAATGGCTTTCCCCGGGCAGTGTTGCAGCTTATAATTGTACGCAGCCAAAAACTCCGACCAGCGAGTCATTCTAGGTGATAATATATAGGGGGTTGGCTTGTCTCCCGCTATAATCCCCAGCAAAGGTTTGTGGTCGGTAACAATAGTAAAAACTCATCCATAAACATATTCATGAAACCGTTTAACAGCAGATACAACAGCAAGAGCCTCTTTATCTATTTGACTATAGTTACGTTCAGCCTTTGATAAAGTTCTTGAAAAATAGGCAATAGGGGCTTCACTACCGTTTGGTAACACATGGCTCAAAATGGCTCCTACTCCAAATGGTGACGCGTCACATGTGATTGTTAAAGGCAAAGTCTCATTATACTGCATTAAAAAAGCATCTGAAGCTAATAGGTTTTTCACTTGTTGGAATGCGTGCTTCTCTCAGTGCGCCCAAACCCAGGTTGCTTTTTTGTCGAGAAGTCTATGTCTCTTTGTGGGGCAGGAAGATGTTGTAAAAATTAATAAGCCCCAGAAAAGCTTGGAGATCAGTCTTATTTCTGGGTCTTGGGGCGTTCTTGATTGCTCTTAACTTGCTACTGGTGGGGTGAATGCCTTGTTTATCGATTAGGTACCCCAGGAACTCTACTTTATCTGTACACAGTTGACATTTATTTTTTTTAACCTTAAGGCCGGAGTCTTCAAATTTCTGGAGAACCAGTCTAAGGCGCTCCCTTAGTATTTCTCTAGTCGGAGCAGCAATTAAAACGTCATCAAAGTATGGTACGACCCCTTTTATTCCCTGTAATAGTCTCTCCATCAAGCTCTGAAAGATCCCTGGGGCCACGCTAACTCTGAATTGGAGTCGGTTGCACTTAAAAGTGCCTCGGTGCGTAACAATTGTTTGTGCCTCTGCTGTTTTTTTTTTATCTACAGGCAGTTGTTGGTACGCCTGTGCTAAATCCAATTAAGTGAAGACTTTTCTGCCCCCCAGGTAATGGAGAAGGTGTTGTACCACCGGCACCGGGAAAGCGTTCTGTTGAAGGGCGTGATTCAGGGTGGCATGGCAGTCCCCACAAATCCTTAACGATCCATCCGGCTTGATGGGTGTTACGATTGGGGTTTCCCAAGGGGCATGGTCGGTTGGTTCTAACACATCCTGGGCTATTAATTTATCAAGCTGCTTGTCAATCTTTGGTTTAAGGGCAAAAGGGACTCGATGAGGCTTAAGGCGGATGGGGGCTACTCCAGGGTTAAGGTTAAATGATATCGGGGTCCCCTTGTACTCGCCTAGTTTGTCTGCAAAGACGTCCTGGAATTCCTGGACGAGGGCCTCCTCCCAGTTGTCGCTGCTGGTTTGGTGAATGCCGGCTACCTCAATCCCAAGTGGAGCAAACCATTGAAGGCCTAACAAGCTAGGCATATCACGGTCGATGACGGTCAATGGTAAAGATGCAGTACGATTTTTGAAAGAGACCTGGACTAGGCTGGATCCAATGACCGGAATTCGGTTTCCTTGATAGTCCTTGAGAATGATTCTTTGGATTCTGAGGTCTTGCCGCCGGACGGCAGGAATTAATTGTTTAAGGGTCTTCCAGAAAACCATCGAGAGGGATGATCCTGAATTGACTTCCATCATGCAGGGCTGGTTTTCGATGGCGACCTTCACTCGGATCTTCTTTGCATCTAATGATGAGGCGTGACCAATCGTGATGGTTTGGTGTGCCTCTTCTCGTTTCATTGAATGGGCTAGTGGTTTATTTCTGTCGGAGTGGTTGTTCCATTGGTGGTTCAAATGTTCCCAGTTCACAGGATGACTTCCTGTGGCTTGGCGGTAGTTGGTCCCCCTCTGAAGTGGGCTGGATCCTAGCTTGCTTCTACAGACCTTTCCAATGCGTCCTCTTTTCCCACAAATATGGCAGAACGCGTTGAGGAATTTGCAGTCTGATAGTGGGTGGTTTGCTCCACAATCTGTGCATTGATACTGCAGTCTCTGGTTATGCTGGTGGTGTTGGTCTCGTTCAGACCGGAGCGAGTTGACTTCTTTCTCATCACTTTCTGATGATGATTCGAGGTCCTCATGGTGGGTTGCCGTTGCATGTCCCTCAAGGCGAGGTGAGGTTTTGCCGGCGAGTTGGCGGAGCGGGGCATTGGTGCAGCGCATTTGGGCAGCCGACTTCCTGGTTGCTTCTGCTGCAGTAGCGTCAGCGATGGTATCTGCAAGGCTGATGTCGCCTTTTGCCATCAGCTTACTTTGCACGTGTGGTACATCTAAACCCAGAACTATTCGGTCTCTTAGAGCTTCTTCAAGGTCAGCGAACCCGCAGAGTCCTCCCAGGTTCCGGAGATCCGCGATGAAATCTGCAACGCTTTCTCCTTTCCACTGGTCTCTCTGGTAAAATTCATGTCTTCGGACAAGCTTTGGTATGGTAGGTGCATAATGGGCCCGTAGGAGGGGCTCGAGGACATTCCAGTCCATGGATTTCACCTCAGCCAGTTTTGCCAGTGCCTTAGCCATCTTAAAAATGGCAGGTCCGCAGTGAGTCAGGAATACTACTCGCTTTTTTCCAGTAGTGCCATCCTTCAAGATGTTGGTCTCCAGAAACATCTGGAACCGGTCCATGTATGAGTCCCAGTCTTCTTGTGCCAGGTCGAATGGAGTGGGTGGTATGGTGCCGCCGGTCATGGTTTCCGCCATTGATGCACCTTCAGCCACGTGCTCTGTTTAATGCTCTGTAGTGTTCAGTCAGCTCTGACGTCTCTGCATCGCATCCTTGTCGCCAGTATTAAGTTCTGCGCATGGGCGCAAGGAACGGAGATGAGACGGTGAACAGTGAACTTCAACTCTTTATTAATCATTCTGAACAGAGCAAAACCCTAGGGCAACAGCAGCCCTTTTATAGGCAAGCTGCTGCTCTAGTAACCAATAAGAGACCTGGAGTGTTAACCCCCTTAACCAATGAGAGTGGCTCGTTAGCAGCCAATAAGATTCTCCTGAATAGACCAATCCGATATCGCTATTATCGGCCAATCAGAAGTGCAGGTCTAGAACCCTGCTATTTTCTAAAGCTTTTGATAAACTTTATTTAAGTGTTTTATTAGTTCATAACACTAACAGTAATCATTTGTCTTTTTAAACTGTCAATTTTCCTATCAACTAGTATAATTATTGTGTTTGCCAATTGACCTTTCATCAGTATACAAGGAGCCTGCTATTGTTGTATAATTTTAATAGTATGTGCAGTTTTTCACTCAGCACAACTTTTGTAGTCTGTCAACTCATTGCTCAGTTGATGCATTGTTTAAAAATATATTGTGATGCAAAGAAAAAATATGTTATGTGTTAAGCTAGAGGTTAACAATTACCTGCCATAGGTTTTGCTTTAAAATTACTTTATATTAAATTAGAGAATGCAGAATTGGAACTCAATATTACTCCTGCTGATGTTCCTCTCTTTTATTTCTGTCATAAGCAGATTAATCAATAAAATATTCAGAAGGGAGACAATTTGGAGAGGCATTCTAAGGACAGAAGATTAATGCTCTATAGTCGTAATCATAGCATTGCTTCTTTTTCTAACTAATAAAACTGTACAAATAATGCTATAACTGAAATATGTAATTGATCTCCCTGTTGTAAAATCTAAGTTAAGAAACTACTTTTTAAAGTAATGTTTCTAAGCAATATCTGTCAGATCCACAACTCATTGGCAAAATCCTCCAGGAATCTCAATATGACAATAGTCTCATTTTGCCATAGCTATATACGTCACTGTAAGACAGGAAGAGCAATATTATGTATTATGGTGCTTTAAAGGAACCTCTACTAAGCCTGTTGATACTATTATTTTGAGGCACAGTGTTCTTACATGGAATCTCTGAGAATATAAGTGGCAACATTACCCGTTGTATCTCAATTTGGCTTTCTATGGGTATATGTGCAGTCGTGCCTAAAAGACTGCTAGTGAAAGCTTTCCACTGGCCAATATTTTTGTGGTTGACTGTGTTGGATAAATTATCTCTCAACTAATCTCCCTCCAAAGATAGCTTTGTGAATTAAAGTTATTTAAGGTTTATTTTTAATGCATGACCATCTGAAGGGAGAAATTACCCTATTAGAAGTCCTTTAAAATTCCCAAAAACATATTTCTAAGGATTTCATATATTCTAATAGCTCATGTATTCAATTAGCTGAAAAACCAATTACATTGAGACAATGCTTGGTAATTTGGGAATTTAGTCTGGTGCAGACAATGCCTTTAGAAAGCCTTAATAGAAAATAAAAGTAAAATGAAGAGGCAAGTTCTTTTAACTTTAGCCTATAGCACTTTTGAGGTAATAATTTCTTCAAAGAACTAATTAACTAATTAATTAGTCAATCTTAAAAATAACTCTCTAGATATAACTTGGAAGTCCTATTGAGATTTAATTTTCAATTGAATGAGCTGTTGGAAATATTTTACTGCAGTAGTGGGAACAGATGGCTATCTCGCTGGTGTTGTGCATTTTGTAAGTATCGAATAATAAGTTCATTTTTATGTCAGAGTTTAAAAGCTATGTGAGAAGATGCTCCAACACTGGAAGTTTTTAAGAATAGATTGGACAACCATTCATCTGAAATGGTATATGGCTTCCTTACTGAGCAAAGGACTGGATTAGAAGACTTCCAAGGCAGAGGTGATATTCAGCAGGTTCTGACCAGTTTTGGAAAACCAATGTGGAAATAGTTCAGAGAACTGGCAAATGGAGACTGTGTTGTGTATGCAATATGATTAATAAAGTGTGAGCTTGGAGTAAGTGCAGGGTTCTGGCCCTGCACTTCTGATTGGCTATTAAACAGCCGGACTGGATTGGCCCGTTCCAGAGAATCCGATTGGCCCTTAACAGAGAGTTCTTATTGGTTATAAAAATTAGCGTTCCTAGCTTGTTATTGATTAAACGTGACAAGGTTTGCCTATATAAAACGGGTTTTACTGCTGTTAAAACAAGAAGTCACAATGTAAATAAAGAGCTGAAGTTCACCGTTCAGAGGCTTGTCTCCATTCTTCTCGCCTATGCTCAAAACATAACACTGGCAACGAAGGTGGGATATGGAGATATCTGAACCAACGAAACTTCAAAGAACACCGAGCACGTGACAGATGACGCCAACAATGGAACCATGTCTGGCGGCATCGTATCACCCGCTCCGTTCGATCCAACACAAGAAGACTGGGAGTCTTACATGGATCATTTCCAAATGTTCCTAGAGACGAACAACTTAAAGGACGCCACAGCCGGGAAGAAACGGGCGGTGTTCCTAACGCATTGTGGTCCAACCGTATTTAAGATGGCTAAAGCACTAGCCAAACCCCGAGAAGTGAAGGCCATGGATTAGGACGACCTCAAACCTATCCTGCGAGACCACTACGCCCCGACCGTGCCTACGCTCGTGAGACGCCACGAGTTTTATCAAAGAAGCCAGCGAAAGGGAGAAAGCGTGGCCAACTTCATAGCAGACCACCAAAATTTGGGAGGCCTCTGTGGATTCACCGATCTAGAAGAAGCACTAAGAGATTGCATAGTTCTGGGATTAGATGCACCAGGCGTCCAAAGCAAGCTGATGGCGAAAGACGACATCAGCCTTGCCAATGCCATTGCCGATGCTACTGCAGCAGAAGCAACCAGGAAGTCGGCTGCACAACTACGCTGAAACCGCACTCTAGTACCACCACCGACCAGCGAAATCTCACTTAGTTCAGAAGGGCAGCTCGCGACAACACACCACGAGGACCACTCTTCGTCATCAGAAGAAGAAGGGGTCCATTGACTGTGGTCCGACCGGGACCCTCGGCCGAAGCCTTTACGCCCTTGCGCTGGCTGTGGAGCCAACCATGCCAGATCCAAATGCAAATTCCACAACGCACTCTGCCATGAGTGCGGGAAACGAGGCCACATCGGACGGGTCTGCCGCAGCTTGCCAGGCCTCAAAAGGGGCTAACTATCGCCAATCGACCGGAAACCGTCCTTTTAGGCGAGAGCTAGTAAACCACTCCTACAGAAATTGAGCTTTGCAGAGAGAAGAGGCTCACTATACTATCACTATCGGTCACGCCTCAGCCTTGGACACTAAGAAAATCCGAGTCATGGTAGCCATCGAGAACCAGCCTTGCTATATGGAGGTCGACTCGGGATCGTCCCTCTCGATGGTGTCTTGGAAGACACTCAAGCAACTCATCCCCACAATTCAACACCATGATCTCCGTTTCCAACGCCTCATCCTCAAGGACTACCAGGGGAATCGAATTCCTGTCGTCGGGTCCTGTAGAGTCCGAGTCTCCTTCAAGAAGCACACAGCGTACTTACCTTTAACAGTCATCGATAGAGATAGGCCTAGCCTACTGGGCCTCCAATGGTTCGCGCCACTCGGCATTGAAGTGGCCGGTGTAAACCGAGTCAGTGGCTGTGACTGGGAGGAAGACCTTATCTATGAGTTCAGGGACATCTTCGCGGACAGCTTAGGCGAGTACAAGGGGACCCCAATCTCATTCAGCTTAGATCCAAAAATAGCTCCCATTCACCTAAAGCCCCGTTGAGTTCCGTTTGCCTTAAAATCGAAAATCGACGAACAACTCGACAAACTGATAGCTCAGGGGGTGTTGGAGCCCATCGATCACTCCCCGTGGGAAACCCCTATTGTAACACCCATTAAGCCAGATGGGTCAATCCGAATTTGTGGGGACTACCGAGCCATTTTGAACCATGCCCTGCAGCAGAACGCGTATCCAGTTCCGGTGGTGCAGCACCTCCTCCATTCCCTGAGGGGCGGGAAAGTTTTCGCTAAATTGGATTTAGCTCAGGCATATCAGCAATTACCAGTAGATGCAAAAACGGCACAGGCCCAAACTATTGTGACACACCGAGGTGCATTTTAATGTACCCGGCTGCAATTCGGAGTAAGTGTAGCCCCGGGGATTTTTCAGAGCCTTATGGAAAGGTTATTGCAAGGGATTAAGGGCGTGGTCCCCTATTTTGATGATGTATTAATTGCAGCCCCTACAAAAAAAATCTTACAGGACTGGTTAAAATTAGTCCTAAAAAAATTCCAAGAGGCCGGTCTTAAGGTTAAAAAAAACAAATGTAAATTGTGCACTGACAGTGTTGAGTTTTTAGGGTACCTGATTGATAGCCAGGGCATTCACCCTACCGAAAGTAAATTAAAAGCGATCAAAAACGCTCCCAGGCCACAAAACAAGGCCGATCTCCAGGCGTTCCTAGACCTCATCAATTTTTATAATGTATTTTTACCGCACAAAGCAACTGTCGCTGAACCATTACACCGATTGTTAGATAAAAAAGCAAATTGGTTATGGGGTTACCATGAAGAACAGGCATTCCGAAATGTTAAAAAACTGCTCACTTCTGACTCTGTACTCATGCAGTATAACGAGACTTTGCCGTTAGTTATAACCTGTGATGCATCGCCTTTCGGGGTGGGCACCATTTTGAGCCACGTACTGCCTAAATGGGAACGAAGCCCCTGTTGCATATTTTTCAAAGACTCTTTCAAAAATGAAGCGGAACTATGGACAAATTGATAAAGAAGCCCTCGCAATTGTCTCAGCTGTGAAAAGATTTCACAAATACATGTATGGTAGGGTTTTTACTATTGTGGCTGACCACAAGCCTTTGTTGGGGATAATAGCCAGAGATAAGCTGACTCCCTACATATTATCCCCTAGGATGACGTGATGGTCAGAATTCTTAGCTGCTTATAACTATCAGCTGCAATACCGCCTGGGGAAAGCCATTCCCCACGCCGACACATTGAGCCGAGCATTGCTTCCAGAGACTCTCGACAATCTGGCACCAATGGTAACCACGTTGCAAATTGAGGTGCTCAACTCGCCACCACTGACCGCCCGAGATATCGCGAGAGAAACCAAACGCGACCACACCCTAGCACGAGTCCTAGGCTGGGTAGAACGCGGATGGCCATTGGACCAGTTATCAGATGACTTCACACCATTCAAGTCTCAACAGACCGAACTCTTCTCCCAGAAAGACTGTGTCATCTGGGGCAATAGAGTCGTTATCCCAGAACAGCTCTGAAAAGCGCTGCTGAGAACTTTGCACGATGGCCACCCCGGCATCATGCGAATGAAAGCCCTTGCACGAAGCTACGCATGGTGGCCAGGCATTGACAAGCAAATCGAACAGTGGGTTAAAGCTTGTCCCAAATGCCAAGAAGTCAGCAAAGCCCCACCAAAAGCCATGCCTACTGAATGGGAGACACCACATGGACCCTGGTCCTGAATTCACCTGGACTTCACGGGGCCAACCAAGGGCCACACCTTCCTGCTTACCATCGATGCCTACTCCAATTGGCTCGAAATTCATCGCATGACAACTACGACCTCCGAGGAGGTCATCAAGATTTTAAACAGACTCTTTGGGGAAGGCGGAGCTTCGTTCCGGCGATACAGCTGCGATCTCGGGGCTCTGAGATCGTAGCCGATATTTTCGACCCTGGTCGGTCCTAACGGACCTAAACCGTCCCGTAGAGATGGTGATCGTGAAGGGCATTGTTCCAGGATCCCAGAGATATCGCAAAATCTCTGGTTTGATCCGGAAGAAGCCCTTTCGCTGGCGGCGGAGAGGCAGCCTCCATAGCTGCTGAAGTCGGGACAGCTCCGGAAAGAAAGTGATTGGAGTGAAGTGTGTCGGCTGGGTGAGAAAAACTCTTTGGTGTTGTAAATTCGCTGAGGTTGGAAAGTTCATTCTGAAGAGAGAAGAAAGTTGTGAGGTTTTTTTTTTTTTGACTGAAATTGTCTGGGCGGCGTTTTTTAAAGTGATGTCAAATTGAGGCTTGGGGTGTTTTTTTTTCTTTCTATATTTTTTGGGAAAGATTTTACTGTGACTTTGTAGGTAACCAGATTGAATTTTCTCATATATATTTTCATGCTCCCTTTGATTTTTTAACTTTCTTTAGGATAGAGGCTCCCTTTGGTTATTTTTTTTTTTTTCTGTATATATTTTTCCTTTTTTCCGGATGGGGGGGAGAAAGAACATTAAGAAACTTTGTAACACTGCCAACTAGAGGCTTGAAAGTATTTTATTTGAATTGGAGAGAATTGCAAAAAGACCTCATCTCAAGGACATTTTAACGTGATAAGATAGAGGGAGAGCACAGCAAAATATTATTGCAGGTGCTTTCCTGGACTGTTATCAACAACACTTGAGGTTTGGCTTTGAAGCTGCTGGAGAAGAGAGTCATAACAAGAGCCTTGGATAAATAACAAAGTGCAGTGTGTCTTCTTATATATACCCCATTCGCTAGCCTTTTTCTAAATTTCAATTCTAGTAATATTTTTATTTTTGCCTTTTATTTTAAAGGGAAAGCCTCAGAGTTTTTTCTTTTTTCTTCTTTATTTTTCTTTTCTTTTTTATTGGGACTTTTTTGCTTTTCATATTTATGTTTTTGGACTACTTTGTTGTTGTGGTTGTTGTTGTTGTTTTTTTTTTTTGGATTATTGAGACTTTTTAATTGGATTAAGGTGTGAAGAATCTGAAGGAACTTTTTGTTTTTTTTCTCTTTTTGCTTTTTCTTTTTTCTTTTTTCTTTTGCTCTTAATCAATATTATTATTTTTGGATTTGTTTGTTTTTTCCTTTTTATTTTTTCCTTTTTTATGGTGGACTATCTCGTAATTGGATTAGGGTCTAGAAGAACCTGAAGATCTTTCTTCTTCCTTTTTTCCTTTCTCTTCTTTGGTTTCGTGTTTTTTACTATTGGAGTTCTCCATTTTGGATTATAATTGGCTGCTCTACCAGTTGGATTAAAAGTCAAGAAGAATTTGAAGTTTTGGAAACATTGAAATGAGCAGGAAACCAATACCATCTGGCATTTCTGCTTCTACCTCTGCTTCTCCACCAGCTGGAGGACAACGTTTAATTCAGACAATGTTGAAGCAAGATAAGGAACAAGAAAAAGTATCTTTACAGATGATTATGCAACGAATCCAAGATCTCAAGACAAAATCAGATATCATTGATCAAAGAACAGGAAATATTGAACAAAGAACAGAAAATATTGAACAAAGAACAGAAAATATTGAACAAAGAGCAGAAAATATTGAACAAAGAACAGAGAAGACTGATGAAAAAGTGGAAAATATTAAACAAATGATGGTTAAGTATGAGGAGAGATTCCAAAAAATTGAGGAAGAAGGAAAACAAAGAGAGAAGAAGATTGGAAATATTGAAAGCAGACTAACAGCGGTTGAACAAGAAAAAGGTGGGATGTTGAGGTGGGAGATGGAAAGGTCAGAATTTTACCTCAGATTTCAAAATATAGAAGAGGAAAAAGGAGAAAATTTGGCAGCGGTAATGATAGAAATTTTGGCAGATGCTTTGGAAATTACAGAGGAAAAGATGATGGATGGAATAGATGAGATATATCGAGTCTATACAAGGTATGCGATGAGAAATAAATTACCCAAGGAAGTCCATATTAGATTTACCAAAAAATCCATTAAAACGCAAATATTACAAGTAGTAAGAGAGAAAACACTGAAATACAAGGGTAAAGAGGTTGTGGTTTTAAAACAAATACCCAGAAGAGTGAGAGAGATGAGAAGAGAATATCGATTTCTGACCAAAATACTATTGGAAAACGAAGTGAATTATAGATGGCTGATTCCAGAAGGACTAATGTTTAGGTGGCAAGAGCAGAGATATAGAATTGATTCAATTGAGAAAGCAGAACTTTTCCATGCAGAATTCTTTGGAGGAAGAAGAGAGGAAGCAGAGAAAGAGGCTTTATCAATTGAGTTTCAAGATGAACAATTGGAGACTGAAAAAGAGAAAGGAGCAGTAGGGGGACAGATGGATAATAAAGAACAGCGTGAAGTGAGATCCACGAGAGCTGTTAGACCTAAATATAAAGCATAATCATGGAGGAAAAAAACTGATTACAATGAATATAAATGGACTTAATTCAGCTGTTAAAAGAAGGAAAACTTTTCATAAATTAGAGAAATTAAAATTTGATATAATTTGTTTACAAGAAGTTCACATTAAAAAACAACATGAACAATTGTTATTACAGCCAAAATTGGGGAAAATATTTACTTCTTTGACTCAATGTAAGAAAAGAGGTGTGGTTTTATACATTAAAGAGGCTATTCCAGCAAAATTGATTTACACGGATGAAGATGGAAGAGTATTAATGGTAGAAATAATGGACAATAATATAAAAATACTCTTGATTGCAATTTATGCTCCGAACGATAAACAAGAAGAGTTTTATAAAAAGCTACACATGAAAATAATTGGACTGGACTATGTTAATATAATTATGATGGGAGATTTTAATGGAATTGTGGACAATAAACTGGACTATATAGCAACAACAACAAAGCAAAATAGAAAGGCTCTCCCAAGGTCTTTTTTTAAAATGACAGATGAATTAACTTTAAAAGATATTTGGAGAGAAAGAAATGTTAAAGCTAAACAATATACTTTTTATTCAAATAGACATTTATCATGGTCCAGATTAGATATGATTTGGATCTCAACAGAACTAATATCTAATATTAAAGAAACAAATATTGAAACAAGTACTTGGGCAGATCATAGCCCAATGACAATTAAATGGAAGGGACAAAAAAAAAGATCGAGATGGACATTAAATAATACTATTTTAAAGGAGAAAGATTTTACACAATGGATGGAGAAGGAATTGGCTTTTTTCTTCAGAGAAAATAAAAAAGAAGATACTTCAACGCAAAATATGTGGGATACAATGAAGGCATACGCTAGAGGTTTGATAATAGATTATACAAGAAAAAAGAATATTAGGAAAAGGCAAACTTCTAAGGCCTTGGAAGATGAGTATAAAATTCTTGAAAAAGAATTACAGAAAATGCCACAGAAAAAGGATATTAAATTGAAGCTGGATGTAATCAAACATAAAATGGAATTAATAGAGAAAGAAGAACTGGCACAGAAAATTAGAAACTCTGAACAGAATTATTTTGAAGATGCAAATAAACCAGGTAGATGGCTAGCATATAAATTGAGAAAAGAGAAGGAATCAAGAAAAATATTGAAGTTAATAGATGAACAAGGCCAAGTTTGTTATGGGAATAAGGAGAAAAAAGAAATTATTTGAAATTTTTATGGGCAGCTATATAAACAAGAGAATATTGATGAAGAAAAAGTCAAACAGTATTTACAGGAAGCTAATTTACCAAAGATACCTAAAGAGACTGAAGAAATGCTAGAAAGCAATATAACAATGATGGAACTAAATGAAGCATTTAAGAGACAAAATAATGGGAAAGCTCCGGGTCCAGATGGGCTTCCAGTAGAATTTTATAAAACATTTCAAGAATTATTGAGCATCCCATTGTTAGAAGTTATGAATGAAGTTATGTTAAAAAAGATGATACCTAAAACATGGTCAGAGGCTTATATTACACTCATACCAAAGGAAGAGACTGACCCATTGCAAATTAAGAATTATAGACCTATTTCTTTATTGAATGCAGACTATAAAATCTTTGCTTCAATCTTAGCAGAAAGACTTAAAAAATATTTAAATAATTTTATTCACTCAGATCAAAATGGATTTCTGCCAAAGAGACAAATTAGAGACAATATGAGAGTAATCTTGGACACTTTGGAATACTATGAGGCTCATCCTGAAAAGCAAATGGCTTTGATATTCCTAGATGCTCAAAAAGCATTTGACAACGTGAACTGGAGATTTATGTTATTATTATTGGAGCAGATGGGTTTCACTAAAAAATTTATTCAAGCAATAGAAGCTATATATAATAAACAGACAGCAAGGGTAATGATGGAGGGGGAACTTACAGATTTTATTAATATCAGGAAAGGCACAAGACAAGGATGCCCCCTATCTCCTTTGCTATTTGTGTTGACCTTGGAAGTGTTGAATAGAAATATTAGGGATGATAAAAGCATAAAAGGAATGAAAATTAAGAAGGAAGAATTCAAGCTACAAGCTTTTGCTGATGATTTAGCTTTTATTTTGGAAGATCCGCTAGAAACAGCTCCAAAGTTAATGGAAAGGATAGAGGCATATGGAGAGGTAGCTGGTTTGAAAATAAATAAAGACAAAACAAAGATTTTGACAAAGAATATGCTATTGAGACAGAGAGAAGAATTGGCAGATCTTTTGAAAATTCAAGTTACAAATAAGGTTGAGTATCTGGGGATATATTTGACAACAAGATGTAGCACATTAAAGGAGAATAATTATATTAAACTTAAACAACAGATAACTACAGATTTGAAGAAGTGGGAAAACTTGCAATTGTCATTAATAGGGAGAATTTCAACAATTAAGATGAATATCTTACCTAGAATTTTATTTTTGTTTCAAACAATACCAATTAGGCTTGGAAAAGACTATTTTGAAGATTTAAATAAAATTATGTTGAAGTTTATATGGCAAGGTAAAAAAGCGAGAATAAAGCTAAAGCTTTTGCAAGAAGCTAGAATTAGAGGAGGTTTTGGCCTGCCTAATTGGGAATTGTATTATCAAGCTGCAAGTTTGATGTGGGTCAAAGAATGGATAACATTAAGGAAACATAGGTTGTTGACATTAGAAGGGCATGACTTGCTGTTGGGTTGGCATGCTTTTTTATGGTATAAGGGAACTAAAACACAGGGTTATTTTAGAAGGCATTATGTACTTTGTGGTTAAATTGGGAGAAGATAAAAAGACAATGTTATTTGAAAATTCCAGTTTGGTTATCGACCATTGAAGCATTTTCCTATCCTATAATCTACAAGAAGGAACAAACAGTTAGATATGGGGAACTTTTGGATGAAAAGGGTGAACTTAAATCGATCCAAAACTTAGAGGAACAAGGTATAAGGATGAATTGGTTTTCATATGCACAAATACATTCAAGGTATGATGAAGATTCCAAAACGGAGGGATTTTATGATAAACAGACTGATTTAGATAAGATCTTGATGGGTACTGATGAGAAGGTGATTAAAAAACTATATGGTTATTTACTGGGAATGAAATTAGAGGAAGAACAAGTCAAAGAAACTATGATTGTTTGGGGGAAGAATTTTGGATATGGGATTGATTTAGAGAAATGGCAGAAATTGTGGTCTCAAAATTATAAAATGACAATGTCAACAGCATATAAAGAAAACTTGTGTAAGATGTTTTACAGGTGGCATTTTCCTCCGACAAGAATAGCAAGAATGTTTAAGAACAAATCTGAAAAATGCTGGAAATGTCATCAGATACCCGGCTCATATTACCATATGTGGTGGACTTGTGAGGATGCTAGAAAATATTGGACTATAATTCGCATGTGGTTGGAAAAAATGACAAAGAAACATATAGACTTGAAGCCAGAGATCTTCTTATTGGGAATTTTACCTGGTATATATAGTAAAGATTTGAAATACCTGATTGTAAATGTATTAACAGCGGCCAGGATTGTATTTGCTAAAAATTGGAAGAATGAGAAAATACCATTACAGGAAGAAATTATTAAGAAAATATTGGAATGTGCTGAGATGAGCAGATTGACATTTGAAATTAGAGAGCAAGAGGATAAACAATTTTACGAAATTTGGGATCTTTTTTATAAATGGCTAAATGATAATAAATGATGATAATAGAATATTTAGAATGCTAGATAGTAAGGAATATCTTTATTTTGCTATTACTTTGCTATTTGATATTATATTTATAAAGGATTTTTTAGGATTGATTTGAGATGACTAGATGATTTGTTATAGAGTAAACTGGTTTAAAGTATTGTTAGCTCATAAAGCATGAATGATTAAAAATATAGTCAAAAACTTCTTTTTTTAGTGATATTAGGATATATAAGTTTGGATTGACAATATGAGTTGTTATGTAACATAATTGTAATTGAGACTACAGAATGAATGCACAAAAATGATGAACCAACTGACACACTGGATGTACATATAAGAGTTGATGTTTTTATGTTTTGTTTGTCTTGTTTGTTTGTAGAAAATTAATAAAACCTTTTTCAAAAAAAAAGATTTTAAACAGACTCTTTGCAACCCACGGATTACCAGACGTCCTGGTATCCGATAACAGCCCACAATTTACTGCACTAGAGTTCAAGCAGTACCTCGCTGACCGCGGCATCCACCATGCGCTCACCTCGCCTGTGCACCCTGTGACCAATGGCAGACCATAACGCATGGTCCAATTTGTGAAGAAAACCTTGCAAAAGGTAGACTACGACTACATTGATGACAAGGTCAACCAAATCCTCTTCTTGCAACACATCACCCCACATAGTGTCACCAACAAAACTCCCACTGAACTGCTAATGGGACGAAAGCTCCGCTCCCACCTTGACCGGTTGCACCCTGCTTATGAACCAGAGAAACCACTAGGATCCAGCGGCCGCTGTCGCACCTTCCAAGTAGGAGACCTGGTTTATGCAAAAAACCTATCGGGCGACCCGTTGTGGGTGGAAGCGACAGTAGTACGTGTAACCGGCCCCAGATCCTACCTTGTGCAATGCCTTGACGATAAACTTTGGAAACGGCATATCGACCAATTACAGTCATGGCTTGCAGCGGCCAGTCCGCAACTCCCCTATGACCAAACTGAGGGGGGGGAGGTACGGAAGAAGATGAAGCCCTAGGAAACCCGTTTGAAGGAAACGACGATTTAATAGAAACTCAGGAAGCGGAGCCAGAGGGAGAAACGTTTGCACCTCAGGGAATTGCGGAAAATATGGGCAACGACGTAGAAGTGAACTCTGAACCAGAGGCAGCCCCACTGCCAGACAACAATCTACCTCAGCAGGATTGCAACCAGCCGATACAACGAAAATCAAAGAGACTAAAAAGACAACCATCCTATTTAAGGGACTATGTAACTGCGCCCTGAACTAAGAAGCCAGGGGAAAGGGGTGTTGTGTATGCAATATGATTAATAAAGTGTGAGCTTGGAGTAAGTGCAGGGTTCTGGCCCTGAACTTCTGATTGGCTGTTAAGCGGCCGGATCAGATTGGCCAGTTCCAGGGAATCCAATTGGCCCTTAACAGAGAGTTCTTATTGGTTATAAAAGCTAGCATTCCTAGCTTGTTATTGGTTAAACGTTACAAGGTTTGCCTATATAAGGCGGGTTTTACTGCTATTAAAACAAGAAGTCACAATGTAAATAAAGAGCTGAAGTTCACCGTTCAGAGGCTTGTCTCCATTCTTCTCGCCCATGCTCAAAATATAACAGACTGGACATTTTATAGTATCCTTCCCCTGCCATGCCCACCAAACCACACCCACAGAACCGGTAATAGAAAATTTTGAATCCCACCACTGTTCCAAAGTCTTTTCCAACTCTGTCATTCTGTTAAGTCAGTGCAAATTTTATCCCAGGCAACATGTATTTCAGGAAGTGGTTCTCTGACACAGATATATCAAGACAAGGAAAAACCAAAATCAGCCACGGGTTTCCCAGAGATAATTTAAAACAAAGATACTCAAAAGAAATTGTTTTAATCTCTCTTTTACCAAATCCCAATCAATAGGCTCATGGTTAGCAGTCACAGCTCTATAAAGTTCACTTTGGAAATACCAAAGACCAGCCTTGCCCATTTACACAGTTTTAAGTGAACTTGCAATTCTTTTCTACACTTATATGGATTCCAAGAAGCATTTTTGAGTTATCTTGTGCACATGCCTTTTTGGTCTGGGTCCTGACTCAGGACAAACTGCACCCAAAACAATCAATCATTTCTCCAAAATATCTGCTAAAAGTTACTAGTAAAGTTGCTTTGACATTTTGGAATCATAATTCAAAAGTGTAGAAAAATGTACAGCTAAGAAAAAAAGACCTTCATTTACACAGGAACTCAAAACAGATGTGGCTCTTAATTGCCTACTTCTTTTAAGTGCAGGCAAAAACTTTCATTTATTAAATCATAAATGCATAGAGGTTTATAATGAGTTTCTACCCTAAACACATCAGCAGCATCTGGAAGATGAGATATAATATATATAGGTCTACAAATAGCAACCTTGACCCATTGAGAATTTGATTCATTAATTTCTGGAAAGGCAGCATTTCACATGAGAATCCCAGATGCACTTTAGAAGCATTGTTTTTATCCCCTGGTAATTTACTTCAGGCTAGCTACCATTCCAAGGATTTCAGATATGAAAATCTTCAGACTGCACCAAATACTAACATTCTATATCTGGCAATCTTTGGACATGATGCAGGGATGATGGAGAATGCAAAAATACAAAAGGAATGTGTGAGTATGGGTATGAATGTACAATAGAGAGTTAATGTAGTGTAGTGATTAAAATGTTCGACTATGAATAAGGCATGGAACACTCAGGCATGGAAAGTCAATGGACCAGTTTCTTTTTTTAAAAAACTCAAATATTTTAGAGGTTTCTTATAGGGAAAAGTAGAATTGAGTGCTTGATCTCCTGATTGAAAGGCAGGATATAAATCAAATAAACATAATATATACTGCATGTACTCTATCCATATATTCCCTTGTATGGCATATGACTTTGTGTCTGAATGTTTCCTATGTTAATTAACACCTCGTCATTTAATTGTATGAACAGAAAACAAAAACCAAGAAGATGATCCAGCTAATGATCTTTCCATTCATTCACTCAATCATTCAATTTTTTGTTGACAGCAGCCAATTCTGAGTGACTTGATTACATGTGTAATATTAATTATTTACTTTGAATATTTATTACACTTATTAATTATTATTATATACTATATTTATGCTTGCTTTTATCTAAAAAAGAACTAAGTGGTCTTCATAGGAACACAAGTAACAAATACTAGTGAAATGCAACCATTACAAATAATTATTACATTAGAAATAAAAATATTAACAGATACAGATAATCAGAGCTGGAAGGGACCTTGTAGGTCATCTAGTCCAACCCCCCACACAAGCAGGAGACCCTACACCATTTCTGACAAATGGCAGTCCAATCTCTTCTTCAAAGTTTCAACTGATAGCGCTCCCACAACTTCTGAGGACAAGCCGTTCCATTGGTTGATTGTTCCCACTGTCAGAAAGTTTCTCCTTGTTTCCAGGTTAAATCTCTCCTTGTTCAGTTTCCATCCATTATTTCTTGTCTGGCCTATAGGAGCTTTAGAAAATAGCTTGACCCCTTCCGCCCTGTGGCAGCCCCTCAAATATTGGAAGACCACAATCATGTCTCCCCTGGTCCTTCTCTTTACTAGACCAGCCAAGCCCAGTTCCTGCAACCATTCGTTGTGTTTTAGCCTCCAGTCCCCTAATCATCCTGGTTGCTCTTCTATGTACTTTTTCTAGAGTCTCAACGTCTTTTTTATAATGTGGTGACCAAAATTGGATGCAGTACTCTAGGTGTGGTCTTACTAAGGCTTTATAGAGTGGTATTAGTACTTCCTTTGATCCTGACTGTATCCCTCTGTTAATACAATTTAGGGTTGCATTAGCTTTTTTGGCTGCTGCTGCACACTGCTGGCTCATATTTAACTGGTTGTCCACTAAGACTCCAAGATCCCTCTTGTTAAGTCTGGAGCATGGGTGCGAATGATGGAGACGAGCCGGTGGAAACAGTGAACTTCAAACTCTTTATTTACATATTGTGACTGCTCAGCTCAAAGGCTGTTCAAGCCTTACTTATATAAGCAACTCATTAACTACTTAACCAATAGCAAACCTGGAGCGCTAGCTCCGTTAACCAAGGGGAATGGTCTGTTAATGGCCAATCGGATGCTTCTGAATGGGCCAATCTGATTGGGCCATCAACAGCCAATCAGAAGTGCAGGGCCAGAACCCTGCACTAGACTTCAAGCTCAATGATAACTTTATTGGTATTATGCATTCACAACACCCCTTTCCCCTGGCTTCTGCCCACGGGGCACGGTCACATAGTTCTTAAGGTAGGATGGTTGTTTAATTAGTCTTTTCAATTTTCGCAAGGTGCCCAGCAGTTTGCTGCACTCTTGCTGAGGTAGATCGTTGTTTAGTGGTAAGGGTGCCTCTGGTTCCGAGTTCGCGTTTTCATTGTCATCAATATCACTGGCCATTTCTTGAGGTGCATTCACTCCGGTCCCTGGTTCCTGTTCCTGCGTTTCCGTTCCATTATCAGTCTCTTCGAAAGGGTTTCCTTCAAATAGTAATTCACTTTCCTCTGTATCTCCCCCCCCCCCTCAGTTTGATCAAAAGGGAGTTCGGAATTACGAGGTGGTAGCCACGATCATAGCTGATCTATGTGGTGCTTCCAAAGTCTATCGTCAGGGCACTGAACGAGGTATGATCTAGGGCCGGTTACGTGGATTACGGTCACTTCAACCCACAGCGGATCGCCCGAAAAGGTTTTAGCGAATACTAGATCGCCTATCTGGAAGGTACGGCATTGGCTGCTGGATCAGAGTGGCTTTTCAGGTTCGTAGGCTGGGTGTAACCGATCGAGGTGGAAGCAGAGCTTTCGTCCCATTAGCAGTTCGGCGGGAGTTTTGCTGGTGACACTGTGAGTTATAATGTGCTGCAGGAAAAGGATCCGGTTGATTTTTTCATCGATGTTGTCGTAATCAATCTTTTGAAGAGTCTTTTTGACGAATTGAACCATGCGCTCAGCCCTACCGTTTGCAGCAGGGTGTGCAGGCGAAGTGAGCGCATGTCGGATGCCCCGGTCAGCCAAGTACTGCTCAAAAGGTAGCGCGGTAAATTGGGGCCCGTTGTCGGATACCAGAACGTCTGGTAATCTGTGGGTTGCAAAAAGTCTTTCTAGTTTTTTGATGACTGCGTCAGTGGTTGTGCTGTTCATTTGGTGAATCTCGAGCCAATTCGAGTAGGCATTGATGGTTAGCAGGAACGTGTGGCCTTTGGTCAGCCCAGCAAAATCCAGATGGATGCGGGATCAGGGTCCCTGTGGCATCTCCCATTCGGTCGGGGTTGCCTTTGGTGGAGCGTTGCTTATTTCTTGGCATCTCTTGCAAGTTTTAACCCATGATTCGATTTGTCTATCGATGCCTGGCCACCACGCGCAGCTTCATGAGAGGACCTTCATGCACACGATGCCAGGATGGCCATCATGCAAGGTTTTTAGCAGCGTCTGTTGGAGCCGTTCTGGGATAACGACTCTATCACCCCAGATGACACATCCCTTCTGTGAGAACAATTCTGTTTGACAACTTTTGAATGGGGCGAAGTTGTCTGGTACTTGGTCTAATGGCCATCCGTGTTCCACCCACATGAGGACTTGTGCCAAGATGGGGTCACATTTTGTTTCTCTTGCGATGTCACGGGCAGTCAATGGCGGCGTGTGGAGTGTCTCAATTTGGAACGCTGTCATCGTTGGTGCAGGATCGTTGATAGTTTCAGGGAGTGGTGTACGGCTCAGCGCGTCGGCATGGGTAATGGCTTTACCCGGACGATATTGTAGCCAATAATTGTAGACAGCCAAGAATTCTGACCATCGGGTCATTCTGGGAGATAGTATGTAGGGAGTTGGTTTGTCCCCAGCAATGATCCCCAGCAATGATCCCCAGCAATGATCCCCAGCAATTGTTTGTGGTCAGTTACAATGGTGAAATTCCAGCCGTACACGTACTCATGAAACCTTTTAACTGCTGATACAATCGCCAGAGCTTCCTTATTGATTTGGCTGTAATTTCGCTCGGTTTTCGAGAGCGTCTTTGAGAAGTAAGCAACAGGGGCTTCGTTACCGTTAGGTAACACATGGCTCAAAATGGCGCCCACTCCAAAAGGCGATGCATCACAGGTTATGTTTATTAGCAAAGTCTCATTGTACTGCATAAGCACGGCGTCCGAAGTCGGTAGTTTTTTTACATTACGGAATGCCTGCTCTTCTTTGTGACCCATACCCAGTTTGCTTTTTTGTCTAAAAGACGATGTAGTAGTTCAGCGACAGTCACTTTGTGCGGCAAGAAAACATTATAGAAGTTGATGAGGCCTAGGAACACCTGGAGGTCAGTTTTGTTCTGGGGCCTGGGAGCATTCTTTATTGCTCTTAATTTACTATCAGTAGGGTGAATACCCTGACTGTCAATTAAGTACCCTAAGAATTCAACACGATTGGTACACATTTTGCATTTGTTTTTTTTTTTACTTTTAGACCTGCTTCCTGGAATTTTTGTAATACTAATCTTAGATGTTCCCGCAAGATTTTCTGAGTGGGGGCAGCAATAAGCACATTGTCAAAATAGGGGACAACACCCTTGATCCCCTGCAATAGTCTCTCCATTAGGCTCTGAAAGATCCCTGGGGCTACACTGACTCCGAATTGAAGCTGCGTACACTTAAAGGTGCCTCGGTATGTTACGATAGTCTGTGCCTGTGCCGTTGTTTTGTCAACCGGAAATTGCTGGTAAGCCTGAGCTAAGTCTAATTTAGTGAAGACTTTTCCGCCCCCCAGGGAATGGAGGAGGTGCTGTACTACCGGCACCGGATATGGGTTCTGTTGCAGGGCATGGTTTAGGGTGGCTCGGTAGTCCCCGCAAATTCTAATGGAGCCATCCAGCTCAATGGGTGTCACAATCAGCATTTCCCAAGGGGAGTGATCCATTGGCTTTAAAACTCCCTGGGCAATCAACTTATCAAGCTGCTTGTCGATTTTCGGTTTCAGAGCGAATGGAACTCGACGAGGCTTAAGGCGGATGGGCGCTATCTTTGGATTAAGGCTAAAGGATATCGGGGTCCCCTTGTACTCGCCTAGCTTTTCCTCGAAGACGTCCTTGAATTCGCGGGCGAGGTCTTCCTCCCAGTCACGGCCACTGATTCGATTAATGCCTGCCACTTCGATGCCGAGTGGTACGAACCACTGTAGGCCCAACAGGCTAGGCCGGTCTTTATCAATCACCATCAGGGGTAAGTACGCCGTGTGGTTCTTGAATGTAACCCAGACTCGGCTGGATCCTGCAACTGGAATTCGGTTCCCCTGGTAGTCTTTTAGGACGAGCCGTTGAAATTGAAGGTCTTGGCGCCGGATAGTGGGGATGAGTTGCTTGAGGGTCTTCCATGAGACCATCAAGAGAGACGATCCCGAGTCTACTTCCATGTGGCAGGGCTGATTTTCAATGTTCATGTTGACCCGAATTTTCTGAGCATCTAATGAAGAGGCATGGCCAATGGTGAGCCTCTTCTCGTCTCGCTAGACGATTCACGGGTCGGTTTCTGTAGGAGTGGTTTACTGGTTCTCGCCTTACAGGGCGATTCCCTGTCGATTGGCGGAGATTGGTTCCCTTTGAAGTCTGGCTGGGTCCGAGGAGGCTTCTGCAGACCCGTCCGATGTGGCCTCGTTTCCCGCACTCATGGCAGAATGGTTGGCCCCGCAGCCTGTGCAGGGTTGTTGGGATTTTGAGTGTCATTCCCGATCGGTCTGCAGGCGATGGACCTCTTCTTCGTCGCTGTCTGATGACAAAGAGAGGTCCTCATGGTGGGCCGTGGAAAACTGCCCTTCTGCGTTAGGTGAAATTTCACCGGCCGGTTGGTGGGCGTGAGTGCGATTTTGGCGTAGTTGGGCAGCCGACTTCTTGGTTGCCTCCGCTGCTGTGGCTTCAGTTATGGCGTCCTTAAGGGTGATGTCGCCCTTTGCCATTATTTTGCTCTGCACATTTAGAGCGTCGAGCCCGAGGACTACTCTGTCTCTCAAAGCCTCCTCCAGGTCGGTGAATTCACAAAGGCCTCCCAAGTTCCAGAGGTCTGCAATGAAATCAGCAACACTTTCTTCTTTCCGCTGGTTCTATTGATAGAACTCGTGTCGTCTTATGAGCGTTGGAACAGCGGGTGCATAGTGGGCCCTTAGTAGCGGTTCGAAGACGTCCCAGTCCATGGCCTTCACCTCAGCCTGTTTCTCCAATGCCTTAGCCATCTTAAAAACTGTTGGGCCGCAGTGTGTCAGGAATACCACCAGTTTCTTCCTGGCCGTGGCATCCTTTTGAATATTTGTTTCCAAAACATTTGGAAACGATCCATGTAAGACTCCCAGTCTTCTTGAGCCAGATTGAATGGAGCGGGTAGTATGGCGCCACCGGACATGGTTTCACCGTTGTGCGCTTCAGTCATGTGCTTAGTTGGCTCTGATGTCATCCAATCCCACCCTCATCGCCAGTGTTAAGTCTGGAGCATGGGTGCGAATGATGGAGATGAGCCGGTGGAAACAGTGAACTTCAAACTCTTTATTTACATATTGTGACAACTCAGCTCAAAGGCTGCTCAAGCCTTACTTATGTAGGCAACTCATTAACTACTTAACCAATAGCGAACCTGGAGCGCTAGCTCCGTTAACCAATGGGAATGGTCTGTTAATGGCCAATCGGATGCTTCTGAATGGGCCAATCCGATTGGGCCATCAACAGCCAATCAGAAGTGCAGGGCCAGAACCCTGCACTAGACTTCAAGCTCAATGATAACTTGATTGATATTATGCATTCACAATACCTCTCACAGTTACTGCTATTGAGCCTGGTTTCACCCAGTCTATATGTGTACTTTTGGTTTTTCTTGCCTCAGAATTGAATTTCATTTTGTTAGATACGGCCAAGTTTTCTAGTCTGTCAAGATCCATCTGGATCTTGAGCCTATTTTCTTGGGTGTTAGCTATTCCTGCCAGCTTAGTATCATCTCCAGATTTGGTAAGTTCCCCTTCTGTTTCCTCATCTAAGTCATTAATGAATATATTGAAGAGTCTAAGACAGAACCTTGTGGCACCCCACTGCTTACTTCCCTCCATGTAGACTTAGACCCATTAAGGACGACTCATTGAGTACGGTTTGCCAGCCAGTTGCGAATCCATCTAGTGGTGGTGCTATCTATTCCAGTTTTTTCTAGCTTACTAAGAAGTGGGTTGTGGTCTACTTTATCGAATGCCTTGCTGAAATCTAAATATATTATGTCCACAATATTTTGCTGGTCTACTAATTTAGTCACTGTGTTGAAGAATGAAATAAGATTGCTTTGGCATGACTGTTTTTAACAAACCAGTGCTGACTGCTAGTTATTACTTTACTTTTTTCTAGATGTTGGCAGATCTGTTTTTTTATTATCTTTTCCAGTATCTTCCCAGGTATTGATGTTAGGCTGATTGGTCTATAGTTTCCTGGGTCTGGTTTTTTCCCTTTTTTGAAGATGGGAACCACATCAGCTCTTTTCCAGTCCTCTAGTATTTCCCCAGTGCTCCAGGATTTTTGAAAGATATGGTGCAGTGGTTCTGAGATGACCTCTGCCAGCTCCTTTAAAACTCTGGGATGTAATCCATCAGGCCCTGGTGATTTGTTTTCATCAAGATCAGAAATGTGTTCTCTCACTTTTTTTTTTTTTTTGCTTATTTTAACTTTTATTTCTGGTCTCTCTTTTACATTTATGTTTTTGGTGGGTTGAGCTATAGTTTCTTTTTGCATGAAGACAGGTGCAAAGAATGAGTTAAGCAGTTTTGCTTTCTCTCTGTTGCCTGTTACTTCCTTGCCATCTTCTCTCTTTAGTGGACCAACTGTTTCCTTGATTTTTTTCTTGTTATTTATATAGTGGAAGAAACCTTTTAAATTATCTTTGACTTTTGTTGCAAGTCTTTGTTCGTTCTGAGCCTTTGCTATCCTGACTTTGTATTTGCAGATTCTGGCTATCTACTGATATTCTGCCTTAGTTGTATGTCCTTCTTTCCATTTTTTGTACTTGTCCTTTTTTTCTTTCAATTTGCCAGAGAGATCTTTATGTAGCCATGCTGGTTTCTTCTTGGATTTCTTGTTTTTCTTTTTCAGTAGTATTGTTCTGGTCTGGGCTTCTATGATCATACTTTTCAGAGTTTCCCAAGATTCTTGAGTTGTTTTCCCCTTTAGGATTTTCATCCATGGAATCTTTTCCAAGTTCTTTCTGAGTTTATTTAAATCAGCTCTTTTAAAATCCAAGACTCTGGTGTCATGTTTCGTTGCTTGTGTTTGTGTTGTATTGAATTCTAGTATGACATGGTCACTCTCACCCAAGGTTCCTGCAGTTTCAACTCCCTCTATCACTTCTTCTCTGTTTGTAAGAATTAAGTCCAGTATGGCTGTCCCTTTAGTTTCACCCTCTACCTTTTGGACAACAAAGTTGTCAGCTAGGTTGGTAAGGAACTTAATTGATTTCTCACTTGGTGCAGAATTAGTTTTCCAATTGATATCAGGATAATTGAAGTTTCCCATCACTATTGTTGTGTGTTTCCTGCATATGTTTGTTAATTGGCTGGCAAAAAGGACATCTATTTTTTCTGCTTGGTTGGGTGGCCTATAATATATGCCTATGGCCATATCATTCTTTTTTTGCTTTTATATTGATCCATATTCATTCTAGTAGGTTTTCATCTTTGGTTTCATGCATTTCTGTAGCAATATAGTGGTCCTTTACATACAGTGCAACTCCACCTCCTCTTTTATGGGGTCTGGTTTTTTTGAATAGTTCTAATATACTCTACCAGTATATTCCAGTCATGGGTTTCACACCACCAAGTTTATGTTATTCCAACTATATCATATTTACCTTCATGTATTCGTAGTTTGTGGTGGTCTCCCATGGAAAGAATGAGACACAGAGGCTGGTGTACTCGGGATGGGAGTCTAGAGCAAATTCTAGTGCCCCCTTTTATTGAGAAATTCGTACATAGTAAGCATTCACATTGTGGATTACAATAATTAGATATAGCATACAAAACTGTTTACAATTGTCTGAGCTGCTTAATTGTTTCTGGTGTTTGTTTTTAATTTCCTTGCTTATCTCAGTGACCCTTAGGCAGACATGTATGTATAAGGTCTTAGACTAATCATTACCCAATACTGAAGTCAAAGTTTATTCCCACATCTCCCCTGTTTTAGTTTTTTGATGATTGCGGATGCCTCGGTAGCTTTTCACCATCTGCAACAACAGTTCTCCTTCCGTAGGCTTCACCCGACACATTCCTAAAAGTCCAGGGAGACATTGGATACAACAGCATACACAAAGAGAAAGTATAAAAAGCAATATCACTCCAACAATTAGGTGACGAATCCATGAACCATCTGGCAACCAGGACCAAAGTGCAGAACACACGTCCAGTCCCTCGTCCTCCGATTGTAATGGATTCTCACTCAGGGTTTGTTCCATATGCTGTATAGTAGCTTTAATGTTTGGAGAATAATCAGAGATATACATGCAACAATGTGTATGAATCACAGCGCAAACTCTCCCTTGCTCAGCCAAAATAGTGTCCACCGCATATCTGGTTTGCAGGACAAAGTCAATGATTTTTCCTTGTTCTTCTTCAAGCAGCATTAGCGTTTTAATGGTGTCTTTAAACATAGTAACTGTCCAATTGTTTAAACGATGCAAATCTCTATAATTCATCATGACTCCTAAAGGAGGAATAACTCCCCTTGATATCTGTGTCCAGTAGTCATGATTCAAAACAGAGTTTACTTCCGTTGCGGAACGCGCATTGCGGATATGAGCAGTCCCCAAAGATTTTAAAATGACATGAGATGGGATTACTTTCCCAAAGGTGCAGACTCCTTTCCATCATGCTGGCATGCGATCATAGGCCATCCGTCCACACAGCAACCATAGATTTTCTCCCAGGAGATGGCCAACCGTATTTGGTTCAGCATAGATTAATCGTACAAAAGATTCCATTAACATAGCCAAAAAAGTGGGCGGTGGTGCGTATTTCCCATTTTCACATTTGGGCAGCTGGTTTTCTATCATGATGGGACAACATGTGGCAGGGATAATTGGACACCCATTTTCATTGATCAAAGATATGATATCAAATTTAGAAATATTATGTACAAAGTAAGTGAGATTTTTAGTTTTCATGTCATCCGGATAAACCCGACTTCCATTGCCAATAACAACTGTTTTGTTGCAAAATGGATATGTTCCCAAGTAAGTCATATTCTCTACTGTCTCATTGTGAGTCCAGCAGATTCCCGCCACCTCTTGGATTCGGCTTCCAAGATGCAATGTATTTATGTTACTTTTAGTCCAACACATCCCTGAACAACCATAGCATTGTCCCTTATACCAGTCACCTTCGGCCAAAGGTACTGCAACCATTGGAAGCCCTGATGTTTTTTGAGTTGGCATGTGCATACATACCCAACAATCAGTTCTATTATGAAGGTTTGCTAGCTTCCCCATGTCCTGGATCAATGTGTTTCTTTTCCATTTTTGATTGGATTTTATCATCCACTGGAGTAGGCGTTGTTGGAAATGATAAAGCACACTCCAGTTTTGGGGAAGGCAGGTGCAATACAATTCCTTTATAAGGAAGAGGTTCTACTAAAGTTTTTAAAAGAGGTTGTTGCTGGGTCTCTAAAGCAGTCATAACAATCTTCCAAAATATCAAAATTTCAGCTGTTGCCCGTGGCTCTTCATGAAGGATAGTTCCAATTCTCCTCCATGTGTCTAACTTTAAAGAGCCTTTCTCTGGATACCAGGGACATTGCCGCCAGATCTCTTGCAGCAGCTCTCTCACATTATCTTTTGAAAGAACTATTTGCTCCCCCCCCAGAGGGTTTAAAGATAAAGAAGTTTGTCCTTATTAACTTCAGCAGCTCACTAACATGCCGTTCCTGTGGCTGAGAGAGTTTTCCCCCCATGCTCCCTGAATAATCCTATTGTCCAGCAATAGTTAAGTACGTACTTTACCTATTCCAGGCGAGGAAACACGGAGGTCCGGACACATACCACCTGCAGTGGATCATGTCGGGGTCACCACTTGTGGTGGTCTCCCATGGAAAGAATGAGACACAGAGGCTGGTGTACTCGGGATGGGAGTCTAGAGCAAATTCTAGTGCCCCCTTTTATTGAGAAATTCATGCATAGTTAGCATTCACATTGTGGATTACAATAATTAGATATAGCACACAAAACTGTTTACAATTGTCTGAGCTGCTTAATTGTTTCTGATGTTTGTTTTTAATTTCCTTGCTTATCTCAGTGACCCTTAGGCAGACATGTATGTATAAGGTCTTAGACTAATCATTACCCAATACTGAAGTCAAAGTTTATTCCTACAGTAGTTCGAGTTCACCTTTCTTGTTCCCCAGACTTTGTGCATTTGTATATAGGCACTTGAGATCTTTATGTCTGACACTGTGTTTCTTTGTCTACATTACCTGTGTTGTGCCTGCCTGTCCCTACTTTCTTGCTACCTGTTTGATTAGTGCACATGGTATGGCACTCACTATTAAATGTTTGGTTTTGGTTGGCATCAAGGTTGATAATCTTACCTGCACAAACATCTATTTTGCATGCACTGGTATCCTTATTAGTTTTGGGTTGCTGGAGACAGAAATGTTCCGAATCCATTAATTCTCTGTCCCCGCTGTTCAGTTTAAATGTTTATCCAGGAAATCTGTGAATTTAATGCCAAGTAACTCAGTCCCTTTCTTTGATGGATGCAAACCATCTCTTTTGTACAGTTTTTCATTGGACCAGCTGCAGACATCATGACTAATAAAACCAAAGTCTTCCCTTTTACACCACTCCTTTAGCCACACATTAAACTCTGCTACACGCTGCCCTTTCTCTTTTTGTTCCTCTGAAACCTCTGAAAAGATAAGCTTACAGTCCATATTACTAAGTTCATTTCCCAAGCTCTGGAAGTCTTTCTGAACAGAAAGTACATCCTTCTGGGACAGATCATTTGTACCAAGATGTATAATGGCATCAACAACACAGCCCTTGCTGGCATTCCTGACTATCTTAACAATACGCTTCCTGGCAGTAGCACCTGGTAGACACCTGACCTCTTTCAAATCTTCAGTATTCTTTCCTCAGTTTATATCCCTTACAATTGAGTCCCCAACCCAAAGATGGCTTCTCTTTTGGATGCCTTGCTCTTTTTGTGTGACTGGTGTGTAATACCTGATTCACACTTTCTCCTCTCCCAAGTAAGTTCTTCTTCTAGGACCATGATCCCCGGCTTACTTGAGTTATCATTATCACCTTGACCTGTCACTAGTGTCCCTATTAAGGTCAGCAAGGGCACTGTATCTGTTATACTGAAACACAGCAAAAGCTTTGTGTTTATGGTTCACAGTTCTCACCCTGCCAGATCCCATGGCTGTCCATACTGCCCTTTTCCTGTAGGATCTTTGTGGTAGTGGGGGCTGGTAGCACGGCAGCTCAATAGATGGCTGGATTGGGCACCTAATTTCTGCTTGGAGAGCACCGATTAGAGATTGCAGATAGGTAATCGGTCCATGTAGACTGGTAATTTTTTTACAAAGGGGACAGTATCCAAGTTTGGAAAGAATACTGTGAAAGACAGCTGTAAAACAAGTATTACACTGAACTAAGCCAGTCATTTTGAAATAAAATAAAATCACAATCTCAAGCGCACTTACTCTAAATGTCTTATTGGTATTCTTGGTTTATAGTTATATGATTCGTGCGCTGTTAGGCGTGCGGACCGTTATCTTTCTCCTTTCTATTCACCCTCTACTTCCTTCACAAGCAGCCAGCAGCTCCTCCCACAACCTCTGGGAATTTGAAATGCAATGGAAGCAATTCAAACTGCCTCTCTTTTTTCTACTCACCCTCTGCTTCCTTCACAGGCAGCCAGCAGCTCCTCCCACAACCTCTGGGAATTTGAAATGCCACCTCTGGGAATTTGAAATACCATAAGCAGGACATCAATCCTCACCAATTAAATAATTCTGAAATAGCCAGATCTTTACCAGCCCTGTATACAAGGGGGTGTGGGGTAAGAACTCCCTCAGATAACATTGAAACATCTCTGAAATTCCCCTGGATCATTCCTTTACACAAAAATTTAAGATAATGGAACAAACTCTCTACAAATCTTCTTTTTTTAAAAAAAAAAATTAAAATGTAGGAGTAGCTAAGCTGTCTGCAAAGTCATTAAGATAAATATACTGAAGAGAAAGGGAATCAGCATTCTTGGACATATCATTGTAATAATCTCAGCTCAAAGACAAGCACACAAATAAGTATTCTAAATCACTCTCAAGAATCTGGTGTTAAAATAACATCCTTTTTCATTGAGAAAGGAAACTTTTAGCAAAGGGAAGTGTACCTTTCAGTGTTGGGCTACATCTATCTATAGTAGGACTTGCATATGAGGGTAGAGAGTGTCCTTTATAAGCATTTGTGAATCAAAGACACCTTTGCATATATTGTTCTTTTGCAGAATAACTTAGGTGATAACTTAGATGTTGTACTACGTGTTATGTTCTGCGCATGGGCGCAAGAAGTGGAGACGAGACAATGAACAGTGAACTTCAACTCTTTATTTAACATTGTGGAACAGAGCAAAAACTATGGCAGCAATAGCCCTTTTTATAGGCAAGCTGCTGATCAAATAACCAATAAGAACCGGGAAGCGTTAGTTCCCTTAACCAATGAAAGAAGCCCGCTAATAGCCAATCAGATTCTCCTGAACGGACCAATCAGATGTCGCTATTATCGGCCAATCAGAAGTGCAGGGCCAGAACCCTGCACTTTTCTGAAGGTTTTAATAATCTTTATTTAAGCACTTTTATTAATTCACAACACCCCTTCCCCTCGGGTTCCGTTTAAGGGGTGCGGTGATGTAATCTTTGAGGTAGGCAGGTTGTTTAGATTGTCTGTTAGATTTTTGCTGTCCCCCTGGTATTTGTTTATAATCTTGTTTGGGCGGGACATTTTCTGGCAAGTAGGGTGCCTCTGGTCCTTCATTTAAAAACTCGGTGCCGCTAATGTCCTCGTTGTCCTCTAGCCTTTGTGGGCTTGAATTTGACGAGGTGTCCCTTTGAGGCAAGTCCACCACCCTCTCTGATCCTTCGTTATGCGTTAAGTCCGAATGCTCACTTCTTCCACTCGTGCTTTCTGCCATTTCGAACTCGGTCTCCTCAGCATCTCCTCCCACCTCAGTTTGGAAGTTACCGGAGTCGTAGAAACGAGGTTGCAGCCTTGAACACAGCTGATCAATATGGCGCTTCCATATTCTTCCATCGTGACTTTTTACTCGGTATGACCTGGGTCCTGTGACTTGGATTACAGTTGCCTCGACCCACAAAGGATTGCCAGAAAAGTTTCTAGTGAAGACTAAGTCGCCAATCTGGAATTTGTGGCATTACCCACTGGATCCGTGTGGTTTTTCTGGTTTGTACGATGGGTGTAGTAGGTCAAGAGTTTTCGTCCCATTAACAATTCAGCTGGAGTCTTGTTGGTGACGCTGTGCAGAGTGATGTGTTGAAGAAAGAGTATCCGGTTAATCTTATCTTCGATATCGCCATAGTCCATTTTATGTAGGGTCTTTTTGATGAATTGTACCATGCGCTCGGCTCTTCCATTGGCCGCAGGATGCGCCGGTGAAGTTAGTGCATGGCGAATACCACGGTTCGCCAAATACTGTTCAAAAGAAAGCGCGGTAAACTGGGGGCCGTTGTCGGATACCAGAATGTCTGGCAGTCCATGGGTTGCGAATAATCTGCCCAATTTCCTGATGACGGATTCGGTTGTGGTACTTTTCATTTCATGGATTTCAAGCCAGTTTGAGTAGGCATCCACTGTTACTAGGAATGTGTAGGTCCCGCAAAGTCAATATGAATACGGGACCATGGTCCCCTGGGTGTTTCCCACTCTGTTGGGGTTGCTTTCGGTGGGGCATTGCTAACTTCCTGGCCTTTGCAACAAGTCTTGTGTGAGCGCCTTCATGTGCACGATGCCGGGGTGGCCTTCATGCAAGGTTTTCAATACTGCTCGTTGCAGCCGCTCTGGGATGACAACTCTATCCCCCCAAATGATGCAGCCTTAGTGTGAAAACAGTTCCGTCTGTCGATTCTTGAAAGGACTGAAGTTGTCAGGGATTTGATCCAATGGCCATCCTCGCTCAACCCAGCTAAGAACTTGCGCCAAAATGGGATCGCATTTGGTTTCGATCGCGATATCTCGAGCTGTTAGTGGCGGTGATTGAAGTGTCTCAATCTGGAGCGTTGTGACGGTTGGAGCTGGGTCGTCAATGGTTTCCGGAAGTGGTGCATGGCTTAGTGCGTCAGCATGGGGGATGGCTTTCCCCGGGCAGTGTTGCAGCTTATAATTATATGCAGCCAAGAATTCCGACCAGTGAGTCATTCTGGGAGATAATATTTAAGGCTTGTCCCCCGCTATAATCCCCAGCAAAGGTTTGTGATTGGTAACTATAGTAAAAACTCGCCCATATATATATTCATGAAATCGTTCAACAGCAGAAACAACAGCAAGAGCCTCTTTATCGATTTGACTATAATTACGTTCAGCTTTTGATAGCGTTTTTGAAAAGTAGGCAATAGGGGCTTCACTATCATTTGGTAACACATGGCTCAAAATGGCACCCACTCAGAATGGTGATGCATCACATGTAATCGTTAAAGGCAAAGTCTCATTATACTGCATCAAAACAGCATCTGAAGTCAATAAGTTTTTTACTTGTCGGAACGCATGTTCCTCTCGGTGTCCCCAGACCCAGGTTGCCTTTTTGTCCAACAGACGATGTAGGGGCTCGGCTACGGTCGCTTTGTGGGGCAGGAACATGTTGTCAAAATTGATAAGGCCCAGGAAAGCTTGGAGATCAGTCTTATTTCTGGGCCTTGGGGCGTTTTTGATTGCCCTTAGCTTGCTATCAGTGGGGTGAATGCCTTGTTTATCGATTAAGTATCCCCAAAATTCTACTTTATCCGTACACAGTTGACACTTATTTTTTTTTACTTTCAGGCCACAGTCTTTAAATTTCTGGAGAACTAACCTCAGGCGCTCCCTTAGTATTTCTCTAGTCGGAGCAGCAATTAAAACATCATCAAAATAAGGTACAACCCCTTTTATACCCTGTAATAGTCTCTCCATCAAGCTCTGAAAAATTCCTGGGGCCACGCTAACTCCGAATTGGAGTCGGTTGCACTTAAATGGACCTCGGTGCGTAATGATCGTTTGTGCCTCTGCCGTTTTTTTTATCTACAGGCAGTTGTTGGTATGCCTGTGCTAAATCCAATTTAGCAAAGACTTTTCCGCCCCCCAGGGAATGGAGAAGGTGTTGTACCACCAGTACTGGGTAAGCGTTCTGCTGAAGGGCGTGATTCAGGGTGTTTCGGTAGTCCCCACAAATTCTTAACGATCCACCTGGCTTGATGGGTGTTACGATTGGGGTTTCCCAGGGAGCGTGGTCGGTTGGTTCTAACACACCCTGGACTATTAATTTATCAAGTTGCTCATCAATCTTTGGTTTAAGGGCAAATGGAACTCGACGAGGCTTAAGGTGGATGGGAGCTACTTTGGGGTTAAGGTTAAATGATATCGGGGTCCCCTTGTACTCACCTAATTTATCTGTAAAGATGTCCTGGAACTCCCGGACGATGGCCTCTTCCCAGTCGTCGTTGTTGGTTCGGTGAATGCCGGCTACTTCAATTCCAAGTGGGGCGAACCATTGGAGGCCTAACAAACTAGGCCGATCCCTGTCGACTACGGTTAGTGGTAGGGATGCAGTACAGTTTTTAAATGAGACATGGACTTTGCTGGATCCAACGACTGGAATTCGATTTCCCTGATAGTCTTTGAGTATGATTCTTTGGAATCTGAGGTCTTGCCACCAGACGGTGGGGATTAATTGTTTAAGGGTCTTCCAGGAAACCATCGAGAGGGACGATCCTGAATCGACTTCCATTATGCATGGCTGGTTTTCGATGGCGACCTTCACCCGGATCTTCTTGGAGTCTGAGGCGTGACCAATCATAATGGTTTGGTATGCCTCTTCTGGTTTCGTTGACTGGGCTGGTGGTTTGTTTCTTTAGGAGTGGTTGTTCCATTGGTGGGTTAAGTATTCTCGATTCACAGGACGACTTCCTGTGGGCTGGCGGTAGTTGGTCCCCCTCTGAGGTGGGTTGGATCCTTGCTTGCTTCTACAGACTCTTCCGATGTGACCTCTTTTCCCGCACACATGGCAGAGCGTGTCAAGAAATTGCAGTCTGATCGTGGGTGGTTTGCCCCACAACCAGCGCGTTGGTACTGCACTCTCTGGTTACGTTGATGGCATTGGTCTCGTTCAGACCAGAGCCGGTTGACCTCTTCTTCATCACTTTCTGATGATGATTGGAGGTCCTCATGGTGGGCTGTTGTTGCTTGTCCTTCAAGGTGAGCTGAGATTTCACCGGCAAGATGGCGGAGTGGGGCATGGGTGCAGCGCATTCGGACAGCCGACTTCCTGGTTGCTTCTGCTGCAGTAGCGTCAGCAATGGCATCTGTAAGGCTAATGTTGCCTTTCGCCATCAGCTTACTTTGTGTACCTAGCGCATCTGATCCCAGAACTATTTGGTCTCTCAGGGCCTCTTTGAGGTCAGCGAACCCGCAGAGGCCTCTGAAATTTCAGAGATCCACAATGAAATCTGCAACACTTTCTCCTTTCCGCTGGTCTCTCTGGTAAAATTTATATCTACGAACAAGAGTTGGTACGGTTGGTGCATAGTGGGCCTGCAGAAGGGGCTCAAGGATGTCCCAGTCCATGGACTTCACCTCAGCCTGTTTGGCTAGTGCCTTAGCCATCTTAAACACGGGCGGCCCGCAGTGAGTTAGGAATACCGCTCGCTTCTTTCCGGTAGTGTCATCCTTCAAGTTGTTGGTCTCCAGAAACATCTGGAATCGGTCCATATATGAGTCCCAGTCTTCTTGTGCCAGGTCGAATGGAGCGGGTGGTATGATGCTGCTAGACATGGTTCAGCCGTTGGTGCGTCTTCAGCCACGTGCTCTGTTTAGCGCTCTGTAGTGCTCAGTCAGCTCTGACGTCTCCAAATCCCATCCTCGTCTCCAGTGTTATGTTCTGCACATGGGCGCAAGAAGTGGAGACGAGACAATGAACAGTGAACGTCAACTCTTTATTTAACATTGTGGAACAGAGCAAAAACTACGGCAGCAATAGCCCTTTTTATAGGCAAGCTGCTGATCAAATAACCAATAAGAACCGGGAAGCATTAGTTCCCTTAACCAATGAAAGAGGCCCGCTAATAGTCAATCAAATTCTCCTGAACGGACCAATCAGATGTCGCTATTATCGGCCAATCAGAAGTGCAGGGCCAGAACCCTGCACTTTTCTAAAAGTTTTAATCATCTTTATTTAAGCACTTTTATTAATTCACAACACGACGGTATCTAGTTTTGCAGATTTGTTTTTTAAAAAAGGACAATGAATTGTTTCTGCTCTATTGCTAGACTTTCTTCAAACTGCTAAATACACTGATTTACCATTTGCTTGCAGATTATAAACCAATGAGCATCTATTTTTATTTGTTCTTTTTCCTTGAGAGGAAAATCTCAAATACTTCAGAGAGAAAATTGAATGTTATTATCTGAAATCATTCCCCCTGGGTCTCCTTTTCCACTGACAACTGAAGAGAGGAACTTGATAACGGTAGCGGGAGTAGCAGGTGTAGTTTCACCTTTGATACAACACAGATCTCAGTTGCTAAGCAATTTGTTTCAAATGCTACCTTTGCTGCTAGACAACCAAGAACTGGAATTGGATTCCTTCAATTACCTATGAAAGGCACTTCAGGTGCTGTAGGAAAGTAAGCTAATAAAACACTGCATGCAAAAAGATTTAGGCAATATTTATTAATTTTCAGATATCCTGGATATCGAAGGAACTGCTTGTCTCCAATGTTTTCTGCCCATTTGGTATGTTCCAAAAGAATGGGAATGCTCCAGTTCCCTTCTGTTAAATATTGTGATGTTACAGGAACAAGGAAACATTTTTTTCTGTTGTAGTCTCCCCTCTGTAGCAGATTCACCACAGAGATATGGACAGTGCCCTTTCTTCTGAGTTTCTGAAAGCTCTTTAAAACCTAACTTTAGTCTCATGTCTGGGATTTGTGGAGCCCAACATTTGGTTTGATGTGTTATAGTCTGGTTGTTTTACTTCAAGCTGCCATGTGTGATTTTGTATGTTGCACTGTTTTAATTGTTATTCTTTTCATATTTTTAAGCTGTCTACTGGAAAAGATGATTCTAACACAAGTAAATAAATAAAATTAAAACATTTTTAAAAGAGAACATACAGTAGGTAAAAAACCCACACCAATTTTCCACAATATATTGAACCAAGCATTAGGCTTCTGAAAAGCATTAGACTCCTGGCATATGAGCTACATTAATTGTCCAGCTTCTGTTGTGATTTAATGAAAAGATCTAAAGAAGTAAACTCCTAATAATCATCTCTTGACAAACTAAGACACCAGAAATTTGAACAACACAGGAAGAAGGCAAATAATATCTGGTTGGAGAATGAATGCCAAAGCAGTTGTTAATATTGTATATCACTGCAATAGCATCCTAATTGTTAGTATTCCTTTGCCCTCACAAAAATGTTGTATTATCATCCCACCAATTAGCATCTCTTTATGCTTAAAATACAAAATGAGGCACCCTAATAAGCACTGAAAACTCCACTGTTCTGAAAGCTGTAAGCAACTTTCAGGTATAAATCAAGGTATTAGTTGTCTTTTTAAAGGTTTTATTATGATTCTGGTTACCTGCCACAGTACCTTTTCCCAAATCCACCTGCCCCTTTGATCAGATTAAATATGGTGGATATTCTCCAAGTTTCATCAACCTAAGAAGGACCTCAAAAATGAGCATTCTGGATCACTGCTCCCCATGTGATTTGGAACTTCCCTCCCTATGGAGATCTGGTCTACATCTTTCCTCCTCAATTTCAGGACCAATGAAGACCTGGCTATTCCATTTAGCTCAAGAAGAAAGTATGTTATGGTGGTTCAAACAAATTGGGGAGGCAAATTATTGGGACAACAAAGAAATATATATTGTCAAAAAACCCAATATTGGGATCAAGACCAACTGAGGCAGACCTTGCTGTGTATGTCTACATACACACACACACACATACACACACACACGTGTGTTTTCTTAAGTTTTGCAGGTATTTATATGTATGGTATTCAGCTTTGTTCGGATATTTTCCCACGTCATTATAGTTGTGCTTTTAAAGTTGTGGCAATGTTTCGGCAGAATCTCATCTGCCATCATCAGGCTTCTGTATTGTGTTTGTCTATGAGTCAGACTTTCACAGCCATTTCAGTTTTAAATTTGGGGCTAGCCTACTGCTGTGCCAGAATGTTTTTTTCTTCATCCTGATTGGTTGGGAGTCTTGGTCTGTGTTTATTGGTCTTGGAGTTTGCTGTGTTCTGCTTGATTGGTGTTTCTAACATCTTCTGTCTGTTTTGTGGATTTTTTTGTCTTGATTGGCTGGCAACATTGTATTCCTGCATTGGAGGCTTTTAGTGCAGCTTGGCTCTGAGTAAATGGATGGCTATCATTTATTAGGAAGCTAGGTTTCATCTGGTTGGGGTGTGTTTGAGCTGGAGGTATCAGGGGGGATCTGTTTGTGCCCAGGTGTTTGCCTGGCTTGTGGTGTGGAGATTTTCTTTGTTTGTGAGTGCAGGCTTCCAAATAATTGACAGTTTGGTGGAATCATCTTTTCTATTCATGCTTTCAGGTCTTTTTTCAATCTCTATGGCTTCTCTGATAATTCTGTGGCTGGGGTTTTCTATAGTGGCTAGGGTTTTGGTGCCATTGAAGTCAATGCTATGACCTGTTTTCATGTGTTGGACTAGGAAGTGTGTTCCAGCTTTTTTACTGCATTTTTGTGTTCACCCAGGTGTGTACTTATTCTTCTATTGGTTTGTCCAATGTATGTGGCAGGGCAGCCACCATTTTACCATTGCTGATAATTATGGAGAAGAAGAGGAGGAAGAGATATTGCTTCATTTCTGTATCTACTCAGACAAGGTACTGTAAATGAGTGGGAGAGTTTATGTAATAAATTCCTTGGTTTCAACCACATCAGACTTAAATTATACTGACATCAATTATTATACAATAATTTAGAATCCTGTAACCTACCCAGGAGCTAAAAGGTCTATTAGAACTAATGAGAACAGTAGATGTGGCTGTATTATGGGAGCAAATGAAAAGATGCATAAGACACCAGAGCAGAACACAATCTTAATAATTTTCCTGATTGAAATGAAGACATTTTCTCTATGGTGAACATCAATCTAATTAAGATATAGGGCTGCTTCAGGCAGTAAATTATGATGTTTAAGGACAAAAAAACTGAATGCTAACCAGCTATTCAAAAAAAGGCTTACCAAATAAAAGCCTATATCTTTCCCCAGGGGCTGTTGCTGATAGCTGCCATTGAAACGCAGCCGATAAAAATATTGATAATAGTTCTTTCCAACTTTGTCCTTTCTCTTTGACAATTCAACCCTTTTCTTTCTTTTTCTTGGATAAAAGAGGAAGAATATAGAAAACAACCATTATTTCATTGTTGGCAGTTATTTGTTCTCCTGTCATCTACAATCTGAGTTGTTCAGAAATTGTGAGTTTGAAACCAAATACGATAAGCCAAAAAAACATTATTGTTTTAGAGGAACAGACAAAATGGTGGTGTGAGTTATAACTTAGATGAAAAATCCATCACTGTTCATTGGCTGAAGTCCAACAATGGGCCAGGCTGAACTTTTGTTAAACAGACAATAGTGTCCTAATCTAGATATTATGCTAAACCATAAGCCATAGTTTAGAGACCACAATGGCTGGTCATATGTTGAGCCAAGCAAAATCAAACAAATCACATCATAACTTTTTATGACTGTGAATCTCCTTGGGTCAAAACTGGTATTGTTATATAAGTAAGTAAAACCACTCTGGAAATAATAGAAATACTTTGAAAAAAAAATAAAGTAACACTAACCACTTATTATGGAATCTGTCTTTAGACTCTAATACCCCAGTGAGGATGTTTCTTCACAACAATTAAGGAACATGTTGTGTATGCAATATAATTAATAAAGTGTGAGCTTGGAGTAAGTGCAGGGTTCTGGCCCTGCACTTCTGATTGGCTGTTAAGCAGTCGGACCAGATTGGCCCATTCCGGGGAATCCAATTGGCCCTTAACAGAGAGTTCTTATTGGTTATAAAAGCTAGCGTTCCTAACTTGTTATTGGTTAAACGTTATAAGGTTTGCCTATATAAGGCGGGTTCTACTGATGTTAAATGAGCAAGTCACGATGTAAATAAAGAGCTGAAGTTCACCGTTCAGAAACTTGTCTCCATTCTTTCTCGCCCATGCTCAAACTTAACACTGGCGACGAAGATGGGATGTGGAGACATCTGAACCAATGAAACTTCGAAGAACACTGAGCACGTGACAGACGACACCAACAATGGAACCATGTCCGGCGGCATCGTACCACCCGCTCCGTTCAATCCATCACAAGAAGACTGGGAGTCTTACATGGATCGTTTCCAAATGTTCCCAGAGACGAACAACTTAAAGCATGCCACAGCCGGGAAGAAATGGGCGGTGTTCCTGACGCATTGCGGTCCAACCGTATTTAAGATGGCTAAGGCACTAGCCAAACCCCGAGAAGTGAAGGACATGGATTGGGATGACCTCAAACCTATCCTGCGAGACCACTACTCCCCGACCGTGCCTACACTCGTGAGACGCCACGAGTTTTATCAAAGAAGTCAGCGAAAGGAAGAGAGCATAGCCGACTTCATAGCAGACCTCCAAAATTTGGGAGGCCTCTGTGGATTCACCGATCTAGAAGAAGCACTAAGAGATCGCATAGTTCTGGGATTAGATGCACCAGGCGTCCAAAGCAAGCTGATGGCAAAAGGCAAGATCAGCCTTGCCGATGCCATTGCCGATGCTACCACAGCGGAAGCAACCAAGAAGTTGGCTGCACAACTACGCCAAAACCGCGCTCCAGTTCCACCACCGGCCAGCGAAATCTCACCTAGTTCAGAAGGGCAGCTCGTGACAACGCACCACGAGGACCTCTCTTCGTTGTCAGACAGCGACGAAGAAGGGGTCCATCGACTGCGGTCCAACCGGGACCCCTCGGCCGAAGCCCTTACGCCCTTGTGCTGGCTGTGGAGCCAACCATGCCAAATCCGAATGCAGATTCCGCGATGCACTCTGCCATGAGTGCGGGAAACAAGGCCACATCAGACGGGTCTGCCGCAGCTTGCCAGGACCCAGCCAGGCCTCAAAAGGGGCTAACTATCACCAATCAACAGGAAACCGTCCTGTCAGGCGAGAGCCAGTAAACCACTTTTACAGAAATCGAGCTTTGCAGAGAGAAGAGGCTCACCATACTATCACTATTGGTCATGCCTCAGCCTTGGACACTAAGAAAATCCGAGTCACGGTAGCCATCGAGAACCAGCCTTGCCACATGGAAGTCGACTCAGGATCATCCCTCTCGATGGTGTCATGGAAGACACTCAAGCAACTCATCCCCACAATTCAATGCCAAGATCTCCGTTTCCAATGCCTCATCCTCAAGGACTACCAGGGGAATCGAATCCCCATCGTCGGGTCCTGCCAAGTCCGAGTCTCTTTCAAGAAGCACACAGCATACTTACCTTTAATGGTCATCGATAGAGATAGGCCTAGCCTACTGGGCCTCCAATGATTCGCGCCACTCGGCATTGAAGTGACCGGTGTAAACCGAGTCGGTGGCTGTGACTGGGAGGAAGACCTTATCTCTGAGTTCAGGGATGTTTTCGCGGAGAGCTTAGGCGAGTACAAGGGGACCCCAATCTCATTCAGCTTAGATCCAAAAATAGCTCCCATTCGCCGAAAGCCCCGTCGAGTTCCGTTTGCCTTAAAATCGAAAATCGACGAACAACTTGACAAACTGATAGCTCAGGGGGTGTTGGAGCCCATCGATCACTCCCCGTGGGAAACCCCTATTGTAACACCCATTGAGACAGATGGGTCAATCCAAATTTGTGGGGACTACCGGGCCACTTTGAACCACGCCCTGCAGCAGAATGCGTATCCAGTTCCGGTGGTGCAGCACCTCCTCCATTCCCTGGGGGGCGGGAAAGTTTTCGCTAAATTGGATTTAGCTCAGGCATATCAGCAATTACCAGTAGATGAAAAAACGGCACAGGCCCAAACTATTGTGACGCACCGAGGTACCTTTAAATGTACCCGGCTGCAATTCGGAGTAAGTATAGCCCCGGGGATTTTTCAGAGCCTTATGGAAAGGTTATTGCAAGGGATTAAGAGCGTGGTCCCCGATTTTGACAATGTATTAATTGCAGTTCCTACAAAAAAAATCTTACATGACCGGTTAAAATTAGTCCTAAAAAAATTCCAAGAGGCCGGTCTTAAGGTTAAAAAAAACAAATGTAAATTGTGTACTGACAGTGTTGAGTTTTTAGGGTACCTGATTGATAGCCAGGACATTCATCCTACCAAAAGTAAATTAAAAGTGATAAAAAACGTTCCCAGGCCAAGAAACAAGGCCAATCTCCAGGCATTCCTAGGCCTCATCAATTTTTATAATGTATTTTTACCACACAAAGCAACTGTCGCTGAACCGTTACACCGATTGTTAGATAAAAAAGCAATTTGGTTATGGGGTTACCGTGAAGAACAGGCGTTCCAAAATGTTAAAAAACTGCTCACTTCTGACTCTGTACTCATGCAGTATAACGAGACTTTGCCATTAGTTATAACCTTTGATGCATCGCCTTTTGGGGTGGGCACCATTTTGAGCCACGTACTGCCTAATGGGAACGAAGCCCCTGTTGCATATTTTTCAAAGATTCTGTCAAAAACGGAGCGGAACTATGGACAAATTGATAAAGAAGCCCTCGCAATTGTCTCAGCTGTGAAAAGATTTCACGAATACGTGTATGGTAGGGTTTTTACTATTGTGACTGATCACAAGCCTTTATTGGGGATAATAGCCGGAGATAGGCTGTGTCATCTGGGGCGATAGAGTCGTTATTCCAGAACGGCTCCGAAAAGCGCTGCTGAGAACTTTGCACGATGGCCACCCCTGCATTGTGTGAATGAAAGCCCTTGCACGAAGCTACACTTGGTGGCCGGGCATTGACAAGCAAATCAAACAGTGGGTTAAAGCTTGCCCCAAATGCCAAGAAGTCAGCAACGCCCCACCAAAAGCCATGCCTACTGAATGGGAGACACCACGTGGACCCTGGTCTTGAATTCACCTGGACTTCGCGGGGCCAACCAAGGACCACACCTTCCTGCTTACCGTCGATGCCTACTCCACTTGGCTCGAAATTCATCGCATGACGACTACGACCTCCGAGGCGGTCATCAAGATTCTATGCAACCCACGGATTACCAGACGTCCTGGTATCCGATAACAGCCCACAATTTACTACACTAACGTTTGAGCAGTACCTCATTGACCGCGGCATCCGCCATGCGCTCACCTCACCTGCGCACCCTGCAACCAATGGCCAAGCAGAATGCATGGTTTAATTTGTGAAGAAAACCTTGCAAAAGGTAGACTATGAAAACATTGACGACAAGGTCAACCAAATCCTCTTTTTGCAACACATCACCCCACATAGCCTCACCAACAAAACTCCCGCTGAACTGCTAATGGGACAAAAGCTCTGCTCCCACCTTGACCGGTTGCACCCTGCGTATGAACCAGAGAAACCACTAGGATCCAGCGGCCGCTGTCGCACCTTCCAGGTTGGAGACCTGGTTTATGCAAAAAAACTATCGGGTGACCCGTTGTGGGTGGAAGCGACAGTAGTACGCGTAACCGGCCCTAGATCCTACCTCGTGCAATGTCTTGATGATAAACTTTGGAAATGGCATATCGACCAATTATGGTCATGGCTTGCAGCGGCCAGTTTGCAACTCCCCTATGACCAAACTGAGGGGGGGAAGGTACGGAAGAAGATGAAGCCCTAGGAAACCTGTTCAAAGGAAACGATGAATTAATAGAAACTCAGGAAGCGGAGCCAGAGGGAGAAACGTTTGCACCTCAGGGAATCGCGGAAAATGTGGGCAACGACGTAGAAGTGAACTCTGAACCAGAGACAGCCCCACTGCCAGACAACGATCTACCTCAGCGGGATTGCAACCAACCAATACAAAGAAAGTCAAAGAGACTAAAAAGACAACCGTCCTATTTAAGGGACTATGTAACTGCGCCCTGAACTCAGGGACCAGGGGGAAGGGGTGTTGTGTATGCAATATAATTAATAAAGTGTGAGCTTGGAGTAAGTGCAGGGTTCTGGCCCTGAACTTCTGATTGGCTGTTAAGCGGCCGGACCGGATTGGCCCGTTCCGGGGAATCCGATTGGCCCTTAACAGAGAGTTCTTATTGGTTATAAAAGCTAGCATTCCTAACTTGTTATTAGTTAAACGTTATAACGTTTGCCTATATAAGGTGGGTTGTACTGATGTTAAATGAGCAAGTCACGATGTAAATAAAGAGCTGAAGTTCACCATTCAGAAACTTGTCTCCATTCTTTCTCGCCCATGCTCAAACTTAACAGAACACACACACACACATACATATATACACCCACATGCGTATACAAAGCCAAAAAATAATTTCAATCACGTCTTCTGATTATGTAGAAAATCATAATTAATCAACAAATGTAACAAACAGGTAAAGACTAAAGCTTGCAATTTCTTTTTACAGTGTACTGAATGCACATTGATCATCATTGCATTATTAAACTAAATATTGTGACCATACAGGTAGTACTCGACTTACGACCACTATTGATAACAAGAATTTATATTGTTAAGCAAAGAAGTTGTTAAATAAGTCACACCTGATTTTACAACAAGGCTATCAAACTGAAGACCCAGGGGTTAGGTCCAGCCTGCGGGGTGCTTAGAGTTGGCCTGCGGAAACAGCAAAAGACCAGCCTGTGGTGCCTTTGCCTGTGAAAATGGAGGGCCATGTGCAGCCCATGTGAACTCCATTTTTGCTGATAGAGGGTTGTAGGAAGCTGTTGCAGTCGAAAACATAGCTCAGGAGCTCGTTTTCTCTGGCAGAGCACTTTGGCCACCACAAGCACCCCCGACATGAGTGCTGTTGAGCTGGCCACACCCACTCTGGCCCCCTGAGGTTAAACACAACCCTGATGTAGCCCTCAATCAAATTGAGATTGACATCCCTGTTTTACAATCTTTTTTGTTATATAAACGTGATCATTAAGCAAATCCAGTTCCTAAATTGACTTTGTCAGAAATTGGCTGGGAAAGTTGCAAATGGCAATTACATAATCCTGGGTCACCACAACCGTCATAAATATATGTTGGTTGCCAAATGCCTGAGTTTTGATCATGTGGTTGTGGAGATGCTGCAATGATCATAAGTGAGAGGACTGTTTGTAAGTTTCTTTTTAGTCAGTGCTATTTAAATTTCAAACAGTCACTAAATGAATCACGGTAAATCAAGAACTGTCCCAGTACTACATCAATTGCACTGTTATCTTATTAATTTCTAATCAGATTCAACATACTAGGCTTAATCTTAAAAAAACATTTTCAGCTTCAGAATACATGAAGAGAGTACATAGAACTAAACAAACACCGCCCCACCCTCTGAAGCAAGACAAGCACTTTGTGTGAAAAGATAATATAGAAAGGTAACAAAAGATTCAGAATGACCAAAATAGCAAACCTCGTTGATATAGTGGCTGGATTTAGATAAATCACTAGGAATGAAACTCAGTTTAAGGTATACTATTTTTTTTTTCTTGCTAGAGATAATGTCCTACTTTTGGAACAACCATTAGAAAGAGGTACAGCACTTACTGGTTCTTTCAATGCCAGGTAAAAATCTTCAAATATTCCTAATTTTGTAGCTAGTGATTTTTCTGTGCTGTTTGTTGTTCAGTTGCTAAATTGTGCTCAACTGTCCAAAACCAGTAGACCACAGCACACCAGAACCCCATCCTCCACTCTCTCACAGATGTCACCCAAACCCCTGACCATTGCATCAATGACAATATCTAACCATCTCATCCTCTGCCTTCCCTTTGTCCTTTTGTCTTCAACTTTTCCCAACATCTTTTCCAATGAGTTATCTCTTCTCATTTGGTGGTCAATGTAACAAAACTTATGTATTAAAACAATATTCAAGCTTCTTGATCCTACCAATCTTTTGACTTTGTAGACCACCACTCTCTGGCCTATATTTATTCATTCTTTTCACTGACTGTGTTAGAAGTATATATGGAGTATGTCTCTATCTATGATTCACAAAACCTGGTATAACTCTCAAACTTTGAAATTATGCACCCTTTCCTTCAGAGCCAATAAATTCAATATGTTCAACCTTTAGGATGTTCTATGATGACTTTGTGATTTTAGTACTATTACTGTGGTCTTTCTTTCTACAATGTCTGATTCATTCATGACAATGATAGTTGTGTATTCATTTCATTTGATAACAAGGTAATTTTGGGGTAACACATCTCTTCCACTATTTAATTATTTCACTTTGGAAATTTGATTATGTCACTTTGGAAATAGTTAACAAATGTAATTAAACTCTGGAATTTTTCTTCTGTAATCCCCAAGGGCACACAAGAACCATTCAAAAGCAGATTACCTGGTGAGCCTTACACCTTAATTAAGTTATACTCAGGTGTTAAATATTAAATAGCCTGTAATGCTTAAAGACTTTAATTGGTACACCATGGTGAAAAGAAATCCAGATTACTACAAAATTAAAACCTAAAGATTCTATGTGTCTTCTCCAGAAGTAGACTTTAGCCTACAATAGTGTTTTTCTGAAACAGATTTCCTTGAATGCTTGGGGGTAAAAACTCAAGGAAAACACCTAATACTTGGGGAAAGGGCAATTTAAGGGCATTGTATTAATTCTGAAATCTATTTATTATCTCCCGATCTATCTTTTATCTATCTAATCACCGTTTTTGTTTCTACTGGCTTCTGTTTCCATTAGTATATTTAAAAATGGCTTCCTCTTGAAAATTCACAATTTCAGCATTCAGAATCTGTACACTCTTTCGTGGATACTTCTGTTAATCCCATTCCCACAACTGCCTCAAGTCTTGCCTCTCCAGACAAGTCCTTGTAAATCTCTTCTTGTCAATGGATTTAGTTCACTGACAGTCTACCATGAGATACTTCATAAAACAATTCACAGAGGAATATAGCCTTCTGCCTCTGTCTTTTACTAAATAGGCTGTTACACTAGATAACCTTTTAATTTTAACCTGGCTCTAGAGACATCATCAAAGAAAGGAAAACTCCTGCCTTAATGTGATAAATTTTTCATACTGCATTTCAAGCAGGAAATTAGAAAAAGGTGATTATGAGGCTTTCCCTCCTAAACTCTGCTACATCAATGGCCTACCAACCTGGAAATTTGCATAGTATACCAGGAAAGGTTAGGTAGTCTGGGTTTGTGTGAAACTTATACATTTAATTTTGTTCTTTTTTTCTCCCTTATGTTCAGATCACAAGCCATCTTATGAATGATCACAGTCACAACCAAAAGTACAAATTACATTCTCAGAACCTAACAAATTATCTAACAAGCTCCTAATGGCAGGGGAACAAAATCCTCTACACTAGAAAAATGTTGCAGGATCCAATCTGGGTTGGTTACTGGCATCAGAGGTTTAATTTTCTAAGCTTTAGCACTCGTGATAGAGACCAACCTCAAGGAACTTATGTATGTATGCATGACTGTATGTATGTATGTATGTATGTATGTATGTGTTGTGACTCCGAAATTTGAACCTGATCAGTCAGCAGATGTGGGTTCGAGCGATGAAGAAGATTTGGCACTGAGATTCGAGCCTGCATTATTAACTGACTTAGAGGGAAGTCAAGTAGAGGGAGAGGAGTTGGATCTAATATATGAATCTGATTTATTGGAAGTTTCAGAGTCCACTCCCTCCCCTGAATCTACTTCCCTGATTGCACCTCAGGTGTTAACTGTTAATCAGGAAAGTGTATCAGAGGCTTCAAGTGGTGATGAAACTGCTGGATGCTGGCTGGATGCCAGAACTTGGAGAAGATTGAGATGTCAATCTCAATTAGAAAAGAGACGTCCAGCAAAGGATTAATTAATGAGACTGACATGCCCTCTCTCAGAGGATATAAGGGAGCATACGAGTTCATAATCTTTGCTGGAAACAAAGTGGATTTTGCCTTGGAAAGAAGTGCGTCTGACTACAGCGTTGTGATTTACGAACTATACAGAATTGCCAGACAGATTCTAGGAGGATTGCCAAAGGACTGTGAAAACAGAGGAATTGAATCTTCTGTCTCTGGTTTTGTTTGCGTAAAGTATTTGAACTTTATAATTTAAGATTTTCATCTGTGGATACAAGTGGGACAGAACATGTATGTATGTATATATTACATTTATATCTTTGTCCATCGTAAAAGCAATTTGGGAGTGGGGGCCTTGAAGTGTAAAACAATCTAAAACAATATCAATAGTGTAAATCAATATAAAACTGTGATTAGAGAGAGATGGGCAATTCAGAAATGTTATTATAATCTAGTGTATAAATGAGAACATGACAGAAGAGAAGTAAACATATACGCACAACCCACGTAATTAAATCTTCTACAGGAGTAATGCCATACCTCCTTAGTTCAGAAATTCAAAAATAAAAAATAAAATGAAACCAGAAGTAATAAAACTGGTCCCACTTGTCTAGTACATCCTTATTTTCATCCCACTCTAATGTCACCCTTTCCCACTGCCTAATTGTTGTGCATTGCCTAGAATCACTCTTGGTGAGATGGGCTACTGTACAACTCTGATTAATAAAAAAAAAAAGAGCCAGGTTTTATGTGCTTTCAGGACTGACAGAAGGATAGGGGCCTCTTGGATCTCAGAGGGACAATATTCCTTGGGGAGGAGTTTCAAGAGAAAAGTTATGCTTCTGGGGACCCGCAAAATGGCAATGTCTAAGGAACGAGACCTAAAACATGCCTTGGCTCCATCTGGTGCGATAGACAAATGTTCTCAGTGAATGGTGGTCCTGCAGATAAACTGGTCCAGTGGCATGTAAGGCTTTAGAGGTAATAACCAGGTAATAGCCTGAAATGCACCCAGAAGTTTTCTGTGAGAATTTGTAGCTATTCCATAAAGATATGTGAAAAACAATGAGCTGTGTATGGTGGTCCTTTTTTAAGGGTTATGTAGAAATTTACCTTCAGTGTAAATATTTTCATGTTACTGATATTTCTGATGTAATGTACATGGGCACTTTTGTCAACAAGATTTCCTCAACTGAAAGTTCACATAAAGGTAAATGAATAAATCACAAATGCCATCGATGTGAATAGATTGTATTCACAAGAATAGTTTGGAAAACCAATACAAACCTTGCTTGCCTTCAAATGGAGGTGAAAAATCACTGGATTTCTTTAGTTGGTTTTTGGAAGGAAAAAATATAGATGCCTTATTGAGTATGAGTGATACATAATTTAGAACAAAATATAACATAATATCATTTTTATAATACAGTGGCTTGTGAAACAATTGAAATCTGTCAGTTGATAAATGCAAAAATATTTTGTCAGCTCTGGCTTCATTTAATTTCACACAAATTGATGTCATTATTATAATTTAATGAAGAGAAATAGTAATGTTGTAATACATATACATGTATAGAGAGAGATACATTTTTAATGCTACATTCCAAAGAACCCTGAGGTTTCTTGGACATTTAAGTATGATCCACTCATCTTAACTTTAGCAATAACAAGTCATGTTTAAAATCTACTCTTACAGCAGCCAGTTTCCTAAAATTTCTTGCCCTTTATATTTTAAACACATAATGAAGGATTGAAAATATTCTGTCATGAAAGAGGTTTGCAAGGTAGAAATCAAGTTATAGACATTGATAACAGGAATAAAAAATACAAAGACAATTGAACAAGTATTACAAGAGAGTGAGGGTAAAAATAACCAGCTAACTACAATCCTTTTTTCCATTTGCAGCTAACCATGGCATGAATATTCCCTGGTAACTTTTTCTTCTGTCATATCCTCATGGCATTGTATTTATTTCATGCCCGGATCATACCTGAGGCAGTTAAAAGTTGTTCTCATATTGCTAAAGAAACCTTTTTCCATTTAAGTAGTCTTATGATTCAGACATTTTGCTATGTGCAGTTTGAAGTGTTGCAAGGTCCATCAATGTTGGTGTTAGTTGACTTCTAAGGGTTCTCCTCCCACCACAGCCACTAGTCAGAAAGATGTAACATACTGAAGGCGATGGGACTGGAAACTTATTGTTGCCATTGCCATCCCATTCCTTTGAACATGGGTATAATATTTATGTACATACTTTGAGACGAGGCTTTGATCATGCAGTGAGAACCCCTATGTGGGCCTTTTATTACTGCCCTCCCAACCCCATAAACTTGACCAATCTCAATCAGAAAATTGCAGTCTTTATGTAATTCTAAGAAAATCATTAAAAAGCCAGATATGTGAAATGTAATAAAATCATTTATTAGCTCATAGGCTATGCAGTATCTCAAGTTCAAGGACATGAAGTGCTTCAGAAGACATGAATATATAGTACCATTCTTTGCATCTCCTTAAAACAAACACATCTTTTCCCAGGATTTCATGGCAGCTAGAAATCAATTGAAAACCTTCAAAACTGAGTGACCTAGAAAAAAACTCCTTCCTTATTCTTAATGATGCCTCAGCATCCTTAATGGGATTAGACACTTAACCATAATTAGTTTACCTCCATGCTGGAATTATAATTGATTTTTTAATTTGGGGCTAACTCATGACAGTTCTTAAGAATCAATTGACATAAACTGGGCTACAGTTATTCTCAGTTTCTTTTATGATACCGAATCCAGAAAAATCTATTCTACTGAGAAAGAAACAAATAATCAATTATTTGTCATCCAACATTTAGGTGGCTGACATCTTCAACTCATTCATTTTCCCTCTCAATGGTTCTTGGGGTGTGAAATTAATCTATATGATATTGCTTCCTTCAATGAAGCATGGGTTTTAAAGTAATTGGATTTTGTTATTGAAGTAAGATAACCAGAAGTTGTAGCCCTGTGTATTTAATATCCTCAGTTCTTCATAGAAAGACTTAGGATTTGGAAGGGTTGAGCTCATGCTATGCTTCCCCTCACAGCACACACACCTCCATGCAGTCTTAAGAGAGGAATGCCATTTATTGAGATATAACAGTTCATCTTGTGTGGTAGATATTGACTCCATTCAAATTGGCAAGCCTGCAGTGCCAATTTATTCTGAGCTGACAACAAGGATAAACTGATACCTGAACCACAAAAAGGCACCATATTGTATTTGCTAGATTATTTTGCCCTCTCCGTGAAATAATTATCAGAATTGTTTTCTGCGTCAGCTTGAAGAGATCCATCCTCAGAGAAGCATGTCTCATTTAGTAGGTTGTCACGCCTAAAAAGCACTGTATGGTTTCACCTGTCTCAATTTGTTTCCCTGTCTACGTCCAGCACTATTGCTTTTTGCATGATACAGATTACTTTAATTTAATTTAGTTTTTCAGTTAATGGAATCTAAGAAGTTGGAGAAAGGAGATTCAACTTATGTACTGTTTTAACAAACATTTTTGTACACACAACAGAGCAACTATAGCAAACTCTATACATAATGATATGACTAATGATTTTTTTTTAACTTAACTGTGAGATTTAAAACATGAAGTTACCTTTTTAAAATTCTATTTTTCCTTCACTAAATAACACAGTAATTTTAAGACTTCGTTCCAACTCAAAACTTCTTCTAAAAGTATGATCTTGTAAAATTATGGTTATCTATCATGACAAGACAAGCATAAAAAGAAAGACAAGTCTAGACTTGTTCTGCTACTGCAAATATAGAAAACTATGTTGTAATAGACACATTATCTATTGAGCTTAATATTGCCATCTCTGGGTGACAATTTAATATATGGTTTTAAATAGCACTATTTTGCACCATAGCTCAGGACACTCCTTCAAAAGTCAAAATAGAGTTGAGATGATAGCCACCCATCAAGCCTGTTGTGTATGTACCATAGTTAATAAAGTATGAGCTTGAGGTAAAGTGCAGGGTTCTGGCCCTGCACTTCTGATTGGCTGTTAGGTGGCCAGATCGGATTGGTTAGTTTTTAGGAATCCGATTGGCCCTTAACAGAGGATTATTATTGGTTTAAAGAGCTAGCGTTCATAGCTCGCTATTGGACAATTCTCACAAAAGTTGCCTATATAAGGCAGGGTTCACTGTTATTGTTTTGAGAAGTCACTATGCAATAAAGAGCTGAAAGTTCACATTCAAAGACTATCTCCATTTACTACAACCCATGTCCAAGTACTTAACACTGGCGACGAGGATGGGATTTGGAGACGTCTGAACCTAAGAAGCCAGGAAGCAATACCGAGCACATGAAAGACGACGCCAACAACGGAACCATGTCCAGCGGCATCGTACCACCCGCTCCGTTCGATCCAAACCAAGAGGATTGGGAATCCTACATGGATCACTTCCAAATGTTTCTTGAGACGAATAATTTGAAGGACGCCCACCAGCAAAAACCGGGCACTGTTCCTGACGCACTGCGGCCCAGCTGTATTTAAAATGGCTAAAGCACTCGCCAAACCTCGAGAAGTGAAAGCCATGAGCTGGGACGACCTCGAACCCATCCTGAGAGACCATTACGCGCCAACCGTGCCTACACTCGTGAGACGCCACAAGTTTTATCAGAGGAACCAGCAAAAAGGAGAGAGCGTGGCCGATTTTGTGGTGGACCTCCAGAATTTAGGGGGCCTCTGTGGGTTCGCCGATTTAGAAGAAGCACTAAGAGATCAAGTAATTCTGGGATTAGATGCACTAGGCGTGCAAAGCAAGCTGATGGCAAAAGGTGACATCAGCCTTGCTGATGCCATCGCCGAAGCCATGGCTGCGGAGGCGACCAAAAAGTCGGCTGCACAATTACGGCGAAGCCGCACTCTGGCAACACAATCGACCGGCGAAATCTCACCCAACTCAGAAGGGCAGCTACTAATGACGCACCATGAGGACCTCTCTTCGTCGTCAGACAGCGACGAAGAAGGGGTCCATCGACTGCGGTCCAACCGGGATCCTCGCCCTAAGCCCTTATGCCTTGCGCTGGCTGTGGAGCAAACCATGCCAGGGCCGAATGCAAATTCCGCGACGCACTCTGCCATGAGTGCGGGAAATGAGGCCACATCAGCCGGGTCTGCCGCAGCTTACCAGGATCCAGCCAGGCCTCAAAAGGGGCCAACTATCGCCAATCAACAGGAAACCGTCCTGTAAGGTGAGAACCAGTAAACCACTCCTACAGAAATCGAGCTTTGCAAAAAGAAGAGGCTCACCTACTATCACTATAGGTCACGCCTCAGTTTTGGACACTAAGAAAATTCGAGTCACGGTAGCCATCGAGAACCAGCCTTGCCACATGGAGGTCGACTTGGGATCGTCCCTCTCGATGGTATCTTGGAAGACACTCAAGCAACTTATCCCCATAATCCAATGCCAAGACCTCCAATTTCAACGCCTCATCCTCAAGGACTACCAAGGAAAACGAATCCACGTGGTCAGGTACTGCTGAGTCCGAGTCTCCTTCAAAAAGCATACAGCGTACTTACCTCTAATGATCATCGACAGAGATAGGCCTAGTCTATTAGGCCTCCAATGGTTCGCGCCACTTAGCATCGAAGTGGCCGGCATGAACCGAGTCGGTGGTTGTGAGTGGGAGGAAGACCTTACTTCTGAGTTCAGCAACATCTTCGCGGACCGTTTAGGCGAGTATAAGGGGACCCCAATCTCATTTACTCTAGTTCCAAAAGTAGTCCCAATTCGCTTGAAGCCCCGTCGAGTTCCATTCGCTCTTAAAGCTAAGATCGACGAACAACTCGACAAGCTAATTGCTCAAGGGGTGTTGAAGCCCATCGATCACTCTCCATGGGAAACCCCTATCGTAACACCCATTAAGCCAGACGGGTCAATCCGAATTTGTGGGGACTACCGGGCCACTTTAAACCACTCCCTACAGCAGAATGCGTATCCAATTCCAGTGGTGCAGCACCTCCTCCATTCCTTGGGGGGCGGAAAGGTTTTCGCTAAATTAGATTTAGCTCAAGCTTATCAACAACTACCAGTGGATGAAAAGACGGCCCAAGCCCAAACAATTGTAACGCACAGAGGTGCTTTTAAATGTACTCGATTGCAATTTGGGGTTAGTGTGGCCCCGGGGATATTCCAAAGCCTCATGGAAAGGTTGTTACAGGGAATCAAGGGCGTGGTTCCGTATTTTGATGACATATTAATTGCAGCCCCTACCAAAAATATCTTGCAGGATCGTTTGAAATGTGTTCTTAAAAAATTCCAAGAGGCAGGACTTAAGGTGAAAAAAAATAAATGTCACTTATATACTGACAGTGTTGAATTTCTAGGGTATCGGATTGATAGCCAGGGCATCCACTCTACCGAAAGTAAATTAAAGGCGATAAAAAATGCTCCCAGGCCACATAACAAGGCCGATCTCCAGGCATACTTAGGCCTCATTAATTTCTATAATGTATTTTTACCGCACAAGGCGACTGTTGCTGAACCGTTACACCGGTTATTAGATAAAAAAGCATTGTGGGTATGGGGTTACCGGGAAGAACAAGAGTTCCGGAATGTTAAAAAATTGCTCAAATCTGACTCTGTACTTATGCAGTATAACGAGACTTTACCATTAGTTATAACCTGCGATGCCTCGCCCTTCGGGGTGGGCGCCATTTTGAGTCATGTACTGCCTAATGAGAACGAAGCCCCTGTTGCATACTTTTCGAAGACTTTCTCACATGCAGAGCAGAACTATGGACAAATTGATAAAGAAGCTCTCGCAATCGTTTCAGCTGTAAAGAAATTTTATGAATATGTGTATGGAAGGACATTCACCATTATAACTGACCACAAACCGTTGCTAGGGATAATAGCCGGGGACAAGCCAACCCCCTACATATTATCCCCAAGAATGACCCGATGGTCAGAATTCCTTGCTGCTTATAATTATCGCCTTCAATATCGTCCGGGGAAAGCCATTCCCCACACCGACGCATTAAGCCGAGCACCGCTTCCAGAGACTCTCAACGATCCGGCACCAACGGCAACCACGTTGCAGATCAAAACACTCAACTCGCCACCTATGACCGCCCGAGACATCGCGAGAGAAACCAAACGAGACCACACCCTAGCTCGAGTCCTAGGCTGGGTAGAACATGGATGGCCATTGGACCAAGTCCCAGATGACTTCGCGCCGTTTAAAGCAAGACAGACTGAACTTTTTCCCCAAAAAGGCTGTGTCATCTGGGGCGATAGAGTCGTTGTCCCAGAACGACTCCGGAAGACGCTGCTACAAATTCTGCATGAGGGCCACCCCGGCATCGTGCGGATGAAAGCACTTGCACGAAGCTACGCATGGTGGCCGGGCGCGGACCGGCAAATCGAGCAGTGGGTCAAAGCGTGTAACAATTGCCAACAAGCCAGCAACGCCCCACCAAAAGCCATGCCTACTGAATGGGAGACGCCACGTGGACCCTGGTCCAGAATCCACCTGGATTTCATGGGGCCAACCAAAGGATATACCTTCCTGCTGACAGTCGACGCATACTCCAATTGGTTAGAAATTCATCGTATGACGGCCACAACTTCCGAGGCAGTGATTAAGATCCTAAATAGACTCTTTGCAACCCACGGATTGCCTGACGTCCTGGTGTCCGATAACGGGCCACAGTTCATGGCATCGATGTTTGAGCAGTACCTCGCTGACCGCGGCATCCGCCATGCGCTCACCTCGCCTGCGCACCCTGCGACCAATGGCCAAGCAGAATGCATGATCCAATTTGTTAAAAAGACTGCAAAAAATGGACTATGACAATGTCGATGACAAAGTCAACCAAATTCTCTTTTTGCAACACATAACTCCACATAGTGTCACCGGAAGAACTCCCGCGGAACTACTGATGGGACGAAGACTCCGTTCCCACCTCGACCGGTTGCACCCTGCTTACGAACAGGAAAAGCCAATAGGATCCAGTGGCCGCTGTCACACTTTCCAGGTAGGAGACCGTGTTTACTCACGAAACTTATCAGGCGATCCGTTGTGGATAGAGGCAACGGTAGTGTGAGTGACCAGCCCCAAATCCTACGTAGTGAAATGCTGTGACAATAGACTGTGGAAACGGCATATCGACTAATTACGGTCACGACTCACAATGGCCAGTCAACAACTCCCCCATGACCAAACCGAGGGGGGGGAGGTACAGAAGAAGATGACGTTCCAGGGAACCTGCTCGAAGGGAGAGACGAATCAAGTGAGATTCAGGAAATGGAGCAGGAAGGAGAATTGTTTGCACCGCAAGAAATTGCACCTGAGCAAGAAGCAGAGACATTGCCAAACAACAATCTACCTCAACAGGATTGAAATCAACCAGTCCAATGAAAATCCAAAAGACTTAAAAGACAACCGTCCTATTTAAAGGACTATATAACTACACTGTAATTAAGAAGCCAGGGGGAAGGGGTGTTGTGTATGTACCATAGTTAATAAAGTATGAGCTTGAGGTAAAGTGCAGGGTTCTGGCTCTGCACTTCTGATTGGCTGTTAGGCGGCCAGATCGGATTGGTTAGTTCTTAGGAATCTGATTGGCCCTTAACAGAGGATTATTATTGGTTTAAAGAGCTAGCATTCATAGCTCGCTATTGGACAATTCTCACAAAGGTTGCCTATATAAGGCAGGGTTCATTGTTATTGTTTTGAGAAGTCACTATGCAATAAAGAGCTGAAAATTCACATTCAAAGACTATCTCCATTTACTCCAACCCATGTCCAAGTACTTAACAAAGCCCATCTCATAGAATCATAAAACAGAAGGGATCTTGGAAATTGACAAGTCCAACTGCATGCCACTACTATAGCAATTCCAATAGAAGAGAATAGTCAACTGTGGAGTCTTTGAAATGTCTGCAAGCAAAAACCAAGCTCAGAGAGCATCAAGGAATCAACTATAGTAATTACCAAGCTTATTTTCATAAATCATGGGCTATAACATTAGAGCTGTCCCCGTGCTGACTTCTTCCTAGCATTATGGCAGTCAGTAAAATGTTGAAAAATACAGTAGTTTCTGCCCTGTTTGCCCTTTTGAATTTGCCACTATTTTGCATTCAAATGTAATGGACATGACTGCTGTTTTAAGAGGTGAAGGGTCAAACTATGAACTATGGCAAAAGATGGGCCTGATCACTCTGCTTGCTCAACAGTCTTAATTTTCAAAGTGTGAATTATTTGTGTATTTTTAATATTCATCTTCTTGAGTTTCTACTTGAGGAATATTTAATATTCATCTCCTTGAGTTTCTACTTGGGGAATATTTAGAGTGAGATACAAGCAAAAGGAATTCAACACTTTTTAATAATGTAATGGAGATCACTAACACAAGGCAAAATAAAATCTGACGATTTTTGAAATTATTTTGCCATTTTATTCATTTTTATATTAATCATTTATCTTGTCCAAATGCATTTCAAGATTATTAATAATTACATTATTTGCATACAGCATTGTTATAGCAGCCAAGAGACCACAATGCTTTAGCAGAGTATTAGTTTGGCATGCTAAGGAACCAGCCCTGTTATAGGACATGTTTGCATACTTCCAAGGTGCACCACAGGAGGGTGAGCTGGCTTTGAACCAGAGAGAAAGATGAAGGCTCTCCTGAATTGTCACCCAAGGTCCCATCTGTTCCAGGAGTTGCCTCACAAATGAGCACCACAACCAGAAGGTTCAGAATCATCAGGAATCTGACTTCCTGCACAGAACACCAGCTCATTTCCCTGTCAGTGGTACCTATCTATTTATCTACATAGAACATGCTTCAAACTTTTAGGTGAACAGAAGCTGAGGTAAGTGACAGGAGCTCACCCTGCCACACACAGAGCTAAAGCTCAAACTGCCAAAGCTGAGACCATCTCCAGCCTCATTAAGCCAGTAAACACCTCTTATTATTAATATTAATAACAAAAATAAATTGAAAAAGTTTTTTTAATATACTAAAAATTCAATTAAATGACCCTAAAAAATATCCATCTTGTTTATTTATTTAACCATTTATTTATTTACTTGTTTGACATGTGTGCCATCAGAACTTTCCAGATTCCCAGCATCTTATAACAATAAAATCTTACAATAATAAAAGCATTTAAAATGTCCATAATAAAATATAAAGAACATAGAGCATTCATCTTCTGGCAAAAATATAAGTCCAGATGGCATGGTGAAACATTTCCTGGAAATGCTCATATCATTTATGTGCCAAATACCTGCCTGCTGTCAGAAGAGTATCAAACAAAGAAATAATTTGAATTTTCTTAACAGTTCTGAGAACAGAACACAGCAGGTGAAAAAAGACTCCTATTTTCCCACCAATTATGATTTGGATAGTTCCACTTCATTAGCAGGAAAAGTATTTCAAATTGCAAGGTCATAATTTGTCTGGGGACTTATATGTCATTTCCAGCACAAAACAGTAATCATTGAAACTATTTTGCAAAGTAATCCCCTAGTCCCTATTATTAGCCCCAAACATTAGTCTAGCCATAGATTTCTGATCAGCAGAAGTTTTCAAATACTTGGCAGATGCACATCCATCAATAGTCCATCAGCCAATTCCTTTCACTCTTTTGGGGTCTACCAACTTAGAATTTCAGTTTTTTTAAAAAAAAGTTTCAAAGGTTACGAGGACCAGGATTAGGGAAAAAAGATAGAACTACCTGATTTACCAACTGGACAATTAATTCAATGTTAAATAAATATAGTGGCTATTTTTTAGTTTCACACATATGAAGACTGGGGGGGGGGGGATTATTGTCTAATAGGAAACAGCTTAAATCTAAAAAGAAATACGGAATGAGTAGGAAAAAAAAAATGCCTTGGACATCCTCTATGCTTGTATAAATTTCTTTTCTCATTTGAAAAACAAAACAAAAATTGAGCACTCTTTTCTTGTCTTGCCTTCAGAGTAGGTAAACCTAATTTCCAAGAGCTTATATTCAATCTCAGAACAAAATTACTATAGAGACTGAACTTAACACTGGCTCAGACGAAGGAGAGCTACTATGTGGAAAAGAAAGAGACAAATAAAATAGCATTGTTATTCCTACAACATATAAAATTCACAAAATATGCAAATTGGTTATCTGCTTTCCCTGCAAGGAAACCAGTTTTTTTTCTTTCTTTCTTCTTTCTCTTTTTTCATGATAAAACAGGAAAATACACATTATCAAATCACACTTCAAGAAAACTGGACACAGGATTAGCTTGGAGTTCATGCTGATCACCCACTAATTCTTTCTTTGAGGAAATAATGCATTGCTCATTTATAACCCTTTTGTCAATATGAATGAATGAATCAATGAATGGATCAATGAATGAATGAATTCTTTATTGGCCAAGTGTGATTAGACACACAAGGAATTTGTCTTGGTGCATATCCTTTCAGTGTACATAAAAGGAAAATATACATTCATCAAGGATCATAAGGTGCAATACTTAATATAGTCATAGGGTACAAATAAGCAATCAAATCAAACTAGGAGACAGTCAACATAAAACATAAGGATACAAGCAACAGAGTTACAATCATATAGTCACAAGTGGGAGAGGATGGTGCAACAAGCCAGAAACCAGGGAACCATAAGTTTTAGTTTGCCTTAGGCACAAAGTTAGTTGGATGGCCTTAGACCAATCATTCACTCCCTAGGAAGGAGGCAGTGGCAAGCTACTTGTGAAAAAAAAATGCTTAGAAAACTGCAGGGATATGCCCAGGGAGTTGCCAGGAATCCACACTGATGTGAGGAATAAAATAAATAAAATAAAGTTAATACAGACCCCTGGTTATTAAATTTATAGCTATTTAATTTCAATTTAAGTTATTCGTCTTGTACATAGTATTTTCTATATATTAACTTTTCTTACATATAGAAGATTGAAATGAACATTGACATGAATCTGCAGAATTGATCTCTCTCCTCTAGATTCATCAATTCTTCAAGCTAAATTTATTGAAAATTATTAAATACCACTAAATTAGAAACAGTATCAAAAGCATATTCTTGATTCTCTATTTAATCATTCTTGTTACAATTCATTATTTCAAGTCTTTTTTAGTAATCTATGGCTATGTACAGTTTAATTACTAATTATTAAATTAGAATAAAATCCTACCCAAATTCACCTTTCTTTGCACCTTTCAAAAGTATAGATTGCCCAAGTATGTTTAAATTATTTAGTTAAAAACTCATTCATTATGTCTCATTTCATTAAAAACATTTTTTTTCCTGCTGGAAAAGAATATGATTGAACAGTTGCCATCCTAAACATACTTTTTTCAAGATTCAGGTATTCTCAGCCAAATAGAATTGGGACTCAGTTCATATTTATCAGCTAATAGCATAAACATATATTTTGTACCTTTCTCACTACATACAACAGAAGCGGCATCATTTTTATAGAAAAAAATACACAGAAACAAGAAAGCATGGGAAGAGACTTCTAGTTCAGGGGTGGGCTGTTGGGGGGTTCTCATGAGAGCCCCAAGCTAAGATTCTGTGCAGTTCAGAGAACACCCAAATCCCAGTCCTGGTGGCCCCGCCCTGCCCACCTCACCCCTCCCAGGAGACCCACATGGTCCATTTTGGATGCAGGTAAGTGAAGGCTCAGGGAAGGGAAAAAATGGGCCTCCCGTAAATTCAGGAAAGCCAGAAATGGGCCTATTTCTGACTTCCAGAGAGCCTCTGGATCCTGGGGAGCGCAAAAATGCCCCCCCCACCATGGTGCAGGAGGTTGACTAGGCCACACCCACCATGGCCACACCTACCCAGCAACTTGGCAGAGAACCCTTTGCTAATTTTTTTAGCAAAGAGAACTCTTTGCTAAAACCCTTGTGCTAATTCCACATCATCTCCCGGTGGGTTGATTGCAAAGCCTTCCCATAAAATGAATCACAAAAGCTAGCTCTGTATTCAGCAAACTGTTTTGCATCTGACTTAATGCAGCTTTATATCACAAGGCAAATGGATAACTGTAAAAAGAACATCCAATCTGTTTAGGAGTCTTATATCGGGGATTGGCTACATAGGATCTAGAGCAAATTTCATATGATGAAATACACTGAGGTTTTGTTTTTTTTAACTAGAGAGGCTATTTATACTTTAAAAAAATATGCCCAGAAATTTGCTCATTTTGAAATACATAAATTTGCTCATCTGCAGCTGTAGAAAAATCTGATCTTCTAAAGTATCCAGTCCTATGAGGTTGGAACAAAAAAAAAAGAAAGGCAACTTATGTCACAATTGTTGGGGTTAGTGCATCGACTTTTGACCTGTTTCACTTCTGTGAATACTCACAGCAACTTCTTAATTCATAATAATCCTCAGCTTGCATCTTTATCCTTCACTGCCATTTTCTAACACCTAGGTTAGTTTATGAGAAATTTTAGACAAATTACTTAATCTGCCCCCCATTGCTTCTTATATACATGTCTCATGGCTTCCAACTCTTTGGGGAATCTTGCCACAATCTCAATCAACTTGTCCAATATCACTGTTTTCCTTTTACAGGTTCTCATCCTGTGGCAGGTTTGTGACACTAAGATCAGCAAACCATTATTCTTCTTTACATTCTCCTGCGTATCTTAAAAATTTAAGTGTACCCAATTTTAAGGGAGTGTCTTGGTGGGGATGTAGAGAGAGTATGGCAAAAAGCATCTCTTGCTTTCTATTATCAGAAGTTCAACTCCAGGGGTGTCAAACTCAAGCCGCACAGGTCAGATTCGGTCCCCGAGCTGCTTAGATCTGGCCTGCACAGCTGCCCTGGAAACAGCAACAGACCAGCCCACGGTGCCTCTGCCAGGAAAAATGGAGCTTGGGAGGGCTGCACAAGGTCCTTCCGAGCTCCATTTTTGCTGGTAAAGGGTTACACGATGCCATTGCATCTGAAAATGGAGCTTGGGAGGACAACAGGTGGCCTTCCCAAGCTCAATTTTTGCTGGCAGAGGGTTACAGAAGGTCGTTGCAGCCAAAATTGGAGCTCGGGAGAGTACTTGGGGCATCACAGGCACTGGCAGAGCACTGAGGCTACCACAGGTGCCCCCAACATGAGCGACATTGAGCTGCCCATGCCTACTCTGGCCGTGCCCATCCCATCTCCTGAGATCAAACAAAATCCTATGGCCCTCAGTGAAATTGAGTTTGACACCCCTGATCAACATCTTTAGACTTAACCAATAGTTTAAATGTAAACTATTTTAATGTATGTATGTAAATCCCCCTCAAAATCATTGTGTTTCATTTTATTGCCACAGGGTTTGGAGTCATGATGTTAATTTATTGTCTGATATTTTATACGGACCTTGATTTGGGTTTTGTTTTGTTTTTTTAAATGACTTGGAATCTGTTTCATCTTTTCACTGTTTGATTGAATCAAGGGTTAGCAATAGATATTTAATAAACAAATGCATATTTTTTAAAAAAATATTATTATTAAGAGAAAAATCCAGCAGATATTAAACACATTATTGTTTGCATTATTTTGCCCCATTCTTCCTGAACCAGGAGAATAATAATACTAAACCTTCACTCTCTCAAAAATGAGTGGGAAGGATGGCTTTCAACTTGATGAAAGCCAATTTCCCATGGTTCACAAGCTTTGCTTTTAGTCTGCAGAATATTTAAAAATATTTTAACAGCTCTACTCTAAGCTGTGATTATCTGAAAAACTCAAAATGAAGTCCATTTACTGACTAATATATGCTGCATTTCATCTTTTTTCCAAGTTCACCACTTCACTGCCTGTTGGGTTCCAGTGTCTTAATATATGCCCTTGACAGCCCGCTAGTCAATCTGCACCATTAACACAGCAGGATATTTCGAATCACAGGAAACTGAAAGAGTATTAATGGTCTTGCCTATATATCTGTGACAGCTGAAGCTGACCTTAACAACTCTTGTGAAATCTCCAAATATCATGCAAACGGAAAACTGAATAAAAGCCCCAGCATTTGCTATTCATCCCTATTTACAGTGTTCCCTTTTTTAAAAAAGTCAGCTCTTCTAGAAATGAAAGCTGAACTGCCTTTGGTGCCTTTCCAATGTGTTTCATATGCAAGCATTTTCTAGTTTTTCAAAGGAAAAAATTATCCAATTGACTCACCAAAATATATACTGTAGTATCTCATCTGGGAAATCTATATCGCAACCTTCTACAGACCATGAATGGTAATACTTCACATCTTGGTCTTTCACTATTTCAGTGTATCTGATTGTATTTCTCAGCTATGTAAATACTCATGATTAATGTCAAATCATCTTCTAAGACCACCTCTTTCAAAGAGATTCTAAATTATTTGGCAACATCTGTAAAATCCATGCATAATTGAAAGTGTTCCAAAATCATAATATTCCTTAAACGCCAGTGCTCCCAAAGCAATGGTAACATGTATCTTTAAATCAATAATCAAATTGAAATGTGATTAACTTTATGTCAGATATATTTCCTGTGAATTGCAGCTTGAATAAATCAAATTATCACCAGTTCCTTTTTCTCCTATTACGTACAAGAAGAAACTTAAATAAAGTGGTATGAATGAAAAGAGCAGGGAAAAAACCCTGTGGATCATAATCAAAACAAAGAAAGTGAATACAATAACATAGCAATTCCTTTCCTCTGCTAAGGAAAAAAAAAACATGTAATCAACAGTTACAGTTCATTTGACTGCACTTACAGCTTTTGAATACGTAAGAAAAATCTATTTTAAAATGCAGCTCTATCCAAAAGATTTAGCTTATTAGATTCCTTTTAGCAAAGGTTGCATAAATATATGTCAATAGCACCATGACAGTGAATGTTCTTCTTTATAGGAAATTTAACTAAATGTTTTATGACTCATCTAAATCCATATCCATACAAGACAGTGAGTCAAAATTGCAGGAATATTTCCCAGGCTGTCTCATTTGGTTCACTTGCAAGTATTCTGTGTTTTAACCATGAGTTCACTAACAAGGACAAAAAATATTATGTATGAACCAAAGCCTAGCATTTTGCCCAAACCAGACAATTGAGAAGTTGTAAATCAGATTATATCCTTATTCAGTGAGCTATGAACCATGAATGACAGCTAAATCTCTGCTCGTTTAGTTTCCCCAAACTTTCAGGAGTACTTCCCTGTGCTGCATGCTATAAAGTTGTCACCTTCTCCTCCTTGGCCTAGTCAATGTTTCCTCTATGAGAAAAGCGCTGAAATAGCAGTGTTTGTTTTTTGAGAAAAAAAAAGTGCCATAGCATCTTGATTTCAAGAAGTCACAAAAAAACAAACAATAACAACCAATAGCCAGGATAAAGTAGCATTTCCTACAATAGCACATCATTTGTCTTGGAGCTCAAGAGGAAACACCATAAAACTCCAAAGTAATTGGTCCAGTATGTAACGTTGAAGGGGCCCTTCCATAAGATATAAGGTGGAATAGGATAGGATAGGATAGGATAGGATAGGACAGGACAGGATAGGATAGGATAGGATAGGATAGGATAGGTTAGGATAGGTTAGGATAGGATAAGACAGGATAGGACAGGACAGGATAGGATAGGATAGGATAGGATAGGATAGGATAGGATAGGATAGGATAGGATAGGATAAGACAGGATCGGATCAGGGGTGGACTGCTATGGGTTCGTTTGGGTTTGGGTGAACCTGTAGCTAATGTAATGGCCAGGTCAGTGAACCACCAAATCCCACCCCTGGCTGGCCCTGCCCACCCTGCCCCTCCCAGAAGTTTCCACGGGGCCCATTTTGGATGCAGGGCCCGCGCAGAGGCTCAAGGAGTGTGAAAAATGGGCAGTGAAATTCCTTTGCATATCTCTGTAAAGAGATCTCCACACAACTCTTATCCAGAAGGGCCCATAACACCCAAAATAGGGCTATGGAGCTACAATCAGTGGATGCAATAAGGATGGAGAAGGTCTGGTGCTTTTCTGCTCTTATTACCACAAGGAAGGCCTTAATGGCAACTATTCATTTGATTCTTAAATGTATATGCTCTAACCTGTGTTTGGTCAAGTTTGTTCTTTGTTGAGCACCTGAGACTCTCCAGAAATCTCTTCTCCCATTTCATATCCCTCAGATCCTAAAAGACAAAGAGTGATGGTCAACCTCAAAAGGGGACAGATTGCACACAGGTGACCTAATCCATTGCCTCAGCCATTTATTTCTGGTTTTGCTCATGCTTATTCATGCCTCAGTCATATCAGGATTCCATTTTGTTCTACATATTGAACCCCTTAGAAGTTTGAGCTGGTACATCACATAGCTGCCTTATTTATAGGTGTGCTGAGATTCACTCATGTTCACTATTCAGGTTCACAATTACAGTAGGCATGCATTGGCCACCAGTTAACATTTAGGTACAACTCAAGGTGCCATTTGTTATATTTAAAAACTTACAGAGTTTTGAACCTGGCCTGAATATCAGTCAGAACATCTGCTCTGGGTTGAATCTGCTTTTGATATTAGATAGGGACATTTTTTTGAGGAAATATCACTTACAAAAACCCTATTTCAAAGACTTCTTGGTAATGGCCTCCTTCTCTGGAACACCTCACATCCGGAGCATTTGGAGATGTAATGGAAGATACTCCTTTGTGTAAGTACCCTGGGTCGTAAGTTGTTACTCATATATGAGGGAGAAGTGATCTATTCTTTTAACCCCTGGATTGAAAAGCATATATATGATATGAGCCCTATTGGCACAGTTATTTGAATGCAATATTGCAGGCAAACTCTGCCCAAAATCTGAAGTTCAATCCTAATGGGGGTTCAAGGTTGATTCAGCCTTCCATCAATCTGAGGTCAGTAAAATGAGGGTCCAGGTTGTTTGGAGGCAATATGCTGATTTTGTAAACCACTCAGAGAGTACTGTAAAGCCCTGTAAGAAGGTATATAAGTTTAAGAGCTATTGCTATTGCTGTATTAATGGCATAATATAATATGGTATTAATGAATAATAAAATAAATACAATTTAAAATGAGGCATATTTTATATAATTGTATTATATATAATTATAAAATATAGTAAAATAATAATAAAATAATATTTGACAAGATTCAAGTTTACCCATCACAAACATATATCATAGGAAAGAAAATCAAGTGTTGTACCTTTTTATAAGATCCAGCCACATGATCTTAGGCAGTGATGGGATTCAGCCAGTTTGCACCACTTCGGGAGAATCGGTTGTTAACTTTCTGAGCAGTTTGGTGAAATGGTTGTTGGAAGAATTCATGGCAGAGAACCAGTTGTTAAATTATTTGAATCCCACCACTGATCTTAGAGTCTTTCTCAGAAAAAAGGAACTCTAGTTGTTTCATTCAATTTATAATGTAGGACAAATGGCATGAAAATCAACTTCCTGAAGCAACTGATATGTATTTGATATGGACCTTTGAACTTTTTTCTCCTGAGTTCCCTTAAATTCCGTCACTATGCAGTTCTGAATTCTGACTCCAGCAAAGTGATAGTATTCAAATCTGCAAAGAGCATTGCTGCCACTCTGTCAAGTGCCAAAGGGCAGAGAGGTGAACAAGTATCTGATCTCTTGAAAAAAACACCTTGAAAGTAATCATCATCTTGAGAGTAATGGGTTTATTATTCCACAACCTACTTAAATCAACACAAACTATACTTGAGAGGAAGCTAAAGGTCCAGCATGAGCCAGAAAGCAATCTAATAAAGAAGTAATTTCTGGAAGCACCAGATCTTGATTTTGCTGTGCTGTCCTAGATCAGCAGCCCCCAACCTTTTGGGCACCAGGGACCGGTTCTGTGGAGAGAGGTTTATCATGGATCAGAGGAGTGTGATTCTGTTTGATGTCAGCATCCCATGAGTGGGGCTTCATTTATTTGCGTGGCCCATTTTCTGGCATGCTATGGACCCAGTGGTGGGATTCAAATTTTTTGCTACTGGTTCTGTGGGTGTGGCTTGGTGGGCATGGCAGGGGAAGGATACTGTAAAATCCCCAGTCAAAGGTGGTATTTGCCAGTTCTCTGAACTATTCAAAAATTCCACTCCCGGTTCTCTACAACTAGTCAGAACCTACTGAATACCACCTCTGCATGGACCAGTGTTGTTCCAAAGACTGAGGGTTGGGAACAGGGGTGGGATTAAGCTGTTTCGGACCGGTTTGGGCAAACCAGTAGTTTTGGCAATTAGTTGGCCCCATCCACCCGCCTCTACCATAGTCTGTCCTTTATTTCCATGTTTTGCAGCCTAGCTGATTTGCGCAGAACAGAGGATTGCCACACCTCAGCTGTTTCACTCACCGGAGCTGAAGGTAAGTTTTACAGCCCAAAATGGGCAGTTTCCAAATGCTGTACACAGGCACTCACCAAACCAGTTGTCACACCAATTAAATCCTACCCCTGGTTGGGGACCCCTGCTCTAGATGACTAGACCTCTATATTAAGAACGTTAATATAATTCTCTAAGGGTTAAACATTTGAATTTGCTATTAAGGATGTGCTCTGGACTTGACTGGATTACAAGTATGTTTTATTACAGCTATAAGATCAATAGTCAGAAACAGATAAAAGAAATTAGTACAATTCTTCAACCACATGGAGAAATGGATGGTGTACATAAGAAAGGCAAAACTGAGGAACCTGGGAAGAATAATGGTCAGAAAAGAGAAAGAAATAAAAATTGTGTTCTTTGCCATCATGACATAAGATGAATGAAAGTCATCTGGGATTTCCTGTGGAGAAAGCAATAAAGGAGCATATGGCTCAAGGACTCTCTTGAACTGTCCATATGTGCTAGTATATTTTTGTAACACTTCAGCAGTAGTACAGCAGAGGGCAGTGTATCCTGTTTTGTTTACTAATTCTACAAGTAGTTCTATAGATTTCAAGACTAGTTTTTTTTTCCTTTAGATTTCTTGCTCTATTACATGAATCCTGAAAGAATATAACACTTAGGCTATCTATTCATCACATCATTAGTTGCAGTGGTAGACTTGACCTTATTCCCTTAAAAAAAAAAAAAGACATCATATTCGTTTAAAAAAGAAAAAGAAGAAAAAATGGGCTAAAGTAAATAAAGACTATTAAAAATCTTCAAAAATGGTTTGATGTATATCCATCTTTCTTTATCCAAGATGAAAGAAAGGAAGGAAGGAAGGAAGGAAGGAAGGAAGGAAGGAAGGAAGGAAGGAAGGAAGGAAGGAAGGAAGGAAGGAAGGAAGAAAGAAAGAAAGAAAGAAAGAAAGAAAGAAAGAAAGAAAGAAAGAAAGAAAGAAAGAAAGAAAGAAAGAAAGAAAGAAAGAATTTAAATGCAAAATTAAGTAAAGCAATTACTCAACCAGCCAGATTCATTTTCTGCAGAAAGCTTAAAACTAGGCTGGAAAACATTTGGCCATTAATGCAGATCTTTCAATAGGAGCTGTTAGATTATTTTATCATTTTATTTTATTTTTGATTTAGATTTCACATTTCCACCAAGGGCTCAAGGCAGCTTTCATGGTGACTTCTTTTCATTTTATTTTCACAATAACTTGTCAAACTGGGTTGCAAAAATGTGTCTATTTCAAAGTGAGTTTCAATGGCTGAGAGTGGGGAACTCATTTTAACCACTATACCACAGTGATCTTCTGATATTTTATGTAATCTTTTACACAACTGAAGTTGTATCTGAAACTATCAAGAGTTGTATCTTCAGAGATTACTTAAGTAATCCAAGTTGTAGTCCAAGTAAGATGTGGGTAATTATCTCAAGAGCTGATTTGCCCAGGACCCATTGAATTTGGAAAACTAAACCTGTTTATTTAAATACATTTCTTGCCATAAAAACCACATCTAGCGCAGGATCAAAATATGTTCAGTTTTTCTATCACCCTGAACCTTAATCCCTAAAAAAACCTATACTATCTTTTAAAACTTTTCCCACATGTTAATTAACATTCAACATGCTTCTTTTCTTTTGTAGTTTCATTGGGATCATTATTATAACTACGCAACAGTGAGAACCAGGTTGCTCTATGCAAAGTTTTTAAGCAAAAAATATTTTAGTTTTGAAAAACAGTCCCCTATACAGGTAATCCTCCGCATACAACCACAATTGATCTCAAAATCCCTGTTGCTAAGTAGTACATTTGTTAAGTAAGCTTTTGCCCATTTTATGGACTTTCTTGCCAAAGTTGTTAAGTGAATCAAAGCACTTGTTAATTCAGTAACACTGTTGTTAAGTGAATCTTACTTCCCCATTGACTTTACTTATCAGAAGGTTGCAAAAGTTAATTACATGACTCCAGGACACTGCAACCATAATAACTATGAGTCAGTTGCCAAGCTTCTGAATTTCGTTCATGTGACTTGGGGGGGGGGGCGGCAATGGTCTTCGGAAAAATAATCATAAGTCACTTTTTTCAGTGCTTTTGTAAATTTGAATGGTGACTAAATGAACTGTTATAAGTCAAGGACTTCCTGTACAGTAGCATAAGGAAGAACTGGAGCACTTCTGGCAGAATATAAATAGCAGGTGGAATCACCTAACCTAACCTTGAATAAAATGGGAGACCCCCAGAAAATCCCAGGATTCTTACGACATTGAAATCAAAAAATAGCATCCCATAAAAAGACAATGGCAAGCCACAAAAGCAACCAGGACTCACCAGGAGTGAAGCATAACTTAAAAAAAAATAACTTCATGAAATTAGATACCTGATTATTATGGTAATGAAGAAGCAGAATTCACTGAGATTTATAATTATATTTCAATGAAGCAAAAAAGAACCTATACACAGAGATATACAAATAAACCAAATCAAGTTAACTAACATAGAACATACAGCAAATAACAAACACAAGAGGAAGTTGTTGTTTTCTTGTCCCTAACTTTACAGGGCTGAAGCAAATGGTACTAAATCTTCAGTACTTTTTAGAAATGCCAGGATTAGTTATAAATCCCTCCATTGAAGAGAGAAAGTATTAATTACACCATACCCAGATGCTGATAGAACGATTACCCTTTGCCAGAGGTTACTGTACACCCAATTAAAGTTTTTGTTGGACACAGTCAAGATCATGAGTGCAAACACTTTTTTTAAAAAAATTTAAAACATGATCCATAAATAATGTGAGGGAAATAACCATATATTCATTCATAGAGTCATTAGAAAGCAAGGAACTTGATATATTTCCATTATATATGAACAATAAGCTTCAGCTGAATCCTGACAATGCTGAATGGCTTTGAGTTTTGAGGCAGCTGGGACTAGGACTAGGACTATGCCATCTCTAGTGGCCCAAATAGACCTGATATGCAAATCTAGAGGGTCTCTAGATTCACAAGTCCTGTTTGGAAAACAGATATCAGTTGTGGCTGGGCACAGGAGAGGGCATTGCACAGGTTTGTATTGTGTGTCAGTTGCATCCATTCCTAGATCAGGAGGTTACAGATACTCCTGCCCTAGTCATCTCCAGATTGGACTACTACAATATGCTTTGCATGGAGAGTGTCTGGAAGCTTCAACTGGGCAGAATGCAATACATGGGCAGTTAGTGTGACCCCCAACATTCCATATTATTCCTCTGCTCTGTGAGCTGCATTGGCTGCCAATTTACTTCTGGGTCCAATTCAAGGTGTTGGTTTTTCAACCTTGTAATTCTTTGTGACATAGGATCAGGTTATCTGAGGAACTACCTGTCACCAAGTTCATCCTGGGATGATAGATGCTATGGAACTCCACCCTATGATCTCTCCCCAAAGTCAGATTAGCAATATCCCTGTTAAGGTTCCAGAAATCCCTCAAGTTACGGCCATAAAAAGTTAATAAATAAACAAATACATTTGATCAAATGCAGCCACAGTATAGATAAACATTTCCTTTTTTTAGGGTGCTTTACAGAAACTATTACTTTTAATAATATTAACATTTAGATTAACATTTGTCTATCTTATTTCCATAATATCATATACAGTAATTCTAATCACCAAATCCCCACATCAACTTTTCATTTCTTTCAGTTTTTTGCAGCAAATACAAAAATGGTTTCCAAATAAAAATGAAATTTCTGTCTTTTTTTTTTTTCCATTAGGGTTCTCAATTTTACCATCTCTTCCAGTTCCACTAGCTTCACTATCATTCTTCCACTGTTAGGGTTTGTAAATCCTTGTACCTTTGAGCATATAGAAGTCTCATTCCATTGCTATATATAAAAACAAAGTTCTGTAAGATGCCTCTATCTTTTTACCCATTAAGCCCCAAAGAAAGACCTCTGATTTCATTCACTTTTAAAATTTTCTGCATTAAAATGTATATTTGGTCTATTATTTTCTAGTTTTGGTATATGTCCACCAAAAATGAAAAAAATGTTCCCTCCATTAGATTATGTTTCCAACAAATTTTTAAAATTCTCTTAAACATTTTTGATCATTTATCTGGGGGTCATATACCAACAATACATCATTTTATAAAAGATTTCTTTAAGATTATAATTCAACGTAAATTTCAACTATTTTCCTCATATTAGCCTAACTGTATATTATATCTGCTTTTTTGTCCATTTTATCATACAATCTTTTAACTGTTTCTTCCTCTATTTCCATTTTCAAAAAAAGTTTATACATCTTAGCAATAATGTGATCATTATTTATACAGAGCTATATATCAATTTCAGTTTTACCTTTTTCAAATTCATAATTCTTCTTATTCAACTTAAATCTTTCCATTAGCTGAGCATAAGGAAACCAATGGCATGTAAAACTTTCCACCTCAGAATTTTTTTTTCTTTTTAAGTTATACTGTCCTAGAGAAATATTCAGCAAGTCAGAATAAGTTAACCATTTTTGTTTAACTAATATTTCCCATCTAAAAAGATTTTTCAGGGTGACAGTCATAAAAGAATTTTAGGAGACAATTTTGCTGGTTTTCTATTTTGTGTAAGAAGCTTTCTAATATAGCATCTCCCAGGCATTGCATTAAAATTGCACACAAACACAGGCAGCACACAAATGTATAGCTTTATACTATATCATGCTTTTGCACAGTCATTTTTTCTCATTGATGTATTATGATATCAGAAGAATGTTCTTCTCTCTTCTCCACCAAGATGATTAGTGTTGCGAGAGGACGAGAACAAAGTCCAGCATTTAAAAGAAGGAATTGGCTTTAATAAATTCTAAAGAATGTTTCTGTGACTTGCCCTATGGCAATAGGATTGTCTTAGTATTGTCTCCAATAATTTGAATCATGGACCACAAACAATTCTCTTTTCCTCTCAGGCAGTTCTTACTACTGAACCCGGGCATTTGGTTTTGTTTTGTTTTGTTGTTTGTTTGTTTGTTTTTGTAGTCTAATAAAGACATGGATGCCACTTTAAAAATAAAATTGCTGGAAAGTAGTAAGTACAAGAGAATCTGGCTCTAGATCATTCAATTATTCATCAGAAGAGGTCTCAAGTTGCAGTGGAATTATTTTGGCACCTTTATCTTCACAACATTAAGAAATCAGGAATTAATTTACACTCTTAGAAGGTCTTCTCACTAGGCTGTTAGAATTTAGATTGGACATCTGTCTGGAATGGTGCAGGGTTTCCTGTTTGGACTAGAAGTCCTCCAAGATCCCTTCCCACTCTGTTATTCTGTTATCACTTGAATCACTGTGATCCCCTTAGTAGGAAATATGTGGGTTTTTCTTACTCTTTATGGGTCAGCAGCTAGCAAATAAGGTGAAGGACTTTTGAGGTTGTGGGTGATGAGCCAAGATAAACAGATATACTGACCATATTTGGTACCTTAGAAAGAGTTAAATAGCGGGTGAATCATTAAAGAGAATGAGAAGTAGCACCCCCCATTCTTAGTCTGAATCCACCAAATAACAATCTTCTTTACAAAGATTGTCATTTGATTTCAGCAAAAAATATTCAGGGCAAATCACAACATAAATATAAGAAGGAATGGCATGAATGAAAGTAATTTTTTCCAATTAATTTATAGAAAAACCTGCTTCAAAAATCAACTACAATAGCAATTAGAAATTATCAAAAACAAAACCCCACCCCAATGGCAAAACTTTCAAAAAAAAAATCCATATAGTAGAAAAATTCAAAGAAACATGTTGGCCTGAGAGAATAAATGGAATTTTGCATGGCATCAAAACAGAAACTTTCTATGACAGCTCTCAAACCTGAAAAAATAATCAATGTCTAATCTTTACTGACTGTTGAAAACTCTCTAGAATTTTAGGGAAAATATACTTCCTTATCTGAAAATTCCTTGATTCATACCTGGAAATGTTGCTTGTAAAGGAAGTTACAGTTCTTTCTTGGAGGAAAATACCAGCAAAATAATCTACTTGCTCTTTCTGACTAAATTTCTCTCTGTTTCTCTACTTACTCAGTTCAATTTGTAAATAATCTTCTTGTTACAAACAATAAATCTAGTTGTCATCTGTTTGCAATCTGGCTGTTAACTCCAAAGCAGCCTTCAAGAAAGTTTAATCTCAAATATTACTCCCCTGAAATCCACAAGTTAGCAAGAGCCCTGTTCCAACTCATCCCAATTATTTGAACTGCCGATAAAGTAAGTCACTCTAGCACTCAATCCTAATTGAATGACATGGCTTGTTTGTTGTCAGTGGACTTGGTCTGTAAACTAGCATAGCAGTCCTGCCATGTGTAAGACAAATAATGTCCTGTGCCAGCTGAAATGTATTACTTGACTTTTTTCACTGTGTGACCAATATAAATTGAACTTGTTCACTTGATTAACATTTTATTTAGCTTTGTTACCCTATAGCCAAGTTTACAGGGTGATAAATATGACCTAAATTCAGCTCTATCCAATAAAAAGCAAAGAATAGCTCCACAAAGACAACAGCAACAAATATCGGAGAAATTGAACAAGTCAGTGAGAATTAAAACTGCTCTGAGCCACAACTTTAATACATAGCAGGGCTATGCATCTTTCAGAAATTAATAAGATCTGGGAGACTAAAATATAATAAAATATGTTTGCCTGGTTCTAAATATATATTTGTAAATATAATATATGTTTCTGTCTTCTTTTATAAGACAAATTTCCAGTCTGAAAAATACTCAAAATGTTAGATCAAGGATGTGAGATTATTTTTATTGTATAACTTTTTGTCCAACTTTATTTTTTTCCTTTTCTGTAACAAAACCCTTCATATATTAGAGTTATGTGAGTTCTTTACAGAAGATACTTCTTTTCAGTATTTTCATGCTTGACTCTGTCACCACCTGACCTGAAGTGGTTGTAAAATTATCAAAAGTGAACCCAAAGGTGCGTTTTTCAAGAAGCAATTGGACTTTCTGTTTTTTCTTTGAAGACATTTCACTTCTCATCCAAGAAGCTTCTTCAGCTTAGAGCTTCTAAGAAGATTCTCAGATAAGAAGCGAAACATCTTTAAAGGAAAAACAGAAAGTCCACTTGCCTCTTGAAAAAGCCCCATTGGGACAACCATGACCTGGATGACTGAGAATCTCCATAGATATCAAAAGTGAATCAGTCTCAGTGAAGAACACTACTGTGAGCATGGAAAACATTTTTTTTACTATTAAAGAAAAGAGAAGGATGGAATTTCCAGCATTCTATGTTTTAAAAAATAAAAATTTTTAAAAGAGGAAAAGAAGTACACAAACTCCACTTTGTTCCTACTAGTATTCATTCAACCATGGATCTAGTAAAAGAGATATATGAGGAGGGGAAATCATAAAATTTGTGATAGAGTCCTTTTCTATCCCAAGGTATTCCTCAAAAAACAAATCACATAATTTTTACTTCATTCTCAAATTAGAGGATATTATTGGAAAAGGCTATTTATAACGAGAAATTTCTTTTAGTATTATTAATCAGCACATATCACATCTAACATCAGAACCATCATTTAAAAAGCACAACAAAGTCTTTATTTTGGAAGACCCTTTAGACACAGCTTTAAAACTATTGGAAAAGATAGAGAAGTATGGTGAGATGGCTGGTTTAAAAATAAATAAAGACAAAACAAAGATTCTGACAAAAAAACATGTTATTAAGACAAAGAGAAGAGCTGGCAGATTTATTGAAAATTCAAGTTACGAACAAAGTTAAATATTTGGGGATATATTTGACGTCAAGATGTACTACACTGAAAGAGAATAACTATATTAAGCTTAAACAGCAGATAGCATCCGACCTGAAAAAATGGGAAAACCTACAATTGTCATTGATAGGTAGAATTTCAACAATCAAGATGAATATTTTACCCAGAATTTTATATTTGTTCCAAACAATACAATTAGGTTAAGTAAGGATTACTTCGAAGAATTAAATAAAATTGTGTTGAAGTATATATGGCAAGGCAAGAAAGCGAGAATAAAATTAAAACTTTTACAGGATGCTAGAATTAGAGGAGGATTTGGCATTCCTAATTGGGAGCTGTATTATCAAGCTGCAAACTTAATGTGGGTTAAAGAATGGATAACGTTAAGAAAGACTAGATTGTTGACATTAGAAGATCATGATTTATTATTGGGTTGGCATGCTTTTTTATGGTATAAGGGAACTAAATCACAGGGTTATCTTAGAAGGCATTATATACGGGATTCGTTATGGTTGAATTGGGAGAAAATTAAGAAACAATGTTATTTGAAAATTCCAGTTTGGTTATCAACTATTGAAGCTTTTTTGTATCCTATAACTTATAAGAAGGAACAAACAGTTAGATATGGGGAAATATTGGATGAAAGGGGTGAACTTAAAACGATGCAAAATTTAGAAGAACAAGGTATAAAGATGAATTGGTTTTCATATGCACAAATACATGCAAGGTATCTTAAAGATTCTAAAATAGAAGGATTTTATGATAAATTGACTGATTTAGATAGGATTTTGACAGGTACTGATGAAAAAGTGATTAAAAAACTATATAGTTATTTGTTGGAAATTAAATTAGAGGAAGAACAAGTTAAAGAAACAATGATTGCTTGGGGGAAGAATTTTGGATATGGGATTGATTTAGAGAAATGGCAAAAATTGTGGTCACAAAATTATAAAATGACAATGTCAACAGCATATAAAGAAAATTTGTATAAGATGTTTTACAGGTGGCACTTTCCCTCGACAAGAATAGCAAGAATGTTCAAGAATAAATCTGAAAAGTGCTGGAAATGTCATCAGATACCTGGCTCATATTACCATATGTGGTGGACTTGTGAGGAGGCCAGGAAATACTGGACTAGAATTCGCATATGGCTGGAAAAAATGTCAAAGAAACACATAGATTTGAAACCAGAGATTTTTTTATTGGGAATCGTACCTGATATATAGAATAAAAATTTAAAGTATTTGATTGTAAATGTATTAACAGCAGCTAGGATTGTATTTGCTAAACATTGGAAGAGTGAGAAAATACCATTAGAGGAAGAAATTATTAAGAAAACATTGGAATGTGCTGAAATGAGTAGACTGACATGTGAAATTAGAGAACAAGAAGATAAACAATTTTATGAAGTTTGGGATCTCTTTTATCAATGGTTAGATAATACAATATAATAATAGAATATTTAGAAATTTAGGAAATAATGAATATATAATTTTTCTTGGTTTTGATAATTTTTAAGAATATTTTATTAAGATAGTTTTGGTATGATTCTATGATTTGTTATAAAATAATTTAATTTAATTATAGTTATCTCACTTAAATATGAATTAGTAAAATTATAGTCAAATGATTGTTCAATAATGATATTGGGATATTTTATTGATGATTGATAATGTGAGTTATTATGTAATATAATTATTTTGATGACTATGAAATGGATGCACAAAAGGGAGTAGTAAACCAACCGATACACTGTAAATTTATGAAGAATGATATATTTTTTTTATTTATTTTTTTTATTTTATTTTTTTTGTTATGTTTTATGTCTTATATGTTTTTTGTCTGTTGTTAAAATCAATAAAACTTTTACCAAAAAAAAAAGCACAACAAAGAATGTTCTTCCTGCGTCAACTCAGAAAAACTGCCCCAGGAGTTGTTGATACAGAGAAAGTATTGAGTCTATCATTTATGCTTCTATAACTGACTGACAAGACAGGTACAGACCTCAATGGATAGTTAGGACTACAGAAAAAAACATTGCAACCAACCTTCCTTCTATTAAGGATCTGTATTCTGCATGAGCTGGAAAGAAGGCTGAAAAAATATCTACAGATCCCTCACATTCTAGACATAAACTCGCCAGGATGCTGCTAATGGGCATTGCATGCCAAAACAGCTAAATACAGAGGAAGCTTTTTCCCTCGTGCCTTCACTCTGCTGGACACCTAATTCCCACAGTATTGTATCATGTCTAAGGGTATTTACCCATTATCCTTTTCATTTTTTCTGACACCTTCTCTTATTGGTATCATTATTATGATTATTATTACTCTTGTTTTGCATGTACACCAAGAGCTTATGCACTGGAGACAAATTCTTTGGCTGTGAAATCAAACATCACCAAATTATCCTATCCTATCCTATCAGTGATGGGATTCAAAAAAATTTACTGTTTCTGTGGGCGTGGCTTGGTGGCTGTGGCAGGGGAAGGATATTATAAAATCCAATCAGAGGTGGTATTTGCCGGTTCTCCAAACTACTCAAAATTTCCACTACCAGTTCTCCAGAACTGGTCAGAACCTGCTGAAAACCACCTCTGTATCCTATCCTATTCAATTCCATTTCATTCCATTCTTTTTTATGCAGAAAAGTGGAGACTAAAAAGAAAAAGCCAAATGCAAGAAGCCTGAACCTAGTATGAGAGCAAAGAGCAAGAAAGAAAATGCATGAATTCATCCTCTGTAGTCAGAACGGAAGGTTTTAAATTTGTATAAAAAGGCAAATGCAGGGAGAAAGGGGCAATTGTTCAGTTTTGTTTTGTTTTTGTTTTTGTTTTGAAATGATAAAGGAAACAAAGGAAAAAAATGAGAAGAGATTTTTAAGGTGGAAAGGACTTTTAGGACATAGCAGAGGAATAATTGAAACACACACTGTATTTCTGTATTTAGATAGAAAGGTAGTCAAATAGTATCACTTAAAATCAGGCTATGAATCCATAGCCATCAAAAATGAATGCAAAAATTCTCAGAAAAGGAACAGCTCAGTAACTATAGAGCTGGACTGTCAAACTTGTGGCCCACGGACAGGATGCATCACATGCTGGCCATGCCAATGCCTAGTTTAGCGAAGGGAGGGGAAGTCATGATCCGTCATGTCACCATGATGACGTGAGTTTGACACCCCTGCTATAGAGTAATATATTTAAGAAATTAATACAGAACAGTTTTTGAATGACAAGAATAAATCTTGAATACAAAGCTGAGCCACACTTGTAGAAAGGCAATTATGCTACAATAGTTCATTCTTGGTCCCTCTTAAATGCTTTCTTCATCTGGTTAAGCTAGTGAAGCATCCATCCAGAATTCATTAGGCAGGACACTGATGTGCTAGGACACTGATGTGCAACATTTCTTCATTTCTCTCTTAATATTTTATTTTTAAAAAAATGAGATACAGTGCATCTATAAGGCAGTACTTGATCGTATAAGGAGTATATATATTTTTAAAAATTTTAATGCAAAAGGCATATGAACATATAGAAAAAACATATACAAAAGGTGCTGTATTTAAATAAACCATTAAACCAATACTATGAAGAAAATATCCATCATTCTGTTTAATACATTAGTTCATAAACAGAAACTGAGCATATATCCTTACCCCAAAAGTATAAATGCAGACTAATTTTGTCTTTGAATAAATATCTTCTTTGTTTTCCCTCCATGAACAATATAACTATCATTGTTGGAAACTTTGGCATATAATTCAAGACACAGTTGTATCTTTAGACAAGAGTGAATTTTGTAACGCCTTAATAATTTTGTGACTATCAAGGCAAAATGAAACATTAATTGACTAAGCCCCTATTATTTAAGTGTTCTTCATCCATATTACACTTTCAGTATAACTGAGTGGTACAATCACTTTTTAAATAGTCTCTGAAGAGGCCAGTAGGCATGAAAAAGAAGGTTTTGTTGTATTACAGTATTTGTTGCATCTCAAGATCATAGGTATTACTATGAATATACCCTTTTGCCACTAATCTAATTGTAGAGGGTATTCTAGCTGTTTTTTCAAAAATCCTTGAAAATTGCTATTATTTCCCTTTCCATTAAGCTATCCAAGGAGGATTTGCTTTGTATTTTATCACTTTACTCTCTCTCTCTAATTCTCTCTCTGTGTGTGTGTGTGTGTCTTTCACCCATACATACACGCATTCACTCATACAAACGTGATGAGAGGGGGAGGGAGGGAGGGATAAGAGATTTGTTTTTATTAAACCTACATGCTATATGTAAGCTTAATAAAAGCTAAAATCGAAGGGGTCAAGCTCAGTTTTATAAGGTTATTGCTTCATGGTTAGGGCAACAAAATGAACTTAATTCTAGCCATGAGATATAATATTTACTATCGTTATTTACTATATATATCCGACTTTAAGAATTATTGTTATTTAGGTATTCACCTAAGTGGATAAGAGAAAAGAGAGACCATATTAAAAATGCAGAGTACTATTGAACTTCTACAACAGTAATTGTTAAATCTTTAGTTGATGGCTCGTTTTTGTTGGATAAACATTCTGAATTTGTACATGAAACATTGATTCAGAAGTACTGCAAAGACTACAAGTGGAAGATCCTAAAACATTACAACTCATGGTCATCCACTCAAAATAAATGTGAAGAAATTCCTTACATTATACATTATTAAACTGTGGAATTCACTCAAAAGGTGGCAGGCCTTTGATTAGCACAGCAGCAGATAACAACTTGACTTTTTTTTACCCTGTTGCCATGCCTAGTGTCCTACTGACCACCCTCTTGATGGCTGTTTACAGCTTCTTGGAACACTGGGTGCATACTATAAAATTTTAAAAATACTATATAAATACACACAAAATATTGTCCTGTTTGCCAGCTTTCCTAGTGCCTCCAATTATTCAGTTTAACAGACAGAAAATGCCAGAAGAAATGGGCTATTTGCCATATCCAAGTCTTTTCTTATATTTTTAGGAAAAGGATATTATTAGTTTATTTTTTCTCATCTCTGTGGAAATTGGTAGCTACTAAGTAAACAATTCTATACAGAGAAGCAATAGTCTAATTTCCTGCCTGCTTGATTATGCCCCTCTTCTATTTTCTTTTCTTCTTGCCAGCAAGGAAGCTTTCTAAATTCTCAGCTGACACAGTCACCCCATCTGGTGATTATTTTATGAAGTCCAATTTAAGAGCATTTTACACTGGTGTTTGTAAATACATATTGCAAATGTTTCACTGTCATTTGAACATCTCTTTAAAAAATTTCTCTCTTACACTTTGTTTTCATTAAGCTTACTTTCCAGTTAGGTGTCTACATTCAATATATTTGCATTTAGCTCCAGTATTGATCTTTGCACACCACATGATATTTTATCTAGTTCATACCTTGCCACAAATGATTCCTTCAGTCTTAATTGCTTATGTGTCGTGCTAAACTTTGCAGCTCTCCGAGTTACTGGCAACTTGCCAACAGTATCAACATAAAAGTTTGCAAGTACAAATTGTGAAAAGCTTTGTCTGTGCTGTTTTAAATCTAAAATAACACTATAAATGAAAACTCAAGTTTCTCTTAAAAGGGGGAAAATGACTAACAAACCATTTTCTAATTAAAATAACATAAGAAAAAGAAAATACATGGCATTATTTTCTTGTGACTGAACTAATCGCACTATGCTAATGAGTCTGGAGGCTACTACTCTCTCCCCATGTGATAATCTTAATACTAGACTGAAATTGTTAGTTCAACATTTTTGAAGGATACTAAATTGAGAAACATGGGCATTCAAAAGGGAATTGCTATAATCTCACTTATCCCAAGTATCTTTTTTTAACAATAGTAGTTTGGTCTAGAGATTGAGGTACCAGGTTTAGAAACCAGGAAACTGTGAATTTTAGTCCTGCCTTAGTCATAAAACAGTTGGGGGAACCTTGGACCAGTCACTCCCTCTCTGCTTTAGGAAGGAAGCAAATCACTTCTGAGAAAACCTTGCCAAGAAAACTGCAGAGAATAATCCAGGCACTCACTAGGAGGCAACAAAGGCACACATACAAAAAAAAAAAAAAAAAAAACCCTGAAAGATTGTAAAAACAAGACAAAATGAACCTAGAGGAAACCCTTTCCTTTGATTTTAAGAGCAAACAATCCATATACTGTTTTATCCTCAACATTTAGATGTTGTTCTAAGAACCTTATATATTGTTCTTTATGTTAATATGAAAATTGTGATAGATATATAGGAGGCCTGTGCTGTGTTTGTACATTACTATGGTCACAATTCACGGTCATCCCCATCTTTAAAAAGGGAGACCCCATCCTAGTTGAAAATTACTGACCAATCTCTTTATGCTGCATCATCTGTAAAGTCATGGAATCAATTATTAACCAATTCATCATCCTCCACTTAGAAACAAACAACATACTCTCTAACAAACAAGTTGGTTTTAGGAAAAAACTATCATGTAATCTGCAAGTGTTACACCATAAAAACATATGGACTACACAACTTGATCAGGGCAAAGCAATAGATGCAATTTACATAGACTTCTGTAAAACCTTTGATTCAGTGGTACACAACAAACTACTCCTAAAATTAAAATCTTGCAGTATCTCTGGACACCTGCATAACTGGATAGAAGTATTCCTGTCAAAAAAACAACAAATGGCCAAATTGGGAGCATTCTATCAAATTCTGTACCTGTCAACAGTGGTGTTCCCCAAGGCAGTGCTCTGGGACCATGTTTTCATACTCTACATAAATGACCACTGTGATCATATCAAGAGTAACTGCCTTCTCTTCGCTAATGATGTAAAGCTATTCAACACCACAGACAATACTACTACCCTCCAAAAAGACCTTGACTATGTATCAGAATGGTCAAACAAATGGCAACTTCAAATCTCAACAAATAAATGCTCTGTCTTACATATTGGCAGAAAAAATCAGAAAATAAAATACAAGCTAAATAGTCAAGACCTTGTTTGAGGATCCAAACTTTGTCAAGGACCTTGGAGTACTCATCTCTAATGATCTAAGTGCTAGAGCCCACTGTAACTACAAAGTCAAAAAGGTGTTAAGAGATGTTAACCTAATCTTATGTAGCTTTTTCTCTGGTAATATTACACTAATAACTAGAGCATACAAAACATTTGCTGGACTAATATTCGAATACAGCTCATCAGTCTGGAACCCACATTATGTAGTTGATATTAACACAGTTGAGAAAGTCCAGAAATATTTCACAAGAAGAGTTCTCCACTCCTCTACTCGTTGCAGAATACTTTATGCCACCAGACTTGAAATTCTAGACCTAGAAAATCTAGAACTACACTGCCTTCGGTCCGATCTAAGTAAGGTATATAAAATCATACATTGCAATGTCCTACCAGTAAATGAATACTTCAGCTTCAACCATAACAACACAAGAGCAAACAATAGAAACAAACTCAAAGTTAATCGCACCAAACATGATTGCAGGAAATACGACTTCAGCAACAGAGTGGTCAATGTCTAGAATACTCTACCTGACTCTGTGGTTTTTTCCCCAAACCCCAAAAACTTTAACCTTAGACTATTGGCCTCACCCCTTTCCAAAGAGGTCTCTAGGGGGCGTGCATATGCGCATCAACCTGTCTACCGTCCCTGTCCTATTGTTTCTTTTATATTTTTTTTATTTGTCTTATATGTATCCATGTATTCATAACTATGTTTTTACTTATACCTATTATCTTGTAAGCAATTGACAAATACAAAATAAAATAAAATATAAAATAAAAAATTATGCTAAGCTGTGGTTTATGTTAACCAAGATACATCATGGACTGAATAATCCAATCCCAGTCTTGAAGGTGAACAGAGTAGTTTGATGATGTGAATACATGATTCCTGTGCTGTGTTTAACTCTTTTTCTGTTGCATTCCAATGTATTGTATAATGTGTCTGATCTGTCTGAATTCATATGGAATTGATCAACATATTCTTGTGTCTAAAATACTGTACTCTTATATTAGTTTACACTAGTCATGAGTCCTAGGAAATACACCTGCACATATCCCATTAAAAAGAGCTCTACTCATTTCAGCAGAGTTAAATTGGAAAATTTCTGGAAAGGGCACGTATAAAATATTGTACCACAATTCAGCTGTGACTGTTTCCTGACTTAACAATAATACAGTTACTAAAGAAGTGACACCTTCTATATTAATATGCTTCTCTGATTTAGAAATATAAATCCACTTCTGTATTTTCCCCATGAGTCATTTCCTCAGTTTCATTTATTTTCATCAGCCTCCAAATCTCTATTACATGCTGAGGTTTTCAAATTGCTATAGCTATTGTAGTTTTCTATATTATATGCTGAATATGTGTTAATGGAAGCCATTAATGGAGGAAGATGAGCATTTAAAATTGAAAGAAGTATTGATAACCTGTGCTATACTGGTGACATTACTCAAATAACCAAAAATGCAAAAAGATCTCCAAACTCTAGCAATAAAAGTCAAGAAGCATAGTGAAAAATTGGGATTCTAAACATAAAGAAGACCAAAATAATGAGAACTGGTACAACAATCAGCTTCTATCTTTTAGGATCAACAATAAAGAGTAAAGAACAAGCAATCAAGAAACAAACCAGAGACTAATACTTGGTAGAGCAGCCATGAAGCTTTCAAAAGGATATTCAAATGCCATGCCTACAAAGATCAGTACAGGGTAAGAAGTGGTATTCTCTGTGACATTCTATGAAAGTAAAAGTTGGATTTGACTTTCAATGTTGGAGAAAACTCCCAAGAGCACCATGGATAATTGTGATGGTATGCAAGTCTTCTTTCAGTATCTCAACATCATTCCCACATATTATCACATTAACCAACAAATGGATATTTGAATAAGAATCCTCTAGAGGGTCAAGTCACCAGGGTCAAATTATCCTAATTCAGGCACATTATTTAAAGCCCTGCCTCTTTAGACAAATTTCTAATGCTGGAAAAGTTGGAAGGGAAGACAAGAAGATGACCTGCAGCAAGGTAGAAGAATTCAATTGCAGAGGCAATGAGTGCACAATTAGAAGACCTGAAGGACAACGTTAGGATGATCATCATGGAGAAAGTCTTTCGATATGCTTTCCAAGATTTGACACTGACTTGATGGCAAATAATCAATCAATCAAGTCTTCTATATGTATATTTTAGTAAATGTAGACAGTATTAACCATTTTCCTTGCATGTGAAATTCTACGCTGTTAACATGCTCTGAAAGAAACGTTATTTCCATAACTGCAAGAAGAGCATTTATATTAGTCTAAATCTGATTCACATAATCTGAAACCAAATGCATCCAAGGAAAAAACCAACATAACACAAAGATCCCTCTACGTCATACATACACACAGGTAGGTACGTATGTTGTATTAGGATAGCACAATAAAAATGGGGGGGGGGATAAAACCCACCCCAATATTTTAAGAAATCTGATGTTTTTTGTTTATATTATATTCTTGTCCCAAAATTTTGGATTGTTAGGTTGACATCCCACAAGGGATCATTCCGAAACTGATGGTTTCATGGTGAAGAATAGCACAACAGTCCTATTTTCTATTTCTATTTTTCTAATGCTATCTATATAATAGGGTTAAGGCTGAAGTGGAGCTTGACCATGCTAATTACCCACATAATTGTTTCTAGTTAATCAAGAAAGCTCTGTGCCTTTTGAGTGTGTAAGAGAGGGAGGGAGGGAGAGAAAGAGAGGGTCAGTTAAGGATTTGGGATGAGTACTTGCTTTTTTTGAATATTAAGATCAGAAAAATAAACATAAGGCAGTTTTTATGCTAATTAAACTGAGTGACATCTGTCCTTGCTCTGATATGAATATAAGGATTGACTGGGAATGTGTTGGGTAGAAACTAAACTGGGACCATACCCACAGGCTTTTCCAACATACCATGGGATACAGCTGCCTGTGACCACATGATTTCTTTAATGAAGATTGTTTCTTTGAATGTGATCTCTACTGAACCCAAATAGTTTTGCCAAATTCAATAATTACTGCTAATAAACTCCCAACATTATTAGAAATACTTATATAGATTAATTCTGCATTGGTTCTGTAGTAACAGATGCTGAAAAGATTGGTGGAGTTCTGAAGCAAACAACCGAAAGCTTGGTCTTTATTCTCCTCAGACTTTCCTAATGATTCAGATTATAATGTATATTTTACTTGTTTACTTACCATCACTCATGACTGATTTGGTTTAAAAAGTGAGTTGTTTGCATTGGCTAATGGGAAAGCATCTGAGGATATCCTGGTTTGCCAGTGTGGAATGTATAAATGTCAGTTCATCTCACTGCGGAGTAATAAAGAAATGTAATTGATATAATATTGCTTTAGAGACTGAAAAGGACAAGGTACCTCTAAGTCAATGTTTATTGGCAAATGTAGCATTTTTATCTCCCCTAACTAGCCTAAACCTAAATCTGAACAGTGACATTTATAATTATTTTGAAATATACACACACACTTCAAGGTAAAAAAGAAAAATGAAATTCCAAATCATATTAATGTAAAAGACAGTTTTTGTACCCCTCATTTCCTAATCATTTAGTACTATAAAAACAGGAGTTATTGTTATATATATATATTTCTTATTTATTCTTTAGGATATGCTGAGTTCAGCTAAGTGGCTACTTGGGCAGAAAGGACTAAATATAATAAAAGGTTGAACGACCAGTTCACACGGGATATATAATACACACACAAAAATGAATATCTGTGGGGCTTCCAGAAATTTCTATGCTTCCTGAAAATTCTGAATTTATATTCCCAACATATTTAGATGGCAACAGGTTTTAAAAAATGGCCTATAATTGGACTGTCAAACTCATGGCCCATGAGCCGGATGTATCACATGCTGGCCACGCCCATGCCCTGTTTAGTAAAGGGGAAAAGTTGTGATATATCATGTGATGACGCCATGACAACACGACCCCTGGCTTATATGATTGTCATTGCATTACATTTCTTGTTCTGCAAATAACTATTAGATTTATTAATGGTAGTGATAAAGCTCACCTGCAGTCATTGGGGCTCAATATCAGTGTTCCTGACTAAAGCCTCAACTAAGAATCCAAGCTGTAGGCTTCAATTAAAGGTAATTTGGGGGGAAAATCTACAAAACTTTTCATTTCTATTGTGCTTTGTCCACAAGACCAAAAATTATTCTGTATTATCAGATTCCAGAATCTTAATCTTAATCTACAACAATTTTCTATTATCACAAAATCAAATATTTGTTGAGTATGAAGTATGCATTGTGTTTCCACATTGATTTACTGTTTATATTTTGGTGGTGATGATGACTTTTTTTCATTTTACTATTAATCACATGGAATGCAATATGAATAAAAAAGTAAGATATCAATTTAAATTATTACTATTACTAGAAAATCAAAATTTTATCACAATTTAATGAGAATAGATTTTGCCCAGTACTGGAAGAAAGTTATAATTCTGGCAATATTTGATTGGAATTTAAACTTGGAAAATATGCAGCAATGGCAAAATTTACAATATACAGTATATTCAAAATTGATTGGAAACATGTGGAAGAGGCCTTCCTCCTGCAGTATATAGACAATGACTAAAATGATGCTGATGATGATTCAAAAGAGAAGTTTCACCAAAATTAAGAAAGAATGTTTCCTGCACAAACAATGAATTGCAAATAAAATGGAAATATAATGATTTACAGCCTGGCTTCTAAGCATGTTATAAGCATTGTAAATAAACAGATGTATAAAGGGGAAACTCAGCTTTTTCCTTTTTCCCCCCTTATTTTTTGGTATTTAAATTATTGCCAAACTTGCTTTCTTAATTTATTTTTTTCCTTTTATCAATATATACAAAAACTGTAAATAACAACCGAATTGACAATTATTTAATTCTAACTAATCAGCTTAAAACAGAAACCTTTATAGTGGGATGAATACTTTGACACAATATGTAGGATTTTTTTTAAAAAAACTGCTATATTCAATTCCAGACGAAAAAGACAAATAATATAATAATGTAATTCTCCTGGTAAAACACTTTAAGACTCTACTGGATTTTTTAGTTACTGCAATGTGTGTTTGTGTGTGTGTGTGTTAGGGTCTTCCAAATATTAGTATGGGTTGACCATAATAACTCAACTGCTACAACTGTTCTTAAGTCATCTACCCATAAAGGCAAACAAAAGTCTGGTGATTTAATTAGCTATGCATTATCGTGGTGATTTATATGAATTATGTGATTGTGTCAGGTTAGAGTGTCCGAATGCATTGTATAACCATTGTTGGGTCCTCTAATCTTATGGCATGTGTTATGGACCAAGCCATCACATCAGTAACAACCCTAAATAGCTTTATGTTGCAGCAGGCTCATAATCCTGCACTTCTCATTGGCCCGCGAATAGCGAGTCATGATTGGTCGTTTCTGGCCAGTCCAATTGGCTGTTAACGGGCCTCTCTGATTTGACGCTTGTTAGAGCGGTAAACTCAAATCATTGGTTGTTTTGACAGCAGCCAGCTCTATAAAAGAGCTGCTGTTGCCCAAGTATTTGCTCTGTTCTTATTTCACAATAAAGAGTTGAAGTCACCGTTCGATGTCTCATCTCCGTTCCTTGCGCCCATGCTCAGGACTTAACACTGACGATGAGGATGGGATGCGGAGATGATAGAGTGACTAAGAACTCATCGAACAAGACAGAGCACGTGGCTGAAGAGCACACATAACAAACGGCAAAATGACCAGCGGCACCATACCACCCGCTCCATTTGACCCAGCAAACAAAGACTGGGACTCGTATATAGATCGTTCCCAGATGTTCCTAGAGACCAACAATTTAAAAGATACTATGCCTGGCAAGAAACGAGCAGTGTTTCTGACTCACTGCAGCCCCGCCATTTTCAAAATGGCTAAAGCACTTGCCAAACCAGTGGAAGTGAAGACCATAGATTGGGATTACCTTGCGCCAATCCTCTGGGCCCATTACGCACCTGCAGTACCTACACTGATACGAAGACACGAGTTTTACCAGAGGGACCAATGAAAGAACAAGAGCATTGGGGACTTCGTAGCTGACCTCCAGAACCTAGGAGGCCTCTGTGGTTTTGCAAACCTCGAGGAAGCCCTGAGAGACTGCATAGATCTGGGGTTAGATGACCACACTGTGCAGAGTAAACTCATGGCGAAAGGAGGCATCAGGCTTGCAGATGTCATCGCCGACGCTACTGCCGCAGAAGCAACCAGGAAGTCAGCCACTCGAATGCGCTGAGTGAACGCACCGCACCGCCAACTCGCTAATGATAGCCCGCTCTCCGCTGAGAAGCACACTATTACTGCCCACCACGAAGACCTCGAGTCATCCTCAGACAGTGAGGAAAAGGAGGTCAACCGGCTCCGCTCGGAACGAGAGCAAAGGAACCAGAGACTTCTGCACCAATGTGCTGGTTGCGGGGCAAACCACCCGCGATCAGACTGCAAATTCCTTGATGTACTCTGCTGTTCCTATGGGAAAAGAGGCCACATCGCGAAGGTCTGCAGAAGCAAGCAAGAGTCCAGTCCAAGCCGAAGGGATAACAACCTCTGTCGGGAGACAGGCAAACTACCTGGAAATCAGGACCACCTGAACCACCAATGAAACAACCACTACTACTACAGAAATTGAGCACCTGCCTCTTCAATGAGACGAGAAGAGGCACACCAAACTATTATTATCGGCCACGCTTCATCTCTAGATGCAAGAAAGATCCGCGTAAAGGTTACTATTGAGAATTGACCGTGTGTGATGGAAGTCGATTCGGGGTCATCCCTATCGATGGTATCCTGGAAAACTCTCAAACAGCTGATCCCTACCATCTGCCACCAGGACCTCAGCACTCAAAAAATCATCCTAAAAGACTACCAGGGAAACAGAATTCCATTTGTCGGTTCCAGCCACGTCCAAGTATCTTTTAAGGACTGCACAGCGACGCTTCCCCTGACTGTCGTCAATCGTGACCAACCCAGTTTGTTAGGGTTATAATGGTTCACTCCACTCAGGATTGAACTAGCCGGCATACACCAAACCGGAAGTGATGACTGGGAAGAGGCCCTCATCCAGGAATTCCAGGACGTGTTCACAGGAACATTAGGCAAGTACAAGGGGACCCCTATATCGTTTAATCTCAGCCTCAACGTAGCTCCCATTCGTCTTAAGCCTCGTCAGGTGCCTTTTGCCCTCAAGCCGAAGATCGACGAGCAGCTAGATAAACTAATAGCCCAGGGTGTGTTGGAACCAATTGACCATGTCCACTGGGAAACTCCAATAGTAACGCCCATGAAGCCAAATGGCTCGTTAAGAATTTGTGGGGATTACCGGGCCACCCTAAATCATGTTCTTCAACAGAGCGCTTACCCAGTACCAGTGGTCCAACACTTTCTTCACTCCCTGGGTGGTGGAAAAATATTTGCAAAATTGGACTTAGCTCAGGCGTACCAACAACTACCTGTAGATGCAATGACTGCAGAAGCCCAGACAATAGTTATACATAGAGGCGCCTTCAAGTGCAATAGACTCCAATTTGGAGTAAGCGTGGCGCCTGTCATTTTCCAAAGTTTGATGGAGAGACTATTACAAGGCATAAAAGGCATCGTGCCTTATTTTGACGATGTCTTAATATCTGCCCCTACTAAAGAGTTATTAGGACAACGACTCAGAAAGGTTCTTCAGAAATTTAAAGATGCTGGCTTGAAAGTAAAAAGGGACAAGTGTCAACTTTGTACGGAGAGAGTGGAGTTCCTAGGATACCTTCTCGACAGACAGGGAATCCACCCCACTGAAAAAAAAACTTACCGCAATCAAAAACACCCCGAGACCTAGGAATAAGACAGACCTCCAAGCCTTCCTGGGACTTATTAACTTTTATAACATCTTCTTGCCCCAGAAGGTGACCGTAGCCAAGCCCCAACATAGACTTCTCGACAAAAAGGCTTCCTGGGTCTGGGGACGGCGTGAAGAATGGGCATTCCACCTAGTAAAAGACCTCTTAACTTCCGATGCTGTATTGATACAATACAATGAGACTCTATGCTTAATGGTTACCTGTGAAGCCTCACCATTCAGAGTGGGAGCCATTTTAAGCCACGTCCTGCCAAATGGGAATGAGGCACCTATTGCGTTCTTTTCAAGAACTTTGTCTAAAACTGAAAGGAACTATAGCCAACTTGATAAAGAGGCTCTCGCTATTCTATCCACAATTAAACATTTCCATGAATATGTGTATGGGAGACCCTTTGCCATAATTACAGAACACAAGCCGCTACTTGGTATTTCGGTGGGAAACAAACCAACTTCCCACATCTTATCACCAAGAATGACACGTTGTTCGGAATTTTTAGCTGCCTACAATTACCGATTGCAACACTGCTCAGGGAAAGCCATTCCCCACACTGACGCTTTGAGCCACTCTCCACTACCAGACGTCATAGAGGACCCAGCTCCAACCTTAGCTGTATTGCAAATCAAAACCCTTAAATCGCCACCACTGACTGCTCAAGACATCGCCGCAGAAACAAAAAAGGACCCCCTCTTTGCACGAATCCTCAGCTGGGTGGAACGGGGTTGGCCGGACAGCACACCCAACAACATTTTCAAGCCATTCAGAAATCGACAGACAGAACTATTCTCCCAAAAGGGCTGCATCTTGTGGGGAGACAGAGTTGTAATCCCGGAGAAATTGCAACATAAAGTTTTAAAATGTTGCACGATGGACATCCAGGCATCGTGCGGATGAAGGCATTGGCCAGGAGTTACGCAAGGTGTCCTGAGTTAGACAAACAAATAGAGACCTGCGTAGCAAAGTGCAGCAAATGCCAGGAGACTCGCTCTACTCCTCCAAAAACTCCCCCAACTCAGTGGGAAACGCCTCAAGGTCCTTGGTCCCATATCCACATCAATTTTGCGGGACCCACAAGAGGACACACTTTCCTCCTAATAGTGGATGCCTATTCTAACTGGCTTGAGGTCCACAAGATGAAAAGCACCACCACAGAGGCGGTCACTAAAAAACTGAATAAGCTATTCCCTTCCCACGGATTTCCAGATGTCCTGGTCTCCGATAATGGCCCCCAATTCACTGCCCTGCCATTCGAACAGTACCTAGCAGACCGGGGCATCCGCCATGCCTTAACATCGCTAGCTCACCCTGCAGCCAATGGTAGGGCTGAACAAATGGTTCAATTTGTAAAAAAGACCTTACACAAAATGGACCCTGGTGACATTGACGACAAAATAACCCGGATGCTTCTCCTCCAACACATAACCCCAAGCAGCACCACAAACAGATCCCCAGCTGAACTCCTGATGGGCCGAAAACTTCACTCGCATCTCAATCGCCTCCACCCTAAGTCCACGCCTGAACAACCCCCAGAATCCAGCAGCAAGTGTCGATCATTCCAGGAAGGTGACCCCGTGTTTGCGAAAAACTTCTCGGGCGACCCATTGTGGATCCCTGCTACCATAACGCAACTTACGGGACCCCAATCCTGTCGTCTACAAACTGCAGATGGTAAAATGTGGAAGCGCCACATAGACCAACTCCGTTCCAGACCAGCACCTATTCCCATCTCAGCCCCTGAATCTCGAACTGGGGGGGAAGGAACATCGAGGAGGCCGCAAAAGAAATAACAGATGACTTAACATTCGAAACCCAGCAGTCTACACAACCAACCAGGGGATACTCACCGCCAGATGGAGAACGGAGCTGGGGAGTGGCCTCGCCACGTGACAGCACTGCAATGGAAACAGATCCAGGGAACCCGGAAGACAGCACTGGCGAAAGCAGAGAAAACAGCCCAGAGCCATTCGACGGAACAGCAGGACCGTTTTCGCCATCCAGCTCAGCTAGCAGCCCACCGGAACCAGAGCCAGGACAGAAACTGGTGGAACAGCGCAGATCAAGCAGACAGGTGAAGCAACCTGCCTATTTACAAGAATACATCACCCCACCCCTCAGACGGAACCTAGGGGGAGGGGTGTTATGGACCAAGCCATCGCATCAGTAACAACCCTAAATAGCTTTATGTTGCAGCAGGCTCGTAATCCTGCACTTCTCATTGGTCCACTAATAGCGAGTCGTGATTGGTCATTTCTGGCCAGTCCGATTGGCTGTTAACGGGCCTCTCTGATTGGATGCTTGTTAGAGCGGTAAACTCAAATCATTGGTTGTTTTGACAGCAGCCAGCTCTATAAAAGAGCTGCTGCTTTCCAAGTATTTGCTCTGTTCTTATTTCACAATAAAGAGTTGAAGTCATCATTTGATGTCTCGTCTCTGTTCCTTGCGCCCATGCTCAGGACTTATATACCTTTTGCTTTGTTGAAGATTTTCATTTAACTTGCTCAATTCTTACTTCTTCTATCATGGTAAGAATATACAGTATGAGAGAGTTTTATGTCGACATTTCTAAAAAAGGTTGATGATATCTCATTCCAGATAAGCATGTTTTCTGTCATATTTCTCCTGCCATGTAGTACCTAGAGATGTGGAAATCCTGTTAATTGAAAATATGAGAGATGATAGCACTGCTATAAGATTAAGATTGGCTTGAAGAAGGGATGAGCCATTTTGCAATCTAGAGCAGAACAGCCCAGCTGTTTTATAGAAAATTCCACCAAAACTCTAGGTGACAGCACATAACTAAAACTATCATTTCATACTTTGGGACCATTAATAAGAAAAATTAGAGTCTGTGAATTTAGATCATGTGGTTCAATGTTCAAAATAAAGTATTTCTCAAAATGAATTTTATAAATTGTTCTACATTTGCCATAATGTATCTTGATTACTTCAGTGTAGATTCAGAACTGGTGAACATAGCTATTATTTTTAATGACCCCCTTCAAAAATCTGACATTAGTGTTTGTTTATTCTTCAAGCCTGTTTCATATAGTATTGGTTGTTCTTAAATATCAGATTGTGCCAACATTTGATAACATATTGCTGAGGAACATGAGACTAAGGACCTAGACATATTTGTGATCTGGTTTTCAATGCTCAGTTTGTATGCTTTGCTTAATTAGAGAGACACTGAGCAGAAAAAACAGGATGAACATCAATGTGGTCTATCTCAAATATATTTCCTTTCTAGGCGCAGAATATATTTAATGCTTAATATGGCACATTTCAGCTTGGTCACAATAAATCAGGGTAATAAAGTAGCTTTCAGAGGATTTTGTTTTGGATCTAGAAATCTGAATTAATAATCTCAAAAATATTTCATTTGCATGAGATGCTATAAATTATTTTACAAAAATGTGAGCTTGCATTTCAGTCATAGAAACAGAATGAAGAATCTTCCTTCTCTCGATCCAAATCAAAGTGTTATGGAATATAAAGATTTAACTAGATATTGTAGAAGATACGTACACACACACTTATGCATGTATAACAAAATATTAGAATGAATCTGTATTTTTATTATTTTAGGTCAATACATTACTTATGGAAACAGATAAATGACTACAATTCCAGCTGACTTATTATTAAATGTTGCAGAGAGCAGAGAAACTTTTTTATTTGAAAAGAATTTTATTAATTTTCTACAAACAAATAAGACAAACAAAACATTAAAACATCAACTCTCTTATGTACACACAGTGTGTCAGTTGGTTCATCAGTTTTGTGCATTAATTTTGTAGTCTCAATTACAATTATGTTACATAACAACTCATATTGTCAATCCAAACTTATATATCCTAATATCGCTTTTAAAAAATCATTTGACTATACTTTTAATCATTCATGCTTTTTGAGATAACAATACTTTAAATAGTTTATTCTAAAACAAATCATATAATCATACCAAATCTATCCTAAAAACACTTTATAAATATAATGTCAAATAACAAAGACGAAAGAAAAAATAAAGATATTCCTTGCTGTCTAACATTCTAAATATTCTATTATCGTATTTTGTCATCTAGCCATTGATAAAAAAGACCCCAAATTTCATAAAATTGTTTATCCTCTTGCTCTCTAATTTCAAATGTCAATCTACTCATCTCAGCACATTCCAATATTTTCTTAATAATTTCTTCCTCTGATGGTATTTTCTCACTCTTCCAATTTTTAGCAAATACAATCCTAGCCGCTGTTATTATATTTACAATCAGATATTTCAAGCATTTAGTGTATGTATCTGGTAAGATTCCCAATAAAAAGAACTCCGGTTTCAAATCTATACGTTTTTTTGTCATTTTTTCCAACCACATGCGAATTTTAGTCCAATATTTTTTAGCATCCTCACAGGTCCACCACATATGGTAATATGAGCCAGGTATCTGATGATATTTCCAGCATTTTTCAGATTTGTTCTTAAACATTCTTGCTATTCTTGTTGGGGGAAAGTGCCACCTGTAAAACATCTTATACAAATTTTCTTTATATGCTGTTGACATTGTCATTTTATAATTTTGAGACCACAATTTTTGCCATTTCTCTAAATCAATCCCATATCCAAAATTCTTCCCCCAAACAATCATCGTTTCTTTAACTTGTTCTTCCTCTAATGTAATTCCCAGAAAATAACCATATAACTTTTTAATCACCTTCTCATCAGTACTCATCAAGATCTTATCTAGATCAGTCTGCTTATCATAGAATCCCTCCATTTTAGAATCTTCATCATATCTTGAATGTATTTGCGCATATGAAAACCAATTTATCTTTATACTTTGTTCCTCTAATTTTTGAATCGATTTAAGTTCACCCTTTTCATCCAATATTTCCCCATATCTAACTGTTTGTTCCTTCTTATAAATTATAGGATAGGAAAATGCTTCAATAGTCGATAACCAAACTGGAATTTTCAAATAACATTGTCTTTTTATCTTCTCCCAGTTTAACCACAAAGACTCCCGTATATAATGTCTTCTAAAGTAACCCTGTGTTTTAGTTCCCTTATACCATAAAAAAGCATGCCAGCCCAGTAATAAATCATGACCTTCTAGTGTCAACAATCTAGTCTTTCTTAATGTTATCCATTCCTTGACCCACATCAAATTTGCAGCTTGATAGTACAATTCCCAATTGGGCAGGCCAAAACCTCCTCTAGCATCTTGCAAAAGCTTTAGCTTTATTCTCGCTTTTTTACCTTGCCATATAAACTTCAACATGATTTTATTTAAATCTTCAAAATAGTCTTTTCCAAGCCTAATTGGTATTTTTTGAAACAGAAATAGAATTCTGGGTAAAATATTCATCTTAATTGTTGAAATTCTCACTATTAATGACAATTGCAAGTTTTCCCATTTCTTCACGTCTGTAGCCATCTGTTGTTTAAGTTTAATATAATTATTCTCTTTTAATGTGCTACATCTTGCTGTCAAATATATCCCCAGATACTTAACCTTATTCGTAACTTAGATTTTCAAAAGGTCTGCCAGTTCTTCTCTTTGTCTCAGTAGCATGTTCTTTGTCAAAATCTTTGTTTTATCTTTATTTATTTTCAAACCAGCCACCTCACCATATGTCTCTATCTTTTCCAATAACTTTGGAGCTGTTTCTAGCGGATCTTCCAGAATAAAAGCTAAGTCATCAGCAAAAGCTTGTAATTTAAATTCTTCCTTTTTAATTTTCATTCCTTTTATGCTTTTATCATCCCTAATATTTCTATTCAACACTTCCAAAGTCAACACAAATAGCAAAGGTCTTGTGCCTTTTCTTATATTAATAAAGTCTGTAAGTTCTCCCTCCATCATTACCTTTACTGTCTGTTTATTGTATATGGCTTCTATTGCTTGAATAAATTTTCTGGCAAAACCCATCTGTTCCAATAGTAATAACATAAATCTTCAGTTCACATTATCAAATATATTAATTCTGTTGAGATCCAAAATCATATCTAATCTGGACCATGATAAATGCAAAATAGAAAGACTCTCCCTAAATCTTTTTTTAAAATGACAGATGAATTAACTTTAAAAGATATTTGGAGAGAAAGAAATGTTAAAGCTAAACATTATACTTTTTATTCAAAGAGAGCAGAGAAACTTTAAGCATAATGATATAATATCAGGTGTTTGTAACTTCTCTAGATGTTAGTAAAGAAATATGAGACAAAGGTGGGTTTATTAATGGAAACTTATCCTTTACAGATAAGACCCATGTCCTTTTTTACCCCAATATTAATGGTAATAGTTTTATTTAGATATACAACAAATATCCAGTGTTACTTCTATGGAGGTAGTTAAAAGTATTTGAGGAAGATAAAATATATATTGTATTTTTTTAGTATTTTATTTGATTTGTCGATTACTTACAAGATACAGGTATAAGAATAAATATAGTTGGCAGAAAGGCTTAAAAAATACTTAAATAATTTTATTCATCCTGATCAGAATGGATTTCTGCCAAAGAGACAAATCAAAGACAATATGAGAGTAATTCTGGACACCTTGGAATATTATGAGGCGCATCCTGAAAAACAAATGTCTTTGATATTTCTAGATGCCCAAAAGGCAATTGATAATGTGAACTGGAGATTTATGTTACTACTACTGGAACAGATGGGTTTTGCCAGAAAATTTATTCAAGCAATAGAAGCCATATACTATAAACAAACGGCAAAAGTAATGATAGAGGGAGAACTTACAGACTCTATTAACATAAGAAAAGGCACAATACAAGGATGCCCATTATCACCTTTTCTATTTGTATTGACTTTGGAAGTGTTGAATAGAAATATTAGAGAGGACCAAAATATAAAAGGAATGAAAATCAAAAAGGAGGAATTTAAACTACAAGACTTTGCAGATGATTGGTTTTCATTTTGGAAGATCATCTAGAGACAGCTTTAAAACTATTGGAAAAGATAGAGACGTACGGTGAGATGGCTGGTTTGAAAATAAATAAAGATAAAACAAAGATTCTGACAAAGAACATGTTATTAAGACAAAGAGAAGAACTGGCAGACCTATTGAAAATTCAAGTCACAAACAAGGTTAAGTATTTGGGGATATATTTGACATCAAGGTGTACTACATTGAAAGAGAACTGTTGTGAATGAATAAATGTGTTTAATAAAGAATATTGAGAGCTTGAAGTAAAGTGCAGGGTTCTGGCCCTACACTTCTGATTGGCCGATAATAGCGACATCGGATTGGTCCGTTCAGGAGAATCTGATTGGCTATTAACGAGCCTGCCCTATTGGTTAATGGAGCTAGCGCTCCCTGTGTTTTCATTGGTTAAATACTTAAGAGCTTGTCTATATAAAGGGGGGCATTTCAGCCATCGAGCTGAGCTGTTTTCACTATGTTAATAAAGAGTTTGAAGTTCATTGTCACCGGCTCGTCTCCATTCTTAGCGCCCATGCTCAGAACATAACACTGACGACGAGGATGGGATGTGGAGACGTCAGAGCTGACTGAACGATGAAGAATGATAACCGAGCATGTGGCTGAAACGCACAATGGCGGAACCATGTCCGGTGGCATCATACCACCCGCTCCATTCGACCCAGTGCAAGAAAACTGGGACTCCTATATGGATCACTTCCAGATGTTTCTGGAGATCAACAATTTGAAGGATACCTCTACTGGGAAGAAATGGGCGGTATTCCTAACTCATTGCGGGCTGATTGTATTCAGGATGGCCAAGGCACTAGCGAAACTGGCAGAAGTAAAGTCTATGGACTGGGATGTCCTCGAACCCCTACTGAGGGCCCACTATGCACCGATCATGCCAACGCTTGTGAGAAGGCATGAATTTTACCAGAGAAGTCAGCAGAAGGGTGAAAGTGTTGCTGATTTCATAGTGGATCTCTGGAATCTGGGAGGCCTATGTGGGTTTGCCGACCTCGAAGAAGCCCTGAGAGACAGAATAGTTCTGGGACTAGATGCACCACATGTCCAAAGCAAGCTGATGGCGAAAGGTGACATCAGCCTTGCGGATGCTATTACTGAAGCTACTGCAGCAGAAGCAACCAGGAAGTCAGCTGCCCGAATGCGCCGCACCCACGCCCCACTTCACCAACGCGCCCACGACATTTCACCTCAGTCAGAAGGTCAGCTAGAAACAGCCCACCACGAGGACCTCGATTCGTTGTCAGACAGTGACGAAGAAGAGGTCCACCGACTTCAGTCTGAACGAGACCAATGCCAGAGATCTCAGCACCAATGCGCTGGTTGCGGGGCAAGCCACCCCCAATCAGAATGCAAATTCCTCGACGCGCTCTGCCATGTGTGCGGGAAAAGAGGTCATATCGGACGGGTCTGTAAGAGCAAGCTAAGACCCAGCCAGCCCTCAAGAGGGGCTAACTATCACCAACCAATAGGAAGCCATCCTACGAAGTGAGAACCCGTGAACCACCAATGGAACAACCACTCCTACAGAAACAAACCCCTAAACTACTCAACGAAATGAGAAGAGGCTCAGTAAACTATCACGATCGGTCACGCCTCATCTCTTGATGCCAAGAAGATCCGAGTGAAAGTGACCATCGAGAACCAGCCCTGCCTGATGGAAGTCGATTCAGTTTTTTGGAGGGTAGTAGTATTGTCTGTGGTGTTGAATAGCTTTACTTCATCAGCGAAGAGAACGCAGATGTTCTTAATATGATCACAGAGGTCATTTATGTAGAGTATGAAGAGAGTTCATCCTAAAACACTGCCTTGGGGGACACCACTGTTGACAGTTACAGAATTTGATAGGACGCTCCCAATTTTGACCATTTGTTGTCTGTTTGACAGGAATGCTTCTATCCAGTCATGTAGGTATCCAGAGATACCATAAGATTTTAGTTTTAGGAGTAGTTTGTCATGTACCACTGAATCAAAGGCTTTACAGAAGTCTATGTAAATTGTGTCTATTGCTTTGCCCTGATCAGGTTGTGTAGTCCATATGTTTTTGTGGTGTAAGAGTTGCAGATTACATGATAGTTTTTTTCTGAAACCAAATTGTTTATTAGAGAGTATGTAGTTCGTGTCTAAGTGGAGGATAATGGATTGGTTAACAATTTATTCCATGACTTTACAGGTGATGCAGCATAAAGAAATTGGTCTGTAATTTTCAACAAAGATGGGGGTCTCCCTTTTTGAAGATGGGGATGACCATGGCTTGTGACATAGTTTTGGCAAGGAGCTGGTCCTGAAAGATTTTTCAAAGATTATGCTTAGAGGTTCGGCTATGGCAGTGGATAGCTTTTTTAAGAAGTAGTTACATATTCCATCCAGTCCAATAGATAGGAATGGTTTTAGATTGCACATTGCTTTTTCAACAATGTCTTCTATAAAATCGATATGTATTAGATCATTGTAGTTGTCTGTGGTTTGACTAGGAATTACTGGACTTGATCCATTGCTGTTTACAAATACTGAGCCAAACAATATGTTAAAGAGGTTGGCTTTGATGGTGTTGTAATTGCAGTCTTTCCCATTAGGTTCTTTCAAGGGTAGGATGGACTTTGAGTCTTTTAGTTTGTTATTTACAAAATCGTAGAAAGCACAGGTGGAATTTGTGCGTAGAAGATTTTCTTCTTGTTTAATGTGATAATTAGGGCATTCAGTTTTTATCTGGTGGCATAGATTTTTGTATCAGCTTTTGAAGTTGGCAACATGACCAGATTTGAAGCTTCCTTATTGTTATGGGTAATCTGTTTTTCCTGGTTTTGGGAGTTGTTATTGGTACATATAGTTTGATGGCTCTTTTGATTTCTAGTAAGAATATGTTGTAATGGTCTTCAACAGTATTGCATCCAGTGAATAGAAATTGCCAATCAAGGGATGAGAGATCGTTGTTTATAAGATCATAGTTGCCTTTTTTGAAGTTATAATTGGGGATTCCATCATTGCGATGATTTTTGTGTGGACATATGTTGAGACAAAAGTCTATCATGTTGTGGTCACTGTTGGAAAAGGGTTGTTTAATTTGTATTCCCTAAATTGAATTCAAACTATGCAGAAGATGAGATTGAGGCAGTTGTTAAGCCTAGTATTGTTGGTTACCAGTTGTTCCAGTCCCAGATTTGTTACAGCATTGTAGAAGGTTGCATATATGGGTTCAGTTGTACATTTGTTTAGGGTTCAGTTAATATGAGGTAGATTGAAGTCACCAAGAAAGATAAAAGCGTGTGGGCAGGATGCTGCCCATGTTAGTAGTATATTTAGTGTGTTTACATGTTTAATGTCATAATCAGGAGCTCTGTAACATAGTAAGAACTGAAATGTGATATTTAAGGTCAGTTCACAGATAATGGTCTTAGGAAGAGCAAGCTCTTAGGTAACTTGGATGTTTTTTAGATGTAAGGACTTTTTATAGAAGATAGCAACACCACCTCCTCTACGGATTTCACAATCAGATTGGTAAACATGATAGTCTCTTACTGAGGTAATGGAGTCAGGGAGAGATGCGTTGAACCATGTTTCATAGACAAATATGATGTCGAATTTAGCCATATTTAGTAAGAGGAGAAATTCAGGTATTTTATTTACAAGGCTTCTTGCATTGAGTAGCTTGCATTTAAGGCCAGTTGTAGTTTGAATTGAGGTAGTTAAGGGCATGCGTGCCTAGTCTTGGATAATGGTGGATTGGTTGAAGAAGGTTTGGATGCTGAGTTGTGGGTTGTGTGACTTACTTTTGATACAGTCTGCACAGTAATCAATGTACAGGTCCTTCTCTCCATTGTCTAGACTATTTTTTAGTTCTATGCATAGTATACAGGAGTGGGCACATTGCTGTAAGGTTAGGTCAGGACAAGATTGGAGGTTTTTAAGGTTGGTGTTGCTTTTGGCAAGTGAATTTATGGTATAAATGAATTTACGTTTGCTTAATTCATTTTTGCAAATGACTCTGCAGAAGAGTGGGGCCACAGAGCCGTCTCTATTTTTGAGCTCTTGGCCAATGCGAGAAATGTCAAGTATTTCATCGGGGAGATGGTTGATGCTTGATAGTCACTGATGATGTTCTGGACAATTGTGATATCATCATTGTTACTGATGTCCTCCAGATCAAATAAGATGGCATTAGGACGCTTTCGTTTGCACTCGACAGCTTCTCTGACGAGGATTGGGATATCATTATTTGTTGGATTTATGGTGTTTTGTGGATTAGGTTGCAGTTGTTGATTTATAGCTATTGAATGCTCAGGTTTTTGTGTTGTGTCTTCTTTTTTTCTCAAGGTTAGTTAATCTTTCATTTAAAGTGTCCAGGGATGCTCCTATGGTATCAATGGATGATATTCACATTTCTACAGAGTCAACTCTTTCAAACAGGGCTATATGTTTTGTTGTAACTATGTATCATTGCAACTAAGTATCATTCATGTGTAATCATTAACTTCTGTCTCTTCAGTGACCTTTGCAAGGCACGTACAAGGGACAAGGAGCTAGACGGTGGTTAATAAGCTTATCCACATTGTAAATGATCTGTCTGGTATGCAGCTTTGTAAAAATGCACATCCTGATGGAATTATCTTGTTTGACTTGAGCTTTGATTAAATCATTTTCTTGTAAAAAAACACAATAAAAGAGCATGTGCCAAGACATTCGGGGCGCGCTCATCCCGAGGAACTTCGCCTCCTGTCGTTTCTCTCTCCTTTGCTCCCTATCATGAGCCGCCCATCTGATGCGGGATAGCAGATACCGCATTCTGGTGACCCCGACGTGATTCCCTAAGGGGGATACGTTGCGACGCGCCCATATCTTATCAGCTCGATGGGAGCTGTGCATCGCCAGGCCTGAAGCGAATTGCATGTCATCGGATCTGAAACACGGTCTCGACTTTCGTAAGTATGGGTGGAAACTTTTCTCAACAACAGACGCAGCATCTGAAGGAATTGAGGGAGTTAGTCACTTCTTCTTCTAAATATTCTGCTAATTTAAAGGACTCGCCTGTAAAAATGAAACCTATTGCTACATTATTGGCTTATGTGTGGCAACATTGTCCCAATTATTCAGAGGAAGGGTCCTTAAAAATTTCCACTTGGCAAAAAATTGGTGAACATCTCCATAGTCCTCCTCGTGCACCTATTGGCATTTTGGTCACTTGGAGGAAAATTATGGAGGCTTTAAAAGTCCATTATAAAATAGAAGCAGGGAGTGTGTTTGAACCTCCCCCGCCAAGTTATGATAACTTTTCTGTCCTTCAACCCTCTGCTCCCGATGGTCATAAGTCATTACGGGAGCCTCCCTCCATTCAATCCACTTCCACAAATGTAGAGCCCCTATGTCCTCCACCACCCTCCCGAGGTGTGGGGGGGTGTTGTAAAAGCCATTCAACAAGCCTTTTGTGAAGGGGAAATGGATGAGGACACCCTTGCAGCTGCCTCCCTTTATCCTGTCATACAAGCCGGCAATCCCCCAGCTCCTCAGTATACCCCAATGCCATACAAAATAATTAAGGATTTGAAAGCAGCCTGCAAGGAAAATGCTATTCAATCCAGCTATGTACGGGGTCTTTTAGGGTCAATTACCCAACCAGGCGCTGACTTGATAAATGCTGATTGGCGTACATTATTTGCCATGATCCTCACGCCTTCACAATTTTTGGTCTGGGAGTCCGAATTTCACAAACGTACCGCAGCCGCAGCTGCTAGAGGCTTGCCGGTAAATGTCACTTTAGATATGCTTAACGGTACCAGCACCATGCTTACCATTGCCCAGCAGACTGCCACAGACGCAGCTGCTTTCCCTATATTACAGGATTGTGCTTTGGCCGCGGCTCGAAAAATTGATAATGCGGGATGCGTGCCCAAATCTTTCTCTAAGATTATCCAAGGATCTTCTGAGCCTTTTTCCTCCTTTATAAACCATCTCACAGAAGCTTTGGAGAGACAAATTGATAATGAGGAGGCTTGTAATGAATTAGGTTTAAAACTTGCCTATGAAAATGCAAATGCTGATTGTCAGAAAGTTTTGCAACCATTAATTAATAAGAAAAATGTTAACTTGGCAGATTATCTTGCAGCCTGCCGAATCATAGGAACCACATCCCATTCCATGTCTACTCTGGCTACAGCCATTACGGAAGGCATGCAGCAGAACATGGACTCTCTTCTTCCCATTTCCCAACAAAATACTTGTAAAATGGGTAATTGTTTTAATTGTGGCAAGCCAGGTCACTTTAAGAGCCAATGCAGAGCCCCAGGTGGGGGAGCAAATATGTCAAGAAACCAGGTAGCTCACCCAAAAATGCCATGCCCTCGATGTAAAAAGGGCTATCACTGGGCTAGTCAGTGCAGAGTCCAAAAGAATGAACAGCAGAATAACCCTACAATCATTCAAAAACCTTTTTTGAATCAAGGAAACTAGAAACGGGGCAGGCAACTAGCCCCACAACAAAGGCTGCTGAAACTTGCAATTTTTCTTCTTTCGCTTACGATCTTGTTGCTAATGAAACTGTTACTTATCTCCCTGGTATCGCTGACTTTCTCTTTGTACACCCTGTTCAGCCTTTTCACATGCCCCCCGATATTTCAGTGCTAGACTTTCCTGTACGGGACTTAGCTGAACAAGGTATTCTTGCCTCTCCTTTTCTGCATGACCCCACTGTATTGTCTGATGTCTGTCTGTCCGTACTAGCTAACACAGAAGTTACTATAAATGAGGGGGATGTTGTGGCAAAAATGATTGTGCTCTTAGACCAACAACAAGAGCAACTCTATGCAATTGAAAGACCAATTAGTCAACCGAAACCTACGGTAACATTCTTATTGAACGGTCGATCCTTTCTTGGTCTTTTAGATACTGGAGCTGATATTTCCGTCATCCGAACCGCTGAGTGGCCGGACACCTGGCCTGCTGATGTGGCACCAGCGGTGAGAGGAGTGGGGGGACTCCAGGAGACTCACATTAGCAGAAACTGGGTAAAAGCCCATTCCCCTGAGTCTCAATGTGTTGCTTATATTAAACCAGCTGTAATTCCTCTGTATACTAATTTGTGGGGAAGAGACCTTATGTCACAGTTTAATGCGCAACTCACCCTCCATTAACCATGCTTCGTTTATATTTGACTAACAATAACCCTGTGTGGATTGATCAGTGGCCTCTCCCTTCTATAAAGCTTGAAGCCTTACATTCTCTTGTTCAAGAACAATTAGATAGAGGTCATCTAGAACCCTCATTGAGTCCATATAATACCCCAGTTTTTGTTATCAAAAACAAAAACGGCGCTTGGTGCCTCCTTCAGGATTTAAGGGCTGTGAATTCGGTCCTCCTTCCAATGGGACCCCTACAATGTGGTCTTCCAAATCCTAACATAATTCCTCAAGAGTATGACCTTGTCATTATCGATTTAAAAGACTGCTTTTTCTCCATTCCATTACACAAGTCAGATAGAAAATTATTCGCTTTTACAGTACCAATTTTAAATAATCAAAGACCTACCAAACGATATCAATGGAAAGTCTTACCGCAAGGCATGTTAAACAGTCCAACTATGTGTCAATTTTTTGTGGATTTAGCCTTGCAACCATACAGGGACAAATATCCTCATTTTTTAATCTATCATTACATGGATGATATATTGGTATCTGCACCTGGCCCAAAGGGCACGGTATTAAAAACTCTGCCGTGCCTGACCTCCATTTTAGGTAAAGCAGGGCTCATTATAGCCCCAGAAAAAATACAATCCAAACCTCCCTTTTCCTATTTAGGTCACAAATTACTTGCTTCAGCTGACTTCCCCCAAAACCAACACTCGTGATCTTACAACAGTTCCTGGGAACCTTAAATTGGGCACGTCCTTATTTGGGTTTGACTACAGCTACATTAGCTCCTCTCTTTAATGCTCTCACACAAGGTAAAGCCCCGTCCGATATTATCATTCTAAATAAAGAGCAGTTGCAGGCATTAAAAGACATTTCCCATTTACTGGCTACTCGATGGGTGGATCGAGCTATGGAAAATTGTCCTTTATCAATTGCTTTACTAAATACTGTTCAGAGACCCACAGCTGTCATTATGCAATCTCATCAGACACAGGTTCTGATTTTAGAATGGCTGCATTTGTCTCACACCCCACGGACCACAATCACTAGTAAAGCCTCTGCATATTCCCAGTTGATCTTTAAAGGTCGACAAAGATGTAAACAACTCATGGGATGTGAGCCTGTTTTAATATTCACTCCTTGTTCATTGACCACGTAGGAAATGCTATGGTGTAATTCAAAAGAACTACAATACGCTTTAGAAGAGTGGCCAGGGCAAATTTCTTGCCATTTACCAGCTGACCCACAGTTCACTTTTCTTAAAACTCTCCCTTTTGAATGGTATTCCCCCCTCTCAATATCTCCATTAGTAGATGCACCTACGCTTTATGCAGATGGGGGGAAAATGTATGGTGCTTGTGCATGGTACCAGGAGGCAGAGTGGAAAACTAAAATTACCCCTCCGCAATCTTCTGCTCAACAAGCAGAACTTGCTGCATCTCTTATTGCGTTTCAACAGTTTCAAAAAGCTCCTTTTAATTTAATAGTAGATTCCTTATACGTTTCTCAGATTTTGAAAAATATATATCAAGCCTATTTATCTCCTAGCATATCTGTTTCTTTGTTAAAGTTGTTGCTTCCTCTACAGCAATGTATCAACAGCCGCACGCATCCATTCTTTGTAGCACATATCAGGAGCCATCAACCTCTTCCTGGTATATTACAGAAGGGAAACAAGGTGGCAGACGCAGCTGCAGCAGCTGCATCCGGTAAATCAATCTGTAATCTGACAGCAGCCGAAAGCCATGATTATTTTCACCAAAATAAGAAAGCATTACAAAAACAATTTTCCCTAACTCAGGTAGAAGCTGCTGTCATTATTCAACAATGCCCCCCGTGTAGTAAGCAAGGACATTCCATTCCCATAGGAGTAAATCCTAGAGGATTAAAAGCTTGTGAAATTTGGCAAATGGATGTAACTCAGTATCCACCTTTTGCCCCTTGGAAATATTTGCACGTTTCCATAGATACATATTCAGGGTTTATTCTGGCTACCCCTCAAAGGGGAGAAACTGTAAAACATGTCATCAATCATTCAATTCGTACCTTTGCCTCGCTGGGACGTCCAAAAGAAATCAAAACTGACAATGGACCTGCATATACAAGTTCTGCGTTCCAGGACTTCTGTAACAGATGGGATGTAACCCACAAGTTTGGGATTCCCTACAACAGCCAGGGGCAGGCTATTGTGGAACGAGCGAACTTATCTCTGAAACGTGCTCTTGATCGATATTCGTTGCGGGAAAAACCCCCGAACCTCCCAGCATTGCAAAATTCTCTTAACATTTGTCTTTACACTTTAAACTTTCTTAATCTGACTGGCATTCCTCACACTTCTGCTGCTTCACGTCATTTTTCCTCCCCCTCACCCCCGCCTAACAGACCTCTGGTATATTATCGCAGATTGCCAGATCCCGCCTGGCAGGGTCCCGCTGAGCTTCTCACTTGGGGACGAGGCTACGCTGCGATCTTACTGCCAGACAAAACCACTTGCTGGATCCCTGGTAGGGCGGTTAGACCCTATCATGGGAATTCCTCCGCTACATCTGTATCTTAAAACTCTTCCTGATATTCCTGCCTATATCTTCTTTGCAATTTCTACCTTACTTCAACAAAACCTATGCTTCCTGTTAAAAGACTATTCGTGTTAAAACCATTTCATTAACAGAAGGCTGTTATACTTGTTCCATGTGGGTACGTCATGAAAATGCTACCCGTAGTTTTCACTCTGTCACTTCTGTTTTGTTTAAAGAACACTCTATCACTCGCTCTTTTGTTCCTTCTTTACTCTTCCTATGGAAAGGAACCTTAAAATCTTTTCCTGTATTCAATCTAAAACATAGGGGGACCTAGATGTCCTTCTATTGTATTATGGGTTCCCCCACCCCAACTAACATCCTTGATGAATGACAAAATTAATCTTTATTATCATTATTGTAATTATTATCCTTTTTCTACTAATTGCATTACCTCCTCATTTCGCAAATGTTCTACAACTAACTTGTCCATAGCCCTCTCTCCTGCTTGTGATGTTTTTATATACCCGAACTCTGATCCTGTCAACAAACGACACTTCAAAAGAACTGTCCATGACGATCCGCAGAAGCCTCATAGAAGATATAATATTACTTGGACTATAACTGACTTTCAAGGCATTCATTTAAGTTCTACAACCAATTTTTCTTGCATAGAAGACTTCTACCCACCACTTCAATTCGATTTGGCAGACGCACCCACACAACCAGGGGATATCCTGCAATCTACACCACTTCAGGAGGAACTTTAACATCACGCCTGAAAGGAATGTATTTTATCCCTGGCAATAATTTTGTTTGGACTTGTTCCACCAGTCTCACGGCATGTGTCCACGGGGATGAAATTGTTAAATCCAAATCATTTTGCATTCAAGTGTGGCTTGTGTGTATAACACTGATGATTTTATGTCCCTACAGGTACCCATGGAATACTCCCTTTTGCAAAATCGTAAAGATTTAGATCTGTTATTTTTTAAAACAAGGGGGATTGTGTGCTACACTTAAAGAAGAATGTTGTTTTTATGCCGATAGCAGGGGGGTCGTGTTGGATTCTATGAAAGAATTAGAAATATGCTTGAAAGATAGAGAAAAAAAAAGGTTAAACATGTATAATTGGTATCAAGGTTTTGTTTTCTATTTCGCCAAGGTTTACAACCTTTTTAACTGCATTGGCAGGATCATTAATAATCATTATATTGATATGTATTATAGGACCTTGTTGTTTTAATAGAATATTGCAATTTTTAAAAAAAAAAATTAATTATCCTCCATTACTGCTGATGTTAATGTGCTATTGCAAGCTCATGTTATATCCTCAACACCGGCCGAAAAAATGTCATTGCTGAGTTACCACTCCTTGGACAACCCTGACGCTGACGGGTCGCACTCTTGCCCAGATGACAGGGACGGCGAACATTCCATAAAAATGGTTCCTGTCTTCTCGGACGAGGAAGAAGACTCGTCATAAATAATAAAAACAGAGGAGATGTTGTAACTATGTATCATTGCAACTATGTATCATTCATGTGTTTGCAACATTGTATCATTCACATGTAATCATTAACTTCTGTCTCTTCAGTGACCTTTGCAAGGCACGTACAAGGGACAAGGAGCTAGACGGTTGTTAATAAGCTTATCCACACTGTAAATGATCTGTCCGGTATGCAGCTGTGTAAACATGCACATCCTGATGGAATTATCCTGTTTGACTTGAGCTTTGATTAAATCATTTTCTTGTAAAAAAGCACAATAAAAGAGCGTGTGCCAAGACATTCGGGGGGCGCTCATCCCAAGGAACTTCGCCTCCTGTCGTTTCTCTCTCCTTCGCTCCCTATCATGAGCTGCCCATCTGATGTGGGATAGCAGATACCGTAATGTTTGTCCAGTTTGGGTTTGCATGGTGGGCAGAAAAAGGGAAATGCATAATTGGATATTTCTTGGAATTGAATCATTTGCTTGGGTAATTCCAGGCAGTCATAATGAACATATTTTTCACATAGAGAACATTTGATGGAATTTTCATTAACTTTTAGAGTTACAGAGCATATAAAGCATGTGCAGTAATCTTGTGGTTCATTGGTGGGGATTTTTTTTCTTAGTTTGTGGTTTGGTATTGGATACCAAATATATAGTGTATAGAACCACTCTATCATCTCCATCAACTTTCTTTAATTGCTACTCAATCGGTATCCAATCTGAGTCAGTCATTCAGACCAAATGTTTATTTTTTCCAAGCTTTTGGGTTCTTGCTAGAGCCCAACCACAATCTCTGTGCCACATTTTGGAGAGAGAGAAGTTCTTTGAGGATGGGCTCCGGCATGAGCCCCAAAGCTTAATAGACTTTGGTTCCGATGAGCAACTCTGATTGGATTGTGCAACATTATCCTGGGACACAAATATTTGCCTTTATTTGTCACTGAATCTTCCAGCAACAATCAAAGCATTTAAAGCATTCTTAAGTGAAAAGTTTCTTGAGGTGATTTGCTGAATGAATTCAAATATAATAGGTCTCTTTTACAAACAGAAAACCAAAAACTCTATTAATTTTTGTTAAACAGAACCTATCTATGGCAGAAATAATTTAATTAATAAATAAAGCCTACCTATAGGCAGGCCTGTCAAACTGGCAGCCCATGTCTGAATGCATCATGCACAGGCCATAGCCACTCTGGCTCCACAAAGACCATAGCCATGGGACTGTTTAAATGGGACTGTCCTACATTTGTATATTAAACATCCCATTCGAGTCAAAAATTGATTTCCCGCACAACTGAAAAACCAGTAGACCAGGGATGGGGAACCTCTTATGGCTCACTCAGGAATTCTGGGAGTTGAATTCCATAAATGAGAGAAGAGCCAAGTTTCCCTACCCCTGGCTTGGACTATCTTGAAGAAACATTTTTAAAACTCCCCATATTAATGATGAAAAGTAATGTGGTGTGGGAGTATCTTTGGAATAATATCACCGGTTAACATCAAGTAACTGAGTCAGATGAAATTTCAGAAAACTGAAGAGGAAGGAAATCCTAATTCTGACAAAAGCAATGAGGTCATGAACTCCAACTGAAATTCCTTGTTCATAGCCCATTAGCATCCATATCAAATTGACTTCCCCTTAAATCACTTTGAGGCTTGAAACGGGCTCAGAAGTTCCCTTCCTCTTGCCTTCATTTTTCCACCTCAAACTGAATCCTTTAACTGCTTTGCTCAGCAAGTTATATTCTAAGGAAACATACATAAAAAGCAGCCTGAACTTTCTGTTCAAGCCATTCAGTCAGCCCATGTGGGATCCTGTTCTGTTTAGTGATTCCTTCACCGAATGGTGCTAAACAACTCATCAAGGAACTTTTCCAAATTATTTTGCAAACTTACTCTAACGGGAAATTTCTCTCTAAAGAGAAACACTTCTGAAAAAGGAAGGCACAGTTCATAATAGGCCAAGAGCCTGAATCATCCCCTTTTCTATCTCTTACCACCAAAAGAAAATTCTCTGACCCACCTTGTCAGGTGAGTATAATGTTCATGTTGCTTTCTCAGCTAGATGATTGGTTTTATTATACAATATGGTTCCTCAACCAGGTGTTGTTATTTTGGTAGAGGAAGCCTAATTAGCCAGATTCTGGCTTGCTTTTTTTTCTTCTCCTCCACAACCTTCAATTCAGAGTTGGGGCAAACTCGATGTACTACAACAAGGGCAGTGGTGGGATTCAATTTTTTTAACAACCAGTTCTGTGGGTGTGGCTTGCTTAGTGGGCGTGGCTTGGTGGTCGTGTGACTGGGTGGACATGGCTTGGTAGTCATGTTATTGGCTGGGCGTGGCAAACTCAATATCACTGTGGGGATGCTGCAACAGTCGTAAGTGTAAAAAATTGTCATCAGTCAGGAAGTCTAGTCCTGCCAAGAATGTAATAAGGTTAATGGAGAGGCAGTTTCTGTAAGCAACACCAGAATGTTTCCTTCCTGCCTTCCTTACAGGATTAGGCCAGTAATTTCTTCTAACCACTGGTTCTCCAAACTGCTTAGAATGTTAACAACCGATTCTAGCGAATAGGTGAGAACTGGTAGAATCCCACCCCTGAACAAGGGTCTTCAAACTTGGCAAGTTTAAGACTTGTGGACTTCAACTCCCAGCATTCCTGAGCTAACATGACTGGAGGAGGAATTCTGGGAGTTGAAGTCCACAAGTCTTATAGCTGTCAAGTTTGAAGACCCCTGTATTACAGTAATACATTGCTATTGATATATCCTGCTTGATGTTTTGTTTGTTCAATGATTTTTTTTAAGAAAATTTATTATTTTCCCTATCTACTACTATATTTTTTGATCAAAGAAGCAATCAGTAAAACACACATTGTTCAGGTCTAGTGTTCTCTGGTTAAACCCTTGCTTTGTACTTCATCAATTTTGTCAAAGGAATATCTTCTGCAGAACTTAAGCAGGTATTTTTCCAACCACAGTGCAACAGCACCACCAAGTGTTCTTAAATAGGTATAAGATTCCTTCCAAATTTGTGATGTATGAGCATTTTAAATAATGTACTTCTTCTATTATGACTTATTTGACCTTCATCGCTGGAAATCAGCAAAGGTAGTGATCATTATTAATCATTATTACACAGGCACAGGGCCTTCACTGACATTTACATTTATTTGTTCAAAACCATTATGCTCTTTCAAATAGCATTCTCTCTAAATCTCCATTCAGTCATGCACTTAAAATATTTCACTTTTTTTTTCTTTTCCCTTTCCATGATATTAATTATGGAGCCATTATTCCAGTTTTGATCCTGCAATCCCATATCATCTTGTTTTTAAAGGAAGGGTACATTTAAAAAGTTGCTGAATTTTCCAAATACATTCTTACATCAAAATCAAATTAAACACAATTAAACAAAGATTAAATTGTTTCAGGCCTTTGTAGAGATTAATATTTGACCATTTAAAAATAATGAAGCATAATATCAGAAATTAGTATACTTTGAACTGTGGCTTGTAACAAAATTTAGAACAATTTTCTCTAAAAATTAAAAAAAAACTATAAAAAGAAATATATCATGCCCATCCTTAAAAAGCAAACACAATGAACCAAAGAAAACACAATGAGGCTCAGCAGCCACCTTATCTCCACTCATGGAAGAACCAACAGGTGTTCATAGATGTTTGAAAGTTCATGTGGGTAGAAACCAAATATCTTTTTGGAGGGAGAGAGATGCTGTTCTACAGGAAAGGTATGACAGGGAAGGCACACTTCCTACATCCTGTTATATAACATTGTTCAATTGAAAGGACCTGGAGTATACCCACTGCATCCAAACTTATTTAGCAGATAGAAGCTATTGGAAATAGGCAATCCGTCTAACACCAAGTCCTATACCATGAAGGCCTTTATAAGTAACAACCAGCATCCTGAATTGGCAACCAATGCAGCTTTCAGGCATACAGTGCACATCTATCAAAACCTACTCTGTGCATTTTGAACCAGCTATGGATTTCCTGTGGTCTGCAAAGGCAGCTCCATGTTGTGTATTACAATAGGCTCTTCATGATGTGATTAGGGCATGAGTAAATGTATGTGTTGTGTCCGCGAAATGATGCCAGGACTTAGTGCAAAAGCTCTTTATTGGCAAGTTGGAACCGAACTGGCGAAAGGAAAAAAGCCCGCGGCTTCTATTCCTTTCGCCGCGGCGGCCGCAGCCAATGGCACTGCTTTGAATCTCCCGTGGTCTGAATGGACCAATCGCGGGAGATTCTTAGCGAGCCAATCGGCGCGGCTCGCCTGACCAATCGGAGAGCCCCGCGCTTTGGCCAATCAAAGCGCGGGGATCTCGAGTATGTTAATGAAGGACAGAACACCCCACCCCTCTTGGCTCAGTCCTTACGTTGCGTAGTCACGTAGGTAGGCGGGGCTCCATCTGGTCCTACTTGACCTGCGCAACTCAGTCGTAGGCTGGATCCCGGCCGGTTTGGTCGGGATCTCCGCTGCTCCTGCTGCCGTCGTGGGAACCGGCTGGTCGATCGGGCCAGTCCCTTCTCCGTAGCTCCCTCCTGGGCCTTCCGGGTTGGTTGAGCTACGGGTTTCGCCGCTCCCACTTGGTCTTTCCGGGTCGGTCGAGCTGGCTTGGCTGTTCCTTCCTGGCGAGGGGTTGTGATGGCTGCTTTCCGGTGAGTACTGCTGGTTTATTTTTCTTTGGATTCGGTCCCCTGGGTATTCCCTCCCCCCTTGGCTTGCGTTGTGGGGGTTGGTTTCGCTTGTTTGTGCGTCAGTGGTTTGTTGGTTTGCAGTTCTCGACCTAAGTTGGTCGATGTGGCGTTTCCACGCTCGTCCGTCTGCTGTTTGTAGCTGGTACGAGTGTGGGCCTGTTGCTTGTGTGATGACGGCTGGGATCCATTGAGGGTCTCCCGTCAGGTTCTTTGCATATATGGGGTCCCCGGGTGCGAAGGTTCGGTGTTTGGTGCTTGAGTCTGGGGGCCGCTCCGGGTTATACGTGGGGTGTAACCTGTCGAGTGGGGACCTTAGCTTTCTGCCCATTAGTAGTTCGGCTGGGCTTTTATTGGTTGTGGTATTTGAGGTTATGTGTTGGGTGAAGAGTAGTTTGTTGATTTTCTCTTGGATCTCCCCGTGGTCAATTTTCCGGATGGTCTTTTTAGTGAATTGGACCATCCGTTCCGCCCTACCATTCGCCGCCGGGTGCGCCGGTGCTGTCAGCGCGTGGCGGATGCCCCTTTCCGCTAGGAATTTTTTGAATTCCAGCGAGGTGAACTGGGGCCCGTTGTCGGAGACGACGACGTCTGGGAGGCCGTGTGTTGCAAAGAGTTTGCAGAGTTCCTTGATCACGGCCTCCGTGGTTGTCGTCTTCATGTTGCTTACCTCCAGCCAGTTGCAGTAAGTGTCAACTGTTATGAGGAAGGTGTGTCCTTTTGTGGGCCCGGCGAAGTCTATATGGATCCTAGACCAAGGTCCCCTTGGGGTTTCCCACTCTAGGACGGGTGCTGTGGGTGGGCTTGGCCTAGTTTCCTGGCATCGTTGGCACCTAGCTACCCAGGCCTCTATTTGTTTGTCCATCCCTGGCCACCAAGCGTAACTTCTGGCCAGGACTTTAGTCCTTACGATGCCAGGGTGCCCCTCGTGTAGCAATTCCAAAACCTTCCCCTGTAGATTTTCCGGAATGACCACCCTGTCCCCCCATAGTATGCACCCTTTTAACAACGAGAGTTCCGTTTGGCGGTTTCGGAACGTTTTGACGGACTCGTCGTTGTCCCTTTCCGGCCACCCTTTCTCCACCCAATGCAACACCCGCGCCAGACGTTTGTCTTTATTAGTCTCTCGGGCAATGTCTGACGCGGTTATGGGCAGGTTGGGTAGAGTCTCTATGCTAAGGGTGGTCGTCGTGGGTGCTGGGTCGGTGTCGGGTTCCGGTAGCGGCGAGCGGCTTAAGGCATCTGCATGGGAGATCGTCTTACCCGGTCTGTGTATGAGTTCGTAGTTGTAGGCTGCCAAGAACACGGACCACCTTGTCATTCGGGGAGACAGAATGTTCGGGGTGGCCCGGTTTCCTGCAAGGATTCCCAGCAGCGGCTTGTGGTCCGTTATGATGGTGAAAGTCTGGCCGTAGAGGTATTCGTGAAATCGTTTTACGGCGGCAACTATAGCCAGAGCCTCTTTGTCCAGTTGGCTATAGTTCCGCTCCGGTTTGGTGAGGGTCCTTGAAAAGAACACGATGGGCGCTTCTTTTCCGTCGGGAAGGGTATGGCTGAGGACAGCGCCGACGCCGAAGGGTGATGCGTCGCATGTGACGGCCAGAGATAGGGTCTTGTTGAATTGTATGAGGACGGTGTCGGAGGTGACGAGGTCCTTCGTTCTTTGGAAGGCGGCTTGCTCCCATTTCCCCCAAGTCCAGGTCGCCGCCTTGTCCAGGAGCCTATGCAAGGGCTCCGCCGCCGTCGCCTTTTGGGGTAGGAAAACATTGTAAAAGTTCAGTAACCCCAAGAATGCCTGTAGCTCAGTCTTTGACTTGGGGGTGGGGGCTTCTTTGATGGCCTTGATTTTTTTGCTTGTGGGGTGAATGCCGTGCCGGTCTAGGAGGCAGCCCAGGAATTCCACTCGTTCCGTGCAAAGCTGGCATTTTTCCCTCTTTACTTTTAGTCCGGTCTCTTTAAATTTAGTTAGGACCTCCCTTAGTCGACCTTCTAGTTCGGCTTGGTTGGCTGCCGACACTAGGACATCGTCGAAATAAGGTACCACCCCCTTGATACCTTGCAATAGTCTCTCCATTAGGCTTTGGAATATGCCCGGTGCCACGCTGACTCCGAATTGGAGTCAGTTGCATTTGAATGCTCCCCGGTGGGTGACAATGGTCTGCGCTCCTGCCGTTTGCTCGTCGACCGGCAACTGTTGGTATGCCTGGGTGAGGTCGAGCTTGGCGAAAACCTTGCCCCCTCCCAGTGAGTGCAGTAGGTGTTGTACTACTGGGACGGGGTAGGCGCTTTGTTGCAGCGCGCCATTTAGGGTGGCCTTATAGTCCCCACAGATCCTCACTGACCCATCGGGCTTGATCGGGGTGACTATGGGGGTCTCCCACTGGGCGTGGTCTATGGGCTGCAGGACCCCTTGTTTGACGAGCTTGTCAATTTGCTCGTCTATCTTGGGTTTCAGTGCGAATGGCACCCGCCTTGGTTTCAGGCGTTTGGGGGGAACGTTATGGTCTAGGTCGAACGATATAAGGGGCCCTCGGTACTTGCCTAGGTTTCCGTCGAAGACCTCTTGGAACTCCCGGGCTAGTTGCTGCTCCCAGCCGTCGTCAGTGACGTGGTCAACTCCCGTGAGGGTGATGTCGAGCAGGGCGAACCATTGCAGTCCCAGTAGGCTTGGGCGGTTGCGGTCGATGATCGTTAGGGGGAGTCGTTCGGTGCGCCCCTTATAAGTGATGTTAAAGCTTTTGGTGCCGACTACCGGAATGCGGTTTCCCTGGTAGTCCTTTACTATGAGTCTCTGGCTGTCTAGGTTCCTTCTTTGGAGGGTAGGCACCAACCGCTTTATCTCATGCCATGCAATCATGGAGAGGTAGGACCCGGAGTCCACCTCCATTTTGCATGGCTGTCCCTCGATGCATACCTCGACGTGGACCTTCCGGGCGTCGTTGGTGATGGCGTGGCCGATGGTGACCGTCTGGTGGGTCTCCTCTCTCCACCGGTTGTCGCCGCCTCGCGAGAATCGCCCGTTCTGGTCCCATCGGCTGTCCGAGGGGCGATCTCTGGTCCGGGGTGGTGTGCTTTCTCTCCTCCGGTCGCTCTGGTCCCATCGTGCCGGGCTGCGATTTTTCTTCAGGCGGCAGACACGCGCGATGTGTCCCTTCTTGTCGCAATGCCGGCAGATCGATTCGAAAAACCGGCATTCTGACCTGGGGTGGTCGCCACCGCAGCCGGCACAGTTGGTCCTCGACTTACGACCTCGCCGGTTCTGTGGGTCGCGCCCTGCCTGTAGTCGATGGATATCCTCCTCGTCATCGGAAGTGTCCGATGCCGAGTGGAAATCGCCCTGGTGGGTGGTCGTCTCGGGTTTGGGCTCAGTCGACCTCGCCGGGTTGTTGTTTCCGCTGCGGTCCCCAGCGTTCGGTCTGCGCATGCGGTCGGCGGAAGTTCAGGTTGCTTTGGCGGCTGCGGCTGCGGTGAAGGTGTCTGCTAGGCTGGTGTTGCCCTTGGCCATCAGTCGGCTCTGGAGGACAGGGTCCCACAAACCGAGCACGATTCGGTCTCGCAGGGCGTTGTTTAGGTTATCGAATTCGCAGAGCCCCCCTAAACGCCACAGCTCAGCGACGAAGTCTGGAGCGTAGTGCCGCCGCAGCATGGGTTCGAGGACATCCCAGTCCATCGCGGTGGCATCGGCGGGTTTGGCCAGCGCTTTGGCCATCTGGAAGACCTCGGTCCCACAGTGGGTCAAGAAGACGGCACATTTCATTGGGCCGGAGGCATCCTTCATGCCGGTGCACTCGAGGTACATGCGGAATCGGTCGGCGAACAATTCTCAATCCTCGGTGGCGGGGTTGAAGGGTGCGGGTGGTGCGATCTTCGCCATCTCGGTGGTTCGTCTGGCTTCCGTCGGACACGTGGTTCGGTTCAGGGTCTGGATCCCACCTTCGTCGCCAGTGTTGTGTCCGTGAAATGATGCCAGGAGTCGGTGACTTAGTACAAAAGCTCTTTATTGGCAAGTTGGAACTGAACTGGCGAAAGGAAAAAAGCCTGCGGCTTCTATTCCTTTCGCCGCGGCGGCCGCGGCCAATGGCACCACTTTGAATCTCCCGCGGTCTGAATGGACCAATCGCGAGAGATTCTTAGCGAGCCAATCGGCGCAGCTCGCCTGACCAATCGGAGAGCCCTGCGCTTTGGCCAATCAAAGCGTGGGGATCTCGAGTATGTTAATGAAGGACAGAACAGTATGGATCTGTGCAAAGCCCTTCTTTGCCACAGCTATGATATTGTAGAGCCACGGGACACACATCTCTACAGAGTATTGAACCACGAGGGTCATTGTTGTTTGGATACTTTGCTTATGTGCTTTCCTACAGCCAATTCATCCATCCCTGAGCTGGCAGAAAACTGTATCAGCACAACATTTGCTATCCTGGTTGCTGATCTTTTTTCCTGCTCTATTGCTTCTGTTAGCAAGCACTGCTAGTCACCTGGCTTCCCACCAGGCTAATGAGCAACAGAGTAACTATAATGGACTGAGAGGCAGAATAAAGCAAGCTTTGGGAGAACACATTGTATACACCATAAAGCTGTCCTTGAATGGTGTCAGAATAAGGGAGAAAATACTTCTATAACACCAGTACAGCTATGGAAGACTTAAAGTTGTCTTACTCAGTCACAGTGTGACAGGGATCATTTTGAACTGGAGGTATGTGGTTTTGCAAGGGTAGCAATTGACACTGAAAAACAAGACAGTGGAAGCTTTAATGTCCTTTAGTATGGACAGTCGTGTTATTTACAGCAGTTATTGACAATAGGTATATATAAAAAACATTAATGGTGCTCATTCAGTGTTAGGTTTTCTCCCAGAAACTATTCCCTCCACTTCTCCTGCTTCTTCCTCTTTTTTTCCTATCTCCCTCCCCTATTGCTGGGTTTGACAAAAGAAGAAAAAACAAAAAGGAACAGTCTGGAATTTATTGACGTGTGCTCTCCACCGCTTGACCTCTTCCTGCCATTGAGGAGAGTTATGGTTTTAAAGGTATCAGATATCAGCAAGAAACTGTTCCAATGGTCTTCAGCATTTGCCACTGAATTTCAGCATCATAATCTTGGAGAGTCCTGGAAAAAAACAGAGCTTTGGATAATAGACTTGTGGCCTTTGGACTAACAAGTTGTCCACTGCTGCTTTAAGAAGGGGATTGTATTCCATTTCAATATTTTAACAGTTAAAGAGTATTTTCTTTCAGGATCAGAAACATGAATAATTAACCTTCTACTTCAAATCACAAATTATTTTATTTTAATATTGTGAATATTGAATATTGTGAATATGTCTGAGTCATATTTGGAGATCCAAAGCTTGAACCCAGAACATTCTACATGTAAAGTACTATGCACTATGCCACAGACCAATGGATATTCATATCACTGCATGATTGCTTGGGCATTTCAATACAGTCTCTGCATGTTGGTCAAGCAATAAAGGCCCTTCAGTACATTTCAATCATTCCATGATGCAGCTTATCTCTACTTTACCATGTATGAAATTAATTAGGCTTTCTTTCCATCAAAGTTATAATCAAGGTAATTTTCTTCCATACATAATCAAGGAGCTATATAAGGAGAGAGCACTCTTAAGAAGTGATTTTTAATGTAGGAGTTTAATTGAATTCTATATCTGACTTTTTTTTCTTAAAGATGTATAGATTTTTTTTTACTGTTATGTATAATTAGTACTTTTGAGTTTAGAAAGATTACCTCAAATTAGGTGAATTGCTCCCCACATAACCATTAGTCTTGGGACAGATTGTATCACTTTTCTAACAAGGAAAGGAAGGGAGGGAGGGAGGAAGGAAGGAAGGAAAGAAAAGATGCATGTTGTACAGCATGCTAAAAAACAAACAAACAATAGCCTGTGAGATGCCACTCAATTTTTTATGACTTTTGAGATACCTTTTGTAAATACTACATAGTAAAGGAGAATCCAAGGCTTATGTTTTTATCAGTCTCTCTTGTAAGTTTCACAAAGTCCTATGAGCAAAAGAATAAAAGCCACCCACTCACTGTCTTCCCTAAGTGGCTTTTAGCACTCAGCCAACTCCAGGTTAATTGTACCTCTTGATTTCCATGAGATTCTCCATTCGTATTGTATAAGATTAATTGTATATGGTCAAGCTATTTTCTAAGGTGCCTATAGGCCAAACAAGGAATAATGGATGGAACCTGAACAAGGAGAGATTTAACCTGGAAATAAGGAGAAATTTTCTGACAGTGAGAACAATCAACCAATGGAACAGCTTGCCCTCGGAAGTTATGGGAGCACCATCACTTGAGACCTTCAAGAAGAGGTTGTACTGCCATTTGTCTGAAATGGTGTAGGACGTTTGGATGGGGGGGTTGGACTAGATGACCTGTAAAGTCCCTTCCAATTCTGATTATCTGTTAATATCAAGACACCAAGCCAAATTTTAGAAAGCCCAATGGTAGATCCCTAAATTTTCTTCCATCTCTACCAGGTTGCTTTTTAGAGCAAAATAAATATCCAAGTGGTGTTGATTAAATTTTCCATTCATTTCCAGATTATCTTTAGTCTTTAGTGAACCTGAGAAGAGCCATGGACTGACTAGCAGCAGGCAAGTGGAAAATATCCCTTGCCTCAACCATGCATGGGAATAAGAGAGAAATTGGTGCACTGGAAGGAAACCAGTCTCATTAAGACTTCCTAAAGCAACATGCCAAATTAAATTCATCATCATCATCTTTTGCATGATAGCCCATATAACTTTCACCATGCTCTTTTGGGCTTAAAAAATGCAAATAAATTGCACATTGGAGAAAATTAGATAGCATACCAAGTAAGCTGTAAAACAATTCTAAGTGTTTCAGTTTCACTACTAAAATCAATTAAAATCTCATATGAAGCACATTCAAAAGGCAATCTGCGATCCATTATGCCTTATTTGTTCTGGGTTCTGTTTTTTTGATCCCACAATGCAGTCACTAAAAACTTCCAAAGCATAGAGGGGGAAAAACTGTCATTTTCACCTTTGTGATATAATCTTACCCCATTTTAAACTCTATACATCAGAGGTGGTATTCAGCCAGTTCGCACCTAATGGGCAAACCAGTAGCAAGAATTTGGCATGAGTCACCAAACCGGTAGCAACATCTGGCTAGCCAAGCCTCCAACCCGGTCGCCCAGTTTCAACTCATTCACTTGCCCTGCTCACCCGATGCTCGGTCACCCCAATTTAAAGGATGACTACTCCTCTGCCCTAGCCATGCATTTTCAAGCAGCCACTTGAAAACACATAACTGTATGTGGAGCAGTAGTCCGTTAACCTGCAAAACTGCTCCAAGGCTGGATTCTTCATGGACACTAGAAGTATTGCTTCCCCTTATGAGTAAAGTGCCTGGAGTGAGAGGGAATGAAGGCTGGGGCAGGGGAGAAATCCAGCCATGGAGAAGTTTGTAGGAGCTGCAAATGCATGTCCGTTAATCTGCAAAACTTCTCCAATGCTGGATTTGCTTCCCCTTGTGAGTAAAATGCCTGGAATGAGAGGGAATAAAGGCTGACAGGTATGTGTGTGTGTGGGAGAGAGAGAGAGAGAGAGAGAGAAAGAGACAGAGACAGAGAGACACAGACACAGACAGAAACAGAGACAGAAAGAGAGAGAGAGAGAAGAAAGAGAGAAAGAAAGAGAGAAAGAAAGAAAGAAAGAAAGAAAGAAAGAAAGAAAGAAAGAAAGAAAGAAAGAAAGAAAGAAAGAAAGAAAGAAAGAAAGAAAGTGTGTGTGTGGTGTGTGTGAGAGAGAGAAAGAGAGCGAGCGTGAAAGAAAGGAAGGGAGAGAAAGACAGAAAGAGACAAAGAAAGAGAAAGAAAAAGAAATAGGAAGGAAGGGAGAGAGAGAGATTCAGAGAAAACTCTGTGCTATTATTTTTAATTGTTCCATTAATTATCATGTGTTAATATTTTACACTGTCCCTACACCAAGAGTGATTCTACTACCTTTCTTTTGCCCAGAGTTACCATGTACTTTTCAGGGTTTACATGCATTCAATGTCTATAGTCCAAAGCATGAATACATGAGTGTTTAATAGAGTTGAATGAAGGCCATCTAGTCCAAGCCCCTGCTCCCGCAGGAAAACTGAGGGTGCCACTCTGAGTAGAGGTCCTGGGAAAGGTGTCAGAATAACATAATAACATAATAGAAGGGATTTTGGGTGTGGGGGGACCCTATACCATTTCAGAGAAATGGCTGTCCAGTCTTTTAAAAATTTCCAGTGATTGAGCACCCAGAATTTCTGGTGGCAAGCAGTTCCAATGGTTAATTGTTCTCACTGTCAGGAAGTTTCTCCTTAGTTTTAGGTTGCTTCTCTCTTTGGTTCAGTTTCCATCCATTGCTTCTTGTTTGCCTTCTGGTGCTTTGAAAAATACATTGCCCCCCCCCCCCTCCTTTCCTTCTGGCAGCCCCTTAAAAGCCTGTTGCCTATCACACTCTTGGGTAAAGCATGTGAGCCTTTTCCTCCTTTCAGTGGTCCATGAAAGTACATCTATAGTATGTAGATAATAAAGTCAAAAAAAGTTGAACAACATTTTTACAGAAATATAGATAAGTTGAGGCTGGGTGTGACAAGGAATGGCTGGGAAGGGAGGGGCCAGGTGAGGCACCCCTTGATGTGAGTGACATCGAGTTGAACATGCCCCCCCTGTCACATGACCATGAAGCCATGCCCACCCAGTCACATGACCACCAAGCCATGTCTACCCAATCACATGACCACCAATCATGCCCACCCAATCATGACCACCAAGCACCCCCCCAGTCACATGACCACCAAGCCATGCCCACCAAATAAGCCATGCCCACAGAACCGGTAGTAAAAAAATTTGAATCCACCACTGCTATACATAATAGCTTTAGGGGGTTGCTACATATAGATACATAAATAAATACATAATTTGTGCTTTTGATTCAGTGTTGATTTTTGATGACTACCTGGACAAGTCTCTGGGGTTTTCTGGGAAAGGTTTTTCAGAAGTGACTTGTCATTGCCTCCTTTCTAGGGCTGAAAGAAAGGAGAGGCCCGAAGCCTCCCAGCTGGCTTTGTGCCAGCAGGATTAGAACCGAAGTCTCCAAGTTTCTAGTCCAGTACATTAATCACTAAATCAAACTGACTCAGCTATAGATATAGAGATTTAATGCATGAACAAGGCCTACTGGAATGAAGCAGGATAGCTTTCCAAATGTGCTACCGTACAAAAGTACCGTTTCATTATGAAAAAATAATATCTATTTCAAATCAATATCACAAGTATCTGCCCCTCCATACTTCCCAAGCTTGTGGTCTGCTGTTTATAAAATATTTTAATAAGGATAAAAAGAAGGAAACAATACTGTGTTGAGTAGGACTGCTCCCAGCATGGTCATTCTATTCCAGATTTTAACTCCTTCTTTGTGGCCACTGTTATGGACTAAGCCAACATTCGACCCAGCAACCGAAGACTGGGACTCGTATATAGATCGCTTCCAGATGTTCCTGGAGACCAACAATTTAAAAGATGCTGCGCCTGGCAAGAAACGAGTGGTGTTCCTGATTCATTGCGGCCCAGCTGTTTTCAAAATGGCTAAAGCATTAGCAAAACTGGCGGAAGTGAAGACCATGGATTGGGATACCCTCGCTCCGATCCTCCGAGCCCATTACGCACCCGCAGTACCTACACTGATACAAAGACACGAATTTTACCAGAGGGACCAATGAAAAGACGAGAGTGTTGGTAATTTCGTAGCCGACCTCTGAAATCTAGGAGGCCTTTGTGGTTTTGCAAACTTAGAGGAAGCCCTAAGAGACCGTATAGTTCTGGGTTTAAATGCACCACACGTGCAGAGTAAGCTGATGGCGAAAGGCGACATCAGCCTTATAGATGTCATCGCCAATGCTACAGCCGCAGAAACAACCAGGAAGTCAGCCGCTCGAATGTGCTGAGCGAACGCACCATTTCACCAACTCACCGACGAGATCCCACTCGCCACTGAGAAGCACGCTACCACTACCCACCACGAAGACCTCGAGTCATCCTCAGACAATGATGAAGAGGAGGTCAACCGGCTCCGCTTGGAACTAGAGCAAAAGAACCAGAGACGTCCGCGCCAATGTGCTGGTTGCGGGGCAAACCACCCAGGACTGGACTGCAAATTCCTCGACACGCTCTGCCATAACTGTGGAAAAAAAGGCCACATCGCGAAGGTCTGCAGAAGCAGACAAGACTCCAGTCCCAACCGAAGGGAGAACAACCTCCATCAGGAGATAGGCAAACCTCCTGAGAATCGGGACCGTCTGAGCCACCAATGGAACAACCACTACTACTACAGAAACCAAGCACCTGCCTCTTCAACGAGATGAGAAGAGGCCCACCAAACCATTATCATCGGCCACGCTTCATCATTCGATGCAAGAAAGATCCGCGTAAGGGTCACTATTGAGAATCGACCATGCGTGATGGAAGTCGATTCGGGATCATCCCTATCAATGGTATCCTGGAAAACCCTCAAACAACTGATCCCTGCCATTTGCCGCCAGGACCTCAACATGCAATGAACCATCCTGAAAGACTACCAGGGAAACAGAATTTCAGTTGTCGGTTCCAGCAACGTCAAAGTATCCTTTAAGGACCGCACAGCAACGCTTCCCCTGACTGTCATCGACCGTGACCGACCCAGCTTGTTAGGATTACAGTGGTTCACCCCACTCGGGATTGAACTAGCCGGCATACACCAAACCAGAAGCGACGACTGTGAAGAGGCCTTCATCCAGGAATTCCAGGACGTGTTCACAGGAACATTAGGCAAGTACAAGGGGACCCCTATATCATTTAATCTTAGCCCCGATGTAGCTCCCATTCAGCTTAAGCCTTGTCGAGTACCTTTTGCCTTAAAACCGAAGATCGACGAGCAGCGAGATAAACTGATAGCCCAGGGCATATTGGAACCAATTGACCATGCCCGCTGGGAAACCCCGATAGTAATGCCCATGAAGCCAGATGGTTCGTTAAGAATTTGCAGGGATTACCGGGCCACCCTAAATCATGCTCTTCAACAGAGCGCTTATCCAGTACCAGTGGTTCAACACCTACTTCCCTGGGTGGCGGAAAAATATTTGCAAAATTGGACTTAGCTCAGGCGTACCAGCAACTACCTGTAGATGCAGCAACTGCAGAAGCCCAGACAACAGTTACACATCGAGGCGCTTTCAAGTGCAATAGACTCCAATTCGAAGTAAGCGTGGCGCCGGGCATTTTCCAAAGTCTAATGGAGAGACTATTACAAGGCATAAAAGGCGTCGTGCCTTATTTTGATGACGTCCTAATAGCTGCCCCCACTACTGATGCTTTGAGCCGCTCTCCATTACCAGACATTATAGAGGACCCTGCTCCAACCGTAGATGTATTGCAAATCGAAACCCTCAAATCGCCGCCACTAACCACTCAAGACATAGCCTTAGAGACAAAAAAGGATCCTGTTTTGGCATGAGTCCTTAGCTGGGTAGAACGGGGTTGGCCAGTCAGTGCAACCAATGACACGTTCAAGCCATTTAGGAATCATCAAACAGAACTATTTTCCCAGAAAGGCTGCATAGTGTGGGAAGACAGAGTCATAGTCCCGGAGAAATTGCAATATAGGGTATTGAAAATGCTGCACGATGGACATCCAGGCATTGTGCGCATGAAAGCACTAGCCAGGAGTTATGCATGGTGGCCTGGGTTAGATAAACAGATAGAGACTTGGGTAGCAAAATGCAGTAAATGCCAGGAGACTCGTTCCGCTCCTCCAAAAACTCCCAGGTGGGGAGTTCCAACTCAGTGGGAAACGCCTCGAGGTCCTTGTTTCCGTATCCACATGATTTTGCGGGACCCACAAGAAGACACACTTTCCTCCTAACAGTGGCTGCCTATTCAAACTGGCTCGAAGTCCACAAGATGAAAAGCACCACCACAGACGCAGTCACTAAAAAACTAAATAAACTATTCACTACCTACGGACTTCCCGATGTCCTGGTCTCAGATAATGGCCCCCAATTCACTGCCCTGCCATTCAAACAATACCTGGCAGACCGGGGCATCCGCCATGCCTTAACATCGCCAACTCACCCTGCGGCCAATGGTAGGGCTGAGCGAATGGTTCAATTTGTAAAACAGACCTTGCACAAAATGGACCACGGAGACATTGATGACAAACTAAACCGAATGCTTCTGCTCCAACACATAACCACAAACAGCACCACAAACAAAACCCCAACTGAACTCCTGATGGGCCGAAAACTTCGTTCACATCTCGATCGCCTCCACCCAAACTACACACCAGAACAACCCCCAGGATCCAGCAGCAAGTGCCGGGCATTCCAGGAAGGGGACCTAGTGTTTGCAAAAAACTTCTCGGGCGACCCATTGTGGGTCCCCGTGACAATAACGCAACTTACAGGACCCCGATCCTATCGCCTACAAACGGCAGACGGTAAGATGTGGAAACACCACATAGACCAAGTCCATTCCAGACTAGCACCGGAATCTCTAGCTGGGGGGGGAAGGAACATTGAGGAGGACTAAGAAGAAATGATAATCAAAGCCCAACAGCCCACACAATCAACCAGGGGATACTCACCATCCGAAGGAGAACCAAGCCAGGGAGTGGCCTCGCCACATGACAGTACCATGATGGAAACGGATCCAGGAAACTCAGAAGGCAACGCTGACGTAAGCAGGGAAAGCAGCCTGGGGCCACAATCCCCACCATGCAACCCAGCTAGCAGCCCACCAGAACCAGAACCAGAACCAGAACCCAGTGGGACAGCACAGGTCGAGCAGACAGGTGAAGCGACCTGCATACTTGCGAGAATACGTCAATCCACCCCTCAGACAGAACCAAGGGGGGAGGGTTGTTATGGACTAAGCCAATGCAGCGATATAACCCTCAACAGCTTCGCATTACAGCAGGCTTGTAATCCTGCACTTCTCATTGGCCCATGGATAGTGAGTCGTGATTGGTCGTTTTTGGCCAGTCTGATTGGCTGTTAACGGGACCCCCTGATTGGATGCTTGTGAAAGCGATAAACTCAGTTCATTGGTTGCTTTGATAGCAGCCAGCTCTATAAAAGAGCTGCTGCTGCCCAGGTATTTTGCTCTGTTCTTTCCAGTTAAATAAAGAGTTGAAGTCACCGTTCGATGTCTCGTCTCCATTCCTTGCGCCCATGCCCAGGACTTAACAGCCACCTTCATTGTTTCTTGCTTATATTTATTACATTGTGAACAACTATTTTGGAAGCTCAATTAAATGAAATGGAATTTATTAACTTATTAAATTAAATTAGATTAGATTATTTTGGTTATTGACCAGCCTTACATAACATAAAATAACATAGAAATAAGATGAAAAAGTAAAATCAGCTCAACCAGCAAAGGTATAATTTTCTTGGTATAAATCATTTTTAAATAGGGTCTAAACCTTCACTGACCAGACCAACATAAATTGTAACAAGAAATAGATGAGATTATATTATAATGTTATAAATGACATTATAGGAGAGTGCATCACTTTTGTCAGCTAAAAGATAGTGTAGATTAAAAACTGTCAGTACCACCAGAGTGTTGAATTAGTAAGAATGTTAATGTCATAGATCCTGAGCCTGTCATTTTAATGGCTACTACAATGACTGAAGTGTTCACTGTAAGCAGTTTTCCAAATCCTTTTTTTCCAGGACTCAAGTTTGCAAGGCATTCAAGCATCAAAGCTCTTTTGGAATTTTGGTAGAGTAAGCAGATTAAGACATTTGGCAGACTTATGATTGATAGCCTGATTATCAGAAAAACTTCAGGTGGAATTAAACTGCAGTCAGTTTGATGTTCTGTCTCATATATTCATTGTCTCATACTCTTTCTGCAGGGAGTCATTCCTCATAGATCTCCTTGATTTTTAGGACTTAGTTTTAAGTTGCATGTTCCAGCAGAATTATTTACAAAATAATTACCTGTTTAACTGAATAATTGTCTTATGCTTGATACTTAATAAAACAAAACCCTGCTGAAATTTGGCAATATGCATCAATTAAGAACTAAATGAGGCACCAACACAAATCTTTAATTGATATGTAGCCTTAATTTTTCCCTGTGCGCATTTCCACTTAAGAATGCCATATGGTGAGGACTATAAGAAACAAGGTTATTTAAAGAGAACACAATTAGTAATGGATTCAACAGTCAATAATTCTTGGGCAGGTTTTCAATTTTTGGAACTTGTCCAGCAATCAGACTCTTGTCAGTGCAAACTATCCTCTTACATAGGAGAAATAATGTTTTTATATTTATATTAGAGACAATTCCCTCTCTATGATTAATTGGATTCCCTGAGATGTCACAATCTGGAATTTTGTCTATGGATATTCAATCAAAATGAAGAAGACATACATACATACATACACACATACATATTCCCAGACTTTGCTAATAGCAAAATGAATCAAGTAATCTATGATGGTGGGAGTCATTTAAGCCAATTTTTATTAAGTACCAAAACATTTATTGTGGGCTCCATATCATAAGTTGAATTTGAGGTCCTTCTTATACCCTATGCCTGCCTTGAAAGCTCATGACCTCCCATTTAGGCACTAAATGGCACTAGACATCTGTGTGGTTGAAACGGAGTCAGAAAGTTTGGTTAAACCAATGGGAATAGCAGTACACCAATTCAGAAAAAGAGTTTATGTTAAAAGTAGAAGAAAATATTGCATTATCTGAGCAACAGGTGAAAAAATTGATTTTGCAATAGAGAAGAAGAATAGAGTTTCAAGCAGGTGGCAGTATCTACTTGACCTTCTCTAGGATCAGATGCTAAAGCAGGATTACCCCATTTAGTATTTAGATGGGAGAGTTTCCAAAGAACAACATAGCAATAGGGTAGCCAGGAAGTTATTATAGAAAAAAAAAGGGGGGGGGGGAAATAGCACACTGTTTCCAAACAACTGTCAAGAATCATTTATGGATGTGTCCAATGCAAGCACTAAACATATGTATAATGATGAAGCTGTAACAGGGAATATCAAAGAGAAATGCTTTTGTAGCTAAGAAGGAAACCAACCAAAGCAGGCACCCAAGTAGAGTAAATGCCAATTTTCACTGTTTTACATTTAAGAGCAACACAAGTTGACAACACTGGAATGTGAGCAATTCAGTAAAATGCAGTGTAAAAAATAAGTCCAAGAATATCTGTAACATATGAAATAGCAGGTATTAAAGGAAAGGAAATCCTATAAGAGGAAAACTTGATAAGCAATTCATTCTAGGGAAACTTTCACAAAATATCTCAGTGGACTGAAAAACATGCTGGGTTTTGCTTCTCCCTGGAACTACAAAACAACAATTTTGTAATGCACCTGGCAAACCACAAGGCATCATTGATGTTTATGGTTAACTTGGTGGGTTTTAGTTGATGTGGGTCTGACATAGTTCCGCCTAATGTTTGCACTTATTCTAGGGATAATAACATTGTCTAAATGTAAACAGTATGATGAGCATATGCATTAAAATTACAAAGAAGAACAGATCTGAAAGGAGTTTATTAATGTCTCCACTGGCCCACTTTCCCTTTTGTCATGGTGATTTGGGCCTCTTGGACTCAGGAGCTGTACTTCGTTCTTCATACCACGTACCCATTATTCAAAGAAAAAATGTGATGTGTAAATGCAACAGTTCTGCCACAGAGCTTTTACCCAGAGGATTTCCACTAGTGCTAGATAATACAGATCTTTAGCTATGTGAAGAACAATATCTTTTTTTTTCTTTTTTGGCATGGATTTCTTACGTAAAGATGTACTCACATTTTCTTTTGCATTTTTTAAACTATATTCATTCAGTCTGATGGAAAAAAGACAAATATTACAAACAAAATGCTATGGATAAAATTGTAAGATTTTTATTTTCATTATAGTATCTTTGAGAGCTTCAGGTATATCTATCTTAGCTTTAAAGCTGCAGTCTTTTTAGGGTCTCACAGATTCTAAAGAAATATATCAAATAAGCCTCTGATTTATAATAGGTAGAATCAGAATTGGGACTCAGTCTAAACAAGCCACAGAATAAGTTATTGAATATTTGCTTAAGTTTTTAAAATGTTTTCTAAAATATAAAGGATAATAATACATAAAACTATGTACATAATCTTCTTGGACTAATCTAAATCATAACATTTAACATATAAAGAGAAGAATTAAAATATGCATCCCAAGTCTTCACACATTTAAAGATTTGCTTTAAATAAATCAGCTTTTCCTCATTCCTTTTAAAGAGCCCGTGATTGTGTTCTTTGTGTGTTTCCTGGAACACTTGTGTTATAAGCTTGTGATTTTGGAAGAGGTTATGGCTAGAAAAAAAAATGTTTATATTTATTTGTTTCCTAATTAGAGTGACTCCTTTGGGGTTTTTTTTATCCTTTGGCTGCGAACTTTGAACTGGTTTCAGATTTCACTATTTTAAGTTTCCTTGACTTCATTATCATCCAGTTACTACTGGTCTGGCTTCTGATTCCTGATTTGCCATTTTGATTATATCCATTCAAGACTTCTAGGCAAGGGTGGGCTGCTGGGGGTTTGCGTGGGTTCAGGAGAACCCCTAGCTAAGATTCTGCATAGTTTAGAGAACTTCCAAATCCCACTCCTGGCTGGCTCCACATGCCCCAGCCCTCCCAGGAGTCCTCGCATGGCCCATTTTGGATGCAGGTAAGTTCAGGGCGCACACAGAGGCTCAGGGAGGGTGAAAAACAGGCTTCTGAGAAGTTCCGGAAGGCTGGAAATGGGTCTGTTTCTGACTTCCAGAGAGCCTCCGGAGCCCAGGGAGGATATTTTTGACCTCCCAGAGTCTCAAGGAAAGCCTCTAGAGCCCAGGAAGTGCAAAAATGCCCCCCTCCCCCGGCATGGTACAGGAGGCCAACTAGGCCATGTTCACCATGGCCACACCTACCCAGCAACTAGGTAGAGAACACCTTGCTAAAAATTTTGAAGCCCACCCCTGGTTCTAGGCTACTATAGATATTATGATAATTTCTGTCTCTCTTTTAGCCCTGTTTTATGTTCTAATCTAAATTCTAATCCATATTGCAGATACATATTTTATGAAAGGGGAAAAAAATCCAAAAATTAGAATAGAATAGAATAGAATAGAATAGAATAGAATAGAATAGAATAGAATAGAATAGAATATGTAATATAGCCCAATGTTAGTCCTTCAACAGAGCTGGTGAACATGATAACCTCAAGGCTCTTTGATTCTCATTTAATAATTTTTATAATCATCGTAAACTCTATCAGAACTTCTATAAGAGAAGAATTAATATTATTTGAAAGCATAATCTTTTCATTTCTTGTGTAAGTTTTGATGGATCCTCCCTGAAATTAAAATTGTTGAAATTAAATTATGAGATAACAAAAATAGTTACTGTGTTATCGATACAGTAACATTAATATTCTTAAGCCTAAAAAATTTCTATAGCCATATTCTGGTTGCTTTCATATTGCCATGCTTTCCACATTTCTACTGTATATTTTTAATGTCATCTTTTTTAATCAAATGTATTTCATGAACAGTTTTTACCTAGTACCTCACTAAATAATGTTTGGGAATTCCTATGTAATAGGCCATGAAAAACTAGTGCAGAGAAAACAGCAAACCTGCATTAAATTTTCATTCAGCAGGAAGATCTATGTTCATTTCTTCCTTTCTGTTGATTTGTTCCCCGAAAGGTTTGTAAATCCTACAGTCACACATAAAGCTACTAGCATAGAACCAAACGCACTTGGAACAAGTAACAGCACTTCATCTTCTTGCTGTAAAATTTTATCCATCAAGAAAGGGGCTCATTGGATTAATCCAATGTCCTGTCATGTTTAGGAAAGTTAGTTGTAAATTCAGCCAAGGCAAGGCATGGGCACACAAAATACATCTCAACTTTCATTTTTTAAAGAATCAATGTGCAATTTGCAGCAAATGTAAACAGTGGAGTCAGCAGTTTAAAGTAATAGGATATATTCATTCTCAAACTGAGGTAATCTGATCGTGGATACTAAGATAAACAGTATTTGCTTTTTTCAATACATACTAGATATGTAAAAGCTTTTTTCAGATGAGCAAAACTGGGCATGAATTCAGCAATAATCATGAAGGCTTAGGTACTACCAAAGCTGTTCCACATAGTAAAGGTCTATTAAAAGTAGCCTGGTGGCATGGAAAAAGTTTATAGCAATACATTAACTCCAGGATATTTTGATTGGGTTATTAGCAATAGCAATAGCACTTAGATTTATATACCGCTTTATAGTGCTTTACAGCCTTTTCTAAGTGGCTTATAGAGTCAACTTATTGTCCCCCAACAATTTGAGTCCTCTTTTTAACCACTTTGGAAGGATGGAAGGCTGAGTCAACCTTGAGCCTGGTGGGATTTGAACTGCCAGATTGAAGGCAGCCAGTAATCAGCAGAAGTAGCCTGCCGTACTGCACTCTAATCACTGCGCCACCAAGGCTCTTACAATGATTCAGGTAAAACTAATAAATCATTGAAATTTTGACAATTCTGTTCAATTTGAACACATTGCAATATTGCTTTTATTTTGAGATTAAGCTCTGCATAAGATGCTAACAAAGTTGCAAAAACAATCTGCCACTGATTTATACCTTCTTTTATATTTTTTTAATGTAAATACATGGCTTCACTATTTAGAGGATGACATTACAGTAAATAATCACAGCAAATTTCTGCAAAACAGTGTTGTCACTTGAGATTGAAATTTCACCTTACAGCTGAAAAATTCTTACTTTCTTTCCTCAAAACCAAGTGTTCCCATTCCCATAGACTTGAACTATGTATCAACCTGTGATTATGCAGAAATCTCTAAGGCTAATTGTAGTGTTGGTTATCTCAGTCTGTGTATCCTATGCTGAGTCCTGATGAAAGGATTACTTTTTTTATTAAAGTATTTTTATCTACTCTTTCAACCAAACAGTTGAGAACCTAGGATAACTACAAAATAATGGCTTTTACACACTGTCTTTTTGGTATGTGTATATCTCCCCACAAGCATGTAAAGGAGAAAATATGGAATGAAAGAGGTTAAATCTCTATCAAAGCCAAATTCCCAGCATGCTATGACCCACCATGATTTTCACTGTATCATTTTTTAAATAATGCAGTAAAACATCCAGAAGGCTAAGAAGAATCATTTGGGATAGCTTTGGTGCCAATATAAATGGCTGTTCAACCAAATGTAGTTGATTGTCAGCTTCTTATTCAAAACTCTATTTTTCCTTGCTGTGGAAAAAATATCAGCATTCTATGATGGAATCATTGACTAGATGCTTGCCAACAATTTAGAATATTGGATCTCCATTAAAAGATTTTATTTCAAATCTTGTTAAGGCATGACCTAACCATGATCTTGAAGTAGCCTGATTCTCTCCACACACTTGAATTTATTTTTGCCTATTATTTTTGTTATATTCTGTTTTCTTCAGGAGTGCAAGGCAGGGATAAAAAAAACTTTTTCCCAGGATAATAATTCCATGAAAAGGGTTGAGCTAAAAGACTGGCTCAAAGTCATGATGAATTTCTACTTCTGAGAGTACACATGAATGTAGATGTTTCAGTGGATTCTCATGAAAATAATGAGGCTATAATGTAGCTATTATATAAACTGGCCAATTTCCTCAGAAAATATAAGTTTCTTCCTGCTTTACAAAAAGACTGAAGCAAGCATGCATGAACCTAATAGTTTTGAATATGAGTTAAGTTAATAGCATTGCACAAGAATTCTCAGTTTTCTGTTACTTTTTTCCATTTGTTCTTATCTTTAAATTTGTGTTGCTTTTACTCTGTGGCAAAACTTCTTTAATAAAAATTCATCTGGCTATTAGATGAATAGTGTATTTTTCTTTATTGGAAGAATTACAGACAAATCTGCAATGAAATATAATAATCTAACAAATAATCATATTACAGATTATATAATATGTTTTATGCCTGCATTTTTCCCCTTTTTGTTTGACTTCAAGTCAGTTTTTAACTCCTCATGACTGCCTGAACAAATTCCTGCAGTTTTCTTGGCAATGGTTTTCAGAAATGTTTTGCCATTGGCTCCTTCCCAGGGCTGAGAAAGAGTGACTGGCCAAGGTTACCCAGCTGGCTTTATGCTCAAGACAGGACTAGAAGTCTCAGCATCCCATTTCTAGTCTGATTCCCTAACCAGAATAATATACTTTACTGATTAGTCAGTTGACCATATCAAGGGATTCCTTACCACTGCACCAAAAAAAGGTTCTTATTTCTTTAGCACCCAACAATTCCTAAATGACCTGCAGGAATGTTTTAATGTCCAAAGTTCAAGATGTTATCTAAGTATACTAATATCCCAAGCTCTTAAGTAAATGAAGTCTTCTATCTAATTGATTCCCTCAAGACCACTCTATATCTTCTTTTCACAAAGGTTGAAGTAGACCATTAACACCTGGTAGACTTTTAGATGGCAGCCAGAAAATTTGAATAAAAACAAGAAGCATTCCCTTCAAAAGAACAAGATACATATGGTATCTCCTACCCAGCTGTGCTAACTGAAACTTTATCAGAACTGAGACTAGTGTGGTGGAAATGCCCTGCCTTATCTCAGTTATTGATCTTTGTGGTGTAGGGATCCCATCTCAAGAGTCTGACAGTGCTCCTTATCATGGTGTTTATCATCTTTCAAGTGTGGTTTGACATGTCAGAAGTTTCACTTTAATAATATGTGAACTTAATGTTACCCACAAAAAATGATAATATAATGTAAATCAATCTGATCATAGAGTCCCTGCTCTCAGCAAGGCTCAGCCACTCAGTTTTCTTGGATTTCTTTATAGCAATATCACAGCTATATATGATGTGGCATTTCTTTTAAAACCTCCCAGCCTCTCATAATCACATATATAAAATTTGGATTTTTTTTAAAAAAATGGGTGGGAGATAGGAGAATGTCTGAGTTGAAATACGGGTAATTTGCCTAAAAAGCTCTTTAAACTGAGAAAATGTTTCTGATGACTTTGAGTACAGCATTTCACTAGATAGTTTTCCACAACTTTCTGGAAAATCTGGAGGTCGTACTCCAGTCCCCAACCATTTAAATATTGTCCAGCCTTGTCTAGGCACTGTTTGTCAACCTCAGCAACTCCCAGAATTCCCTAGCCAGCCCCGATAGTGATCTAGTGAATCTAGTGATTGTTCATATTTTTGTAGCCCAGGTAGGATAGGTCTGTCTAACCCTAAGTAAAACTTTGTGCTACCTTAAAACAGATTTCCTCAAAACATATTGGGATTATGTACTAGCTCGGACTTTTGGAAAGTCCCACTTAAATAAGGAACCAAAGCACTTGGATATTTGTTTTTTTGCTTGTTGGTTACTTTGTTTAACTCTTATGCCATCTTTCTTGCCAAGGCAATCTAGAAACAACAAAGTATCTTTTATTAGCATGCACAACTACAGTTTTCACAAGGCTCCAGAACAGATCCTAAAGTGCACCAGGTTACAGACTGCATTCCTGGAAGGGATACACACGGGGGTGGGATTCAAATTTTTTAACAACCGGTTCTGTGGGCATGGCTTAGTTGGTGGGTGTGGCTTGGTAGTCATGTGACTGGGTGGACGTGGCTTGGTGGTCATGTTATTGGCTAGGTGTGGCCAACTCAATATCACTCATATCGAAGAACGCATCTTCTCGCCTGGCTTCTCATGACTGTGGGGATGCTGCAACAGTCGTAAGTGTGAAAAATGGTCATAAGTTACTTTTTTTAATGCCATTGTACTTTGAATGGTCACTCCACACAAGCAAAGTACCAGCAAAGGAGGGTCAAAAAACTCCAGAGACGTTCCTGAGACAGGAAGTCTAGTACTGCCAAGAATGTAGTAAGAGTTAACAGAGAGGCAGTTTCTGTAAGCAACACCAGAATGTTTCCTTCCTGCCTTCCTCACAGGATTAGGCTAGTAAATTCTTCTAACAACCAGTTCTCTGAACTGCTTAGAATGTTAACAACTGGTTCTCGCAAATAGATGCGTACTGGTAGAATCCCACCCCTGGATACACAGGAATTCCAAAAGCAGTATACATTTATAATGTATACAACAATCTGTATTGAAAGAATGTAGGACCTAGTAACATCATCTGACTTTACCATGGCATGGACCAGGCTGGCATCTCTAAATTCTTCTCTTCTAAGCCCTTTCTACTATTACTGTATAACATAATTTGTTGTCATTCAATTGCTCAGTCATGTCTCACTCTTCATGATCCCATGGATCATAGCATACAGGCTCCCCTGTCCTCTCCTGTCTCCCAGGATTTGTTCAAATTCATGTTCATTGAGTCGATAACATTATCTAACACTATCCTCTGCCATCCCCTTCTCCTTTTCTTTTCAGTCCTATTAAATATCAGGGTCTTTTCCAATGAGTTATCTCTTCTCATTTGGTGGTCAAAGTATTTGAGCTTCAGCTTCAGTATCTGTCCTTTCAGAGAACAGTCAGGCGTGATGTCTTATAACATAAACAAACACATTAATTGTATCCATGTATTGGCTTACTCCATATCACAGAAAAGACATCTTGATTTTTATTATCTGTGTCCTTCCCTTCCAGATGCATCAGGCAGTTTCAGCTGCCCTGGTCTGTATACTGTGCTCATCATCATGTATATAAGAGTTTGTCCCCACAAAGGATACCCTATTGGGGAAGGCTACGCAAAGAGGTTGAATAAAATGTTCTTTTCAAGGAAGGAGTGCCATGAGTACAGTGATTCTTGATTGCTGTTATGAGTCCTGTACAACATGATATTAGAAAAACAGGAATGCCAATAAATTCCAGTTCCATTTTGATATGCTTAATCCTTCTGTGATTCTGTAATGCCATTCAGTCCTGGTTTATCCAATAACAGCTCTGAGCAGCAACCAGCATCAAAAAGTCTGATATTCAGTCTGATATTCAGATCTTCCTCATAAACAAAGTTACCTTTCTCTCAGATATAGGATCTGCTCTTTAACTTTACCAGAGAGTATCCACATACTTGTAATTTACTTCTTCTGTTCCTGATGTCATCTATACAAATAACTCTCTCTCTCTCTCTCTCTCTCTCCCTCCCTCTCTCCCTCCCTCCCTCCCTCTCTCTCTCTCTCTCTCTCTGTGTGTGTGTGTGTGTGAAATGTTACAATTATATTGTTGCAACAATCATAATGGGCATAAACCTGAGAGGCAGTTTTACAATAAATTCTCAGCATTTAGTGGTTTATATGCTTGCACACATAAAAATGGTTTGACCAAATTCTGAAGATAATAGTGGTAAAAATGGACAAGTTCCTCAGGATAGAGAATCTATTACAGAAAAACCATTTCCTTTTGTGCATCTAAACATTATAATATCCAAACGATTGGCAACGCTTAAGAATTGATATTGTATGGATCCATCAAACTAAAGCAGAGGTATTATTTATAAACACTGTAAGACTTGAGGCTTCTCTATCCTCTTTCAGACAGCCCTCTCTATAACTCACTGCCATAATACAACAAGAAAGTGGCAGGAGAAATCAATCAATCTTACTTTGCACTCCAATGGAATAGCCACAGTAGGTAAACCAGTCAAGGTGATAAAGAGATATTTCATACCATCAGGATCACCTTTGTCTCAATTGCTAACATTGCATCAAAAAGAATCTTTCTCTCCAAATTTGAAGAATAATTGGCATATAACCTACCATGAGTGAAAAAATCCAAATAGCCAGTAGTTGGAAAAATATTTAAGATAATGAAATCTCTGCAACCTAGTAGCTAGCCAGGCCTCTGGAGCAGGGTGGGATTCCACCAGTGTAATAACCGGTTTGGTGAGCATGCACATGCATAGCATTTTAAATGCCCATTTTTGGGTCCAATACTTACCTTCTACTGCAACCCAGGTGAGTAAATCAGCTGAGGCATGGCAATCCACTGTGCTACATGAATCAGCTGAACTGAAACCCTAGAAATAAAGGACAGAAAAGAGCAGGAGCAGGTGGGTGGAGCCAAACCATCACCATGATTACCAATTCGCCTAAACCAGGGCAAACCAGTAAAATCCCCACCCCTGCTCTGGAGTCCAGATAAGGTAAAGAAGGATCCAACCTAGAACTAAGAAGAAATGGCATTACAATGAGAACAATTAATCAGTACAACAGCTTATCTCTAGAAATTGTGGGTACGTCATCACTTGCAGTATACAAGAAGAGATTGGATAGTTATTTATCTGGAATGCTATAGGGAGGGTCTGTTGCTTGAGAAAGGTGTTGTGGCTCCGATTCCTGAGCCTGTGCTGTTAGAGGAAGAGGACTTGGAAGATGAGGAAAAGGAACTGGGAATGCCTTCCTCCCCAAGACCTTCCTCTCTGGCAATGCCTTCCTCCCTGATAATGCCTCAGGTTCCATCAGACAACTGAGAGGAACAGCCTAAGATTAATCAGGAGGAAGGCATATCGGAGCAGCCCCTGACAGGGAGTCAAGAGGAAGAATGTTGGCTTGATCCTAAGCAGTGTCATAGGGAGAAACGTGAGCAGCAACATTGGAGGCGTGGGAGGCTCAGAGAGTGAGCTGAGTCATTGAGCAACACCCACAGGGGATAAAAGTGGGTATGTTGTCGGCTGGAACTTTGTACGGGACAAAGTTTAATCTTACTTCAGGTTTTTTGTTGTGAATGATTCTTGTGGTCTGCCTTGTAATTCTCTGTTTACTTGTTATCAATTTGGACTTGGCAGGCAGAGTGTGTTGGTATGCCAAGGACATTATCAGTTCCAAAGAATTAACTCTGTGAAGTCCGAGTCAGCTTGCCTGCCTGTGTTTGTGTGAGTTTGTACTCTTTCATCTTTTGGGAAAGAAGAAAGGTGAGCCAGAACAGAAAGGGTTGGACTAGAAGACCAACAAAGTCCCTTCCAACCTTATTATTCTATATTCAATGCTATTTAAAAATAGCCCACAGGAGCCTGGGAAGAGACAATCAGACGTTGAACAGGAACACATATATCCATCAAAGGATTGTTTTTTAAAGATAACACACATATTTGAGATATTCATATTATACATTTTTCAATACCCAAACAGAACAGAGAACATTGCAAGGATTTATGTAGTCCCTTCCTACTTTCTTACTTCCCAGAACTTTTAATATTGACCTTGACCTCAGTTTCATAATAGTAAGCAACCAATGTGCATGTTCATTCATCATTAAGAAAGGTTGAACTTCGTCTGCAAAATGCTGTATTTGGGGCGGGGAGGGAACTGGCACATAAATTAAAGTGTAAGGAAGTGTTTCAAAAAGGCACCAAAAGTAACTTTCTCCTCTTATTAATATTTAATTAAACTATTTTAAGACTATTGCACTCTGAGCTGATTAAGCTGTTTTTAAGTTAAAGAACAAATTCAGTTATTAATTTGGCCTAATTGAAGCCATTTTAATGCGCCCCATTTGTACTGTGCTATAACTGAATGAATATCATTAACTATTTTTGCTCAAGGCAAGGAGTCAGAAAAGCCCCTTTGGCACACATTGATTTGTTTTAACTCCATGGATCGGTTCAAAGAAAAAAAATATACAGCTGAATAAAACTATAAGGATACAGCCAGATGCCTTAAGGCTTGGCTGATCATAAAGACCAAGCCATTTAGCTACATACTGTATTTTGCTAAAGATGAAATAAATATTAACTCATGGATAACATTCAATATTAGTTGGCTTCTCTATATCCTTTGGTTTAATGGGATGAATTAGTTATGAGACATATATTCAGGTGGACCAGACAGTTTTGACAATGCCCTGTATCTAGATCTAAAACTGTTTGCATACTGGTAGTCCTTGACTTACGATCACAACCGAGCCCAAATTTTTTGTGGCTAAGTGAGACAATTATTAAGTGAGTTTTGCCCCAATTTATGATCTTTCTTGCCATAACTGTTAAGTGAATCACCACCATTTTTTATGTTAGTAACATGATTGTTAAGTGAATCAGGCTTCTCCACTGACTTTGCTTGTCAGAAGGTTGCAAAAAGAGGATAACCCAATGTTGGGACACCTCAACCATCATAAATATGAACTAGTTGCCAAGCTTCTGAATTTTGATCATATGGCTATGGGTTACTGCAATGGTTGTGAATGTGAAAAACAGTCATAAATCACTTTTTCAGTACTGTCATAACTTTGGATGGTCATTAAATGAGCAGCTGTAAGTCAAGGACTACCTTTACAAGCAAAGACACATTGCAACATAAATATAAATATTGCATTGCAACATAAATTTTATATTTATCAGGGTAGTCCACAATTTCTGATATGCAGATCTGATCATTCAGTGTAACAGAAAATAATAATAACAAATAATCAGAGTTGGAAAGGACCTAATAGGTTATCTAGTCAAACCTCCCACCAAGCAAGAGATCCTACACCATTTCTGACAAATGGCAGTCCAATCTCTTCTTGAAAGTCTCAAGTGTTGGTGCTCCCACAATTTCCGAGGGCAAGCTGTTCTTAATCATTAATCTAAATGTTAATGTAAATTATTTTATGACAAGTCTTCTTTGAAAAACTGTTCAGTTCAGCTCCTTCTCAAAAGTTTTTGAGCTAAATCTGAGAAAGAGAACAGGTTCAGTCTGCATTTGCAGGTAATGCAAGCCACTGAAAATGTCCCAACAGAACCAGGATTATGACACCTTATGCAAAATATGTGATTGGGTAATGGGTTACCATGGTGATTTGCTGCAACATTTGAGTTCACCAAATGGCACCTGTTGTTTCCCAACTGCATGCAAAATTTATTATTTTGCATAATGTTTTGTACAGCTGGAAAGAATCAGGCATTTGTCTCTCATTTTATCATTAAAAAGGCAAGCTCAGCTGCTAAGTAATTCTCCGATTTAGCCATTACTCCACTGTGTTCTGTCCTTAATTAGCATTCTTGAGATCCCCGCGCTTTGATTGGCCAAAGCGCGGGGCTCTCTGATTGGTCAGGCGAGCCGCGCCGATTGGCTCGCTGAGAATCTCCCGCGATTGGTCCATTCGAATCGTGGGAGATTCAAAGCGGTGCCATTGGCCGCGGCCACCGCGGCTAAAGGAATAAAAGCCGCGGGCTTTTTCCTTTGCGCGAGTTCGGTTCCAACTTTAAATAAAAGAGCATGGTTTGAAGTCACCGACTCCTGGCATCATTTCGCAGACACAACACTGGCAACGAAGGTGGGATCCAGACCCTGAACCGAACCACGTGTCCGACGGAAGCCAGACGAACCACCACAATAGCGAAAATCGCACCCCCCGCACCCTTCAACCCCGCCACCGAGGACTGGGAATCGTACTCCGATCGATTCCGCATGTTCCTTGAGTGCAGCGACCTGAAGGATGCCACCGGCCCCATGAAGCGCGCCGTCTTCCTGACCCACTGCGGGACCGAGGTCTTCAAGATGGCCAAGGCGCTGGCCAAACCCGCCGATGCGACCGCGATGGACTGGGACGTCCTCGAGCCAATACTTCGGCGGCACTACGCTCCAGAGGTACCCATCCTGATCTGACGCAACGAATTCTACCATCGGGACCAACGGTCGGGTGAGAGTTTCAGCGACTTCATCGCCGAGCTACGGCGCCTAGGGGGGCTCTGCGAATTTGACAACCTGAACGACGCCCTGCGAGACCGAATTGTGCTTGGTTTGTGGGACCCCGTCCTCCAGAGCCGGCTGATGGCCAAGGGCAACATCAGCCTAGCAGACACCCTCACCGCAGCCGCAGCCGCCGAAGCAACTCGAACTTCCGTTGACCGCATGCGCAGACCGAACACTGGGGACCACAGTGGAAACAGCAACCAGGCGAGGTCGACTGAGGCCCAACCCGAGACGACCACCCACCAGGGCGACTTCCACTTGGCATCGGGCACTTCAGATGATGAGGAGGACATCCATCGCCTCCAGACAGGCTGCGACCCAAGGAACCGGCGGGGTTGTAAGTCGAAGACCAACTGTGCCGGTTGCGGCGGCGACCACCCCAGGTCGGAATGCCGGTTTTTCGAATCGATCTGCCGGCATTGCGACAAGAAGGGACACATCGCCCGTGTCTGCCGCCTAAAGAAGAATCGCAGCCCGGCACGATGGGACCAGAGCGACTGGAGGAGAGAGAACACACCACCCCGGACCAGAGATCGCCCCTCGGACAGCAGATGGGACCGGAACGGACGATCCCTGAGAGGCGGCGATAACCGGTGAAGAGAGGAGACCCATCAGACGGTCACCATCGGCCATGCCATAACCAATGACGCCCAGAAGGTCCACGTGGAGGTAGGCATCGAGGGCCAGCCATGCAAAATGGAGGTGGACTCCGGGTCCTACCTCTCCATGATAGCATGGCATGAAATAAAGCGCTTGGTGCCTACCCTCCAAAGGAGGAACCTAGACAGCCAGAGACTCATTGTAAAGGACTACCAGGGAAACCACACCCCGGTAGTCAGAACCAAACACTCAACATCACATATAACACAACCAACATCACATATAAAGGGCACACCGAAAGACTTCCCCTGACAATCGTCGACCGCGACCGCCCAAGCCTACTAGGACTGCAATGGTTCACCCCGCTCGGCATCGCAGTCACGGGAGTCGATCACATCACCGACGACAGCTGGGAGCAGCAACTGGCCTGGGAATTCCAAGAAGTCTTCGACGGAAACCTAGGCAAGTACTGAGGGCCCCTTATATCTTTCAACCTAGACCCAAACATCCCCCCAAAACGCCTGAAACCAAGGCGGGTGCCATTCGCACTTACACCCAAGATAGACGAGCAAATTGACAAGCTCGTCAAGCAAGGGGTCCTACAGCCCATAGACCACGCCCAGTGGGAGACCCCCATAGTCACCCCGATCAAGCCCGATGGGTCGGTGAGGATCTGTGGGGACTATAAGGCCACCCTAAATGGCGCACTACAACAAAGCGCCTACCCAGTCCCAGTAGTGCAACACCTACTGCACTCACTGGGAGGGGGCAAGGTTTTTGCCAAGCTCGACCCCGCCCAGGCATACCAACAGTTGCCAGTCGACGAGCAAACGGCAGAAGCGCAAACCATAGTCACCCACCGGGGGGCATTTAAATGCAACCGACTCCAATTCGGAGTCAGCGTGGCACCGGGAATATTCCAAAGCCTAATGGAAAGACTACTGCAAGGCATCAAGGGGGTGGTACCTTACTTCGACGACATCCTAGTGTCGGCAGCCAACCAAGCCGAACTAGAGGGGCGCCTAAGGGAGGTCCTAACCAAATTTAAAGAGACCGGACTAAAAGTCAAGAGGGAGAAATGCCAGCTATGCACGGAATGGGTAGAATTCCTAGGATACCTCCTAGCCCGTCACGGCATTCACCTCACAAACCAAAAAATCAAGGCCATCAAAGAAGCCCCCACACCCAAGTCGAAGACGGAACCACAGGCATTCCTGGGGCTACTTAACTTTTACAATGTTTTCCTGCCCCAAAAGGCGACGGCGGCGGAGCCCTTGCATAGGCTCCTGGACAAGGCGGCGACCTGGACTTGGGGGAAACACGAGCAAGCCGCCTTCCAAAGAACAAAGGACCTCCTCACTTCGGACTCCGTCCTTATACAGTATAACGAGACCCTACCTCTGGCCGTCACATGCGACGCATCACCCTTCGGCGTCAGCGCTGTCCTCAGCCATACCCTCCCTGACAGAAAAGAAGCGCCCATCGCGTTCTTTTCAAGGACCCTCACCAAACTGGAGCGGAACTATAGCCAGCTGGACAAAGAGGCTCTGGCTATCGTTGCCACCGTAAAACGATTCCACGAATATCGCTACGGCCGGACTTTCACCATCATAACCGACCACAAGCCGCTGCTGAGAATCCTTGCAGGAAACCGGGCCACCCTGAACATTCTGTCTCCCTGAATGACAAGGTGGTCCGAGTTCCTGGCAGCCTACAACTACGGACTCATACACAGACCGGGTAAGACGATCTCCCATGCAGACGCCTTAAGCTGCTCGCCGCTACTGGAACCTGACACCAACCCAGCACCCACGACGACCACCCTCAGCATAGAGACTCTACCCAGCCTGCCCATAACCGCGTCAGACATTGCCCAAGAGACTAATAAAGATAAACTCTGGCGCGGGTGTTGCATTGGGTAGAGAAAGGGTGGCCGGAAAGGGACAACGACGAGTCCGTCAAAACATTCCAAAACCGCCAAACGGAACTCTCGTTATTAAAAGGGTGCATACTATGGGGGGATAGGGTGGTCATTCCAGAAAAGCTACAAGGGAAGGTTCTGGAACTGCTACACAAGGGGCACCTTGGCATCGTTAGGACTAAAGCCCTGGCCAGAAGTTACGCTTGGTGGCCAGGGATGGACAAACAAATTAAGGCCTGGGCAGCAAGGTGCCAACGATGCCAGGAAACTAGGCCAAGCCCACCCACAGCACCCGTCCTAGAGTTGGAAACCCCAAGGGGACCTTGGTCTAGGATTCACATAGACTTCGCCGGGCCCACAAAAGGACATACCTTCCTCATAACAGTTGACGCTTACTCCAACTGGCTGGAGGTAAGCAACATGAAGACGACAACCACGGAGGCCGTGATCAAGGAACTCTGCAAACTCTTTGCAACACACGGCCTCCCAGACATCGTCGTTTCCGACAACGGGCCCCAATTCACCTCGCTGGAATTCAAAAAATTCCTAGCGGAACGGTAGGGCGGAACGGATGGTCCAATTCACTAAGAAGACCATCCGGAAAATAGACCACGGGGAGATCCAGGAGAAAATAAACAAACTACTCTTCACCCAACACATAACCCCAAATACCACAACGAATAAGAGCCCAGCCGAACTATTAATGGGCAGGAAACTAAGGTCCCCACTCGACAAGTTACACCCCACGTATAACCCGGAGAAGCCCCCAGACTCAAACAGCAAACACCGAACCTTCGCACCCGGCAACCCCGTATACGCAAGAAACCTGACGGGAGACCCACTATGGATACCGGCCGTCATCACACAAATAACAGGCCCACACTCGTACCGGCTACAAACAGCAGACGGACGAGCATGGAAACGCCACATCGACCAACTAAGGTCACGGACTACTAACCAAGAGACCACCGACGCACAAACAGGCAAAACCAACCCCCACAACACAAACCAAGGGGGGAGGGAATACCCAGGGGACCAAAACCAAAGAAGAATAAACCAGCCGTACTTACCGGAAAGCAGCCATCATGACCCCTCGCCAGGAAGAGACAGCCAGGCCAGCTCGACCGACCTGGAAAGACCGAGCGGGAGCGGCGAAACCCGCAGCTCAACCAACCCGGGAGGCCCAGGAAGGAGCTACGGAGAGCGGACCGGACCGACCGACCAGCCGGTTCCCACGACGGCGTCAGGAGCAGCAGAGATCCCGACCGAACCGGCCGGGATCCAACCTACGACTGAGCTGCGCAGGTCCAGTAGGCTCAGACGGAGCCCCGCCTACCTACGTGACTACACGACGTAAGGACTGAACCAAGAGGGGAGGGGTGTTCTGTCCTTAATTAGCATTCTTGAGATCCCCGCGCTTTGATTGGCCAAAGCGCGGGGCTCTCTGATTGGTCAGGCGAGCCGCGCCGATTGGCTCGCTGAGAATCTCCCGTGATTGGTCCATTCGAATCGCGGGAGATTCAAAGTGGTGCCATTGGCCGCGGCCGCCGCGGCTAAAGGAATAAAAGCCACGGGCTATTTACTTTGCGCGAGTTCGGTTCCAACTTTAAATAAAAGAGCATGGTTTGAAGTCACCAACTCCTGGCATCATTTCGCGGATACAACACACTGTAAGCCATTATTAAAGACAGAATTAAATATTAAAAAAAAACTAACAAATTATGATACTCGGATTCTACCAACACTAAAGAAGATTTTGAAGACTCCTTTTCTAAAGTTAAATGGAAAGTTAAAAACTGAGGTTAATTATTAAGAGGACAAAGGTAATGTGAACCAGGATATATACAATTGTCAGGGAAGAAGTGAAAGTGGTAAATAGTCCCAAGAAAACAACTAGAAGTGGATAGCATGCTGTAGAAATAAAGACAATCTAACTAAGCCAGGGGTCCCCAACCCCCAGTCTGTAGACTGGTACCAGGCCACAACATGCCAGAAACTGGGCCGTGTAAGCAAGTGAAGCCCCATCCGCAGGAAGCACCAGCATCCAAAACCATATTCTCTCCATGGTTCATGGAAAAACCTCTCTCCATGGAACCGATCCTTGGTGCCCAAAATGGGGCTGTTAGTTTAAGCCTAGGTAGAAAGATAATGGCAAATGTAAGCAAGATAATAAGAGGAAATAAAGTCAGAGACATCTGGGGATAATAGTCCTGAAGGGTGTTAGGGAAAACATTGTTTACCCTAACTGGTTTAGGTAAAATAATAAATATGTTATCATGGTTTGTTGGTTAAAGTGTCTGTAACTTTAACTACAAGAATGTAATTAAGGGAGTGGTTGTAAAAGCACCATAAAAGAAGCAAGACAACGGCAGCTTGCTCTCTGGCTTGATGATCCCAAATGACTGGATGGTTTGAAGACTGCGTTTTTCTCCTACTGGAAAGGGAGAGAGAAAGGACTGATTTATTTGTAAGTGAACTGACATTGGATATTCTACACGGACTTTGCTAAATTGAATATCCTTGAATGGACTGACTAAAATGATACATGACTAATGGACTGTTATTTTGACTATGCTAAAACTCTGAGTGGAATAAACTATATTTTTGATAACACAAGCGTATCTGTTATTTTATACTGTATGTTAACTAACATACAAACTTATCTCACTCATTTATCTGTGTGCCTATCTGACTAACACTGCACATTCTGTTTAGCTTGTCTCCTTAACCCTGGTTGGGGAACACAGGCTTAACAAAGGGAATTATTCCAGCAGGGTGCCACTACTAATCCCACTTTGGCTGCAGCAGATTTTTATTGGGTTTTTTTAAAAATTATTTACCACCCCTCTCATGGTTCAAAGTGATTTGACACATCCAGCAAACCCCCAGGATTCCCTGCCTGCATTCACTGACAGCTTCTAAGACTTTGAAATTCACCCACCCAATCCCAAGTAGAAGTGTGCTGTAAAGATACAGCAATACAGCAATGAGCAATCAGTTCAGCTGGTCAGAAAGATTGGCCAAAAACAGGCAAACATGAACAAGCAGGGGTAGGATTCTATCAGTTCGCACCTATTTGCTAGAATCAGTTGTTAGCATTCTAAGCAGTTCGGAGAACCAGTTGTTAGAAGAAATTACTGGCCTAAACCTGTAAGGAAGGCAGGAAGGAAACATTCTGATGTTGCTTACAGAAACTGCCTCTCTGTTAATCCTTTTTACATTCTTGGCAGGATTAGACTTCCTGTCTCAGGAGCTTCTCTGGAGTTTTTTTTCCCTCCTTTGCTGGTACTTTGCTTCTGTGGAATGACCATGCAAAGTTACAGTGGCACTGAAAAAAGTGACTTATGATCATTTTTCACACTTACGACTGTTGCAGCATCCCCACAGTCATGAGAGGCCAGGTGAGAAGATGTGTGCCTTGATATGAGTGATATTGAGTTGGCCACGCCCAGCCAAGAACATGACCACCAAGCCATGTTCACCCAGTCACATGACCACCAAGCCATGCCCATCAACTAAGCCATGCCCACAGAACCAGTTGTTAAAAAAAATGAATCCCAACCCTGGAACAAAGGAATTGTGCACCTGAATGATGGCTCAGCATAGCTAATTTATTGGGTTCACTTCCCAATAGAAAATTATTGACAACAACTTTTCAACCCTTTCATGTTTACTTTGTGGTGCCATGCATTGGATGCTACTGTACTTTGTCTCCAATTTTTTTCCTCTCAGATTCCTGGCCTGACTTATGCCAGGCTATGACTACATTTAAAATCGCCACCTTAAGATATTGGTAAATATCTTCTAAATGTTTTGCCTGAGTTTTCATAACAATGGACTATGGCTGGTATCCAGCTTGCTATCTTATTTATTGGCCACCTGCAGTGCTGGTCCAAAAAAAGTAGTTATTTCCATGGCAGTACATGAGTGTGAAAGCTAGACACTCAGGAGACAGTAACTAAAAGAAAAACCCATCATTTTATCTTAAAACAAATAAAATCTGACTGGTCCTTTGAGGCAATGATCAACAAGCAGAAATTCACATATTTTAGGCAGGTGATGTGAGCAGATGGACTAGGAAAAAAAATTATTATGCTTGACCAGGTTGAGAGAAGTAGATGAAGAGGAAAACAATCAAAGGTGGGTGGACAGATTCAAAGAGATTACTGCAATGCCCTTGGAAAAGATGGAGTTTATTATCAGAGACAAATTGAGACAGCAATATTTTGCCCATATGGAGTTGAATCCAGCTTGATGGCACCAAACTAACCATTGAAAGAAAAAGCCCACTGTCCCTACTAAGATCTTAGATTTCCATAATTATAACTTGTCAGTCTCAGTTTTTATTATCACTTCTACTGATGAAATTAAGATGTTCTCTGTTATTAATAGGTTCTTTCAATGTGGTCTCTAAGATTCTATGTGTGCAACCTATGTTGATCCAAAACCTGGCTCACCCAATTACTTTGAAGAGAAAATGTCATTTTATTAGGCACCAAACAACAAAACAGTATAAATTGGTCTCCCAGAAAAGCATTGGTAGTTTGTTGAGCAGCCTGAGCAAAAGCAGAGCCATAACTTATATACCTTTGCCTTAGTATATTTCAAAGTCAAGACAAAGAAAAAGGCAAATAGTGCACATTAAAGCATGATGTTGAAACGTTTCAGATAAACTTATCTGGGTGACATTGTTCCTGTGAAATTAGATTGTGATGGCAGCTATACTACCTTTACAATATGGTTAGTAAATGTAAACAATTTGGTTTGCTGGGCCACAAGTTGCTGATTGGTTTCTCTCCCTGCTGGGGTCAATTCAGCTTGCTATGAACTTTTTACCACAAGGGCATTTTAAATAGTTCATATGTATGGGAGAAGGGGGAATCTCATAAGCTTGGTATTGAAGCAGCTCGCATGGTCATGGAGGAGTACCTTTTTACCACCACACTTACACATAATACAGATTTCAGAGGTTGCTCAGGTCTAAGCTCAGATCAACAAATGATCTGCTCTGTTCCAAGTCACAGTGGAAATAATTCTGTCTGATTTGGCCCTCAGAAAATCAGACTGGTTATATTGGGAAGAGAATGTCCCAGAGAAAATCCACAGTAGTTGGTTGCTATAATAAGAGATAATACCAACTTGATGACACATGTTCAACTGATTAGAATATATTATTATATAATTAAACTTTGTGTTCTTAGAACTTGGATAACCTATGTTCCTTGGGTAATACATTCCTGGTACACATTTCATACTTCCAAACATTAAGAATAATTTTTCTTTATTTCTTGGTGCAACTGTACTTGGAGTGCTATGCACACGACACAGCTTAAATTACACCACATCAGAATATTACAGACTATCAAAACCACTGTTATGAGGAAAGATTAGAAAAGTTTGTCCAGAAAAATAAAGTGAGTCGCAGAAATTTGATACAAGGATATATAATTCTGAAGGCACTGAATAAAATTGGAAAGAGTGAAGGCTTATATTAATGAAATGTGGAAATATACAGTATGTCCTGAATCTATATTACAGTAGTGCATTATTATGACAATAACACTGCATTTACAGGTTATTGTGAGCATCTATTCCAAGCAATTCATGAAATAAGATTTTTGTTCATATAGTCTTCCAAAAGTTATTAAAAACAGGTTTGTTGATATACTATTTCATGGGAGCTGCAGTACCTAGAACATCCTTTTAATTAATGCATTTTTTAAAAAAGATAGCTAGAGTCAGACACTGTCACTAAAACTCCTGAAACGTCATCTATCTCATATTAGATTTCCTGAAGCATTTCAGTAACTTCACAGGATTTGCCATTTCAAGAAATTTTTAACCATTCTTTCATGATCCTTGCTTTAATGGGCTAAATCTTGTACTGCAATTGAAAGTCTTGTACTGCCAATTGTTGCTTTAAAATATGTAGAATCCAATTGGAAATCTATTTCCAATCACAGGTATTCTGTTTTAGATCACATTCACTTAATTCAAGAACATATAGGTAATTGCCATTATTGAATTACAGTTTCATGATTTTTCACAGCTGCAGTCATAACTTTGGCAATTAGCAATGCTTGGATTTGCCAGTCAAAAGAAAATGTAGCTGATTTGGGGGAAGTGTGTTTCTGGACATGTGGCTATGTGCACACATGTGAATTTGTATGTTTGTGCTCTTGCATGTATATGTATTAGCTACTGTATTTTTTTTACCCAAATAGACAAAGCAGAATTTGAGTTTTTTTAACTGAATCTACTTCTTGATTGATAAGGTTATACTTTCCACTAATTCAGAATTCATCAAGGCTTGTTTACATCAAATAGCAGTAGCACTTAGACTTATATAATACTTCACAGTGCTTTATAGTTTACAGAGTCAGCATATTGTTCCCAACAATTTGAGTCCTCATTTTATCCACTTCAGAAGGATGGCAAATTGAGTCAACCTTGAGCCAGTGAGAATCGAATTGCTGGCAGTTGGTAGAATTAGCCTGCAATATGCATTCTAATCACTACGCCACCATGTCCCTTACTTGTACCAAAAGCACCTCCTCTATCACTATCAAAAACTTTTCAGACTCCTTCAGATGACTATTAAATCCAAGCAATTATTTCTGAGAACATAATTGGCAACTTTTCCAGAGTGAAGTGAAATCAGGCAGTATAAACTAGAATTATGGCTTGTAGGGAAAAATATGAGAGAAGTGGTGATGATACAAGTTAGAAATGATACAAGTTAGAAAGAGTGCAAAGAAGAGCAACAGATGATTTGGGAACTGGAAGCTGAAACATACAAAGAACAGTATCAGGAATTGGGTATATCAAGTTTAATGAAAAGAAGGACTAGAGCTCACATGATATCAGTATTCCAATATCTGAGGGGCTGCCACAAAGAAGGTTGAGTCAACATATTCTCTCAAGCACCTGAAGCCAGGACAAGACGCAATAGATGGAAATTAATCAAGGAGAAAACAACCAAGAACTAAGAAGAAATTTCCTGACTGTTAGAACAATTAGTGGAACAACTTACCTCCAGAAGTTGTGAATGCTCCAACAATGGACATTTTTAAGAAGAGATTGAACAATCATTTGTCTGAAATAGTATAGGGTTTCCTACCTGGGCAGGGGATTGTGTTCTGTCCCCTCATTAGCATTCTTGAGATCCCCGCGCTTTGATTGGCCAAAGCGCGGGGCACTCTGATTGGTTAGGCGAGCCGCGCTGATTGGCTCGCTAAGAATCTCCCGCGATTGGTCGGTTCGAATCGCGGGAGATTCAAAGCGGTGCCATTGGCCGCGGCTGCCGCGGCTAAAGGAATAAAAGCTGCGAACTTTTTCCATAGCCCCAGTTCGGTTCCTACACTAATAAAAGAGCATGATTTGAAGTCACCGACTCCTGGCATCATTTTCGAGGACACAACACTGGCGACGAGGATGGGATCCAGACCCTGAACCGAACCACGTGTCCGACAGAAGCCAGATGAATCTCCACGATGGTGAAAATCGCACCCCCCGCACCCTTCAACCCCGCCACCGAGGACTGGGAGTCGTACTCCGACCGATTCCGCATGTTCCTCGAGTGCAGCGATCTGAAGGACGCCACCGGCCCCATGAAGCGCGCCGTCTTCCTGACGGGGACTGAGGTATTCAAGATGGCCAAGGCACTTGCCACACCCGCCGACGCGACCGCGATGGACTGGGACGTCCTCGAGCCAATACTTCGGCGGCACTACGCTCCAGAGGTACCCATCCTGATCTGACGCAACGAATTCTACCATCGGGACCAACGGTCAGATGAGAGTTTCAGCGACTTCGTTGCCGAACTACGGCGCCTAAGGGGACTGTGCGAATTCGACAACCTGAACGACGCCCTGCGAGACAGAATCGTGCTCGGCCTGTGGGACCCTGTCCTCCAGAGCCGGCTGATGGCCAAGGGCAACATCAGCCTTGCAGACACCCTCACCGCAGCTGCAGCCGCCGAAGCAACCCGAACATCCGCCGACCGCATGCGCTGACCGAACGCTGGGGACCGCAGCGGGAACAACCAACCTGCAAGGTCGGCCGAGGCCCAACCCGAGACGACCACCCACCAGGGCAATTTCCACTCGGCATCGGGCACTTCCGATGACAAGGAGGACATCCATCGCCTCCAGACAGGCCGCGACCCATGGAACCGGCGGGGTCGTAAGTCGAGGACCAACTGTGCCGGTTGCGGAGGCAACCATCCCAGGTCCGAATGCCAGTTTTTCGAGTCGATCTGCCAGCATAGTGACAAGAAGGGACACATCGCCCGCGTCTGCCGCCTTAAAAAGAACCGCAGCCCGCCCCGATGGGACCAGAGCGAACGGAGGAGAGAGACCACACCACCCCGGACCAGAGATCACCCCTCGGACAACAGATGGGACCGGAACGGACGATCCCTATGAGGCGGCGATACCTGGCGAAGAGAGGAGACCCATCAGACGGTCACCATCGGCCACGCCACAACCAATGACGCCCGGAAGGTCCACGTGGAGGTAGGCATCGAGGGTGAGCCATGCAAAATGGAGGTGGACACCGGGTCCTACCTCTCCATGATAGCATGGCATGAAATAAAGCGCTTGGTGCCTACCATCCAAAGGAGAAGCCTAGACAGCCAGAAACTAATCGTAAAGGACTACCAGGGAAACCGCATCCCGGTAGTCGGAACCAGACAGTTCAACGTGACATACAAAGGGCGCACCGAAAGGCTTCCCCTGACAATCGTCGATCGCGACCGCCCAAGCCTACTGGGACTGCAATGGTTCGCCCCGCTCAGCATCGCAGTCACGGGAATCGACCACGTCACCGACGACAGCTGGGAGCAACAACTGGCCCGGGAATTCCAAGAGGTCTTCGACGGAAACCTAGGCAAGTACTGAGGGCCCCTTATATCATTCAGCCTAGACCCAAACGTCCCCCCAAAAAGCCTGAAACCAAGGCGGGTGCCATTCGCGCTTAAACCCAAGATAGACGAGCAAATTGACAAGCTCGTCAAGCAAGGGGTCCTACAGCCAATAGACCACGCCCAGTAGGAGACCCCCATAGTCACCCCGATCAAGCCTGATGGGTCGGTGAGGATCTGTGGGGATTATAAGGCCACCCTAAATGATGCGTTGCAACAAAGCGCCTACCCCGTCCCAGTAGTGCAACACCTATTGCACTCACTGGGAGGGGGCAAGTTTTTCGCCAAGCTCGACCTCGCCCAGGCATACCAATAGTTGCCAGTCGACGAGCAAACGGCAGAAACGCAAACCATAGTTGTTAGGGATAACATTGTTTTACCCTAACTGGTTTAGGTAAATAATAATATGTAATCATAGTTTGTAAGTTAAAGTGTCTGCAACTTTAACTGTGGGACAGTAATTAAGGGAGTGGTTGTGAAAGCACTTTAAAAGAAGCAAGGCTGCAGCTTGCTATTTCTCTGGCTTTGATGATCCCTGATTACTGCAAGGAAACAAGTCTGCATTGCTCGAACGGGAGAGAAAACAAAGGACTGGCTTGTAAGTGAATTGACAAAGGATATTCTAACACGGACTTTGCTAATTGAATATTCCTGAATGGACTGACTAAATGATACATGACTATTGGACTGTTATTTTGACTATGCTATGAACTCATAATGCAATAAACTATATATTTGATAGCACAAGCGTATCTGTCATTTTTACTGTATGTTAATAAACATACAAGCTTAGCTCACTCATTTATCTGTGTGCCTATCTGACTAAGCTGCACATTCTGTTTAGCTTGTCTCCCTAACCCTGGTTGGGGAAACCAGGCTTAACACTGGTTATGGGCCCAGAGGCTGCAAAGTCAGTTTAACTAGGATAAAACAGATTTATGTAAAAGTGAGAGTTTGTGTTGTAATACATTACAGTAAATAAACAGCTGTGTTTTATTAATTATAGTTTTATATCCATATAAGAAAACATGGCACAAGTCAATCTACAAAGTTTGTCCCTTATATCCAAGTTGGATGGAACAAACTATGTATCATGGTCTATGAAATGTAGTCTGCTTCTACGAAGAGAAGGTTTGTGGAACATAATTGAAAATCCACCAAACGTAGAAGAATGGGATCCAGAGGATGAGGAAGACAGACAAAAGATAGAAGAATTTATGCATAAAAATCAGCACGCTATTTGCATTATTGCTTTAACCTTAACTGATATGCAACTTGTTTATATCCATGGTGAGAAAACAGCTGTTGGGTGTTGGCAGAAGCTGAAGAGGATTTATGTTCGAGATAATGTTGGTGCTCACATAAATCTAACATGGAAACTTTTCAGTACACATCTCCATAAGAATGGTGATATGCTGAGTCATTTAAAAACTATGCAAAGCATTTTTCAAGAACTGCACGAGAAAGAGCTTATTTTCTCTGAACTACATCAAGTCTACATAATTCTATCTTCCCTTGATGAAAGCTATGATAACTACGTAACTTCCCTTGAAATATTGCCAAAGGAAAGCCTAACTTTAACTGATATAACTGGCAGATTGATTGAAGAGGCCAGAAGAAGGCTTGAAAGAGACGAGTTAAGGAGGCAGCAACCTCAAAAAGAAGATAATGAAACTCCTACTGCATACGCAATTAAAAAGTGCTTTAATTGTGGAGGAAGAGGACATTTGGCAAGATTTTGTAAAAAAGCAAAGCACCAGAATGCTGGCCAGAATACTAAAAGTCATCAAAAGAAAAATATAAATTTAGAGTTTGCCATGTATACTAACGGAGCTGTAAAAAATAATTTATGGGTGGTTGATAGTGGAGCATCACATTGTATAACTAATGATAACAAACATTTTATTAAAATGTCCAAGAGTACACAGCAGATATCGTTAGCCAATGGCTGGAAACTGAAAGCTAAAGGTCAAGGTATAGCATATTGTTCTTTTATAAAAGAGAATGTAAAAATGTTATATGTACCACAACTTAAGTTTAATTTAATTTCAGTCAGAATTTTGGTTAAACTAGGATATGTAGTTACTTTTAAAGGAGATAACTGCATAATTGAGAAAGAAGATAAGAGAATTACTGCATCTTTAAGAGGTGAATTATATGTGTTAAATGATGATGGTTTAAAGGTGGCTAACACAGTTTATGATAATAAGAAACCTCATGATGAATGTATTCACTTGTTACATCGAAAGCTAGGGCATTTAAATTTTAAAATGCTTAAGAAAACTGTTGAATTATCTAAGGGAATAAGTTTGAAACCTTGTTAAAAGTATTTGCAATGTAATACCTGGAATCAAAGTAAGACCAGGGTCACACCTGCTAATAGAGTTGATGGATTTACTTCCAAAGAACCTTTAGAGGTAGTATTTGCAGATTTAATAGGTCCTAAAAAACCAAGTGTAGGAGGAGCTCGTTACATACTAAGTATAATGGACCATTATTCTAGATATGGGTTTTGCTATTTAATGAAGAGTAAAACTGAAACGTATCAAAATCTCTTTAATTGGATAAAATTTGCAAAAAGAAAAACTAAAAAGAAATTAGTAACTCTTATAACAGATAATGGTACAGAATTTACAAATAATAAATTCCAGAACAGACTAAGAATGTTAGGAATTCAACATAAAAAGTCTGCACCATATAGGCCACAACATAATGCCTTTATAGAGAGAAGAGGCCAAACATTACAATCAATGGCACAAACTATGATGTCTGATTCAGGATTACCTGACAATTTGTGGGGAGAAGCAATAATGTGTGGTAATCATATATTAAATAATGTTGTTAATTCAACAACAGGTGAATTACCATTCACACTGTGGCATGGCACAAAACCTGATTTAAGTTACATGCACACATTTGGAGCACCAGCATGGGTGCATATCCCTTCACAACTTAGACACAAAGGACAACATAGAGCTAAAAGATTATATTTTGTAGGATATACATCTAATCATAAATCTTATAGATTCTGGGAACCAGGTACATCTAGAGTTTACACCAGTGCTAGTGCAAAATTCCTAGAACATGTAGGATGGAATAGATTAGAGCAAGATTTAAATAATGAAGTAATTATTGAACCCTACAAAAGGCAGAAAGATCAGATTAGTTATAAGAAGAGTCCAATTAAAGAAGAAGTCCATGAAGAGCAAATAGGACCAGAACAAGAGGAAACAGATAATCAGGAAGAGTTAGATAATCAAGAAGAGTTAATAAATGAAAGTCCACCTGTAAGTCCTGTAATACCTAGACGTACTACACGTGTAACTAGACCACCTGATAGGTATCAAGCAAGTATAGTTTGCCAAGTAACTAAAGTTCCAACTAGTGTAGATGAACTTAGGATGTATCCTACTAAAGATCAGGAGAATTGGCAAAAGGCAATGGAAAAGGAACTAAATTCATTAAAGGTCATGAAAGTTTATGAAGATGCTAAATTACCTCCAGGAGAAAAATCCATTGGGTGCAAATGGATATTTAAAGTAAAAACTGGAAATGATGGGACTGTTACCCATAAAGCTAGGTTAGTAGCTCAAGGATTTAATCAAACTGCATCTGATTACGATGAAGTTTTTGCACCAAGCCTTAAAGCAACATCTTTAAGAGCAGCATTAGTGTGGGCAGCTAAGAAAAACTATGTCATTAACCATTTAGATGTAGAAACTGCTTATCTACATGCACCATTGCAGCACACTATATATTTAAGAAAACCAGTAGGTATAAAAGACAATAAAGTAAATAGTAATGATTGCTGGAAACTCAAAAAGAGTCTTTACGGGTTGAAACAATCTGGGTTTGAGTGGAACCAATATATTGTGAAAGAGTTAAACAATATAGGTTTTAAATCTGGTTTAGCAGATCCATGTGTGTTTAAAAGAGAAAATAATGGAACGGTGTCATTATTGTTATTATTTACAGATGATATTGCTTTGATAACTAAGACTAATAATGAAGCTAATGAGATTATATCATTATTAGCCAAAAAGATAAAATTAAAGCATTTAGGTGAAATTAAAAAGTATCTAGGATTGACAATTAACAAAACAAAAAATGGTTTTAAGATATCTCAAGAAGATAAAATTTGCCAATTAATTAAAACGTTTAAAATGGAACTTTGTAAACCGGCAAAGACTCCAATGAGTCAGGAAGTTTGCCAAACTGATGATCAAAGTCCCAAATTTGATAAGTCCATATATCAATCTTTGATTGGAAGCTTATCATATATAAGCAATTGGTCTAGGCCAGATATAGCTTATAGTGTAAATCAGCTGGCACGTTTTAATTCAGATCCACATCAATGTCATTGGCAATCATTAAAGAGAATTTTAAGATATCTTAAAGGAACACTGAACAATGCATTGTATATAGAACCAAAGGGTGATTTGATTCTTAGTGCCTATGCAGATGCAAGTTTTGCAACTGATATAAACACAAGAAAATCAACATCTGGGATGGCTATATTATTTGGTAAAACATTAATAGGGTGGAGGTCAATCAGACAACAGCATATCAGCTTGTCCACGATGGAAGCGGAATTTTCATGTCTGTCATTATTATGCACTGACTTGTTTTTGTACAAACAGTTATTATTAGACATGGGTATAACTGTAAAAGATTCCATTATTGTGTACGAGGATAACCAAGCAGCTATAAAATTAGCTACTAGTATTGCTGTTAAAACTAGATCAAAGCATACTGATTTAAGATACTTAAATGTTAGAGAATCTGTAAAGAATGGGCTAATTAAATTGGAATACTGCATGACAGAAGAAAACATTGCAGACCAATTTACAAAAGCTCAAGGAGTAATCAAGTTTAAAGAGAGTTGTAACAAATATGATTTAAAGATGTAAATAGTTATATTTATTTTTATTTCCTAAAAGGGGAGAATGTTAGGGATAACATTGTTTTACCCTAACTGGTTTAGGTAAATAATAATATGTAATCATAGTTTGTAAGTTAAAGTGTCTGCAACTTTAACTGTGGGACAGTAATTAAGGGAGTGGTTGTGAAAGCACTTTAAAAGAAGCAAGGCTGCAGCTTGCTATCTCTCTGGCTTTGATGATCCCTGATTACTACAAGGAAACAAGTCTGCATTGCTCGAACGGGAGAGAAAACAAAGGACTGGCTTGTAAGTGAATTGACATAGGATATTCTAACACGGACTTTGCTAATTGAATATCCCTGAATGGACTGACTAAATGACACATGACTATTGGACTGTTATTTTGACTATGCTATGAACTCATAATGCAATAAACTATATATTTAATAGCACAAGCATATCTGTCATTTTTACTGTATGTTAATAAACATACAAGCTTAGCTCACTCATTTATCTGTGTGCCTATCTGACTAAGCTGCACATTCTGTTTAGCTTGTCTCCCAAACCCTGGTTGGGGAAACCAGGCTTAACAATAGTCACCCACCGGGGAATATTTAAATGCAACTGGCTCCAATTCGGAGTCAGCGTGGCACCGGGAATATTCCAAAGCCTAATGGAAAGACTATTACAAGGCATCAAGGGGGTGGTACCTTACTTCGACGACATCTTAGTGTCGGCAACCAACCAAGCCGAACTAGAGGGTCGCCTAAGGGAGGTCCTAACCAAATTCAAAGAGACCGGGCTCAAAGTAAAGAGGGAGAAATGCCAATTATACATGGAACGGGTTGAATTCCTAGGATACCTCCTAGACCGTCACGGCATTCACCCCACAAACCAAAAAAATCAAGGCCAACAAAGAAGCCCCCACAATCAAGTCGAAGACGGAACTACAGGCATTCTTGGGGCTACTTAACTTTTACAATGTTTTCCTGCCCCAAAAGGCAATGGTGGCGGAGCCTTTGCATAGGCTCCTGGACAAGGCGGCGACCTGGACTTGGGGGAAACGCGAGCAAGCCGCCTTCCAAAGAACAAAGGACCTCCTCACTTCGGACGCCGTTCTTATACAGTACAATGAGACCCTACCTCTGGCCGTCACATGCAACGCATCACCCTTCGGCGTCGGCGCTGTCCTCAGCCATACCCTCCCCGACGGAAAAGAAGCACCCATCGCATTCTTTTCAAGGACCCTCACCAAACCGGAGTGGAACTATAGCCAGCTGGACAAAGAGGCTCTGGCTATCGTTGCCACAGTAAAAAGATTCCACGAGTATCTCTACGGCCGGACATTCACCATCATAACCGACCACAAACCGCTGCTGGGAATCCTTGCAGGGAACCGGGCCACCCCGAACATTCTGTCTCCCCGAATGACAAGGTGGTCCGAGTTCCTGGCAGCCTACAATTACAGACTCATACACAGACCAGGTAAGACAATCTCCCATGCAGACGCCTTAAGCCACTCGCCGCTACCGGAACCTGACATCGACCCAGCACCCACGACGACCACCCTCAGTATAGAGACTCTACCCAACCTACCCATAACCGCGTCAGACATTGCCCAAGTGACTAATAAAGACAAACGTCTGGTGCAGGTGTTGCATTGGGAAGAGAAAGGGTGGCCGGAAAGGGACAATGACAAGTCCGTCAAGACATTCCAAAACCGGCAAACGGAACTCTCATTATTAAAAGGGTGCATACTATGGGGGGATAGGGTGGTCATTCCAGAAAAACTACAAGGGAAGGTTCTGGAACTATTACACAAGGGGCACCCTGGCATCGTTAGGACTAAAGCCCTGGCCAGAAGTTACGCTTGGTGGCCAGGGATGGACAAACAAATTGAGACCTGGGTAGCAAGGTGCCAACGATGCCAGGAAACTAGGCCAAGCCCACCCACAGCACCCGTCCTAGAGTGGGAAACCCCAAGGGGACCTTGGTCTAGGATCCACATAGACTTCGCCGGGCCCACAGAAGGACACACCTTCCTTATAACAGTAGACGCTTACTCCAACTGGCTGGAGGTAAGCAAAGATGAAAACAACAACCACGGAGGCCGTGATCAAGGAACTCGGCAAACTCTTTGCAATGCACGGCCTCCCAGACGTCGTCGTTTCCGACAACGGGCCCCAATTCATCTCGCTGGAATTCGAAAAATTCCTAGTGGAAAGGGGCATCTGCCACGCGCTGACAGCAGCGGCGCACCCGGCGGCAAACGGTAGGGCGGAAAGGATGGTGCAATTCACAAAGAAAACCATCCGGAAAATAGACCACGGGGAGATCCAGGATAAAATAAACAAATTACTCTTCACCCAACACATAACCCCAAATACCACAACGAATAAGAGCCCAGCCGAACTATTAATGGGGAAGAAATTAAGGTCCCCACTCGACAGATTACACCCCATGTATAACCCGGAGAAGCCCCCAGACTCAAACAGCAAACACCGAACTTTCGCACCAGGCGACCCCGTGTACGCAAGAAACCTGACGGGAGACCCGTTATGGGTACCGGCCGTCATCACACAAATAACAGGCCCACACTCGTACCGGCTACAAACAGCAGACGGACGAGCATGGAAATGCCACATCGACCAATTAAGGTCGAGGACAACCACCCAAGAAACCACCGAAGCACAAGCAGGCGAAACTAACCCCCACAACACAAACCAAGGGGGGAGGGAATACCCAGGGGACCAAAACCAAAGAAGAATAAACCAACCATACTTACCGGAAAGCAGCCAGCACGACCCCTCGCCAGGAAGAGACAGCCAGGCCAGCTCGACCGACCCGGGGAGACCGAGCTGGAGCGGCGAAACCCGCAGCTCAACCAACCCGGGAGACCCAGGAGGGAGCTACGGAGAGCGGCCCGGCCCAACCGACCAGCCGGCTCCCACGACGGCATCCGGAGGAACAGAGACCCCGACCGAATCGGCCGGGATCCAACCAATGACTGAGCTGCGCAGGTCCAGTAGGCTAAGACGGAGCCCCGCCTACCTACGGGACTACGCGACGTAAGGACTAAACCAAGAGGGGAGGGGTGTTCTGTCCCCTCATTAGCATTCTTGAGATCCCCGCGCTTTGATTGGCCAAAGCGCGGGGCACTCTGATTTGTTAGGCAAGCCGCACCGATTGGCTCGCTAAGAATCTCCCGCGATTGGTCGGTTCGAATCGCGGGAGATTCAAAGCGGTGCCATTGGCCGCGGCCACCACGGCTAAAGGAATAAAAGCCGCGAACTTTTTCCATAGCCCCAGTTTGGTTCCTACACTAATAAAAGAGCATGATTTGAAGTCACCGACTCCTGGCATCATTTTCGAGGACACAACAGATTGGACTAGAAGAACTCCAATATCACTTCCTTCCAGTGGTGGGATTCATTTTTTTTTTAATACTGGTTCTGTGAACGTGGCTTGGTGGGCATGGTAGGGGAAGGATACTGTAAAATTTCCAGTCAGAGGTTGTATTTGCCGGTTCTCTGAGCTACTCAAAATTTCTGCTACTGGTTCTCCAGAACTGGTCAGAACCTGCTGAATACCACCACTGCTTCCTTCTCTTCTCTATTCTATTTTATTCAGTGTGAAGCAGATCTTTTTTGATAGGGTCAAGAATGAAGTTTGGAAGGGGGAAAAGGACATGAAGGAAAGAGGAAAATAATGAGGAGAAAAGTTTGAGTCCTTATGAAAAGATATTAAAAGCTAAATTAATCTCCTAACAAAATAAATGAAAGCACATATGGAAGTTGCCTTGAATGGAATAAAAAGAATTCAGTATGGATACTAAAAAACACAAGTACAGCACATGCTGTTATGCTAATAACATTTTGATGAAGAAAATCATTTTAACATAGCTGCATTCCCTCATATTTTCAAAAAAAAATCCTGCTAGTTTGTAAAGGTGAAACAGACCACCAGACAAGCCTTTTTGCAGTAAGGTATATGCCCTAATTTTTCTCTGTTTTCTGGAGTGACCAAGACAGGGAAATACACTTTGAAAAGTAGTGACAGACAGATGGCAGGAATAAAATCTTGATTCCCAGGGCCAAGACATGAGTGTTAACAAGAGTTCACATCAACCAGATGGTTCAAAATTCTGAAGAGCTTCTTTTACCTGGGAATGTTTCTTGGCAGTTTATTCAGCTCAAACACTTGCTACTCGATCTATTTCATCCAGGTGCTAATTGCAGTTTCTGTGGTTCCAGAGTAGTTGGAGGTTTTGGAGAAAATTCCTGTGGTTTTAAAAACAATAGCTTTGAAGTTCTGAATCTCTGAATTCAAAAACATCTTATTTTCCTCATGCAAAATATATACTGCATATACAGGTCAGAAAGCCACAGTTCAAGATGGGGCATGGTGAAAAAGACTGGCTCCAGGTCAGCAAAGGACTAAGACAAGACTGAACATTTTTCCTTTATGTATTCAACCTATAAGGCTGAACTGAAAGAAGATGGGAGAGTGTGCTTTTGAAACTGGAGGAAGAAGCACAGTGGTGGGATTCAGCCAGTTCCCACCAGTTCGGGAGAACTGGTTGTTAACTTTCTGAGCAGTTTGGTGAACTAGTTATTGGAAGAAATCATTAGCACAGAGAACCAGTTGTTACATTATTTGAATCCCACCACTGAAGAAGCATCAATAACCTGAGTTACAGTATGCTGACACTATACTAATAACCAAAAATGAAAATAATTTGCAAGATATAGTAAGGAAAGTCAGAGTTCAATTAAAAATGAAACTACAAGCAAAACAAATTGGGTCCTACTAAATTGTTTGAAAAATAATTAAAACTTTTGGGATATTTACTTAACATTCTAGAGCTGCTTCCTAATAGTTTGTGCACATGTGGGGGGTTTTGTTTCATGTTTTTCTTTTCTTTTTCAAATTTGTATCAGTACTCCAAAATCCAGAAATTAATATCTCAAACTTTCTCATGTGCAAACAGATTTGAAGCTACATAATAGTAACTCTGCACATCTGGAACTTTGTTTATTTGACTGTTATAATTGCTCTGATCATGCAGTAGAAAGTAAAAACAATCTGCATATTTTTCCCCATTCTACTTTACAACTGAAAGTGTTAAGTCCTGGGCATGGGCACAAGGAACGGAGACGAAGTATCGAACGGTGACTTCAACTCTTTATTGTAAAGAAATAACAGAGCAAATACTCGGGCAGCAGCAGCTCTTTTATAGAGCTGGCTGCTGTCAAAACAACCAATGATTTGAGTTTACCACTTTCACAAGCATCCAATTAGAGGGACCCGTTTAACAGCCAATCAGACTGGCCAAAAACAACGAATCACGATTCACTATTCGTGGGCCAGTGAGAAGTGCAGGATTACAAGCCTGCTGTAAAGTAAAGCTGTTTAGGGTTGTATCGCTGCGTTGGCTTAGTTCATAACACCCCTCCCCCCTAGGTTCCGTCTGAGGGGTGGGGTGACATATTCTTGTAAGTAGGCAGGTCGTTTCACCTGTCTGCTTGACCTACGCTGTTCCACCAGTTTCTGTCCTTGCTATGATTCCGGCGGGCTCCTAGCTGGGTTGGATGGTGAAAATTGTGGCCCTGGGCTGCTTTCCCTACTTACGCCAGTGCTGTCTTCTGGGTTCCTTGGATCTGTTTCCATCGCAGTGCTGTCACGCAGCAAGGCCACTCCCTGGCTCGGTTCTCCTTCTGATGGTGAGTATCCCCTGGTTGGTTGTGTAGGCTGTTGGGTTTCCATTATCATTTCTTCTTTGGCCTCCTCAATGTTCCCTCCCCCCCCAGCTAGAGGTTCCGGGGCTGAGATGGGACTAGGTGCTAATCTGGAACGGAGTTGGTCTATGTGGCATTTCCACATCTTACCATCTGTAGTTTGTAGGTGATAGGATCGGGGTCCCGTAAGTTGCGTTAGTGGGAAACACCTTGAGGTCCTTGGTCCTGTATCCACATTGATTTTGCGGGACCCACAAGAGGATACACTTTCCTCCTAACAGTGGATGCCTATTCAAACTGGCATTTGCTGGTGATAATGGTCGCCTGAGAAGTTTTTCACAAACACGAGGTCAACTTCCTGGAATGCCCAACACTTGCTACTGGATCCCGGGGGTTGTTCCGGCATGTAGTTTGGGTGGAGGCAATCGAGATGCGAGCAAAGTTTCCGGCCCATCAGGAGTTCAGCTGGGGTTTTGTTCGTGGTACTGTTTAGGATTATGTGCTGGAGGAGAAGCATCCAGTTTATTTTGTTGTCAATGTCGCCATGGTCCATTTAGTGCAAAGTCTGTTTTACAAATTGAACCATTAGCTCAGTCCTACCATTGGCTGCAGGGTGAGCTGGCGATGCACCAATTTGCCAAGTACTGTTCGAATGGCAGGGCAGTGAATTGGGGGCCATTATCGGAGACCAGGACATCCGAAAATCCGTGGGTAGCGAATCGTTTATTCAGCTTTTTAGTGACTGCCTCTGTGGTGGTGCTTTTCATCTTGTGGACTTCAAGCCAGTTTGAATCGGCATCCACTGTTAGGAGGAAAGTGTGAACTCTTGTGGGTCCCGCAAAATCGATGTGGATACAGGACCAAGGACCTCAAGGCATTTCCCACTGAGTTGGGGGAGTTTTTGGAGGAGTGGAGCGAGTCTCCTGGCATTTGCTGCATTTTGCTACCCAGGTCTCTATCTGTTTGTCTAAGCCAGGCCACCATGTGTAACTCCTGGCCAATGCCTTCATCTGCACAATGCCTGGATGTCCATTGTGCAACATTTTCAATACCCTATATTGCAATTTCTCCGGGACTATGACTCTGTCTCCCCATACTATGCAGCCTTTCTGGGAGAATAGCTCTGTTTGACGATTCCTAAATGGCTTGAACGTGTCATTGGTTGCGCTGACTGGCCAACCCCGTTCTACCCAGCTGAGGACTCGTGCCAAAACAGGGTCCTTTTTGTCTCTAAGGCGATGTCTCGAGCGGTCAGCTGCGGTGATTTGAGGGTTTCGATTTGCAATACAGCTAAGGTTGGAACAGGGTCCTCTATGATGTCTGGTAGTGGAGAGTGGCTCAAAGCGTCAGTGTGGGGAATGGTTTTCCCCGGGCGGTGTTGCAATCAGTAATCGTAGGCAGCTAAAAATTCTGACCAACGTGTCATTCTTGGTGAAAAGATATGGGGAGTTGGTTTGTTTCCCGCCAAAATACCAAGTAGCGGCTTGTGGTCTGTAATTATGGTAAAAGGTCTCCCATACACATATTCATGGAAATGTTTAATTGCGGATACAATAGTGAGAGCCTCTTTATCGAGTTGACTATAGTTCCTTTCAGTTTTAGACAAAGTTCTCGAAAAGAACGCAATAAGTGCCTCATTCCCATTTGGTAGGACATGGCTTAAAATGGCTCTTACTCCAAATGGTGAGGCGTCAAAGGAAACCGTCAAAGGTAGAGTCTCTTTGTCTTGCATTAATACAGCATCAGAGGTTAAGAGGTCTTTTACTTCTTGGAATTCTCTCTCTTCACGCCGTCCCCAGACCCAGGAAGACTTTTTGTCGAGAAGTCTATGTAGGGGTTCGGCTATGGTTGCCTTCTGGGGCAAGAAGATGTTATAAAAGTTAATGAGTCCCAGGAAGGCTTGGAGGTCTGTCTTATTCCTAGGTCTCGGGGCATTTTTGATTGCGGTTAGTTTTTTTTTCGGTGGGGTGGATTCCCTGTCTGTCGAGAAGGTATCCCAGGAACTCCACTCTCTCTGTACAAAGTTGACACTTGTCTCTTTTTACCTTCAGACCAGCGTCTTTAAATTTCTGAAGAAATTTTCTGAGTCGTTGTACTAATAATTCTTTAGTGGGGGCAGCTATTAGGACGTCATCAAAATAAGGCACGACGCCTTTTATGCCTTGTAATAGTCTCTCCATTAAACTTTGGAAAATGCTAGGTGCCACGCTTACTCCAAATTGGAGTCTATTGCACTTGAAAGTGCCTCTATGTGTAACTATTGTCTGGGCTTCTGCAGTTGTCGCGTCTACAGGTAGTTGCTGGTACGCCTGAGCTAAGTCCAATTTTGCAAATATTTTTCCACCACCCAGGGAATGAAGAAGGTGTTGAACCACCGGTACTGGGTAAGCGCTCTGTTGAAGAGCATGATTTAGGGTGGCCCCGTAATCCCCACAAATTCTTAACGAACCATCTGGCTTCATGGGTGTTACTATCGGAATTTCCCAGCGGGCATGGTCAATCGGTTCCAACACACCCTGGGCTATCAGTTTATCTAGGTGCTCGTCGATCTTCGGTTTTAAGGCAAAAGGTACCCGACGAGGCTTAAGCCGAATGGAGCTACATGGGGGCTAAGATTAAATGATATAGGGGTCCCTTTGTACTTGCCTAATGTTCCTATGAACACGTCCTGGAATTCCTGGATGAGAGCTCTTTCCAGTCGTCGCTTCTGGTTTGGTGTTTGCCAGCTAGTTCAATCCTGAGTGGGGCGAACCACTGTAACTCTAACAAACTGGGTTGGTCACGATCGACGACAGTCAGGGAAAGCGTCGCTGTGCGGTCCTTAAAGGATACTTGGACGTGGCTGGAACCGACAACTGGAATTCTGTTTCCCTGGTAGTCTTTCAGGATGATTTGTTGCATGCTGAGGTCCTGGCGGCAGATGGCAGGGATCAGCTGTTTGAGAGTTTTCTAGGATACCATTGATAGGGATGATCCCGAATCAACTTCCATCACGCACGGTCGATTCTCAATAGTAACCCTTACGCGGATCTTTCTTGCATCGAACGATGAAGTGTGGCCAATAATAATGGTTTGGTGGGCCTCTTCTCGTCTCGTTGAAGAGGCAGGTGCTCGATTTCTGTAGTAGTAGTGGTTGTTCCATTGGTGGTTCAGATGGTCCTGGTTCTCAGGAGGTTTGCCTGTCTCCCGACGGAGGTTGTTATTCCTTCGGCTGAGACTGGACTCTTGCTTGCTTCTGCAGACCTTCACGATGTGGCCTCTTTTTCCACAAGTACGGCAGAGTGCATTGAGGAATTTGCAGTCCGAGCGCGGGTGGTTTGCCCCACAACCAGCACATTGGCGCGGACATCTCTGGTTTCTTTGCTCTCATTCTGAGCAGAGCCAGTTGACCTCCTCTTCATCACTGTCTGAGGATGACTCGAGGTCTTCGTGGTGGGTAGTGGTAGCATGCTTCTCAGTGATGAGTGGGACCTCGTCAGCGAGTTGGCGAAGTGGTGCGTTTGCTCAGCGCATTCGAGCGGCTGACTTCCTGGTTGCTTCTGCGGCAGTAGCATCGGCGATGACATCTGTAAGGCTGATGTCACCTTTCACCATCAGTTTACTCTGCACGTGCGGTGCATTTAATCCCAGAACTATGCGGTCTCTTAGGGCTTCCTCTAAGTTTGCAAAACCACAAAGCCTCCTAGATTCCAGAGGTCGGCTACGAAATTTCCAATGCTCTCATCCTTCCGTTGGTCCCTCTGGTAAAATTTGTGCCTTCGTATCAGTGTAGGTACGGTGGGTGCGTAATGGGCCTAGAGGATTGGGGCGAGGGTATCCCAATCCATGGTCTTCACTTCTGCCACTTTTGCCAGTGCTTTAGTCATTTTGAAAACGGCGGGGCCGCAATGAGTCAGGAACACCGCTCGTTTCTTGCCAGGCATAGCATCTTTTAAATTGTTGGTCTCCAGGAACATCTGGAAGCGATCTATGTATGAGTCCCAGTCTTCGGTTGCTGGGTCGAATGGAGCAGGTGGTATGGCGCCGCTGGTCATCTTGCCGTTTGTTGTGTGCACTCTTTCGCCACATGCTCTGTCTTGTTCGATGTGTACTTAGTTGGCTCTATCGTCTCAGCATCCCACCTTCGTCGCCAGTGTTAAGTCCTGGGCATGGGCGCAAGGAACGGAGACAAGGCATCGAACGGTGACTTCAACTCTTTATTGTAAAGAAATAACAGAGCAAATACTCGGGCAGCAGCAGCTCTTTTATAGAGCTGGCTGCTGTCAAAACAACCAATGATTTGAGTTTACCGCTTTCACAAGCATCCAATAAGAGGGGCCCGTTTAAGAATCAGACTGGCCAAAAATCAGACTGGCCAATCAGACTGGCCAAAAATGACCAATCACAATTCGCTATTCGCGGGCCAATGAGAAGTGCAGGATTACAAGCCTGCTGTAAAGTAAAGCTGTTTAGGGTTGTATCGTTGTGTTGGCTTAGTTCATAACAGAAAACACTGTTGCCTGGAAAAGATTTGCTTCCATATCCCCATGCATTCCTTTATCTTTGTTAGAAAATAATCCACAACCATTTTCATTTTAAAATAAAAAGTCAAATTCCCATTTATTTCAAAAGAAAGAAATTTTGATATGGAGCACTGAATTCCTCAAAAATAAACTTACAGCATATCAAATTTACAGTATTATCTTATTAGTTTTCCCTAAGGAGCTGAAAGAGAGTTTTAGGTATCTAATTTAACATTTAATTGAATTCTTTTGGAGTCTTTTTAGAAATACAATTTGTGGTCTATTAAAGAACTGCTAGTTTAAGATTTGCCCATGTGATTTACATGAATAGAGACACCTCTGAATGGAGAAATTATTTTCATTTGCAGCCAATGCATTTTTAGAGGAAAGGGGGAAAGGATCTAACACTTGTTTTAAAAATAAGAGGAACATTTTGCTGGAAGTTGATTTAGAATAGAATGCTGTAAATAAAACCCTATAATTTCAAAAGGCTATTAAGAGTTGGCTATTTTGTCCCTTTATTTGATGCCTGAATAGACAAGATGGATTAAAAGGTTAAATTCTAGCCTCTATTCTTATAGCACTTATTTGTATATTACAAGAAATGGGTCTTTCCTTCCACAACTGCAGCAAAGTCCATTTCTCCCCCCCCCCCTTTTTCTCTCTCTTCCCCTCCCTCTGTCCGAGAGGGAGATACTAATCTAAACTATATTATATGAAATATATATTTGTTATTGTTATAAGAAAGGGAGTATCATGCTTCCAACTTATAGTTGTCTATTTTATTGCTGATGTTGTTCTTTAACATGTATTGATCTCCATCTGGTGGCCAAACACAATTTTTTCATTGTTTGGAAGTGGGTTTGGTGGAGTTTGACACTAGAGAACACCTATCTTTCCATTATCCCTCATTCTGGGGGGGGAAATGGTGCATCCTGAGAAGCCAGACTCCATTTTGTAGCATTATGAGGTAATAGAAGCATCTAGAAGAATCCAGTTTACTCCGTAACACATGTCCTCAAGACAAAATCTCTATCCCATATATAACATTGCTGTTTCACCTCATCCTGGTTCTTTAATAAAGTATCACAATATACATTTATGGGCTGGCTTATGAAAGGTTTAGCTGTATGTCGAGTTACACCCAAGGTAATATATACTGAGGACAGAAAATGGTAACCAATCCAACAATTCCTTTATATACTCTTCCATGCCTGCCATGAATTTTCTGAGCAGTCAGTGTGCTTACCAAAGGGCTGTATGCATCCATTTTCTGAGAAAAAGGGAAGGGGAATTTGGAGCAATTCAGGGTTGCTTTTTCATGTAGTTGCTCAACTCTTATCAAATTCAGTCAGAGACTATAAAACTCTGCCTCCATTTGTTTTAATCTTTGAACATTTGAGGATGGTCACCAGAAACAGATTCCAAAATAGTATGGAGGATTTGGGTTCAAATCTATGTGCAGGATTCAGCTAACGAAAGCATGGAAAACCCTTCCAGTCCTACAGAGAAACCATTTTTGAACATAATATGTAAGATAATGTCATTTGGTTAGGGACCAGAAGGGGAACCTTTTCTGCCATTGTACCCATTATCCATTCAGAGATCAGAATGGCTTTGACTCCACTAGCCTTTCACCAGGCCTTGAAGATTTGCTTCTATTTGACGCAGAAGCAAATCTTCAAGTGAAAGGCTAATGGAGTCAAAGCCATTCTGGACCATGGCTGTGTGGTGGAACCAATTGTGTTGATTGTATGATATTCTGCCAATTTCTCTCAACTGCTATGAATTATATAGGTTTTGCATTTAGATTTTTTTATATTGTTGACCATCCAGAGTCATACATATGAGATGGGCAGCCATATAAATTGAATAAATAAATAAATAAATGCACACACACACATACACACACACACACATTTTGGTATAACATAAAGGTCAAGAATGTTGTTCAAACACCAGAAAAGCACACACTTGTTGTTTATTTACAGCAGTATTTCTCAACCTCAACAATTTTAAGATATGTGGACTTTAAGTTCCAGAATTTCCCAGTCAGCATGCCAACTGGAAAATACTGGGATGAGAATACTGGGAGTAGAAGTTTATACATCTTAATGTTGCTGATATTGTGAAAAACTGATCTACAGGTTCTATTTGTGAACAAGATCAAAATCATTTCCACAGTTGGCTTTGTTTTCTTCCTCCAAATAGGGAGAAAGGAGAAGGAAGTGTATCTTCATTACCATTACTTCACACACAGAGATAGGAAGCACTGGATCTTGCCATAATAAGACCTCTTCCCATTGTCCTGTTAAGCAGATGAATGACCACAAGACTGAAGCTTCTCATAGATCTTCCACATCAGCTGTGAACCTCATATTTGGAGCAATCACTAGCATCCAGTTACATATCATTCTAGAAAATTATCTATCTACTGGATAAAAACTACTGTTGGCTAGCCATAGAAATCACAGTGTGAACCCCCTTTATTTATAATTGATTTGATTTCAATTATATAATGTGTGAATGATTTTTATTGATAGTTTCCTTCTCTGTCTAATTTTCAGATACTATATCACTGATTTAATTAGTTTTCAAGAGTGTAAAGCTGTTTCACTAGAACCATTTGTCATTCTGGACCATTTCTAGAAACAATGTACAATACCATTACCCTTACTGATACTTTAGGGACTAGTGGTAGCCTTGATAACCTTTCTCTTGTCATTACCTCATTAAATTGTATTTATTTATTGCATTTGTATCCTGCAATCAGTTTGACTGTCTGCAGCTAAATTCATCTAGTGATTTTCAATAATGTCATTGCTTTAACTAAAATTAGCATGAATAGAAGTAAAATGAATTCACTGATGTATCTGGGATTGTGCCAACACTCAAACGCTTCCCTCCCACATTCTTCTTTAATATGCCAAGAGTCAATTACATGAATGACATATTATTACATTAACTGAAGCTGAAGCTCTTTCAGCATTTGAAAAATCATTCCTATTTAATTATGAGATAGGCATTCAAGAACAAAGTCAGCCAAATTTCTTTCAACAAAAGGGGGAAAGGATTGGATTGATTTTCTGATTTCAAAAATCAGAGAAGAAAAAAAAGTTAGGACAAAGAAATAATTTGCCTTTCTTCATACCTATTTGCCTTTCTTCATACCTATTGTAATTTCTATTACCTTTGTGGAAAATGCAGAAATTGAAATGAAAAAAAAATGAAAAAAGGGGAAAAAAATCTTATCAATACAAATGTTAAGAGATATCTTTGGAAGAAAGTTTTCCCCTTATAAGAGGATTTGTCAATAGAACTAAAATGAACTCAGGAGTTTAAAGTTAAAATCTATAGGTTTTGTAGGAGATAAATCTAAGAAACGTCAAATGAATCCTGTTAGAAATGTTTCTATTTAATGACACAACTAAAATCTATGTGCTTTCCAACTGCCTTGAACATCTTAGTATTTTAGTAATCCACACACAAAATATTCTTCTAATGATGTATTTTTATATGTACATAGTAAGAATTTGGCAGCAAAAAAATCTGTCAAAATAATTGAAGATTTGCAATCAGATCTCTTTCTTGGTCTCAACCTCCCTGCATATGTGTTTATATGTATGTGTATAAAAAATATTTTATCATTACAAAAAGTCACTGGCAGAGAACATTGGTCAATATGGCATGAGGTACCATCAGTACACCGGATGATACTCAAATTTACATCTTCATCCCAGCTGACCTAAGGGATGTTGTTGCTGCCTTTTACAGTGTTTGGAGGCTGTGAGGGTCAGAATGGGGAAACAACAAGCGTTGTGTGCTTCTGGCTCTGAGACTTTAACATATGGTATTTAGTTCTGGATGGATAGGGTTGCACTATCCCAAACAGGCATAGTGTGCAATATGAGGTTTCTTGTGTACTTACAACTCCTGCTTGATGAACAAGTAGTAATCATGGCTAGGAAAGCCTTTGCACAACTTCAATTGCACATATTCCTAGATCAGGAATCCCTGCACTCAGTTACTCAAGCTCTGGTTTTCTCATGCTTAGACTGCTGCTATGTATTCTACATGGAGCTACACTCAAAAAGTATCTGGAAGCTTCAGCTGGTGCAGGGACAGTTCTAGGGGCCGTAGGACAGCCCATATTCTGTAAGCGGCAATGGCTGCTAGTTTGCTTCTGGGGCCAGTTCAAGGTGTTGGTTATGAATGGCATGGGTCCAGATTATCTGAGAAACTGTCTTACTTCAGGAGGTTAGCCTCCCCATCTTCACTGGCAGAAGGAAAATTCTGTGGTCCCAATCAGCCAAGGAATATCAGCTGGTGGGATCCAGAAGAAGAACCTTTTCTGCCATGGCTTCCACCCTCTAGAACACGGGTGTCAAACGTGACTCTGCTGTCACGTTGCCATCATATGATGTTTCACTATGTTTTTCCCATTCATGGATCTGCGGTGGACGTGGCCTGCACATATCTGTCCCACAGGCTACCAGTTTGACACCTCTGCTCTAGAACATCGTGCCCCTATGCAATCCATATTCATCCTTTTGACCATCTCAGGGATGGGATCCGACCGGTATAACTACTGGTTCTGTTTATTAGCGTCATGTGCGCATGCCCGAGTCACACGAGTTGCGTGAGTGCAATTTACAACCTGCTGAGTTGTCTGGACACCTGAGCAGTGCTGTGTGTAAGTGCGCAGCAGTTGGAAAAGCCCTTTTTTCCTGCTTTTTCAACTGCAGTTGTATCACGCAAAGCAGCTGCAGTTGAAAAAGCAGGAAATAAAGGTCAGGTAACAGTACGGGCAGTAGTGGTGGGCCACAACATCAGCAGACATAGAACTGTTTCTATGTCTGCTGCTCTTTGGAGCAACTGATTCCACAGAGGTGGACAGAACTGGTAGAAACCCACCCTCCTTCTGAAAGCACTTGAAGACATAGCTGTGCCAATTATCTTGGGACCCCAATAGAGTGTGCTACTTTGGAGGTAGCTAACAACAATCACCTCCTTCCTATGCTCACTTTGTTCCCTCCCTCTCCATTGAATTTTAAATTTATGATCCTTATTGTTTTAATGTTTCATGGTACATTTTAACTGAAAGTCTGCAAACAATCTAGAGTTGCCTATACAAGTTTAATAAATAATAAAAAAAATATAAATATGAGCTAAAATATGAATGCTAATTTTGATGGGATCAGCAGCGGCAGGAAATAGTGCACAATGCATCCATCCACTTTGTTTTTGTACTCTAAATAGCATTACTGCTATACTCAAATGTTGTTACTTCTATAGTAAAACAAACAGGAGCATCATATGGATAGATATGAATATTTTTATTTCTCCAGAAATGGATGCAACAGATTTAAAGAAAATAATTTAGACTAAGCAAATGAAAAAGGGTCAAGCAAATACAATTAACCCAATCAGAAACATTGAGAACTCATTTAAAGCAGGAACTACATGTTCCAAGATTTAATCACAGTTCTCCTTCATATCTTCTTTTTTCCTCTGAGAATAGCTCAACATATACAGACCTTTCCACAATTCAATTTTCATCCCAAAATAACCATGTAAAAAATATCACTAATTATAAATGAGATGTAACAATGGGACAGTTGCTGTTGGCTTTTTTTAAAAAGCTGCAATATTTTAATCAACTGAAATATTTAACAAACTTGATTTAACACATTCTGATCATTAGACTTTAATGCTACTGCTCAGTTTGAATTAGAAGTACTCTTCAAATTACAACTTTCTCAGAGGATATTTTTTTTTGCTTTACAATGCAAAATGAAAATTGATTCTAGTTTAACCATTATGAACCTTTGTAAATATACCATGACTTCATTTTTCTGTTGTTTTTTTTAATATAGTTGTGATGGCAGGAAAAACATTTTAACTGGAAATGTATGGTTGCTGCTGATTGATGTCATTTGTTCTAAACCGATGGATGATATCCTTCAAATATTTTAATTTAAATTTTATAAAGGTACTACATTTTCATTGTATTCAACTTCTAAAGCAGCAACTTTCAAAGAGTGACCTAAGTATATCTATTCATAGTTAGATATTTTTCAGAAGGGCTTTTTTTCCAGTACAAAGCTCAGGAGTGGTTTCCCTAACAGACAACTTCTTTTCCATTATCAATCTTTTGCTCCAATCTATTGCTATGAAATGATGTTGAGTTGAGCATTTGATCTTCTTTGACTGATGTGGTTGGTAAGAAATCCTATTACTGAGATAGCATGTGTTAGGGATAACATTGTTTACCCTAACTGGTTTAGGTAAAATAATAAATATGTTATCATGGTTTGTTAGTTAAAGTGTCTGTAACTTTAACTGTAAGAATGTAATTAAGGGAGTGGTTGTAAAAGCACTATAAAAGAAGCAAGGCACGGCAGCTTGCTCTCTCTGGCTTGATGATCCCTAATTACTGGATAGACTGAGGACTGCGTTTTTCCCCTACTGGAACGGGAGAGAGAAAGGACTGTTGATTTATCAACGGTGAGAGGACTGATTTATTGTAAGTGAACTGACATTGGATATTCTATACGGACTTTGCTAATTGAATATCCTTGAATGGACTGACTAAAATGATACATGACTAATGGACTGTTATTTTGACTATGCTATAACTCTAAATGGAATAAACTATATTTTTGATAACACAAGCGTATGTGTTATTTTTACTGTATGTTAACTAACATACAAACTTATCTCACACATTTATCTATCTGCCTAACTGACTAACGCTGCACATTCTGTTTAGCTTGTCTCCTTAACACTGGTTGGGGAACTCAGGCTTAACACTGGTTATGGGCCCAGAGGCTGCAAAGTCAGTTTTACTAGGATAAAACAGATTTATATAAAAAGTGAGAGTTTGTGTTGTTACACATTACAGTAAACAAACAGCTGTGTTTTATTAATTATAGTTTTATATCCATATTAGAAAACATGGCACAAGTCAATCTACAAAGTTTGTCCCTTATATCCAAACTGGATGGAACAAACTATGTATCATGGTCTATGAAATGTAGTCTACTTCTACAAAGAGAAGGTCTGTGGAACATAATTGAAAATCCACCAAACATAGAGGAATGGGATCCAGAGATTGAGGAAGATAGATAAAAGATAGAAGACTTTAAACAGAAGAATGAACAAGCTCTTTGCATAATAGGACTAACACTATCTGACCAGCAACTTGTTCATATCCGCGGAGAACAAATGGCTGTTGGGTGTTGGCAGAAGCTGAAGAGGATTTATGTCCGAGATAACGTTGGTGCTCACATAAATCTAACACGGAAACTTTTCAGGACGCATCTCCAAACGAATGGTGATATGCTTAGTCTTTTGAAAACTATAAAAAGCATTTTTCAAGAACTGCACGAGAAAGAACTTATTTTCTCTGAACTACACCAAGTCTACATAATTCTATCTTCACTAGACGAAAATTATGATAACTACGTCACTTCCCTTGAAATTTTGCCTAAGAAAAGTTTAACTTTAACTGATATAACTCGCAGATTGATTGAAGAGGCAAGAAGAAGACTTGAAAGAGATCACTTAAGGAGGGAGCAACCTCAAAAAGAAGATATTGAATCTCCTACTGCATACACAATTGAAAAGTGTTTTAATTGTGGAGGAAGAGGACATTTGGCAAGATTTTGTAAAAAAGCAAAGCGCCAGAACGCTGGCCAGAATACTAAAAGTAACCAAAATAAAAATAAAAATTTAGAGTTAGCCATGTATATTAACGGAGCTGTAAAAAATAATTTATGGGTGGTTGACAGTGGAGCATCCCACTGTATAACAAATGATAACAAAAATTTTATTAAAATGTCCCAGAGTACACAGCAGATATCGTTAGCCAATGGCTGGAAACTGAAAGCTAAAGGTCAAGGTATAGCATATTGTTCTTTCATAAAAAAGAATATAAAAATGTTATATGTACCACAACTTAAGTTTAATTTAATTTCAGTTAGAATTTTGGTTAAACGAGGATATGTAGTTACCTTTAAGAGAGATAACTGCATAATTGAAAAAGAAAATAAGAAAATTACTGCATCTTTAAGAGGTGAATTATATGTTTTAAATGATAATGGTTTAGAGGTGGCTAACACGGTTTATGATAATAAGAAACCTCATGATGAATGTTACATCGATGGCTAGGGCATTTAAATTTTAAAATGCTTAAGAGAACTGTTCAACTATCTAAAGGAATAAGTTTGAAACCTTGTAATAAGTATTTGCAATGTTTTGCTTGTAATCAAAGCAAAAGCAAGGTCATACCGGCTAATAGAGTTGATGGATTTACTACCAAAGAGCCTTTAGAGGTAGTATTTGCCGATTTAATAGGTCCGAAAAAACCAAGTGTAGGAGGAGCTCGATACATATTAAGTATAATGGACCACGGGAGAGAGAAAGGACTGTTGATTTATCAATGGTGAGAGGACTGATTTATTATAAGTGAACTGACATTGGATATTCTACATGGATTTTGCTAATTGAATATCCTTGAATGGACTGACTAAAAATGATACATTACTAATGGACTGTTATTTTGACTATGCTATAAAACTCTAAATGGAATAAACTATATTTTTGATAATACAAGCGTATCTGTTATTTTTACTGTATGTTAACTAACATACAAACTTATCTCACACATTTATCTGTATGCCTATCTGACTAACGCTGCACATTCTGTTTAGCTTGTCCCCTTAACACTGGTTGGAGAACCCAGGCTTAACAGCATGCACTTAGAACATATCCCAGTATTTCTGGATTCCATATAGATAGTCTATGGCAGATGCTCAGTAATTTCTTGGTAAATGGCTGTAGAAAACCAGAAAGCTCTAAAAATTTATAACAGAAATATTTGTATAAATTCATAATGAAACAGAAAGACTATGCAGACTAGTAAAATATTACCAGAAAATATAGCAAGCTCCTTAACTATGATAGAGTGAATTGTTGGATTGAAAATAAACAAAAAGAAAACTAAAATCTTAGTTAAAAACATTACAAAAGGGACAGAAAAAAGATTTAAAGGAAAAGATAGATATTCAAATAGTTAAAAAAGTAAAATATTTGGAAATTCATCTATCAGCAAGATGTGTAACCATAAAAGAAGACAATTACTGAAAATTAACACGGCAAATTAATTTGGATCTGGAAAAGTGGAAAAACATGTAATTATCATTGTTAAGAAGAATAGCCACCATTAAAATGAATATCTTCCCAAGACTGTTGTACTTGTTCCAAACAATTTCAATAAAACTAGAAAGGAAATATTTTGAGGAATTAAATAGAATGGTAACCAAATTTATATGGCAAGGCAGAAAAGCAAGAATTAGGTTGAAATTAATGCAAGACTCTATCAATAGAAGAGGTTTTGGGTTGCCAAACAGGGAACTATATTATCAAGCAGCTGCCGTTACCTGGCTAAAAGAATGGATAACACTGAGGCATAGATGATTACTTGTACTGGAGGGTCATGACTTACAACTGGGGTGGCATGCCTTTCTTTGGTATGAGAAATATAAAGCACATAAATACTTTCAGGGACACTACATCAGAAACGCCCTACTCTCAGCATGGGCAAAAATAAAGGAAAAACACTACTTAAAAATATCAGTCTGGCTCTCCATGATGAAGGCACTAACACACTCAAATGTGATGGAAATGATAAAAATGGTAAGATACAAAGATATTCTAAATGAGAAGGGAGAAACACAAACAGGAATTGAATAACCAAGGGATAAATTTAACATGGTGGCCATATGCACAGATACAATCTAGGTACCATAAAGATACTAACACATGGTTTTTATAAAGAACCAACAGAATTGGATCAAATTTTAATAGGACCAGAGGATAAACTGATTTAAAAATTATATAATTATTTATTGACTATTAGAATGGAAGAGGATCAAGTAAAAATATCAGTCTGGCTCTCCATGATGAAGGCACTAACACACTCAAATGTGATGGAAATGATAAAAATGGTAAGATACAAAGATATTCTAAATGAGAAGGGAGAAACACAAACAGGAATTGAATAACCAAGGGATAAATTTAACATGGTGGCCATATGCACAGATACAATCTAGGTACCATAAAGATACTAACACATGGTTTTTATAAAGAACCAACAGAATTGGATCAAATTTTAATAGGACCAGAGGATAAACTGATTTAAAAATTATATAATTATTTATTGACTATTAGAATGGAAGAGGATCAAGTAAAAGAAACTATGATAGCATGGGCTAAAAATTTTGGGTATTCCATAGAATTGAACAAATGGCAAAAACTGTGGGACAAAAACTATAAATTGACATTGTCCACTGCATATAAGAAAATGTATACAAAATGTTTTCTAGATGGTACTTCCCACCAGCAAGATTAGCCAGAATGTTTAAGGATATGTCTGCCAAGTGCTGGAAGTGCAACCAAATTCCAGGCACATATTACCACATGTGGTGGACATGTTCAAAAGCAAAAAAAAATATTGGACTAAAATACACACCTGGCTAGAAAAATGATAAATGAACATTAATTTAAAATCAGAAAAAATCCTGTTGGGCATCATACCAGATAAATATAGTAAAAAAAAAACCACATATTTAATATTACATGTGTTAACAGCGGCCAGAATCATGTTCGCACAACATTGGAAGGGCAAGGATATCCCCACAGAAGAAAAGATAATAACAGAAATGCAGAAATAAATTAATTAACATTTGAAATCAAAGAAAAGGAAAACACTGAATATTTTGAAGTATGGGATCTGTTCTATCATTGGTTAAATAAGAGAAATAGGAGTTCGAAACTCAAAGATTACAAGAGAAAGATTAATCTCACTATTACGGTTGGTTATTGTAACTTTTTAATTGTGATTAATTTTGATTAGTTTTACTAATTAATATGTATTAATGTTATGAGGAAAAGCACTGTTATTATGAAATTGCCATTAGAGAATACAATCATTAAGATTATGACAAATATTACTCCAAAGAAATGTAGCCAGGTAGAACACTGTATATATGGATTTTGAACACGTTGCTCTTTTTTATCTATATATTGAATTGTGAATTGTTTGAAGGTTAGGTTCTAAGGCAGTCCCTGGAATATAAACAAGATTTGCTCCTAGGTATGTCTTTAAGTTGAATTTGTAGATAAGTGAAAAGAGTTATTTAGCTTCAATTAATCAAGTATTACAGCAATATGATACAACTTAAAATGGTTGGTGGTGTTCTACTTTCTCAAGGCAACATACTGCATTTTATTTATAAATAAACCACAATGCAAGAATAATAATTTTAGAAAATCATCATGCACTAAAGTAATAAACAAATAAGATAATAATGTACTTTGGGCTGTAGGTTTAGTAGAATAACACATTCATTATAATCACTCTATAATAACAGAAATATTTTAAATGTAAAGTCTCTATTTCTTTGTGGTTCATGAAAGCCGGTATGTTTATGTAACCATTCAGAAATAAAGATTTTAAATAGTATAGCAATAGATGCTGTCTTAATTTTGAATTTTTCAGGAGTAATTTGGAATATATGGATTGAAAGCCACTTAGATTTGTAGACATAAGTGACATACAAATATTTTACCATAAATAATTTTAAAATAGGAATAAAATGAATTGCTCCATCTTCTGAATCACTTTTTAGATCCTTGTAGAAAGCATCTTTACAAATATTTGGAATGTGCCATAAAATAGTATAACATAATAATATAACATTAGAAAAACACATTTAAATAATAGCACAGCTTAATTTTATCACAGTAATATGAATTTTGATCAAAGAAAGAGATCATTGTACAAGAAGTCACTAGGAGCATAAAAGCCATTTAACTTGAAAGAACTGCCTTTGAAGACAGTTCAGATTAGATACCCACATCTCTGGATCACCAGTTCTAGGCTTTGATTCAGACAGTTATATAACTACAAAGCCATTTGGAATAATATAACTATTGGTCAAATATTAGAAGGCCAAGGGTTACAGGAACACCAGACCTAGAAGTAAAAGCTCTTGAGTGATTCTAAGTTTTGCTCAGGGCTTAGTAGCATCAGGATGGACATATAGAACTTCCTGCATAAAAAAAATCCATAAGCACAGTTTTGTACTAGAAAATTTATTATAGCCTATTCTTATGTTTATAAATCTGAACCTGGACTTTACTATTTTCCTGGATAAATCAGTATTGAAACTTTTGACTATGGTTTCATAGTACAGGCTTAGACTCTTATCACAAATCAATGTTTTTGTTTCTTGTTTTTTGTTTTGTTTTTGACATTGATTCCCTAATGACTACAGTATTTGCTTGCCTCCTTTTTTATAAGTAGAATGTTATCACTAGACTTTGGACAAGATTTTCACCATGTTTGCTATATGTTATCCTGAGAACCAAACTTCTAGAACAAAAAAAATCCTGTCAATAAAATAAGATTTGAAATACCATGGTTTAAAGTAAAAATGTCTTTGTAATTTGAGGAAGATTTGACTTAAAACCTGCTATTGTGCCCTTGTCTAATTAAAAAGATGTCAGCATAAAACTAGATATATAATCTGCTTTAGATGCCTGAGTGCAGGGGTCCCCAACAACTGGTCCGTGGCATGCCAGCAACCGGTCCACACAAACAAGCAAAACCCTGTCAGTGGGATGGAGGCAGCATGCAAAACCGTGGTCCTCTGCTCCGTGGAAAAACTTTTCTCCATAGAACCAAACCCTGGTGCCCAAAATGTTGGGGGCCACTGTCTTAGAGCTATTAAAGAAGTGCTTGATATTAGGGCTCTGTTTGTTGCAATTACAGATTTTGAGCTACTACTATCCTCCAAAGACAACCTCTTAAGAAAAGGAGAAAGAAATAGAAAGGCGAGTATACAAAATGTCATCTCTGAGTTTTAAAGTGCTTTATTAATAGAAGCCCTGTTTCACATTGCTTTTCATCATCTAAGCAGAAAAGTAAAATATCAGCAGTGTGGGTAGGCAATAAACATGTCAAAAATGAGTGGTGTCCTTCCTTTCTCTGACTAGGAAGCAATGAATGTTCCTGTTTCTGATCATGATTAATCAATAAATTCCTACAGAAATGCATGAAGTGAATTGGCAGCCTTCTCCCCTTGGAAGGAAAGTCTATAAGAGCAGTAGGATTTCATTAAGATCTAGCCAGGATCTCACAGTTGGTTTAGATTGTTAAAACAGTGCTAGGGAATGATGATCCTAATTAAGCTGCTAATTGCATTCACAGTGGAGGTGTTTAATTAGAAACCAGGAGGCCCCAAATACTGCCAGTGGCATATTACAGGGGGAATATAATTGAAGAGACATTGATATTCAAAAGCTGAAGAGAATTTGGATTTCACCTTGTTTACGTCAAGGAGGAACACCTGTCTGAATTATGCATTTGTATAATACTTGGGTTCCAGAAATAGTTGAGTGTGGCAGATTTAGAAATTATACAATATATAACCTTCAGTTACTTTCCTAGATAAATCATAATAGGCAAAAGGCAGTTATTAAATCTCAAAATATTGTTTATTGAAGGAAACAGAAAACATTGAGAAAGTAATTGATACTTATAAAAATGAATTTATCTATTTTGGCTATATCTGCTCTTGCCTGAATCCATAGCAACAGTTTTCAGTGCAAACTACTCTGTTTGGAATAGGCTTGTGCAATGGACCAAATCACAGCTTAAATGTTAAGGCAGATCCAGCTGTCATTTGTTCATTCAAAATTTCCATGAAGTTCTGTCCCTAAATGGTTGTTTTGAATAACCAGCATGCTAGACTGGCATTATTGTGACAGCTGAGATCCCCTATCTCATCCTTCCCAAACTCGTGGTGCTTCTATAAAATGTCATAGTAAAAAGAGAGGAAGGAAAATGGTTTAGTGGCCAATTATTCAGCTTAAATGAGGTTTAACCCTGAGAACAGTCTCTTGATCAATCCAAAGAGAAGGGTAGAAACTTTTGAGGAAGAGGACTTGAATGTAGAACTCAATGTTTAAAAGGGTTGTTTTTTTACTTTTTAAAAATACCAAGGTTTATAGCTTGAGTTGCACACTAGTATAATAGACATGTTTTTTTTTTTTGACATTGAATCTGGATTATAATCAGATGTACTGTTTATATAATGTACATTTTCTCAATTCTTAAATACTGTGTTTTTGTTCCTATTGAACTTAGCTACTCGGTTCATCATAAGCATGTGGATTCTTCCATGTTAAAAAAAACTAGACAGAATAAAATGAAATGATATTTGAATTGCAGGAAGTTGATGCAGCATATCTGGAGCACAAAATCTTGATAATTCAGAAAGTATATTGATGCAGGCTTTCATGGCCCACATCTATCCAATGAAGATGATCTCCAAATTTTTACCAGCAAGTGCGGCTTGATATCTTTAGAGGTAAAGTGATTTGCTCCATAGTTACACCTCTTGACAGCTCATAGGCAAATGAGAAGAACTGAAGACCGTATTGTGTTTGCAATATTCATCTCCAATTGGAGCATGTCACCAGGAAAGCCAATTTTTGATCAGCATTTCCTCCAGGGGAATTTGTAAATGATGTAATTTGAAGAAATTCCCAAAGAAGCTGATTCTTTATCTGTTTTTGAAAAATTACTATTGCTTAGTATCCTTTTAGGAGAGATTACTTTATGTTGTTGGTTAGTTAATGCCTGTTATACCTTGATGTTACATAAGCTGGAAATCAGGGTTTGCTAACCTTTAGATTGTCTTTCTTCTTGTTAATGTTGTTGGTGAAGCATCAGGATACCAGACTGTAGCCTATTAGCTCAGAAGCCTATCACTGCTAAATTCAAAAAATAACTATAGTCTTTACCTTGAACAGTAAATCATCTCATTGTGCCAGATGACCAAGTATCATTAGGTGTCTAAAGGGAATAAATTGTAAGACTAAGTTGTTAATTGGGGGTAGAAAAGCTGTAGGACTTAAAAGGTTATATCTGCATTCCTGGCATCTTTCTCTGCTGACCAAACTGGGTAGAGACTCAGCAACACCTGAAATGTCACAACTCTTGAATACCTGTACTAAATTCTTTGATTTGTCAAATAAAAAGGATGAGTAGTATGCTTTGTATTTTTGTTGATGTATAGCTATGCAAGGACTGGAAAATAATTTGCCCTGCACTAAAACCAAATGAACCACATTAAGTTTCTTTTACAAGTAAGAAGGGGTACTTTCTGCCAGGGTATTGGTGACCCATATTGAGGGTCTCAACAGATGGCTTCTGTGATATGTAACTACTGCACCATGAGGGCTAAAGCCTATTTACCTATCTGTTCTGAGGTGGGAGCAACTGAAAAACAATAGCTGCATTTATGCCACTAAGGGCATAGAAAAGACTAAGAATTGAACCCTAAGTTTACACAGCTGTTGTGACTTAAAAGACAATCCCTAAGCTATGTAACACTTCTATCTCATGAGTTTTTGTATATTTCTAGAGGAAAATATTTTGCTTGTTTATCACTGATTTCAGTCATCGGTATTAATATCATAAATAATTTATCATTGAAGGAGAAGGCAGAATTGTCCCTGTTCCATATTCTACTGACAGTGTCAGCAGTAAAAGGCTTCTCCCCACTAAACATAACTGAGGCTCCCTTGAAATCTTTAAAAGAAAACTGTATTTTCTGCAGCCAAGAGATAGCTTTCACAGTGGAAGATAAATACAACAATACATATTCCTTGGGCAGATGTTTCATCTATGCCAATGTTTTATTTTAAACCATCCAAATTAAATTGATTGGTTACCTAGATAAATGCCTAGTAAAAATCAAAAGGAAACTTCCATGTTGCCTAATTGTTTTTGTGGGGCTCAAAATAAAGTCTAAAAGAATATTATGAAGGAAGTAAAGTAAAAGGAAGAAATTAAGCTACTGTTATGTTCGGAGCATGGGCGAGAAAGAATGGAGACGAGCCTGTGGAACGGTGAACTTCAACTCTTTATTTACATGGTGTGACAGCTCAAACTGGATGGCCACTATAGCCTTCCTTATATAGGCAACCCAATAACTATTTAACCAATAACAATCCAGGAGCACTAGCTCCGTTAACCAATACGAATGCCCCATTAATGGCCAATCAGATTCCCCTGAACGGACCAATCCGATCCTGCCATTAACAGCCAATCAGAAGTGCAGGGCCAGAACCCTGCACTTGACTCCAAGCTCAAGATAACTTTATTAAACCTTTATGCATTCACAACACCCCTTCCCCCTGGCTTCTGTTTACAGGGCGCAGTTACATAGTCCTTAAGGTAGGACGGTTGCTTTATTAGTCTGCTTGATTTTCGCTGTGCGTTTTGCATTTGGCTGCAATCTCGCTGAGGTAGATCATTGTTTGGTGAAGGGGTTGCCTCTGGTTCAGAGTTCACGTTTCCGTTGTCACCAATATCTTCGGCAACTCCCTGAGGTGAACCTACTCCCATCTCCTCTGGTTCCAGTTCCTGTGTCTCTATTCCGCTATCGTTCCCTTCAAACGGGTTTTCCTCTAGTTGAATTTCGTCTTCTTCTGTATCTCCCCCCTCCTCAGTTTGGTCATAAGGGAGTTCAGAAATGCCCGACCGGAGCCGTGATCGTAATTGATCGATATGGCGTTTCCATAGTCTATCGTCAAGGCATTGTACAAGGTAGGATCTCAGGCCGGTTACACGGATTACTGTCACCTCTACCCACAGCGGATCGCCCAATAGGTTTTTAGCGTACACCAAATCGCCTACCTGGAAGGTACGGCATCGGCCGCTGGATCCGAGTGGTTTTTCCAGTTCATAAGCTGGGTGTAACCAGTCGAGGTGGGAGCAGAGCTTTTGTCCCATTAGCAGTTCGGTGGGAGTTTTGTTGGTGACGCTTTGAGGTGTGATGTGTTGTAGAAAAAGGATTCGGTTGATTTTGTCATCGATGTTATCGTAGTCTAATTTCTGCAAAGTTTTCTTAACAAATTGGACCATGCGCTCAGCCCTGCCATTGGTCGCAGGGTGCACAGGTGAGGTGAGTGCATGTCGGATGCCGCAGTCAGCCAGGTACTGCTCAAAAGACAGCACGGTAAATTGGGGCCCGTTGTCAGATACCAGAACGTCTGGTAATCCGTGGGTTGCAAACAGTCTTTCCAATTTTTTGATGACCACTTCGGTGGTTGTGTTTGTCATGTGGTGAATCTCGAGCCAATTCGAGTAGGCGTCAACGGTTAGAAGAAAGGTGTGGCCTTTGGTTGGCCCAGCAAAGTCCATGTGAATACGGGACCAGGGTCCCCGTGGTGTCTCCCATTCGGTTGGGATTGCTTTTGGTGGGTCATTGCTCACTTCCTGGCATCTATGACAAGTTTTAACCCAATTCTCGATTTGCTTGTCGATGCCCAGCCACCATGCGTAGCTTCGTGCGAGGGCTTTCATTCGCACGATACCGGGGTGGCCATCATGCAAGGTTCTCAGTACTGCTTGTTGGAATTGTTCTGGGATAACGACTCTATCACCCCAGATGATACAGCCCTTTTGAGAGAACAACTCTGTTTGTTGAGTCTTGAATGGTGCAAAGTCATCTGATAACTGGTCCAATGGCCATCTGCGTTCTACCCAGCTTAGGACTCGTGCTAAGGTGGGGTCTCGTCTGGTTTCTCTCGCGATATCTCGGGCAGTTAATGGCAGTGTGTGGAGTGTCTCAATCTGTAACGTGGTTACCGTTGGTGCAGGGTTATCGAGAGTCTCTGGAAGTGGTGCTCGGCTCAATGCGTTGGCGTGGGGAATGGCTTTCCCTGGGCAGTATTGCAGCCGATAATTATAAGCAGCCAAGAATTCTGACCAGCAAGTCATCCTGGGGGATAATATGTAGGGAGTCGGCTTATCTCCGGCTATTATCCCCAATAACGGTTTGTGGTCAGTCACGATAGTAAAAGCCCGGCCATACACGTACTCATGAAATCTTTTAACGGCAGATACAATTGCAAGGGCTTCTTTATCGATTTGGCTATAATTTCGCTCAGTTTTTGAAAGCGTCTTTGAAAAATATGCAACAGGGGCTTCGTTACCATTAGGCAATACATGGCTCAAAATGGCGCCCACTCCGAAAGGCGAAGCATCACATGTGATATTTAACGGCAAAGTCTCATTGTGCTGCATGAGTACAGCGCCAGAAGTCAGTAGTTTTTTTACATTACGGAATGCCTGTTCTTCTTTATGACCCCATAACCAAATTGCTTTTTTGTCTCGTAAATGATGTAATGGTTCAGCGACAGTTGCTTTATGTGGTAGAAATACGTTATAAAAGTTGATAAGGTCTAGGAACGCCTGGAGACCGGCCTTGTTCCGAGGTCTGGGAGCATTTTTTATTGCTCTCAATTTACTGTCGGTAGGGTGAATACCCTGACTGTCAATTAGATACCCTAAAAACTCGACACGATCTGTACACAGTTTACACTTATTCTTTTTCACTTTAAGACCGGCGTCTTGGAATTTCTGTAGAACTAGTTTCAAACAATCCCTTAAGATTCTTTTTGTAGGTGCAGCAATTAATACATCGTCAAAGTAGGGGACTACACCTTTAATCCCTTGTAGTAGCCTCTCCATAAGGCTCTGAAAAATTCCCGGGGCTACACTGACTCCGAATTGGACCCAGGTACATTTAAAGGCAGCTCGGTGCGTCACAATCGTTTGTGCCTGTGCCGTCTTTTCATCAACAGGTAGTTGCTGATATGCCTGAGCTAAGTCTAGTTTAGCGAAGACTTTTCCGCCCCCCAGGGAATGGAGGAGGTGCTGCACCACCGGCACCGGATATGCATTTTGCTGTAGGGTGTGGTTCAGGGTGGCCCGATAGTCCCCACAAATTCGAATTGAACCATCCGGCTTAATTGGTGTTACGATTGGGGTCTCCCAGGGAGAGTGATCGGTTGGCTCTAGCACCCCCTGAGCTATTAATTTATCGAGCTGTTCGTCGATTTTCGGCTTTAAGGCAAACAGAACTCAACGGGGCTTAAGGCGAATGGGAGCTATCTTTGGATTAAGGCTGAACGATATTGGGGTTCCCTTGTACTCGCCTAATCTTTCCGCAAAGATGTCCCTGAATTCATGGACGAGGTCCTCCTCCCAGTCACTGCCGCTGACTCGGTTTATGCCTGCCACTTCAATGCCAAGTGGCGCGAACCATTGGAGGCCTAGCAGGCTAGGCCAATCTTTGTTGATCACAGTTAGCGGTAAGTACACTGTGCAATTCTTGAATGAGACCCGGACTCGGTTGGATCCAACGACAGGGATTCAATTCCCTTGATAGTCCTTAAGAATAAGTCTTTGGGAACAGAGGTCTTGGTGCTGGATAGTGGGGATGAGTTGCTTGAGGGTCTTCCAGGAAACCATCGAGAGAGACGATCCCGAGTCGACTTCCTTGGCAAGGCTGATTTTCGATGGCCACTGTAATTCGGATTTTCTTGGCATCCAAGGCAGAGGCGTGACTGATAATGATCGTCTGATGAGCCTCTTCTCACTTCGTGGGGCAATTCAAAACTTGGTTTCTGTAGGAGTGGTTTACTGGTTCTCGCCTTACAGGACGGTTTCCTGTCGATTGGCGATAGTTAGCCCCTTTTGAGGCCTGGCTGGGTCCTTGGAAGCTTCGGCAGACCCGTCCGATGTGGCCTCTCTTCCCGCACTCATGGCAGAGCACGTCGCGTAATTTGCATTCAGACCTGGCATGGTTGGCTCCACAGCCAGCGCATGGATATAGGGACTTTGGGTAGGGGTCCCAGTCAGACCGCAGTCGATGGACCTCTTCTTCGTCGCTGTCTGACGACGAAGAGAGGTCCTCGTGGTGGGCTGTTGATAGCTGTCCCTCTGACTTGGGTAAAATGTCACCTGTCGGTTGGTGTACCAGAGCGCGGTTTCGGCATAATTGGGCAGCCAACTTCCTGGTTGCTTCTGCTGCAGTAGCATCAGCGATGGCATTGGCAAGGCTGATGTTGCCTTTCGCCATCAGCTTGCTCTGCACGCCTGGTGCATCTAATCCCAGAACTATTCGATCTCTCAACGCCTCTTCCAAATCGGCGAATCCGCAGAGGCCTCCCAGATTTCGGAGGTCTGCTATGAAATCGGCGATGCTTTCTCCTTTTTGCTGGTTTCTTTGATAGAACTCGTGCCGTCTCACGAGCGTGGGCATGGTTGGTGCGTAATGAGCTCTTAGTAGGGGTTCGAGGACGTCCCAATCCATCGCCTTTACTTCTGCAGGTTTGGCTAGTGCTTTAGCCATCTTAAATACGGTTGGTCCGCAATGTGTTAGGAATATCGCCCGTTTCTTCCCGGTTGTGGCATCCTTTAAATTGTTAGTTTCCAAAAAAGATTTGGAAACGATCCATGTAGGACTCCCAGTCCTCTTGCACTGGGTCGAACAGAGCGGGTGGTATGACGACGATGGACATGGTTCCGTCGTGTTGCGTTGTCAGTCACGTTCTCGGTGTTTCTTCTTAGTTCAGTCAGCTCTGACGTCTCCACATCCCACCCTCGTTGCCAGTGTTATGTTTGGAGCATGGGCGAGAAAGAATAGAGACGAGCCTATGGAACGGTGAACTTCAACTCTTTATTTACATGGTGTGACAGCTCAAACTGGATGGCCGCTATAGCCTTCCTTATATAGGCAACCCAATAACTATTTAACCAATAACAATCCAGGAGCACTAGCTCCCTTAACCAATACGAATGCCGCATTAATGGCCAATCAGATTTCCCTGAATGGGCCAATCCGATCCTGCCATTAACAGCCAATCAGAAGTGCAGGGCCAGAACCTTGCACTTGACTCCAAGCTCAAGATAACTTTATTAAAACTTTATGCATTCACAACAGCTACGATGTTGTAAAAAATGATCATAAAAATGCTAATTTTCCACATAAAATCTTCAATCCTTTATCCATGAGAGAAAAATCAAAAAGAATTCTTCTGATGAACTCTTCTGAAACAGTTGGGATATTAATGTTCAATTTTAGAAATAGGATTTTGTAATCTGTTTCCCTTTGGGTGCAGAAAGTAAAATATGAAAAAAATATTATTGTACTTTCTTACATTAGCAGTGTCCAGGAAAAAATAAATATTTTACTTTCACATTTTAACCATCATCAATGTTTACGAAAGTTTGAGGAATGTTCTTTAATAATGATTTGTGAAGTAATATTTTGTACAATAATAGCTTTATATTACTTATTTAAATCATTTATATAGCTGTTCATTTTATACCAAACTCTAGGTGGCTGCCAATAATATATTTGATAATACATTTTCTTTAATAATATTATGTATACTCTGTTACACTCCAGAAAAAAATCTCTACAGTATTTAAAACAAACTGAACTGATGAATTTGGAGCAGGATGGGAAAAAACCCCAAAATTCCCAACCCCTTTTTTGGGGGGTGAGGGGTGGGAAAAAATCATTTTTAAAAACTTATGAGGAGATGAACTCTGTCACTCAGTAGAAAAAAATCCTGAACAGTATCACCTGGTAGTCAGGCAAATACAGGCAGTTTATGGGGATAAGAAACCCACATCTACCTGCATCAGTCTCCTTTATCCTTGCCATAGTAAAGCCCCATAGAAACAAATTAGACTAACAATACAGTTGTTTCAATAGAATTGAATAGGAAATTGATAAGAGCAACAGGGAAATTCAGAGTTTTTTAGGATAAGGATTCGCCATAATATGTGAATTGGGCATTACAATTTTTTAAAAAATTAAGTGCAGAAACATATCTGAGATATCTCATGTAACTTCAAATGTGCTGCTCTCTTTAGTTTGCAGAAAACTGAACACCATCAACCATGTACTAGATTCTATAAGCCCAAACTAGTGGCATTTCAGATTCAGATAAGCCCAGAGGTAGTATTCAGTAGGTTCTGACCAGTTCTGAAGAACCTGTTCCGAACTAGCAGGCTCATAAGCCTGCAAACCTGACTGGCCTTTTCCACAACAGGCTCGTAATCCTGCAAGTTTGATTGGTCCGTTAACAGCAGGTCGCGATTGGTCGTTCAAGGCTGATCCAATTGGCTAGTTAACAGGCTGCCATGATTGGATGGCCCAAGCGCAGCAAACTTAAACCATTGGACGCTTTGACAGCAGCCAGCTCTATAAAAAGGGCTGCTGCTGCCGTACCTTTTTAGCTCTGTTCCTGAAAAAGACCCTTGTTTGTCGCGGGTCCTCAGCTGGGTGGAGAGGGATGGCCAGAAATCAAACCCAACGACAAGTTCGAACCCTTCAAAAACAGACAAACAGAACTGTTTTCCCAAAAAGGGTGCATATTATGGGGAGACCGAGTAGCCATTCCTGAAAAGCTACAACACAGTGTCCTGAAAGTGCTACACGATGGACACCTGGGCATCGTGCGGATGAAAGCGCTGGCAAGGAACTATGCTTGGTGGCCAGGTATGGACAAAAAAATCAAAGCCTGGGTTGCCACCTGTAGCAAATGCCAAGAATCACATATGGCTCCACCAAAAGCACTACCAACGGAATGGGAAATGCCCAGGGGTCCATGGTCCCACATCCACATCGATTTTGTGGGACCTACAAAAGGGCATACCTTCCTAATAACAGTAGACGCATACTCGAATTGGCTCGAGGTGAACAAGATGAAGACCACCACCACTGAAGCGGTTCTCAAAAAACTAAACAGACTGTTTGCAATGCACGGATTTCCAGATGTCTTGGTTTCCGACAATGGCCCGCAGTTTACCACCCTGGCATTTGAACAATACCTAGCAGACTGGGGGATATGCCACGCCTTGACATCACCTGCTCACCCGGCGGCCAATGGCAGGGTTGAATGAATGGTTCAGTTCACTAAAACAACCCTGCACAAAATGGACCAAGGAAACATCCATGACAGAGTCACCAGGATGCTCCTTCTCCAACATATTACACTGAGCAGCACCACAAATAAAAGCCCAGCTGAACTCCCGATGGGCTGGAAACTTAAGTCGCACCTAGACCGAATACACCCTGCATACACCCCAGAAAAGCCCCTGGGTTCCAGCAGCAAACATTGCACATTTAAGGTAGGAGACCTCGTATTCGCAAAGAACTTTACAGGTGACCCTTTGTGGGTCCCTGCCAAAATAACAAAAGTTACAGGTCCCCGTTCCTACCAATTAGAAACCACAGGTGGAAGATTGTGGAAACGCCACATCGACCAGCTGCATTCCAGGCTTACAACTACTCCCCCCCCCCCGTGAATTCTGAACTCGGAACCAGAGGGGGAAGGGAAGCCGAGGATTTTGAAAATGAACTAACACCTGGCCCAAACCTCACAAACCCACAGACCAAACAAGCAAGCCCAGCATACTTACCTGCTGAAGAGGAGCTGTGGCAGTTGGTCGTGTCTCCAGGAAATAGCAGCCGAGCAGGGTCAGCAAGTCTGGAAAATCCAGACGACAGAAACATTGAGGGTAGTCCCAGTTCACCTCCAGGGTTGCCCAGCAGTGAAGCCAGGTCACCGTTAACAACCCACCAGAACCAGAATCCGAGTGAAGGCAGGTTGAACAGCGCAAGTCAGGTAGACAGGTACGAAGACCTGCCTACCTGCACAAATACATCACCCCACCCCTTAGGCGAAACCTAGAGGGGAGGGATGTTCCGAACTAGCAGGCTCATAAGCCTGCAAACCTGACTGTCCTTTTCCACAGCAGGCTCATAATCCTGCAAGTTTGATTGGTCCGTTAACAGCGGGTCGCGATTGGTCGTTCAAGGCTGATCTGATTGGCTAGTTAATGGGCTGCCGTGATTGGATGGCCTAAGCGCGGCAAACTTAAACCATTGGATGCTTTGACAGCAGCCAGCTCTATAAAAAGGGCTGCTACTGCCATACCTTTTTAGCTCTGTTCCTGAAATCACTAATAAAGAGTTTGGAGTCACTATCCGATGTCTCGTCTCCGTTCTTGCGCCTACCCTCCGAGATAGAACTGGTAGCGGAAATTTTGAGTAGTTCAGAGAACCAGCATATACCACCTCTGACTGGAGATTTTACAGTATCCTTCCCCTGCCATGCCCACCAAGCCACGCCCACCAAGCCACGCCCACTGGTAGTAAAAAAAATTAAATCCCACCACGGAATAAGCCTCCAAACTTGGTTAAAGGAAGGGAGATAGGGAATTCCAGCATTCTGAACCTATTACAGAGATTTAGCAAGCCATGGAAACCTTTCTGCTACTTATTTTATATATGATTCTCTCTTGTATTGTTTTTATTGGTTTTTATATGATGTTTTTATATTCTTGTAAGCTGCCTTGAGTCGCCATGTGTGAATAGGTGGCAATATAAACTTCATAAATAAATATAAATATAATTCTCTATTTGATAATAATTTATTAAAGATTAAATGAAGGTTTCATAGCAAAGATTAATTTTGAGGTGACTGGTAAGGCAAAGGGGAGTGGCTACAGCATACAGGTGGTTTATTAAAACATTTCAGAGAGCAGAAAGTTACTAGCTACTTATACAGATACAGATAATCAGAGTTGGACGGGACCTTGGAGGTCATCTAGTCCAACCCCTCACCCAAGCAGGAGACCCTACACCATTTCTGACAAATGGCAGTCCAATCTCTTCTTGAAAGTCTTAACTGATGGCTCTCCCACAACTTCTGAGGGCAAGCTGTTCCATTGGTTGATTGTTCTCACTGTCAGAAGGTTTCTCCTTATTTCCAGGTTAAATCTCTCCTTGTTCAGTTTCCATCCATTATTTCTTATCTGGCCTACAGGTGCTTTAGAAAATAGCTTGACCCCCTACTCTCTGTGGCAGCCCCTAAAATATTGGAGGACAGCTATCATGCCTCCCCTGGTCCTTCTCTTCTCTTCACTAGACTAGCCAAGCCCAGTTCCTGCAACCGTTTGTTGTATGTTTTAACCTCCAGTCCCTTAATCACCCTGGTTGCTCTTCTCTGTACTTTTTCTAGAGCCTCAACATCTTTTTTATAATATGGTGACCAAAACTGGATGCAGTACTCTAGGTGTGGTCTTATTAAGGCTTTATAGAGTGGTATTAGTACTTCCCTTGATCTTGACTGTATCCCTCTGTTAATACAGCTTAGAATTGCATTAGCTTTTTTGGTGCCGGCTGCACACTGCTGGCTCATATTTAGCTGTTTGTCCACTAAGACTCCAAGATCGCTCTCACAGTTACTGCTATTGAGCCTGGTTTCACCCAATCTATATGTGTACTTTTATTTTTTCTTCACTAAGTGTATGGTTTTACTTTTCTCTATATTTAATTTCATTTTATTAGATATGGCCCAGTGTTCTAGTCTGTCAAAATCCATATTTTCTTGGGTGTTAGCTATTCATGCCAGCTTAGTATCATCTGCAAATTTGGTAAGTTCTTCTTCTATTCCCTCATCTAAGTCATTAATGAAGATATTGAAGAGTACTGGGCCTAAGATGGAAACTTGTGGCACCCCACTGCTTACTTCCCTCCATGTTGACTTAGACCCATTAAGGATGACTTGTTCAGTACGGTTTGCCAACCAGTTGCGAATCCATCTAGTGGTGGTGCTATCTGTTATGGACTAAGCCAACACAGCGATACAACCCTCAACAGCTTCGTCTTGCACAGGCTTGTAATCCTGCACTTCTCATTGGCCCATAGATAGCGAGTCATGATTGCTCATTTTTGGCCAGTCTGATTGGCTGTTAACGGGACCCCCTGATTGGATGCTTGTGAAAGCGATAGACTCAGTTCATTGGTTGTTTTGACGGCAGCCAGCTCTATATTTTGCTCTGTTCTTTCTTGTAAATAAAGAGTTGAAGTCACCGTTCGATGTCTCGTCTCTGTTCCTTACGGCCATGCTCAGGACTTAACTCTGGCAATGAAGGTGGGAGGCGGAGATGATAGAGCTGACTAGAATGAATCGAACAAGACAGAGCACGTGGCGAAAGAGCACACGGAACAAACGGCAAGATGACCAGCAGTGCCATACTACCCGCTCCATTCGATCCAGCAACCGAAGACTGGGACTCATATATAGATCGCTTCCAGATGTTCCTGGAGACCAACAATTTAAAAGATGCTACGCCTGGCAAGAAATGAGCAGTGTTCCTGACTCATTGCGGCCCCACCATTTTCAAAACGGCTAAAGCACTAGCAAAACCAGCGGAAGTGAAGACCATGGATTGGGATACCCTCGCTCCAATCCTCGGGGCCCATTATGAATCTGCAGTACCTACACTGACACGAAGACATGAATTTTACCAGAGGGACCAATGGAAGGACAAGATGGTAATTTCGTAGCCGACCTCTGGAACCTAGGAGGCCTTTGTGGTTTTGCAAACTTAGAGGAAGCCCTAAGAGACCATATAGTTCTGGGTTTAAATGCACCACATGTGCAGAGTAAGCTGATAGCAAAAGGCAACATCAGCCTTACAGATGTCATCGCTGACGCTACTGCCACAGAAGCAACCAGGAAGTCAGCCACTCGAATGCACTGAGCGAACGCACCACTTCGCCAACTCACCAACGAGATCCCACTCACCACTGAGAAGCACGCTACCACTACCCAACACGAACACCTCGAGTCATCCTCAGACAGTGATGAAGAGGAGGTCAACCGGCTCTGGTCAGAACGAGAGCAAAGGAACCAGAGACGTTCACGCCAATGTGCTGGTTGTGGGGCAAACCACCCGCGATTGGACTGCAAATTCCTCGACGCACTCTGCTGTAACTGTGGAAAAAAAGGCCACATCGCGAAGATCTGCAGAAGCAGACGAGAGTCCAGTCCCAACCGAAGGGAGAACAACCTCCATCGGGAGACAGGCAAACCTCCTGAGAACCGGGACTGTCTGAACCACCAATGGAACAACCACTACTACTACAGAAATCAAGCACCTGCCTCTTCAACGAGACGAGAAGAGGCCCACCAAACCATTATCATCGGCCACGCTTCATCGTTCGATGCAAGAAAGATCTGTGTAAGGGTTACTATTGAGAATCGACCGTGCGTGATGGAAGTCGATTCAGTTTCGTTCCTATCGATGGTATCCTGGAAAACCCTCAAACAGCTGATCCCTGCCATTTGCCGCCAGGACCTCAGCACGTAACGAATCATCCTGAAAGACTACCAGGGAAACAGAATCCCAGTTGTCGGTTCCAGCAACGTCTAAGTATCCTTTAAGGACCGCACAGCAACGCTTCCCCTGACTATTGTCGATCGTGACTGACCCAGCTTGTTAGGGTTACAGTGGTTCACCCCACTTGGGATTGAACTAGCCGGCATGCACCAAACCAGAAGCAATGACTGGGAAGAGGCTCTCATCCAGGAATTCCAGGACGTGTTCACAGGAACATTAGGCAAGTACAAGGGGACCCCTATATCATTTAATCTCAGCCCCGATATAGCTCCCATTCAGCTTAAACCTCATCAAATACCTTTTGCCTTAAAACCGAAGATCGACGAGCAGCTAGATAAACTGATAGCCCAGGGCATATTGGAACCAATTGACCATGCCCACTGGGAAACCCCGATAGTAACGCCCATGAAGCCAGATGGTTCGTTAAGAATTTGCGGGGATTACCGGGCCACCCTAAATTATGCTATTCAACAGAGCGCTTATCCAGTACCGGTGGTTCAACACCTTCTTCATTCCCAGGGTGGCGGAAAAATATTTGCGAAATTGGACTTAGCTCAGGCGTACCAGCAACTACCTGTAGACGCAGCAACTGCAGAAGCCCAGACAATAGTTACACATAGAGGCGCTTTCAAGTGCAATAGACTCCAATTCGGAGTAAGCGTGGCACGTGGCATTTTCCAAAGTTTAACGGAGAGACTATTACAAGGCATAAAAGGCGTCATGCCTTATTTTGATGACGTCCTAATAGCTGCCCCCACTAAAGAGTTATTAGTACAACGACTCAGAAAAGTCCTTCAGAAATTCAAAGACACTGGTCTGAAGGTAAAAAGAGACAAGTGTCAACTTTGTACAGACAGAGTGGAGTTCCTGGGATACCTTCTCGACAGTCAGGGAATCCACCCCACCGAAAAAAAACTAACTGCAATCAAAAAAGCCCCGAGACCTAGGAATAAGACAGACCTCCAAGCCTTCCTTGGACTCATTAAGTTTTATAACATTTTCTTGCCCCAAAAGGCAACCGTAGCCGAGCCCCGACATGGACTTCTCGATAAAAAAGCTTCCTGGGTCTGGGGATGGCGTGAAGAGAAAACGTTCAAAGAGATAAAAGACCTTTTAACCTCCGATGCTGTATTAATGCAATACAACGAGACTCTTCCTTTGACGGTTACCTGTGCTGGCTGACCATTTGGAGTAGAAGCCATCTTAAGCCATGTCCTACCAAATGGAAAGGAGGGACCCATTGTGTTCTTTTCAAGAACTTTGTCTAAAACCAAAAGGAACTATAGTCAACTTATAAAGAGGCCCTTGCTATTGTATCCTCAATTAAATGTTTCCATGAATATGTATATGGGAGACCCTATACCATAATTACAGACCACAAGCCGCTCCTTGGTATTTTGGCGGGAAACAAACCAACTCCCCACATCCTATCACCAAGAATGACACGTTGGTCAGAATTTTTAGCCGCCTATGATTACCAATTGCAACATCGCCCGGGGAAAACCATTCCCCACGCTGACGCTTTGAGCCACTCTCCACTACCAGACATTATAGAGGACCCTGCTCCAACCGTAGCCGTATTGCAAATCGAAACAATCAAATCGCCACCACTAACCGCTCGAGGCATAGCCTTAGAGACAAAAAAGGACCCTGTTTTGGCACAAGTCCTCAGCTGGGTAGAACGGGGTTGGCCGGTCAGTGCAACCAATGACACGTTCAAGCCATTTAGGAATCGTCAAACAGGACTATTCTCCCAGAAAGGCTGCATAGTGTGGGGAGACAGAGTCATAGTCCCAGAGGAATTGCAATATAGGGTATTGAAAATGCTGCACGATAGATATCCAGGCATCGTGTCAATGAAGGCATTAGCCAGGAGTTATGCATGGTGGCCTGGTTTAGAAAAACAGATAGAGACCTGGGAAGCAAAATACAATAAATGCCAGGAGACTCGCTCCGCTCCTCCAAAGACTCCCCCAACTCAGTGGGAAACGCCTCAAGGTCCTTGGTCCCGTATCCACATCGATTTTGTGGGACCCACAAGAGGACATACTTTCCTCCTAACAGTGGATGCCTGTTCAAACTGGCTCGAAGTCCACAAGATGGCACCACTGCAGATGCAGTCACTAAAAAACTGAATAAACTATTTGCTACCCATGGACTTCCTGATGTCCTGGTCTCAGATAATGTCCCCCAATTCACTGCCCTGCCATTCGAACAATACCTGGCAGATCGGGGCATCCGCCATGCCTTAACATCGCCAGCTCACCCTGCGGCCAATGGTAGGGCTAACGAATGGTTCAATTTGTAAAACAGACCCTGCACAAAATGGACCATGGCGACATTGACAACAAAATAAACCGAATGCTTCTGCTCCAACACATAACTCCAAACAGCACCGTGAAAAAACCCCAGCTGAATTCCTGATGGACCGGAAACTTTGCTCGCATCTCGATCGCCTCCACCAAACTACACGCCGGAACAACCCCCGGGATCCAGCAGCAAGTGTTGAGCATTCCAGGAAGGGGATCTTGTGTTTGCAAAAATCTTCTCGGGTGACCCATTGTGGGTCCCCGCTGTTAGGGATAACATTGTTTACCCTAACTGGTTTAGGTAAAATAATAAATATTTTATCATGGTTTGTTAGTTAAAGTGTCTGTAACTTTAACAGTAAGAATGTAATTAAGGGAGTGGTTGTAAAAGCACCATAAAAGAAGCAAGGCACAGCACTTGCTCTCTCTGGCTTTATGATCCCTAATTACTGGATAGACTGAAGACTGCGTTTTCCCCTACTGGAACGGAAAAGAGAAAGGACTGTTGATTTATCAACTGTGAGAGGACTGATTTATTGTAAGTAAACTGACATTGGATATTCTACACGGACTTTGCTAATTGAATATCCTTGAATGGACTGACTAAAACGATACATGACTAATGGACTGTTATTTTGACTATGCTATAACTCTAAATGGGATAAACTATATTTTTGATAACACAAGCGTATCTGTTCTTTTTACTGTATGTTAACTAACATACAAACTTATCTCACACATTTATCTGTATGCCTATCTAACTAATGCTGCACATTCTGTTTAGCTTTTCTCCTTAACCCTGGTTATGGGGAACCCAGGCTTCACACTGGTTATGGGCCCAGAGGCTGCAAAGTCAGTTTAACTAGGATAAAACTGATTTATGTAAAAAGTGAGAGTTACATGTTACAGTAAACAGACAGCTGTGTTTTATTAATTATAGTTTTATATGCATATAAGAAAACATGGCACAAGTCAATCTACAAAGTTTGTCCCTTATATCCTAACTGGATGGAACAAACTATGTATCATGATCTATGAAATGTTGTCTACTTCTACAAAGAGAAGGTCTGTGGAAGGTCAAGGTATAGCATATTGTTCTTTCATAAAAGAGAATGTAAAAATGTTATATGTAGCACAACTTAAGTTTAATTTAATTTCAGTTAGAATTTTGGTTAAACTAAGATATGTAGTTACCTTTAGGGGAAATAACTGCATAATTGAAAGAGAAAATAAGAAAATTACTGCATCGTTAAGAGGTGAATTATATGTGTTAAATGATAATAGTTTAGAGGTGGCTAACACGGTTTATGATAATAAGAAACCTCATGATGAATGTATTCACTTGTTACATCGATGGCTAGGGCATTTAAATTTTAAAATGCTTAAGAGAACTGTTCAAATATCTAAAGGAATAAGTTTGAAACCTTGTAGTAAGTATTTGCAATGTTTTGCTTGTAATTAAAGCAAAAGAAAGGTCATACCGGCAAATAGAGTTGATGGATTTACTACCAAAGAGCCTTTAGAGGTAGTATTTGCCGATTTAATAGGTCCGAAAAAACCAAGTGTAGGAGGAGCTTGATACATATTAAGTATAATGGACCACTATTCTAGATATGGGTTTTGCTATTTAATGAAGAGCAAAACTGAAACGTATCTAAATCTCTTTAATTGGATTAAATTTAGAGAAAGAAAAACTAAAAAGAAATTAGTAACTCTTATAACAGATAATGGTGTGGAATTTACAAATAATAAATTCCAGATTAGACTTAGAATGTTAGGTATTCAACATAAAAAGTTTGCACCATTTAGGCCACAACATAATGCCTTTATAGAGAGACGACGCCAAACATTACAATCAATGGCACGTACTATGTTGTCTGATTCAGGATTACCTGACAATTTGTGGGGAGAAGCAATAATGTGTGGTAATCAAATATTAAATAATGTTGTTAATTCAACAACAGGTGAATTACCATTCACACTGTGGCATGGTACAAAACCTGATTTAAGTTACATGCACACATTTGGAGCACCAGCATGGGTGCATATCCCTTCACAACTCAGCCACAAAAGACAGCATAGAGCTAAAAGATTATTTTTTGTAGGATATGAATCTAATCACAGATCTTATAGATTCTGGGAACCAGGTACATCTAGAGTTTACACCAGTGCTAGTGCTAAATTCCTAGAACATGTAGGATGGAATAGATTAGAGCAAGATTTAAATAACGAAGTAATTATTGAACCCTACAAAAGGCAAAAAGATCAGACTAGTTATAAGAAGAGTCCAATTAAAGAAGAAGTCCTCGAAGAGCAAATAGGACCAGAACAAGAGGAAACAGTTGATCAGGAAGAGTTAGATAATCAAGAACAGTTAATAAATGAAAGTCCACCTGTAAGTCCTGTAATACCTAGATGTACTACACGTGTAACTAGACCACCTGATAGGTATCAAGCAAGTATAGTTTGCCAAGTAACTAAAGTTCCAACTAGTGTAGATGAACTTAGGATGTATCCTGCTAAGGATCAGGAGAATTGGCAAAAGGCAATGGAAAAAGAACTAAATTCATTAAAGGTAATGAAAGTATATGAAGATGCTAAATTACCTCCAGGAGAAAAATCCATTGGGTGCAAATGGATATTTAAAGTAAAAACTGGAAATGATGGGACTGTTTCCCATAAAGCTAGGTTGGTAGCTTTGATTACGATGAAGTTTTCGCACCAAGTCTTAAAGCAACATCTTTGAGAGCAGCTTTAGTGTGGGCAGCTAAGAAAAACTATGTCATTAACCATTTAGATGTAGAAACTGCTTATCTGCATGCACCATTGCAGCACACTATATATTTGAAAAAGCCAGTTATTATAAAAGACAATAAAGTAAATAGTAATGATTGTTGGAAACTCAAAAAGAGTCTTTACGGGTTGAAACAATCTGGCTTTGAGTGGAACCAATATATTGGAAAGAATTAAACAATATAGGATTTAAATCTGGTTTAGCAGATCCATGTGTGTTTAAAAGAGAAAATAATGGAACAGCATCATTATTGTTATTATTTACAGATGATATTGCTTTGATAACTAAGACTAATAATGAAGCTAATGAGATTATATGATTCTTAGCTAAAAAGATAAAATTAAAGCATTTAGGTGAAATTTAAAAGTATCTAGGATTGACAATTAACAAAACAAAAAATGGATTTAAGATATCTCAAGAAGATAAAATTTGCCAATTAATTAAAACATATAAAATGGAACTTTGTAAACCGGCAAAGACTCCAATGAGTCAGGAAGTTTGCCAAACTGATGATCAAAGTCCCAAATTTGATAAGTCTATATATCAATCTTTGATTGGTAGCTTATCATATATAAGCAATTGGTCAAGGCCAGATATAGCTTATAGTGTTAATCAGCTGGCAGATTTTAATTCGATCCACATCAATGTCATTGGCAATCATTAAAAAGAATTTTAAGATATCTTAAAGGAACAATGAACCATGCATTGTATATAGAACCAAAGGGTGATTTGAGTCTTAGTGCCTATGCAGATGCAAGTTTTGCAATTGACATAAACACTAGAAAATCAACATCTGGGATGGCTATATTATTTGGTAAGACACTAATAGGGTGGAGGTCAATCAGACAACAGCATATCAGCTTGTCCACGATGGAAGCGGAATTTTCATGTCTGTCATTACTATGCACTGACTTAATTCTGTACAAACAGTTATTATTAGACATGGGTATAACTGTTAAAGATTCCATTGTTGTGTACAAGGACAACCAGACAGCCATAAAGTTAGCTACTAATATTGCTGTAAAAACTAGATCAATGCATACTGATTTAAGACACTTAAATGTTAGAGAATCTGTAAAAAATGGGCTAATTAAATTGGAATACTGCATGACAGAAGAAAACATTGCAGACCAATTTACAAAAGCTCAAGGAGTAATTAAGTTTAAAGAGAGTTGTAACAAATATGATTTAAAGATGTAAATAATTATAGTATTATTATTACCTAAAAGGGGAGAATGTTAGGGATAACATTGTTTATCCTAACTGGTTTAGGTAAAATAATAAATATGTTATCATGGTTTGTTAGTTAAAGTGTCTGTAACTTTAACAGTAAGAATGTAATTAAGGGAGTGGTTGTAAAAGCACCATAAAAGAAGCAAGGCACGGCAGCTTGCTCTCTCTGGCTTTATGATCCCTAATTATTGGATAGACTGAAGACTGCGTTTTCCCCTACTGGAACGGAAAAGAGAAAGGACTGTTGATTTATCAACTGTGAGAGGACTGATTTATTGTAAGTAAACTGACATTGGATATTCTACACGGACTTTGCTAATTGAATATCCTTGAATGGACTGACTAAAATGATACATGACTGATGGACTGTTATTTTGACTATGCTATAACTCTAAATGGAATAAACTATATTTTTGATAACACAAGCGTATCTGTTCTTTTTACTGTATGTTAACTAACATACAAACTTATCTCACACATTTATCTCTATGCCTATCAGACTAACGCTGCACATTCTGTTTAGCTTGTCTCCTTAACCCTGGTTATGGGGAACCCAGGCTTAACACCTGTGACAATAATGCAACTTACAGGACCCCGATCCTATCACCTACAAACGGCAGACGGTAAGATGTGGAAACACCACATAGACCAACTCCGTTCCAGATTAGCACTGGAACCTCTAGCTGGGGGAGGAAGGAACTTTGAGGAGGACAAAGAAGAAATGATAATCGAAATCCAACAGCCCACACAACGAACTAGGGGATACTCACCATCCGAAGGAGAACCGAGCCAGGGAGCAGCCTCGCCACATGACAGCACTGCGATGGTAGCGGATCCAGGGAACCCGGAAGACAGTGCTGACAAAAGCAGAGAAAGCAGCCTGGGGCCACAATCTTTGCCATCCAACCCAGCTAGCAGCCCACCGGAACCAGAACCAGAACCAGAACCAGGACAGAATCCAGTGGAACAGCGCAGGTCGAGCAGACAGGTGAAGCGACCTGCCTACTTGCGAGAATACGTCACCCCACCCCTCAGACGGAACCGAGGAGGAGGGGTGTTATGGACTAAGCCAACGCAGCGATACAACCCTCAACAGCTTCGTCTTGCAGCAGGCTTGTAATCCTGCACTTCTCATTGGCTCATAGATAGCGAGTCGTGATTGGTCGTTTTTGGCCAGTCTGATTGGCTGTTAACGGGACCCCCTGATTGGGCGCTTGTGAAAGTGGTAGACTCAGTTCATTGGTTGTTTTGACGGCAGCCAGCTCTATCAAAAGAGCTGCTGCTACCCAGCTATTTTGCTCTGTTCTTTCTTGTAAATAAAGAGTTGAAGTCACCGTTCGATGTCTCGTCTCCGTTCCTTGTGCCCATGCCCATGCCCAGAACTATCTATTCCACTTTTTTCTAGCTTACTAAGAAGTGGGTTGTAGTCTACTTTATCGAATGCCTTGCTGAAATCTAAATATATTATGTCCACAGTATTTTGCTGGTCTACTAATTTAGTCACTGTGTTGAAGAATGAAATAAGATTGGTTTGGCATGACCTGTTTTTAACAAACCTGTGCTGACTGCAAGTTGTTACTTTACTTGTTTCTAGATGTTGGCAGATCTGTTTTTTTTATTATCTTTTCCAGTATCTTCCCAGGTATTGATGTTAGGCTGATTGGTCTATAGTTTCCTGGGTCTGTTTTTTTTTCCTTTTTTGAAGATGGGAACCACATCTGCTCTTTTCCAGTCCTCTGGTAGTTCTCCAGTGCTCCAGGATTTTTGAAAGATATGGTGCAGTGGTTCTGAGATGACCTATGCCAGCTCCTTTAAAACTCTGGGATGTAATCCATCAGGCCCCAGTGATTTGTTTTCATCAAGATCAGATAGGTGTACTCTTACTATTTTTTTGCTTATTTTAACTTTTATTTCTGGTCTGTCTTTTACAGTTATGTTTTTGGTGGATTGAGCTAAAGTTTCTTTTTGCATGAAGACAGGTGCAAAGAATGAGTTAAGCAGTTTTTCTTTCTCTCTGTTGCCTGTTACTTCCTTGCCATTTTCTCTCTTTAGTAGACCGACTGTTTCCTTAATTTTTTTTCTTGTTATTTATATGTTGGAAGAAACGTTTTTTATTATCTTTGACTTTTGTTGCAAGTCTTTGTTCATTCTGAGCCTTTGCTATCCTGATTTCATCTTTGCAGATTCTGGCTACCTGCTGATATTCTGCCTTAGTTGTATGTCCTTCTTTCCATTTTTTGTACTTGTCCTTTTTTTCTTCCAATTTGCCAGAGAGATCTTTGTGTAGCCATGCTGGTTTCTTCTTGGGTTTCTTGTTTTTCTTTCTCAATGGTATTGTGCTGGTCTGGGCTTCTATGATCATACTTTTCAGAGTTTCCCAAGATTCTTGAGTTGTTTTCCCCTTTAGGATTTTCATCCATGGAATCTTTCCCAAGTTCTCTCTGAGTTTATTGAAATCAGCTCTTTTAAAATCCAAGACTCTGGTGTCATTATGTTCTGTTGCTTGTGTTTGTGTTATGTTGAATTCTAGTATGACATGGTCACTCTCACCCAAGGTTCCTGCAGTTTCAACTCCCTCTATCACTTGTTCTCTGTTTGTAAGAATTAAGTGCATTATGGCTGTCAATCTAGTTTCACCCTCTACCTTTTGGACAACAAAGTTGTCAACTAGGTTGGTTAGGAACTTATTTGATTTCTCACTTGGTGCAGAATTAGTTTTCCAATTGATATCAGGATAATTGAAATCTACTTACATCTGGTAGAGTATAAGGAAAACTTCTGCCCAGAAATGAGTTATAATAGCATTTTTGGATATTCATTCCCATTAGAAGCTAGGGTTGTTAAGCATAAATACCTAATTTTCCTTGTCTAGGCTTTAATATTCGGTGCATGGCAAATTCTTCTTGCTGTAGCTTTAGCTGTTTTTGCAACATTCATTCAATTATTGCTCCCTTTGCATCTACCACTACTAATGCCTACAAAAACATGTCTGAAACTTCTTTCACTGCAGTACTAAAGATAAATATTGGGATGTTCTATTAATGAAGGGATAATGGAAGCCTGGTGGTGCTTTATGAAGCAGAAATCTAAACCCTTGGTGGCTAAAGAAAGCCCAGAAGGCAGTTTACTCCAATGAGTGGGCCATATTTTTAATGAGAAAAACAGCACATGACAAACCTTCTGTTGTACCATTCAAGTTATTTTAATTTAAATAAATTAATAAAGTGCATAAAGTGCATAAATAAAGTGCATTCTACTCAAAAGGCAAGTTTAGATGAAGAAGCAAATCATTGACGGGATTTCTTCTGAATTTTAAATGCTATTAACCAGATTTTAAATTGTACCAGGATATTTCTTTATTCAGATATTTCTTTGGAAGGTGTAATGAAATAATAATTGTAAGAGTATTGACTGGGGAGTATTAAACTGAATTATATAATTGCATCATTTGCATACTGTTTTTATGATTGCTATACCTCAAGGATTTAGCAGGGCTGAATGGCTGCTAAAAGGGCATCTCAGATGTATTTCTTTATTAATTTATTAGGAAGGTTTATATGCTGTTCCAATTAGATCTGACTCTGAGCAGCATGCATTCTACAATCCAGTAATTTAATTAAAACACAATTAAGGCTAACAGCAGAAATGGCTAAAATAAAAACAAACAATCAAATGTAACAAGTATTACTAAACCCTCCTCATCTCTCTCTTGTCGTGCTTTCAGGAGTCATTTGGACATTTGTTACTTTCTCCAAATGTCCTCTGGAAAAACTAACTCTTTCAAAATAATTGCAGCAAAAAATCTACCCTTATTTCAGGAATGCTGTTGCACAATGGGAATGCTGGCACAGACAATGCTCACCTACAAGGCTCTGGTATCAATATTTCAAGGGGGTGGGATTTACGGAAAGCTCTCTGGTAGAACTTAACAGATGGGCAAAATCTATTTGGACATTGTCTTATGGGAATTTGGATCTTGAGAAAAATTGTTGAAAAAGCTTCTTGGATGAGAAAAGAAATATTTTCAAGGAAAAAATAGTTCAGCTACCTTTTGAAAAGTACCTTCAGAACTGAAGAAGCTTCTTGGATGAGAAGCAAAATGTTTTCAAAAAAAAGGAAAGAAAGTCCGGGTGACATTTCAAAAGACCTTTGGGACAACCATGACCTGGATGATTGAGAATCTCCATAGACATTGGCAGCTGGACATCCAAATAATGAAGAAGTAGCTTGCAGTACTGCCTTCTAACCATTGTGCCACTGCAGCTCATAATATATAAACATAAAACTATTATGTGAAAGACAAGGAATGAGATAACATGGAGTAGGCTAAACTTGTACCAAATGATTAGAAGGCATACATGATTGGTATTTATATAAGGAAAGGTGGAAAGTACAAAGCATACTTGGGGGTTCGTTTGTTAAATATGTCTCAGAAAGTGTTGACAGAATTCTAATTTAAAAGATAAGTGATGAGCAAATTTAGGAAGTGCTGAACAGGAAGTATGCCAAGCAGATGTTTGCTCTTCAGCAAATCACTAATAATTTGTGCCTGTGAAAAACAAATTTTACTCTACTTCATCAATCTAAAGAAAACTCATGACTCAATTAATAGTTTTGAATTATGGCTTTTTTCATAACTATAAAATTGAAGATTGGTTATAGGGGATGATATAAGATGGAAATAAAGCACTGTAAAAAAAGTGAAGTTCTCAGCTGGGAGTAGGACATAATGTGTGATATTTTCCTGATTGTTTAATGCATTTAGATATAAATATACAGTATATGCTCATCCATCCTTCAAATTTATATGGCTACCCAACTCACAAGCAAGCAACTTTGGGCAATGTACAACAAACCAGAAAAAAATATTAATATTAAGAAACTAAATAGTATTGAAAACTTTTAAAATTATAAAAAAAATAAAACTGAAAGAAAATATTATAAATATTGAGCAGGGAGCAGGTGTTATACACAGAATGCCTGTAGTGAAATTAGAGATATATTAGCTGAGGACATCTATGTACGTATTTTGAAGGCAGATTAGGTTGACAGTGAGGATGATTTGCAATGCATATGAGAGGCATGAGTATGGATCAGGATGTTGTAACTAAGTATGGAAAATTAATATATCCAAAACCAAGGTAATTGCATTTCACAAGAAAATGTGAGTGAATCTATCAATTATACATGAATGGTAAAAAAAAAAAAAAAAAAGGAACAGATCTCAGTCCCATAGTAAATGTTTACTAAAGATGGAGAAATGAGCGGAAAAATATTAAGGCATATGTATGCTAGTTCAAAGATAGCAGGTAGCATATGATTTGTTGCCAAAAATAAATGTTGTTCCATATGCTTCTCTATAAGACTATGCTTCTTTTTGTTTCATAGTAGTGATAGTTGGAATAACTAAAAAAAGCATATAGGTAATCTCTGATTTAAGACTACTAGAATTTTGATTGTAAGTCATTGCAGTCATAAGTCAAGGCGCCTATGTGAGTCGATCCAATTCTTTTACTGTTTTATGGTTCTCATTAAGGAAATCATGTGGTCATACAGCAAATTCATTCTTTCAAATGAGAACTTTTGTTGGAAACCAGAGAAAAACATTGTGAATTGCTATCACAGAACTTTACAACCAATTATAAATGCAAGATAGTTACCAAATGCCTGAAACTCAGTCATGTCATGGGTGAGGTGGGGGTGTTTACTGTCCATTGCTAGTTGTTTTCCAAGGCTATCATAAGTTCAACTGGTCATTAAACGCCAGTTTTAAGTTGAGGACTATCTATAAATTGAATGTGTTAAAAAGTCTATAGCTGCTGAATGAATGCTCACTCTATACAGAGCTGAGTAACTAATATGAAGGAATTATGCTGAAGTGGTTTGATCTCTGAGAGAAGATAAACAATAATTAAAATGTAACAAAGAACAGATTGCTTAAGAGATTTGATACAATAACCCTAACACTCAAAAGAAATAGATGAGAAGTGTAAAAATTAAAAACAAAGTCTGAAGGAATTCAGTTAGTTAGATTTAGGTGTTGTTGTTTTTTAATTTATAGACCTCCCAACTCTCAAATAACTCTCAGCAGTCTCTAGTTTAAATAAACTAAAATCATGGAGGGGTAGAAACAAAAATGTTTGCAAAGTCATTAGAACATGGGAAAGCATAATAAATGATGCTGATTTAAATCAGGTTTAGTCATGTTTCTTTTCATTGTGACATATTCTATTTATTGTATTACATTAATTACATATAATACACAAACAAATGTGTGTGTACACACTTTACATAAGCATGTTCATGAATATAATGGACAATTAATGGGCAAGTACATGGCATTGACAATTTTTTTATCAGCTGCAATTACAGAATTGTAAAAATACTACAGACTATTCTAGGTACTCTAACAACTGTCAATTGTGACTCACATTCTGATCTTACAGCTTACTAGCTTACAATATATATTTTTCCTCTGTTTCCCCACATATTTAAGAGCATATTCTTTAAATTATCATGAACTCTTCACTTTCTATGCACACACTGTGGCTTTTGATTTATTTAACTATAATCCAAATGGACCTTGCTACCTCTTTTTCATTCGTGGTTACAATGAAAAGTAATTTGACAGTTCTTAGAAGTGGAATATTTGCTTAATTCAGTTTCAGAATTCAAACATAGAAAATAGTTCTGATTGCGTTTGTTTTGTTCTGTTTCAATAAAACGAGTTCCTATTCTTGGCTTTTTATCACATTTTTCATCAAGCCAAAAAGAAAGAAATTACATTGCCTTTGAAAATGAAAATATATACTCCTTGAAAATTATATGTAATAAAAACATAATCTATCTAATTTCTATTATTAGAAATGTAATATTTATTGATATCATGAATGATGAAACAGATTTGTCATTTTCTATTCAATATTATAGCTTTCACCTTTCTGGAATGTGTTCTTTAATTGGAAATTTCAGTGATATGTTTATGTTCAGATCCACTCAGATGCTAAAAAATTGGATTAAGAACATTGAAAGAGAAAAAAGTTTTGACTTAGGACTATCATTTTTTCTCAGGCACCAGTTTTTCAGATTTTTTTCCAGGAACCCCATCATTTCAATAGAAGAAAATATTTGTAGCTCAGGATTTAACTATGGGTCCCTGGCATTCACTGAGCTTAGTTGTTTATAGACTTTTCAGTACCCAACTACATAACAGCATCAGTGCTAGAAGGCTGGAATTTGCTCTGTGTTTATGTACAAATGGTTTGCCCTGCCAGTGTTGGTGGGAGTGTTCTTGGAGGAGGAGCAAGTTAAAGAAACGATGATTGCTTGGGGGAAAACTTTTGGATATGGGATCGATTAGGAAAAATGGCAAAAATTGTGGTCTCAAAATTATAAAATGACAATGTCAACTGCATATAAAGAAAATTTGTATAAGATGTTTTACATGTGGCACCTACCCCCGGCAGACTTGCGAGAATGTTTAAGAATACATCAGATAAATGCTGGAAATGTCATCATATACCTGGTTCATATTACTATATGTGGTGGACATGTTCAGATGCAAAGAAATATTGAACTAAAATCCACACATGGTTGGAAAAAAATGATAAAACAACATATAGACTTTAAACCAGAGATCTTTTTATTGGGAATCATACCGGACATATACAATAAAGAACTGAAATAGTTGATTGTAAATGTTTTAACAGCGCCTAGAATTGTATTTGCGAAGAACTGGAAAAATGACAAAATACCTGTGCAGGAGGAAGTTATCAAAAACATTATGGACTGGCTGAAATGAGTAAACTGACATTTGAAATTAGAGAACAAGAAGATAAGCAATTTTATATGATATGGGATTTGTTTTATCAATGGTTGGATAAAAAGGCATGGTAATATAATAGACTAGATAATTTTGTGATAGAAATCTAATAGATTGATATAAAACATAATATAGATATATATATAATCACTGATTGAAAGTATAAAATAAATTTTAAGATAAAACTTGGAACATCTCGTATAAAATGATGTAATAAATAGTTTAGTCATGGATGATTAATAACTGATAAATATATAAACATATGTTAGTTTGACAATGTGAAGACTGATATAAATTGTGAGTAAATGACTTCAAAAGTATAGCACAAAAGATACGTAACCAACTGACACACTGTATGTATATAAAATGAAAAAGGATTTTATGTTTTTATGTTTTTGTATGTGTTTATGTTTAAAAATAAAAAACTTTATTTTTTAAAAAAAGAAATAATTCAACTAGAAAACACTTTTTTTCTAAGTTCAATTTTACAGCAACGAATTTCTTTTGCTGATATCTCAGAGCAGTTGCTGGAGAAATAACACTAGGGAAGAGAATCCACAAAATAGATTTATACCTCTAAGGGATGAGTGAATAATCCAAGGTCACTCAGTACAATGTTTCCGACTGCAAAATACTTTTGCTTTCAGAAATTATCTAATTTTCCATGCCCATTCTGATCCCTTTATTTGTCCATCATAGTTGGTGAAATTCTGTGCTCTTCCATTAGAATGCCAATAATGATTTTCAAAGAGAATTAGAGATCCTCAGCAATAATTTAGCCCAAATAAATATTAAAAGAATGAGCCTCAACTTAAAATTTGGCTTTAAAAACTTCTCAGATACTAGATATAAAGAAGGTGATAAAATAAAATTTTAAAATATTCATTTTAGGCATGAAACATGAAAAATTGCCACTGAAATTTCCCAACTCCATCTAATATACTAGGAAGAATTGTTCTACTATTTTTTCATCTAATCTCAGTAGCTGACACCTACTGAGGTTTTTTTTTAATAATACTCAAGTTACCAACTCAGGACCAATTCAATCATGGGCAGGATGTGGCAGCTGCCTTGACTACTTCAAGGAGCCCAAGAGCCAAGAGTCTGGTTTGGAAGACAGAGGAGTTATGACATATAGACCTAAGTTTGGCTGTCCTTTAAGATGCAGTGGACAAGACAGTCCAAGGAGGACTACTGATCCAATTGTCTTCTCAGCTTTGAATATCTTAAGCCAACTTTAGTACACCATTACAATGCCACAGAACTGAAATAATATAGTGTTTCCTGCCTAAGGAGAGGTTGGACTAGAAGATCTCCAAGGTCCCTTCTAACTCTATTATTCTAATTCTAATTCTAACTTATTTTGCTTGAGTTCCAAACATTATTTTCTTGGTATTATGGAATAGCAAAGTGGCTCTACATTGTGTATTGATAGCTTTTGACTTACGGCAGTTCATTTAATGATGTTTGAGGTAACATCACTGAAAAAAGTGACATGACTGTTGCATCTCTGTGGTCACATGATCAAAATTTAGACACTTGGCAACTGACTTATATTTATGTAGTGTTCCAGGGTCATGGGATTTGCAATCTTCTGACAAGCAAAGTCAATGGGGAATCTAGATTCACTTAACAACCATGTTACTAATTTAGTAATGCAGTGATTCATTTTACAACTGTGGCAAGAAAGATCATAAAATGGGGCAAAACTCACTTAACCAATGTATCAGCAAATGTCTCTGGCTTGTTGTTAATATTTGGAATGGTAGTTTATTACAAACTTGAATATGAGCCAACAGTGTTATAAGACAGCAGCAACAGAAATGAAATTTATAAATCAAGCAAATCATTCAATGTTATTCTATTGTGGTCACACCCCATTTTGAGCATTGTGTATAGTTCTGAATATTTATTTCTTTTATTAAATTATATGCCAGACATCTCTCTTAAAACTTCTAAACCACTATTCTGAGCATAAGTGCCTATAGTTTGCAAGATTGCAAGCTTTTTAAGTCTACTGCTTCTTTCTAAATCATTCCAATCTATCTATATGATATCAACAGATATCTTCTCTGTGTTTGTGACCTGATATTTGGAAGTCAAACTGGAAACATTAATATGGTATAGCCTGCAATATAGGAATTTGCAATTTGTTACAAGTTCAATTCTGAAATATTAAGTTCACTAGTTTGGAACAAGTTCCATTTAATTCAATTGGATATATTTCCTCTCATAAACCTTGCAATATTCACTGAATATTTCAAAATAATTTATGAATGAATGGATTTTAGTCACCACATTTTATTCAGCCTAACTTCCTTCTAATTTAATGAGAAAGCAAATACATATCCCCAGAGATTTCAATGTTGATTCAGTCACTGTCTTGTTCCTTCTTTCATTCATTGATTTACCAATAGGCATGACTGAAAAAGGCAACAGGGAGCAGATATTGGAGGTGGAAAAGACAATAAGTTGCAAAGTGGTAAAAAGATAGTTGTGTGTCCAGATAATCAGCTCTCCCTCCCTCAACTACCCCAGCATAGTGGAAAACAATATTTTAATGTCAACACTGAAGTATGTTTTATCTACCATTCACATCAATATATTTTAATGCAATGAAAAACTATATGTTCCTGTAGACATGAAATAAAGGACTCAACATTCCTTTGTCAAGAAAAAGTCTGGATTCAGCCTTGTGCTCTTAGTTTACTTGCATTTCCCTTTTGTATCTTTACAGAATAGACTTCTTTATTGGCCAAGTGTGATTGGACACACAAGAAATTTGTCTCTGGTGCATAATCTTTCAGTGTACATAGAAGCATCAAGTGACAAATCATGATTGTAATAAAATACAATTATCATAAATCATAAGATACAGCACTCAGTGATAGTCATAGGATACTAAATAATCAATCAACATAAATCATAATAGGATACTGAACTTCCGGTTTGTCGGCTTCGCCAGCGGCAGGGTTTTGCAATCCTGCGCGATCCCTGCCGTGCTAGCCGTTTTGGTGCCTCCGATCCGGATGGGTTTGGAGGCTAAGGCTGCCTTGCAGAGGCAGCCGAAGATAGGGGGCAGCTGGTAAGGGTTTGGGGGTGTTGCAGACCCTCTCCCCAGCAGGAAAAACCCCCTTTTCTCAAGGCGGTCGAGCGGCGGTCTGTAATGGCTGCCACAAAGAAGCCGGCAGCTGGGTAAGAATGAGCAGGAGGAAGAGGGGAGAAAGTTTACAAGATAAAGTTTTTTGGCTGATCCAGGACTTTAAGAGGCGTTTAATCCTGAGAACTATGACTTTTTGAAAAATACTGTGTTTCCAGAGGAGGATTTCAAGCGGCAAAATTGAGGTGCTGAAAGGAAAGTTTACTCTCCTTCCCTATGGAATCAACAAATGGCCATTGAGAAACCTGTTGTTTTTTATAAAAGGTAAAAACTTGGCTTCTTGTTATAAGTGGGAAGGGAGAGGACAAAAAAAAAATATTAAGATCTTGCTGAAGGAGATGCCTTGAAGATCTTGAGACTAGAAATTGATTGCAACAAGGCTGTAAAATACAGATTGGGCTTTTTTTCTTTTCCCTTTTACTGATACCACCCCAGGAAGAGAAAGCGAGAACTTTGTGCATTGTTTGGACTGATTGATGTCTCTGGGACTTTGAGGAATTGTTTTAACTTTTGAAACATTTTAGTTGCTCTAAGAAGAACAAAGAATGGCTTTATCTGATGATGAACTTAGAAAGGAATATCAAGAAAGTAAGGACGCTGTGTTTCTTTCTTTAGAAATGGCGCTTGCTATTTATCAGCAAACACAACAACAGATGGAGGAAATAGAAGGAGAAGAAAAAGAAGAAGAAGACGCCATCTTCAGTGAATCTAAAAAATTAATTAAGAGAGAAAGAAGAAAGAAAGGAAGGAAAATGAAGGACTTAAGATTTAAAAAAACACTTAAGAAAGGAAAAAATAAGATGCAAAACCAACTTAATGTTACTGAACAAAAGGAGAAAGGATTACAACAGAGAGGGAAAGCTAAAAAGGCGGAGGTTAGTAGAGGGGAGGGTAAAAAGGCCAGGGTGGATAAGAAAGGAAGGGAAAAGGAAGGGAAAAGCCACAAAGGTATGAAACAAGATGGGAAAAAAGGATTTTTTTTAGGGAAGAAGGGTAAGCTATAATTTTTTAAAAAAAGAAGATTCTGCAAGGTACATGGTGTTGTGTATGTAATATAACTCAATAAAATATAATCTTGAAGTCAAGTGCAGGGTTCTGGCCCTGCACTTCTAATTGGCTGTTAAGCGGCCGTACCAGATTGGCCCATTCTGGGGAATCCGATTGGCCCTTAACAGAAATATCTTATTGGTTCAAGAGCTAACGTTCCTAGCTCGTTATTGGGTAGTCATTACAAGGTTGGCCTATATAAGGCAGGTTCTACTACTGTTTAACTGAGCAAGTATAATGTAAATAAAGAGCTGAAGTTCACCGTTCAGAAACTTGTCTCCATCTTTCTCGCCCATGCTCAAAACTTGACACTGGTGACGAGGATGGGATATGGAGACAACTGAACCAACGGAACCCAGAAGCAATACCGAGCACATGACAGACGGCACCAACAACGGAACCATGTCCGGCGGCCTCATACCACCCGCTCCGTTCGATCTGACACAAGAGGACTGGGAGTCCGATATGGATCGCTTCCAAATGTTTCTTGAGACGAACAATTTGAAGGACGCCACACCAGGAAAGAAACGGGTGGTGTTCCTAACGCATTGCGGTCCAACTGTATTTAAGATGGCTAAAGCACTAGCCAAAGCCCGAGAAGTGAAGGCCATGGATTGGGACGACCTCGAACCTATCCTGCAAGCCCACTACGCTCCTACCGTGCCTACACTCGTGAGACGCCACGAGTTTTACCAAAGAAACCAGCGAAAAGGAGAAAGCGTGGCCGACTTCATAGCAGACCTCCGTAACTTGGGAGGCCTCTGCGGATTCACCGACCTTGAAGAAGCATTAAGAGATCGCATAGTCCTTGGACTCGATGCTCCAGGTGTCCAAAGCAAGCTGATGGCAAAAGGCAACATCAGCCTTGCCGACACCATTGCCGATGCTACCGCGGCAGAGGCAACTAAAAAGTCGGCTGCACAACTACGCCGAAACCGCACTCCGGTACCACCACCGGCCAGCAAAATCTCACCCAGCGCAGAGGGACAGCTCGCGATGACACACCACGAGGACCTCTCTTCATCGTCAGAAAGTGACAAAGAAGGGGTCCATCGACTGCGGTCCAATCGAGACCACTACCCGAAGCCTGTACACCCTTGCGCTGGATGTGGAGCCAACCATACCAGGTCTGAATGCAAGTTCCGCGACGCACTCTGCCATGAGTGCGGGAGATGAGGCCACATCGGACGGGTCTGCAACAGCTTGCCAGGACCCAGCCAGGCCTCAAAAGGCACCAACTATCGCCAATCGACAGGAAACCATCCTGTAAGGCGAACGCCAGCAAACCAATCCTACAGAAATCGGCCGTTGCAGAGAGTAGAGGCTCACCATACTATCACTATCGGTCACGCCTCAACCCTGGACACTAAGAAAATCCGAGTAACAGTAGCCATCGAAAATCAGCCTTGCCACATGGAGGTCGATTCGGGATCGTCTCTCTCGATGGTGTCGTGGAGAACACTCAAGCAACTCATCCCCACAATTCAACGCCAAGACCTCCGGTTCCAACAACTCATCCTCAAGGACTACTAGGGGAATCAAATCCCCGTCGTCGGGTCCTGCCGAGTCTGAGTCTCCTTCAAGAAGCACACAGCGTACTTACCATTGACAGTCATTGATAGCGATAGGCCTAGCCTGCTGGGCCTCCAATGGTTCACGCCACTCGGCATTGAAGTGGCCGGCGTAAACCGAGTCGGTGGCTGTGACTGGGAGGAAGACCTTATCTCTGAGTTCAGGAATGTCTTCACGGACAGTTTAGGCGAGTACAAGGGGACCCCGATCTCATTTAGCTTAGATCCCAAGGTAGCTCCCATTCGCTTGAAGCCCCGTCGAGTCCCGTTTGCCTTAAAGGCTAAAATAGACGAGCAACTCGACAAACTGATAGCTCAGGGAGTGTTAGAGCCCATCGATCACTCCCCTTGGGAAACCCCTATTGTAACACCCATTAAGCCAGACAGGTCAATTCGAATTTGTGGGGACTACTGGGCCACCTTGAACCACGCCCTCCAGCAAAACGCGTACCCAGTTCCGGTGGTGCAGCACCTCCTCCATTCCCTGGGGGGCGGGAAAGTTTTTGCTAAATTGGATTTTGCTCAGGCATATCAGCAATTACCAGTAGATGAAAAAACGGCACAGGCCCAAACTATTGTTATGCACTGAGGTGCCTTTAAATGTACCCGGCTGCAATTCGGAGTTAGTGTAGCCCCGGGGATCTTTCAGAGCCTTATGGAAAGGTTATTGCAAGGAATTAAGGGCGTGGTCCCCTATTTTGACGATGTATTAATTGCAGCCCCAACTAAAAAAATCTTACAGGATCGGTTAAAATTAGTCCTAAGAAAATTCCAAGAAGCCGGTCTTAAGGTTAAAAAAAATAAATGTAAATTGTGCACTGACAGTGTCAAGTTTTTAGGGTACCTGATTGATAGCCAGGGCATTCACCCTACTGAAGGTAAATTAAAAGCGATCAAAAACGCTCCCAGGCCACGAAACTAGGCCGATCTCCAGGCGTTCCTAGGCCTCATCAACTTCTATAATGTATTTTTACCACACAAAGCAACTGTCGCTGAACCGTTACACCGATTGTTAGATAAAAGGGCAATTTGGTTATGGGGCTACCATGAAGAACAAGCGTTTAGAAATGTTAAAAAAATGCTTACTTCTGACTCTGTACTCATGCAGTATAATGAGACTTTGCCATTAGTTATAACCTGTGATGCATCGCCTTTTGAGGTAGCCGCCATTTTGAGCCACGTACTGCCTAACAGGAACGAAGCCCCTGTTGCATATTTTTCTAAGACTCTTTCAAAGACTGAGTGAAACTATGGAGAAATTGACAAAGAGGCCCTTGCAATCGTCTCAGCTGTGAAAAGATTTCACGAATATGTGTATGGCAGGCCTTTTATTATTGTAACTGACCACAAACCGCTGCTAGGGATAATAGCCGGAGATAAGGCGACCCCCTACATATTATCCCCTAGAATGACCTGATGGTCAGAATTCTTAGCTGCTTATAATTATCAGCTGCAATACCACCCCGGGGAAAGCCATTCCCCACGCCAACGCATTGAGCAGAGCACCGCTTCCAGAAACTCTCGACAATCCGGCACCAACGGTAACCTCATTGCAAATCGAGGCGCTCAACTTGCCGCCACTGACTGCTCGAGACATCGCGAGAGAAACCAAATGCAACCACACCCTAGCACGAGTCCTGGGATGGGTAGAACGTGGATGGCCATTGGACCAATTGCCTGAGGACTTCACACCATTCAAGTCTTGGCAGACCGAGCTCTTCTCCCAAAAGGGCTGTGTCATCTGGGGCAATAGAGTCGTTGTCCCAGAACGGCTCCAAAAGACATTGCTAAGAACCTTGCACAATGGCCACCCCGGCATCGTGCGAATGAAAGCCCTTGCACGAAGTTATGCATGGTGGCCGGGCATTGACAAGCAAATTGAACATTGGGTTAAAGCTTGTTCCAAATGCCAAGAAGTCAGCAACGCCCCTCCAAAAGCCATGCCGACCGAATGGGAGACACCACGTGGACCCTGGTCCCGAATTCACCTGGACTTTGCGGGGCCAACCAAGGGCCACACCTTCCTGCTTACCGTCGATGCCTACTCGAATTGGCTCGAGATTCATCGCATGACTGCTACAACCTCCGAGGCAGTCATCAAGATTTTAAACAGACTCTTTGCAACCCACGGATTACCAGACGTCCTGGTATCCGATAACGGCCCACAATTTACTGCACTAGTGTTCGAGCAGTACCTCGCTGACCACAGCATCCGCCATGCGCTCACCTCGCCTGCGCACCCTGCGACCAATGGCCGAGCAGAACGCATGGTCCAATTTGTAAAGAAAACCTTGCAAAAGATAAACTACGATAACATTGACGACAAAGTCAATAAAATCCTCTTCTTGCAACACATCACCCCACATAGCATCACCAACAAAACTCCTGCTGAACTGCTAATGGGATGAAAGCTCCGCTCCCACCTCGACCGGTTGTACCCTGCTTATGAACCAGAGAAACCATTAGGATCCAGCGGCTGCTGTCGCACTTTCCAGGTAGGAGACCTGGTTTTTGCAAAAAACTTATCGGGCGACCCGTTGTGGGTGGAAGCAATGGTAGTATGTGTAACCGGCCCCAGATCCTACCTCGTGCAATGCCGCGACAATAAACTCTGGAAACGGCATATTGACCAGTTACGGTCGCGCCTTGCAGCTGCCAGTCCACAACTCCCCTATGACCAAACTGGGGGGGGGCAGGTACGGAAGAAGATGAAGCCCTAGGAAACCCGTTCGAAGGGAACGACGACCTAACAGAAGCCCAGGCTGCGGAGCCAGAGAGAGAAACGTTTGCACCTCAAGAGAGTGCAGAAAATGGGGGCAACATCGCAGAAGCAAACTCTGAACTGGAGGCAGCCCTGCTACCAAACAGCAATCTGCCTCAGCAGGACTGCAACCAACCAATACAGCGAAAGTCAAAAAGACTTAAAAAACAACCGTCCTATTTAAAGGACAACGTAACTGTGCCCTGAACTAAGAAGCCAGGGGGAAGGGGTGTTGTGTATGTAATATAACTCAATAAAGTATAAGCTTGAAGTCAAGTGCAGGGTTCTGGCCCTGCACTTCTAATTGGCTGTTAAGCGGCCGTACCGGATTGGCCCATTCTGGGGAATCCGATTGGCCCTTAACAGAAATGTCTTATTGGTTCAAGAGCTAACGTTCCAAGTTCATTATTGGGTAATCATTACAAGGTTGGCCTATATAAGGCGGGTTCTACTACTGTTTAACTGATCAAGTATAATGTAAATAAAGAGCTGAAGTTCACCATTCAGAAACTTGTCTCCATTCTTTCTCGCCCATGCTCAAAACTTGACACATAAGATGGTGCTATGTATTAGAAATAGAAAACTAGAATGTTATAAGAATTAATAAAAGATTAAAATATTGAAATGTTTAGTAATGACAGATTTTAAAATTTAAAAAAATTGTAGCACTTGTTTTTTGAAATAGACAATCAGAATGTTATTAGATTTAATATTTAGATTTATTATCTAATTATATTAATTATTATGAATTTATAAATTTTTTTTCTTTAAAGGTTAGTAGGTAGAATGTACTAAGCAGAATCAGATTGGGTATCAGGCGTTATTTTAAATATTAATTTAGGGGGAGGATAGAAAGGCATCATACTCTGATTAGTGATTTCAGGAGAAATTCTTTTATTTTTCTTACTATAGGGAATGAGATAAATGGATAATTTGGAAAGAATGGACAAAAAATACAAATACAATGATTTAAATTAAAATGAATTAAATAAAATAGAAATAAGAAGAATGGGGTTTCCAGTTTCGTGTGGCTTTGGGGCAGCAGGAATTTGTGACCGCTCGCAATTCCTGCTGTGCTAGCCGCCGAGGTACCCCCAATTCAGATGGGTCAGGGGGATATGGCTGCCCTGTAGGAACAGCCGAAGAGAGAGGGGAGCCGGACAGGGGGTTGGGGGTATCGCAGACCCCCTCCTCGTCCTGAAAAACCCCTTTTTCCCAAGGCGGTGGAGTGGCGGTCAGCAATGGCCGCCACGAAGAAGCCAGCAACCAGGTAAGATTGTGCTGGAGGAAGCAAGAAGAGTGAAAGTGCTGTCTGAGCCGGGTCAATCAACATCTTTCAAATTTGTTGGAACTGAGCTGTTTGAATTGCTGGAGGATACATTGTATCCCTAAGAAGATCAAAAGCGGCGGAGAAGCTGTTAAAGGGAACTTTTTTTTTTTCTTCACTCTCCCACCCCATGGAAACAGCAGATGTGAAATATGTTTGGACATTGAAGGTGAATTATTCTGAAAGTTGAAGCTAAGGGACAAAAGGGTTCCTGGACACTGAAAAATTTAAGAAATTGGAAAACCCTTATTAGAGGTATGGATTTCTGATTATTTAAAATTGATGTTGCAAGTGGGAAGGGAGAGGGAAAAAAATTGGAGCAGAAGCTGAAAAAGGAGGAGATTGCTTGGAATCCCAAAGAAAGGTATGTGGTAACTGGACCTCTTTGATTAAACATTAACCCCAGAAAGAGAAAGAGAAGAAGGAAAAAAAGTATTAATTTTTGGAACTTTTTTTGAATTATTTTTGATTAAAAATACTTGTGGTTGTTTTGGGAAAAGTTTCTCTTTTCATGATGGCATCGCTTGTGGATGAACTAAAGACTGAATATCAAAAATATAAAAAGGAAGATACTTTGGGCACTTTGTTTCAATTTTTAGAAATGGCGTTATGTACTTATGAAAAGTTGACTACGCAGCAGAAGGACTGGGATAAAGAAGAAGAGAAAGAAGAAGTCATCTTTGATGAACAATGGGTTCTTTCCGGGGAGGAGGAGAAAAAGGATAAGAAAAAGGGGATTTTAAGAATTGAAAAAACAACCAAAAAAGAGAAAAATGAGAGGAAAGGTGGATGCAAGGTTAGAAAGCAAAGGAAAGGGAGTAAGAAAAGGGAGGAGGAGAGACAAAGGGGTAAAAAGGGCAAGGAGAAGAATAAGCAAGAGAGAAAGGGGGGGGAGGAGAAGCCTCAATGGTGGGAAGCAAGAGCTAAAGAAAAAAAGTTTATTCAGAGACAATGGGTGAATTTAATTTAGGATAAAAGAGGGATTCTGGAGGGTACATAAGATTGTATTTTTATATGTGTATTTAGAGTATAAAATTTATTGTGTAATTTTAGAATCTATTAAACAGAATCCCAAGAAAAATTGTTATATGAAGTACTTTTAAGTTAGGGTAATGAGTTAAAGACGTTACTCCAATTGGTGTATAGGAGAAGTATAGTAAAAGAAAAAAGATGAATGGATAGTTGGAAATAGAACAGACAAAGAATGTTATTGAAAATGGTAATAAGATATGGAAGGATATATAAAGGTTTTGTTATGTCTTTTTGGGTTTTGTATATTGATAAAAGGCAATAAAATTTTAATTAACAAGAAATAATTTGGATGAAGAGGAGAAGCTAGGATAAGATATGAAGTTAAATAGATAAAGTATTGATACTATAATTTGGAATTATTATGTTCGATTGGTTTTCTTCTTTTATTATTTTTTTCTTAGAAAAGAATTTATAAGCTGTTATGCCTTGATTCTTTGTGCATTGTTTTTATAAAATTGATAAAATTGGTTTATATAAAAAAAAGAAAAGAAAATGATAATAAGATATGGAAGGATATATAAAGTGAATATGATGTTTGAATTTGTGTCTGTGTGAAGAGTTTCAATCCGGGAACAGACAGCTTTCAGAAAAGACCTTTTAGTTTTGTTTATGTTTTGTGTTTTGTATGTTTGTGTATTGTGTTTTCTGTAAAATTAATAAAATTTGTTTAAAAAATAAAAGAAATAAGAAGAATGAAAAGCGGGGAAAAGTCATATAGAAGATATAGAATGGTAAATAAGATAGGTAATGGCATATAAGATGAGCACGAATTTAATTGAAGTCCATACAAAGAGAGGTAATCTGGGGCCAAACTACTTTCTTAAAAGAAGTTTTATATTTTTGTGTTTTGTGTATTTATGTTTTGTTTGAGAATTAATAAAACCTCGGAGGAATGTTGGATGAGAATAATAGTAATCAAGTCAGAGAGGAATGAAGATGATGACTATAAATTGGATAAATATAGAAAATAATAATAGTAACAATGAAATTGAATACGAAAAGAGAAATAATAAGAAATTTGTTAAGAGATATCTATATGTTTAAATTGAAATGGTGTAAAACAGAATTATGTTGCATAAAATAATATTCTACTTGATTTGTAAAATTAATAATGAAAAGAGGTTTTATGTATTTAATGGTTAATGATGGTTTGTTTGTCTTTAAAATCAATAAAATTTGTTTCCCCCCCAAAAAAAAAATCATAATAGGATACTAAATAAAAGCAATCAGCATGAATCATAAGATAAAAACAAAGTTATAGTCATAAGAAACTAAGGAAATAGGTAACAGGAAAGATGAAAAGAAGAGAAGGATTGTAGGTAATACATTCCTACTTGGTAATTTGACATCCTAGGGCATAAGAAAAAGTTGCGGAATTAGTTGTTTAGCAGAATGATAACATGTGGGGGAACTGTTTTTGTATCTGGTTGATTTGGTGTGCAATGCCCTATACTATAGCATAATCTTTAAAGAAGAAATTGAAAGAGTTTATATTTGGGGTGTGAGGGGATCTGTAGATATTTTCTCAACCCTCTTTCTGATTCATGCAGTATACATGTCATTAATGGAAGGCAGGGTAGTTGTAATTATTTTTCCTGCTGTCCTAACTATCCATTGAAGTCTGTGTCTGTCTTGTTTAGTTGCTGTGCCAAACCAAATGTATTGGTTAAAGATGCCTTGAATATCAGCTCTGCTGTTGACTGCAATAAAGTCAGAGGTTGAGTGATTTTGAACCCACTTTTTATGTGACTTTAAAATGATAGCTGATTTAAAATTTTAATAAAATTATATTAAGATGGTTCCCAAATCTCTGATCGATACAAAATGTAAACATTTTTTCTCCTGATTTAGTTCTTCAATATTATAAAAAAAAACCTCGTTTTTTTCAAAAAAAATCTAGCCTTAGAACTGAAGCTGTTTCTTTATTTCATGCTCTGCTTAAGTTCCCTGGGGATGACAGATTAATTTAATTAGTTTTATTGAAGTGCCTAGTTGCTTTTATTGGCAAATCCACTCATACAAGGCCTCCGACAAATTTCTCAGGAGGATAATGCCTTCCTATTGGCCCATTTTTTAAATTAAAGTAAATTTATTGTCTTGCCTGGTGTTATTTTTAGCTGTAGTCTCTGCCATTAAAGTTGCATTTGTACAGTGCCTTCATGGCCATTTAGATGAGAAGTTTAAAGTTTGATTCGCTGCTTTCTGTAAACACCCCCATCCCTATCCCCAGCATGGTTAACAGATAATAAGAAGCAAATAGATATTGCCAAATGGACTGTGAATTAAAAACACTGTTCAGAATTCACTAGGGAACTAAATGATGCTGACCAAAACAGCTCAGCAGATGCCAGTTGAATGCCACTTGGAAACAGTAGACTAGTCACTAAGTTTCCAGCTTCCTGTTTTGTTTTTCTAAGCAGACAGTGTAAAATAACACTGTTTTTGAAAGGCCTATTGGCATACAAGTGCCACTTCTATAGCCATAAGAGCATAATTGTGCCAATGATAAGTACTGTCATAATATCACTTCAAAGATACCTGGCTCTAAAGCACTATTCCCAATCTCAGCAAAAAGGGGATGTGTAGAGTCAATTCCTAGGATTCTTAGCTGTGGCCATATGATAGAATAATTTTAGGAGCTGAACTCCACATATGTTAAAGTTGCTCTAGAGGATGCTGTAAGTAACTAGAGGAGAAAGACCTCCAATGAAATGTCACAGACAACTAATCGTAACTTTTCAGATAAAAAAAAATAGAATTTCCCATTGAAACTACAGGCAAATTTTATTTATTTATTTATTTATTTATTTTTGTCAATTGCTTACAACACAATAGGTATAAGTAAAAACATAGCTATGAATACATGGATACATATAAGAAAAATTTAAAAATATATAAAGGAAACAATAGGACAGAGACGGCAGGCACGTTGGTGCACTTATGCACACCCACTGCAGACCTCTTAGGAAAGGGGTGAGGTCAATAGTCGACAGTCTAAGGTTAAAGTTTTTGGGGCTTGTGGGGAAAAACACAGAATCAGGTAGAGTATTCCAGACATTGACCACTCTGTTGCTGAAGTCGTATTTCCTGCAATCAAGTTTGGTGTGATTTACCTTGAGTTTGTATCTATTGTTTGCTCTTGTATTGTTATGGTTGAAGCTGAAGTATTCATTGACAGGTAGGACATTGCAATATATGATTTTATATACAATACTTAGATCGCACTGAAGGCAGTGTAGTTCTACTTTTCTAGGTCTAGAATTTTGAGTCTGATGGCATAAGGTATTCTGCAACGAATAGAGGAGTGGAGAACTCTTCTTGTGAAATATTTCTGGACTTTCTCAACTTTGTTAATATCAGATACATAATGTGGGTTCCAGACTGATGAGCTGTATTCGAGTATTGGTCTAGCAAATGTTTTGTATGCTCTAGTTATTAGTGTAATATTACCAGAGAAAAAGCTACATAAGATTAGGTTAACAACTCTTGATACCTTTTTGGCTATGTAGTTACAGTGGGCTTTAGCACTTAGGTCATAGCACTTAGCACATCATCAGCAAAGAGAACGTAGTTGCTCTTGATATTATCACAGAAGTCATTTATGTAGAGTATGAAAAGAGTTGGTCCTAGAACACTGCCTTGGAGAACACCACTGTTGACAGGTACAGAATTTGATAGGATGCTCCCAATTTTGACCATTTGTTGCCTGTTTGACAGGAATGCTTCTATCCAGTTATACAGGTGTCCAGAGATACCGTAAGATTTTAGTTTTAGGAGCAGTTTGTCGTGTACCACTGAATCAGAGGCTTTACAGTAGTCCATGTAGATTGCATCTATTGTTTTGCCCTGATCGAGTTGTGTAGTCCATATGTTTTTGCAGGGTAAGAGTTGCAGATTACATGATAGTTTTTTCCTGAAATCAAATTGTTTATTAGAGAGTAGGTTGTTTCTAAGTGGAGGATGGTGAATTGGTTAATAATTGATTCCATGACTTTACAGGTGATGCAGCATAAAGAGATTGGTCTGTAATTTTCAACTAGGCTGGGGTCCCCCTTTTTGAAGATAGGGATGACCGTGGGTTTTGACCATAGCTTTAGCAAGGAGCTGGTCCTGAAATATTTTTCAAAGATTATGCTTAGAGGTTCAGCTATGGCAGTGGATAGCTTTTTGAAGAAGTAGGCACATATTCCATCCGGTCCAATAGATAGAGATGGTTTTAGATTGCATAGTGCTTTTTCAACATTGTCTTCTGTAAAATCAATATGTATTAGATCATTGTAATTGTCTGTGGTTCAACTAGGAAATACTGGGCATGATCCATTGCTGTTTACAAATACTGAAATAAAGAATGTGTTAAAGAGGTTGGCTTCAATAGTGTCATAGTTGCAGTCTCTACCATTAGCTTCTTTCAGGGGTAAGATGGACCTTGAGTCTTTTAGTTTGTTGTTTACAAAATTGTAGAAAGCACGGAATTGGTGGAATTGGTGTGTAGAAGGTTTTCTTCTTGTTTAATGTGATAATTGGTGCATTCAGTTTTTATCTGGTGACATAAATTTTTGTATCAGCTTTTGAAGTTGGCAACATGACCAGATTTGTTTTTCTGCCAAAGTGATTTCTTTTTGGATTGAAGCTTCCTTATTGTTATGGATAATTTGTTTTTTCTGGTTTTGGGAGTTGTTAATTGTACATTTCGTTTGATGACTCTTTTGACTTCAAGTAAAAATATGTTGTAATGGTCTTCTACAGTATTGCATCCAGTGAACAGAAATTGCCAATCAAGGGATGAGAGATCATTGTTTATAAGATCATAGTTGCCTTTTTTGAAGTTATAATTGGGGATTCTATCATTGTGATGATTTTGGTGTAGACGTATGTTGAGACAAAAGTCAATCATATTGTGGTCACTGTTGGAAAAGGGTTCTTTAATTTGTATTCTGTAAATTGAATTCAAACTATTGCAGAAGATGAGATCGAGGCAGTTATTAAGTCTAGTGTTGTTGGTTACTAGTTGTTCTAGTCCCAGATTTGTTACTGCATTGAAGAAAGTTGCATGTGTAGGTTCGGTTGTACATTCTTTAAGGGTCCACTTAATATGAGGTAGATTGAAGTCACCAATTCTAGTTTAGCATTGCTGCTAAAATAGAGAGAAACAGCTAAACTTTGGATTATCATTGGCAATATTTCTAATCCAGTTTGGACTAGGCTTGTTTGATGTTAGGTTGGGTTCCAACATGAAAATTGCTCTCCATAGGGAAAGTTGTTGCATTCTCAGATACTTTGGGAAGAGATTTTCTCTATTTCAACCCCTTCCCCCACCAAAATTATCATGATCCCAGCCACAGCCTAATGGTATAATGGTACAATGAGTATAATGGTATAATATAACGAATATGAAGTGTCATGATTAAGATCATAAGGAGTCCCTGATGCAAAGTTCAACTTGGCATACATTGCACTGTTAGTCATATAAGCCACCTACAATTATATATCCATAGAATTTGGAAGAGGATATGTTATTATCAAGCTGGAACACTAAATAATGGACTTGCTTACTTGTGCAGCTATGGGTAGAAATAAATCAAAAATAAGCTGGACAATTGTTGAAGGAAAAGTTCCACTGAAATCTGGGGATACAAAGTTTAAAATATGAGTAGAGAGAAAGGTAAGCAGAGAAATATTTCCTGATTAGGGAGGATGATGACTTTTTAAGATAGTTTTGAGGAAGGTAAGAGATTGTCTGTTTCTTATTAACACAAAGTTCTCAAATGAGCACTAGCATATCAACACAGCAAACACACAAATCAGGATGTGCAAAAAAAAAAAAAACCAATCAGAAACAAAGAGCTAATTCACACACATACAAAAAAGTTATACCCGGCTCCATCACTTCGATTGTCATGCCTTATGTAGTCAAGAAAGCAAATATAGCAGAAGATGGAGATCAATAGGTTTCACACCCTTTTTTTAATTAATATTTTTCTTTGGGGTCTTTTTTTTCTTTTTCCTTTTTTTTAAAAAAGTGAACTCATTTGGTGATAGCCATTTCTATAGCCTTCAGTTATCATTTCTTCATTTCTCTAAAGTACATTTTGCTGCCTATCATCTTAGGAACAAATATTGTTGTTCTCTTGTCACATTGTCTCCTCCTCTTGATGGCCTCCTCATGTTTTTTTCTGCTTCGGTGCTTGACATGAGTGACTGAGGGCTGAATCTTGCCTGAAGGACAAGGACAAGCAAGGTGCTAAAGAGCCAATCAGTAGAGCATGGCATATGCTGTTATTGGAAAACAAATAGCTTCTGGAATAAAGTGAAGATATTACTCTTCGTAGATGATTGGCTAAGATGGACCTTACATGATCATTTCCAAAGGCTGATTAAAAGTGTTCATCTGCTCAAGACTTTCCCCCATGATATGCTTCAGATGCAAGGCTTGGATTCAAACAGAACTTTTCTGTGAAAACTCAAGAGATGAGATATTTGCAAATTGCTTGAAATAAAGGAAACAAGTTATCTAAAATTCACCAAGCTCATTCAAATGCACGCATAACTTTTTGAAATGGATATCTAATTGCTTTAAAAAAAGATATTTTGATTTTTTTCTGAAAATATATTTCTTACAGACCAACTTACTAGAGAGATCCCCTGGGAAGCAAACCCTTTAGAAGCCCTTTGCATTATTCTGGGTTGCAAATCTATTCTTTCCTAAGCACACGGACCATTATTTTTTACCTTAATTCCCCATACTTCAACCCATCTCCCATTGAAGAAATTAAGACTATAAGTTCATTGACTCAGAAATCAGTTTGTAAAGTGCAGAACAGTCTTTCAAGCAGTTAAGAACAGTCACCAACAGCTTCCTGTTTTTCAAACCCACATATTGATCCAGGTGACTATGACTGTGCTGAGACGTTGATTTTTGTGATGCAATGGGTATGATGAATAACTCATTATAATATTCTTTATTTTCATGTAATATATTTTGCCTTCATTCAAAGCACAAAATAGCTGGAATCATAGTTAAGTGTAGCCAACTATTCCCCCAGCCTCCTCTGCAAGCTGTGTTTATAGCTTATTTCCTCTGTATCATATGGAGTCCAGTTCCCATAGTTTAATAATGAGCGGTTAGGAAGTATCCATAGATGTAGATATCGAACACAATCAAATCTTTAGAATCAAATCTTATCTATCAGATACAATTTATTGGAGTTCTTTGATTTATTGGAACATATCATGAAATGCAATCTTATTAATATTCTTGCATAATATTACAATTATTTAAAAATAACATATTAAACATGTAATACAGAGAGACAATGAACATGACATAATGAGGAAGTTCATTGTCCAGCAATCTAGGTAAACTGAAATTCTAATCCATTTTAAAATTATATGGCTAACCACATATTATTTTTATTCATTACAATTGAAATTAAAATCCAATGATCATTTCTCTAACCTGGTCCCGCCAAGTAAGTTGACTTTCATCATACAGTATCCTTTCAAGAATCCCAACTTCATCATTAGAAAATAGCAGGAGTAAAATCCAGCTAATTTGGAAGAAGGGTGGATTGGAAAACACTAGTTTAGAGTACTTAAAGCATTCCATCTTTCAATAATAAACAATGGAAATACACACATTTTTGAAATATTCATGTATGTTTAACAGATGTCTATCCTTCTTTTCTTCCATGAAGACAAACTTACAATTGTTCATTTAGTGACCATTTGAAGTTACTATGGCACTTTAAAAAGTGAATTATGACCATTTTTCACAGTTATGTCACAGCATCCCCATGGTCATGTGGTCAAAATTTAGGCCCTTAGCAACTGATTCAGATTTATGATGGTTGCAGTGTCCATGGGTCATATGATCACCTTTTGCAAACTTCTGACAACAAAAGTCAATGAAAGCAGATTTATTTAACAACTATGTTACTAACTTAACAACTGCAGTGATTACCTTAACAGCTCTGGTAAGAAAAGTCATAATATGGGGCAAAACTCATTTAACAATTGTCTTGCTTAACAACAGAAATGCCTCAATATTGGCCACAAGTCAAGGACTATTTGTACTTCACAAGGCTGATACCTAGGGAGATCCATGATCCAGTAGGAATTTCAAGCTAAGACTACCAAATCCAAATCTAACACTTTAGTGGAGATACTAAGTATGATCTGAGCACACAAGCCTTCATTAAGTCTGGGTGAGCATTTGAATGCAGGTGCCCAAGTTCAAGTTTATGGTTGTAAATATTATGTTCTCAAAGGATATAACAGGACTTCTGACTACCAACTGAAAGATGATGTCAACAGGAACAAAATAAACATTGTTTTCAATGATTTAAAAAAAATACCAAAAAAAGCTTTTTAAAAAAGTTTCACAAAAACAAAAATAATATTAATCTCTCTAGGGACTGACTGTGCAGATAATCATTTACCAGACCATTAGAGTGGTTTATGCAAATATTTGTGGTTTTGCAAGAGGAAGAAAAGTTATTTTATTTTTCATTACTGTTCTGTTATTATAGTCATTACTCTAAAGTTCCATTCGTTGTGTGCTATTTGCTTGTAGATTTTCCTAAGAGTTATTGTTTTGACATAAGATCATCCAAGGAATAATAAAGAGTCATGAATATTCCCTTATATAGAATCTCCCACTGGAAAATGTGAAAGACCATATGTAGTCCTAAAAAAAACATTTTGTATTGTTTCATGGATGCTGTCCTCCCTGGTGATAATTGTAATAAAGGATGAATACAGAATAACAGAGTTGGAAGGGATCTTGGAAATCTTCTAGGCTGACCCCTGGCTCAAGCAGGAGACCTATATCATTTTGGACAAATGGTTGTCCAACTTCTTCTTAAAACTTCCAATGTTGGAGCATTCAAAACTTCTGTTTAACCTACTGTGCCTATCCACAGTTTATTTTTTGGTCTCCAATTGAGGCATGTAAAAATAATTAGTTTCACCTCTATTGGTAACTCTCAGAAGATTTGCTGACAAGCAAGGATATCTGATCCCTCATATTCATTCTCTTCAGAGACCAAAATTACACTAATGAACTGAAGAAAACTTGTTGTGCTTACTTGGTTACAAATACGTTTGTGTGTGAAAGAACAGGGTTTATTCAGGAGGACCATACTAATGCAGACCCAACTTTTCTCAGACTTACCTTCCCTGTTTTGATTTTCTGAAAAAAAATAGCAAAACATGAAGAAACAGATCCTATTTACAATACTGTGAACATAAGTAGAACTGTTTACATGATCAGAAGTGAACCTGCACGTGTAGAGAAGGGGAACATTAGAGATGATCATTTGCTTCTTACATGTTGTCTTAAGCCTTACCAATAGACTTTTGGGTTCATGATGAAAGAAAAGACAGTCTTAAACCTCACAAGAGAGAAAATTCAGACTAATGTTATATGAATTAGTAGAATATAGTCCATATTAGCTTAACACTGAATTAACTGTTCACAATTGAAAGAAAACAAAAAATTCTTAAGTATATATGTGACTCTACTGTTGCCAATTGCTTTTACGTAGATGGCCTCTGTGTGATATTTCTTCTAATTTACATAGTAGTTTCTTAATAAAACCTTTCCTACCTTTGTAAACTCCTTTTAAACATTACTTCCACTGTTCGTGTGCAATTTTCAAAAGAATACATTCTTTTTCAGGACTTTTATGCTACTGTTTACTGGATGCCAGCAGCCAATTCCATATTATACTGCTGCCTATACCAGAATTAAACCTGTGACACAAAACTGCCCATAACCGATTCCATCATGACTTCTTTTGTTTCTGGTTCATGAGCAAATATATAGTGTTATATTCTATGTTGAATAGCCAGTAGTGCAAATAATAGATGTGACTGCTGATTGGTGTCTGAATAATGCAGTACACTGTTTGGAATGGAGCAGCATAGGTATATAATTAAGTAAGTAATAACCTTTTAAACCTTAATTTTTACTCTTCTTTTGAAATAGAAAGAAGTCATTTTGTCCAAAAGAGAGGAACAAAGCATATACAGTAGGAGATTTAGACTATCTTCCTAGTCATTTGTCTGTTTTTTTGTGGAATTCCCTGGGGCTTACTTTTAAGTAAATGGTTTTAAGAAAAGAATATATTATCTAAATAAACATTTCTGTCAAAATATCTGCTATGAGTCTAATTATTATTTATTTTTACTTCATTTATAAGACCACCTGTCTCATACACTGTACTTGATTCTGGTGACTCACAATTAAATATTGTTTCATGACTGATATTAAGGAGCATAGTGAATCAATAAAAGATTATGTCACTGTAGGAGATGATCAGGCTAAACCCAAGGAAGGGGTTAAATGTATCATTGGTCAAGCACCCCTTCATGCCCAAAAGAAATCTAACTCCACTTTGAATTCCACTGACTCTTACCTACCACCAATTTGCTTGGACCATTAGTTATTCAGATTCTTGTAGACAGCTTAAGCTTGTAATAAATCTTTACACACATTTGAACTGCTTGGATCTCATGGCTTCCCTGACTCTTGACAGTTACAAGCTAATTGAGACAAGTAATTGCAATAAAATATTTTAATTGTTACTGCATATATATATATATATGAATGGTCAATATGAAATTCTGATATGCTCAAAGATATGTTTCAATTAGTAGGCAAGAAAAGCAACTCTTCCATTATAAACATCATATATAAATATTGTATTTTTTGTGTTTCAGCACATGGTGTGTAATTATAAAAGGAGATAAATGAATGTTTGTAGCAGAAATTTAGGTGCTAGAATTTGTTTCCCTGTGAGATAAGTTACACTGAAGGCTTGTGACTGTTCCAAGACCACTCAATCTCATGTTCTGCACACAGATGGTAGATTCAGTGACAGCTGTGTAGCCAAACGGAAGTGCTACCATTGAGAAACAGACAGTCAGAGATTATCCACATAGCAGTTGTAAACCACTTGCATCTTATGCAAAAGCTTCTCCCTTGGTACTTTGTCCAAGCCATGAATTTGTAATCCTTTCTGCCAGTGCGTCTTTGAAGATATGTGGTTTGCAATTTTCTTTGAAACTGGTGCTCTACTTGACAGATGTTTAGCAGTTTTACACAAAACTACATAACATTACCATTCTTGCTGTTAGATGAGATAGGAGAAACTGGTCAAGTCTGTTCGACAGGTTTCATCATTCAACCATTTCACTAGATTACCAATGAACTAGTAAAGTGAAGCAAAACAAAAAGCAGTTTTACTGTCCAATCATATCTCAAACTCATTGGTGAACTGAGTTCTTGTTTGATATAGAAAGATTAATCATTTCACTGTCCCACTGATGGGGAAATCCAACCATTAACCAATCTTCTCTTGTCCACACCATGACTTTAAATGGAAGTATTCTTGCCAAGTAGTTGCTCAAGCAGGACAGTCTACCCAGAAGCAATGATTATTTGAATCAGCTAATAGCCACTCTAAAAGTGTCAGGTGCATTTAGCCTTGGCAGTTATCAATTTTTAAATTAAAACCAATTGATATCTAAGTCAATCTTTTTTTTAACCACTGTTCAGCTGGATTGCTTTCCCTCCAACCTAGCGTTCACAGAAGATCACGTTGGCATAAAATCTGCCACCCCTTTTGTTTATCGCTATTCTGCCTTTACTACCTCTGTTCCCAGCATCCTAACTTTCATCCAAGCATCCTAACTTCTATCCAATGCATGATAAGCCTTTTCATATGGTCACCTTTGATGGTGTGTAGAATAACTGCTGTTAAAGCACTATAGCTAAAAGATTATCTCTGGGGATAAAATGAAAGAAACATGTTGGGGAGATAGGCCTGTTGGTGCCATAAAAGTGAGGAAATCAGAGGCACTTTTGAAAATGAAGAAAATAATTATTGAATTAAGAAGTATTGCTTTCAAAGAAACAGATAGGGTGGGAAGAGAATAGTCCTAAATTTTTGTTTTTCTGTCAAGTAGAGGCAGAATTAATATGTGCACACATTTTGTTTATTTAATTAACAATTCTCAAATACTACAGATATCAGGGGTATTATAAGAATGGTGTATCTCTGTATATCTGTTAGAACTCTTTACCTAAATGTATTTTCTGAGCAAGGAAGAAGATCATATAGAAGAGCAGGAGTGTGGAGAGCAAGCCTAGGTCTATCTGGATCGTGGCCTATCTTTTGAAACTCAACAGAGCAATCCTTCATTTGCCTACAAGAAATCCCATTGAATTTACCAACATCTTTTATAAGAGGACATAGGAACCACCCTCATTTGTTCTAGTGTGACTCAGCTATCTATGATCTTGTAAATGGCATCACTGGTCTCTTCTGCATGAAATTTCATTAATCAAATGTGCAAATTTTTCCCAAGAATTGTTCATAATAACAGATCTTATTCTAAAGTTCTCTTAAGCATGGAAAATAGCATATTGGAAGCTCTGGGGAGAAACTGAAAATGATTTACTGGAGCAGAAGCCACTTTCTTTCCTTTGAAAAATATCATTTCACTACTCATCCATCCATGTACTTTGTAATGAGGTTACTTGAGGCTATCATTCATTAAGCTTTGCTGATCATCAGCAGATTGTGCAGAATCAATTTATGTGTCTCCAAATGAGAATCCTTCCCCCACCACCACCACCATTGTAGCATTCAAATAAGGAACTCCACAGCTGAGGTCACTTGAGGATTAGCGTGCTTTCAATTACACAGTTATTAATTCCATTAAACACTGAAAAATGTAGCTTAGCCCGAGCAACACATTACCCATTTATATGTGGTGTACTGTAACATTATGTCATGGTTCTTTAGTCAACACAATTTGGCTAGCAGCAAAAAAGAAAATAAGCAGAATAAATACTTGGATATCCAAGTTAAAACAAGAGTTATGAAAAAAAATTGAACTAAGGACTCATCCTCACATTAATTCACGTAACGATGCGGTTTTCTTATAATATTGCTTTGTTTCATCCCCAATTCACAGTGGAATCATTTCCCCTGTTCTAGACACATCTTTTGTCAGGAAGATTATCCTGAACACTATTCTGATGACATGGTGGATGAAGTAGGCAGGAATATGATGCTCCCAGTTCCTATTAGTCATCAAGGTCAACTTTAGATATTTTGGCAAGTCATAGATTGGTGCCCCCTATGATTTGGCTTATTTTCTGATTTTGCTAGGAATATCAAAAAGGTGTCCTTCTATTCTTTTATTTTGTTTCCCTTAAATTTCTTGAGCATTACACTTATGGTTTCGAACCCCAGACAATTCTCTTTTTTTTTTTCAGACATTTTCAGTACAAAACTTTCATTTTGATTACAACAGCACCCATTGCTGCCATATGGCAACAATTTTGCAAAATTATATTTAACCCTTGGGCAAACATGCTGGCTCACAGCGTGCATAATTACTGCTTTTTGCTTTTTATTGTGTTTTTCTGAGGTTTTTTTTCAATGTTGGTGCCAACATTTAAAAGTTGGCACCCCTGGTGTTCCGTATTAGCAGGCTTGTAGGTCTGCATTCCTATTGATCCGGAAGAGCCAGGCCATGATTGGATGTTATATAGCACTCTTGATTGGCTCGTATGGGGTTGCCGCGATTGGGCAAAACCAAGCGCGGCAAGCTCAAAAACCTGTCATTGGCTGCCTAGCCATGGCCAGCTCTACAAAAAGAGCTGCCGTGGCTAGGGCTATTGTCTCAGAATCTATTAGCTAAATAAAGAGCTGTTGTTCACTACTCGAGCCTCGTCTTTCTGTGGGACCCACCGGCCATACTTAACACTGGCAATGAGGATGGGATTCTGAGACAACAAGGCTAGTCAGCACGTGGCAAATAGTGCAGAGATGACCAGTGAAATGGCCAGCAGCGCCGCACCACCCACACCATTCAACCCAGCCAGCGAGGACTGGGAGTCCTACATTGATCATTTCCAAATGTTTTTGGAATCCAACAACTTAAAAGACGCTACCGGCAGCAAAAAGCGAGCTGTCTTTTTAACGCACTGCGGGCCCGTCATTTTTAAAATGGCCAAGGCACTAGCAAAGCCAGCAGATGTCAAGACAATGGATTGGGACAACCTAGCTCCTATCCTCCAAAACCACTATGCTCCGGCTGTACCGACTCTTATCTGAAGGCGCAATTTCTATCAGTGAGATCAGCGTGAGGGTGAGAGCATCGGTGAGTTCGTAGCCGACCTGAGGGACCTAGGGGGCTTGTGCAGATTTGCTAATTTGGACGAGGCCATGCGTGACCGGGTCGCCCTCAGCCTAAAAGACCCAGCACTCCAAAGCAGGCTGATGGCCAAGGGTGACATCTCCCTCACCGACGCCATAGCCGAAGCAACCGCAGCCGAAGCTACCCACAAATCAGCGGCGTGAATACGACGTTCAAACAGAACCGATCGCCAATCAACCAGTGAGACAACTACCACACCAGAAAAACTTGCAGCCTCCACCCACCACGGCGACATCAAATCCCCTTCTGACAGTGAAGAAGAAATTCACAGACTTCAGTCAGAACATGATCGGCGAGACCGGCGGGGTCGTAAGTTGGGGTACCAATGTGCTGGCTGCGGAGGAAACCACCTGCATTCCGAATGCAAGTTCCTGGATGCTATTTGCCATTTTTGCAAGAAGCAAGGGCATATCGCAAAAGTATGCCGCAATAAGAGAAATTTCAGCTCCCGGCATCAGAAAAACAGCCAGAGAAGACAAGTTGGCACCCCCACCAGAAACCAGGACTGCCAGACTGACAGCCGATGGAGCCGGGACAGCCGAGCCAAGAAGTTCAACGATGCACCATGAAGAGAAGAAACGTACCAAACAGTTATCATCAGTCATGCTTTATCAATAGACGCATGGAAGATACACATTGAGGTTGGTATCAAAAACCAACCATGCACCATGGAAGTAGATTCTGGCTCCTACCTCTCTATGGTCTCCTGGTGAACCATAAAGCGTCTAATACCCAGCATATGCTGCCAAGAACTAAGTGACCAGAAATTGATTTTGAGAGATTATCAAGGGAACCATATCCCAGTAGCTGGCATTGGACATTTCAAGATCTCTTTCAAAAACCGTACCACCATTCTACCACTCACAATCGTTGATAAGGACCGCCCCAGCCTACTCAGGTTGCAATGGTTCACACTGCTGGGAATCGAGATGGCAGGCGTCAACCAGACAGATGATGATGACTGGGAAGCAACGCTCATATGGGATTTCCAAGAGGTCTTCAATGACACCTTAGACAAGTACAAGGGGTCCCCAATCTCCTTTAATCTTAGCCCTGACATCGCTCCCATCCGCCTCAAACCGCACTGAGTGCCATTTCCACTCAAGCCTAAAATAGATGAGCAATTAAATAAGCTCATAGCGCAAGGTGTATTAGAACCTATCGACCATGCCCGATGGGAAACACCAATTGTCACCCCCATCAAACCAGATGGCTCCTTGAGAATTTGTGGAGACTACAAGGCCACCCTCAACCATGCCCTGCAGCAGAGTGCCTACCCTGTGCCTGTAGTCCAGCATCTCCTACACTCACTAGGGGGTGGCAGAATCTTTGCAAAGCTCGACCTGGCACAAGCCTATCAACAACTGCCGGTCGATGCTGAAACCGCTGAGGCTCAAACAATCGTAACACATCGAGGGGCATTTAAATGCAACCAACTCCAATTCGGAGTCAGAGTCGCACCTGGGGTTTTCCAAAGCCTAATGGAAAGACTGCTGCATGGAATTAAAGGAGTTGTACCCTATTTCGATGATGTTTTAGTAGTGGCCCCCAATAAAAAAAAATTGGAGAAACGACTGAGAGCAGTCCTACAAAAATTTAAAGACTCTGACCTCAAAGTAAAAAAAGAAAAGTGCCAATTATGTACTGAAAGGGTTGAATTCCTCAGATACCTCCTTGACAAACAGGGAATTCACCCTACTGACAAAAAATTAAAAGCCATCAAAGAAGCCCCCAGGCCGAAAAATAAAACAGACCTCCAAGCATTCCTTGGACTCATTAATTTCTATAATATTTGGCACAGAGGCTCCCATTGCATTTTTTTCCAGAACCCTGTCCAAGCCAGAGAGGAACTACAGCCAGCTGGACAAAGAGGCCCTCGCCATCGTCTCCGCAGTAAAAAGATTCCACTTACATATATGAATACATTTATGGTAGGACATTTTCAATTATTACAGACCACAAACCCCTACTTGGCATTTTGGCTGGTAACAAACCCACTCCACACATCCTGTCACCTAGAATGACAAGATGGTCTGAATTTCTTGCCGCTTAAAATTACCAATTAATTTATCGACCTGGCAAAGATATCTCACATGCCGATGCTTTAAGCAGATCCCCCCTACCAGACATCCAAGATGACGCAGCACCCACATTATCCATTTTACAAATAGAAACAGTATCCATGTAACCATTGACTGCGCAAGACATTGCCCGTGAAACAAGAAGGGACAAACGCTTGGCGCGAGTTCTCAGCTGGGTGGAGAAGGGTTGGCCAGAAAGCGAGAAAAATGAACTCTTTAAACCGTTTTAAAAACCGGCAAACTGAACTTTTTTCACAAAGGGCGTGTATCCTATGGGGAGACCGGGTGGTAATACTGGAAACGTTACAGAAAACAGTTTTAAAAATGCTGCACAACAGGCACCCGGGCATTGTATGCATGAAAGCCTTGGCCAGGAGCTATGTTTGGTGCCTTGGCATGGACAAACAAATTGAAACCTGGGTCGCCGCATGCAGCAGATGCCAAGAGACTTGCTCGGCTCCCCCAAAAGCTCCACCGTTAGAATGGGAGACCCCCAGAGGCCCTTTGTCACGCATCCATATTGACTTCGCAGGGCCAACAAAAGGGCATACCTTTTTGATCACTGTTGACGCTTACTCGAATTGGCTCAAAGTAAGCAAAATGAAAACAACCACCACGGAAGCTGTCATCAAGAAATTAAACAAACTTTTCGCCATGCATGGTCTGCCAGATGTGATAGTATCTGACAATGGACCCCAGTTTACCGCAGTGGCCTTTGAGCAATACTTGGCAAACCGTGGCATCTGACATGCATTAACATCGCCCGCTCACCCAGCAGTGAATGGCAGAGCTGAACGCATGGTTCAATTTACAAAAAAATCTCTCCAAAAGATTGAACATGGCAACATCCACAAAAAAATCACCAAAATACTTCTAATACAACACATCATGCCCAACACCACTACCAACAAAACCCCAGCTGAATTGGTCATGGGCAGAAGACTCCAGTCACCCCTAGATTATCTGCACCCTTCTTACACTCCAGAGAAACCACCTGGCTCCACTAGCAATCACTGCGCCTTCAACATAGGAGACACTGTTTTCGCAAAAACTTTACCGGGGACCCACTATGGCTTCCTGCAAAAATCACCCAAATCACCGGCCCTCGTTCCTACCGGCTGGAGACCGATGGTAGGTGTTGGAAATGTCATATTGACCAGCTAAGGTCCAGGCTGGCCACCTTTTCCCTCACAGACTCCAACCAAGAAATCGGGGGGGGGGGACCCCAAGCTTAGAAAAAGAACCGGTATCTGCACAAGCAGAACATCCCCCCCACACATTAAATAAAAATCAAACATTAAACCAACAATACTTACCAGCAAACAGGGAACCGTGGCAGACGGGTGCTTCTCCTGGAAGCAGCAGCTGGACAAGCTCTACCAGCCCAGAGAACCCAGGCAGAAGCAACAGAGCAAACGACGTGACCAACCAGGATTCACCAGGTGGGAGTCGCAGCTATAGGCCCGGCTCACCCTTCCAGGCAGTTCCATCGAGGAGTTTTAGAGAGACGCGGAGCCCGTTCGAACCTGATGACAACCAGAGACATTATGAACTGCGCAAGTCAAGTAGGCAGGTCCGAAGACCCGCCTACTTATGTGACTACGTTACCCTGCCCCTTGGATGAAACCAAGAGGGGAGGGGTGTTCCGTATTAGCAGGCTTGTAGGCCTGCATTCCTATTGGTCCAGAAGAGCCAGGCCGTGATTGGACATTATATAGCACTCTTGATTGGCTTGTATGGGGTTGCCGCGATTGGGCAAAACCAAGCGCGGCAAGCTCAAAAACCTGTCATTGGCTGCCTAGCCGTGGCCAGCTCTATAAAAAGAGCTGCCGCGGCTAGGGCTGTTATCTCAGAATCTATTAGCTAAATAAAGAGCTGTTGTTCACTACTTGAGCCTCGTCTTTCTGTGGGACCCACCGGCCATACTTAACACCTGGGTTAGTACCTACTTAGCCTAATGCTGTCCCTGTTGATCACAACAGGCTGCTGTGGGTCCACTTTCTCCCTTTTAGTGATTGAACATTATCCTGCCTTGCTTGTGTTGTGAGAGAGACAGACACCTGGCATTGAAAAATCAACAGCCTTTATAAAGTCTAGGTAATTCTGTTCAAAGCACTTGTCAGATCTTAAACAGGCTCTTTATACACAGAGACTTATCACCCATTGGAAAATGTTAAAGTTTTTTCCAAATTCACAACCTCCATCCTTCAGATATGTGATCTCCCAATCAAGCTAGAAGGCATGGAAGATGGCAATAGAAGGAAGTGAGAAGAAGCTATCAATAATAAGGAAGTTTCATCTTCAACTAGTGCTACAACAGATGATCAGTCCTGATTGCTAGCATCTATAGCTATGGAGAGACAAAATGGTGCCAATTCCTGACATCAAGTGTCTAGAGGGAAATGCAGGAAGGAAGGGGCAAATGATAGCAATTCCTTATCAACCTGGTGTAACCTCCTCCCTTGAATCATGAAAAGGGTGAGACTTTCATCGTGAATTGGCAATGTTGTTTTTATCATTTTGATGAAACCGATGAATCCTGCAGATGCCTATAATGTTTATTGAATTCACAAAGGAGTATAGATAATTTCACTTGGATATAAGACACAACCCAAATAATGGCTAGTCACTCATTTCATTTTCAAGGTATAAAATCTAAAATATTTGCGTGGATTCTTAAGATGAAGAAATATGGACAGCAGACAAAAATGTTTGAGTATCATTTACTTTATACTTACATGTATCACCCTGTCCCACCCCTATTATTAAGCAATCCAGTTTAGTATTGTTAGCACCAGATTAAAATCTCCCCCCAGTCACATGGACTATGAGCAAATCATTTTCCTTCAAACCAATCTGCCTTACAGGGTTATTGTTGGAATATTTGGAGAACTGAGTACTACACATACCTCCATAGAAGGGAGGGAGGAAATTGTCTTTATTTAGAGCAGTGGTAGTCAACACGGTCCCTACCGCCCACTAGTGGGCGTTCCAGCTTTCATGGTGGGTGGTAGGGATTTTGTCCCCTACTTTATAAATCACCATTACTGTGGAACTGGTGGACAGTTAGAGAAAATTTTACTACTAACAGAGATACAAAAGTGGGTGGTAGGTATAAAAAGGTTTAGAGTGTAAGCAACTTATATTAACCATGCTGCGCTTCTATATTTAGGCCATCTAAATAGATTGTTGTGTCCTTAGTTTTAAGAATATCATAGAGACATGCCTTTGAGTGATGTTCAGTTATATATTTTGTGTAAGTATAATTGCTGTTGTCTGTTCAAGATATAAACGGATTCTCACCTTTTTCGCTGTTTGTGGTCAATATGTTAGATTTGTTCCTTTCTTTTTCTATAAAAAAAATAATATGCATTGAAAATTGTAAGTTATAGCTCACAAACTTCTAAAACATCTGCAACGTTTCAGATCATCCAGGCTGCCATGAATTAATGTTTTTCTTTACAGAAAAATATCCTAAGACTAGTCGCTTTTCAGGATTCAGGACTGCTAGAACTTGTAAGGGTTAAAGCTGTAAATGAGTGGTAAGCTCCCTTCTACACCATCTGAAGTGGGGGAAATGGTCACAGTCAGTTAGTCACATCAATCAAGAAGCCCTCAAGAACACATCTGCAGATTACACAAACACTTTTTCCTGCCTGCCTCATTTCTGTGCCACAAAGCAGTCAAAGAAAGATCCACAAGTATTGACATTTGATTCTGTTTTTGATGCAAATATAACCATACGAAGCAAAATTCTCCATCATCCAGGTAGGTCCCAAAACTAACATATATACACTTTCTGAAGGGGAAAAAATTATTTTGAGAAATGATAAATGCATGTTTCAGAAACCTCAGAGTAAACAAAAATCTATAAAAGAACTTGGGTGCATTACTTATAAAAGTGGCCAAGAGTTCTGCAATACACACACAGACACTTTCATATAAATGAATAGTAGGCACATATGGGCATATACAAATATCATATTGTACATTCATTGTAATTTTCCAAACTGGACTTACACATTATCTAATATACTCCATGTAATTTTTTCTTCATTTTAATGGTGTTTTTGTGATTAAAAAAATAAAATACTTTTAAGGAATTTTAAGAAAATAAATATAAATTCACTTGGAATTCAGTGCTTTCGATGGTCATCATCTGTTAGTATAGCAGGAGAATTCATACTCTGAAGCATTAACCTGCCCTTTCTCTCTGTCCATCCACTAGGCTTCAGGGCAAGGAGGAAATCACTACAGAACCTGGCTCACAATTGAAAGGTATCATCTTTTCTTCATTATTCATGCTGCTTTATATTTTTCATGTGCACATTTCTGTATTTTTTCCAATCTATTAGACTTTGCAATTAACTGGTTAATCCTATTTGCTAAATCCAGAAGACACTCTTACCTTGAATTTCAAATAAAAATAGTATCACCATGTAAACCGCTGCTGTCTTGAACACCTAGAATGTATGGAACCTAATGCATATTAAATATAGTTGTGCACAAGGGTGGGATTCAAATTTTTTAAAAACCGGTTCTGTGGGCATGGCTAGGTGGACATGGTCATGTGCCTGGGTTGATATGGCTTTTTTGCAGCACCCCCTCCCCCCATTTTGGGGCCTCCTGGGCCTCAGGGAAGCCTCCTGGGGGGGCATTTTTGCTCCCAGAAAGCTTCCCTGGGGCCCAGGAAGGCAAAAGATGGAGCAGGGGAGCAGAGGGGCTGGGCCCCCCCTACATTTTTTTACCCCCTGGGCCTTAGGGAAGCCTCCTGGGCAAAGCAGTAAGTAAGTGAGGGGAATCCCAGAACAGCTGATCATAGGAACAGCTGATTGTCAGGAGGGGGAAAAAACACCTTAAGGAGTGACTGAGCAGGGAAGAATGCAGCAGTGATGTCGGGCATGCCCGCTAGGCAGGGAGGGGAGGAGCGAAGGAGAGGGGTGGGTCTAGCCGGGGACATGATTTTCCAGTTCTCTGAACTGAACAGAATCATAACAACTGGTTCTATAGAACCGGTCCAAACCAGTAGAATTCCACCCCTAGTTGTGCATCAGACTAGTGACATCATGAGAACTAGCATTGGGAATGGAGGTTTAGAAATATTAAAGACAAAGATAATCATCCATGTTTAGGTAAGAAAGAAAAAAAGCAGTTCTAGCACTATCTCCTAATGTCTTTTTCTCCATGATTTTTTTCTGAAAATATTTCGCACATGCACACTCATGCATACAAAATTCTTCAGGGACTGTTATGCTAAATACAGGTAGTCCTCAATTTACAAGCACAACTGAGCCCAACATTTCTATTGCTAAGTGAGATAGTCGTTAAGTGAGTTTTGCCCCATTTTTCGGTTTTTCTTGCCATAGCCATTAAGTGAATCACTGCAGATGTCAAGTTAGTAATATGGTTGTTAAGTGAATCTAGCTTCCCCATTCACTTTATTTGTCAGAAGATCACAAAAGGTGATCACATGAGTCTGGGATACTGCAACTGTCATAAATATGAGCCAGTTGTCAAGCGTCCAAATCTTGATGACATGACTATGGGGATGCTACAAGAGATCCCAGTGTGAAAAACAGTCATAAATCACTTTTTTTTAGTGCCATTGTAACTTTGAACAGTCACTAAAGAAATGGTTGTAAGTCAAGGACTATCTGTATAGAATAGCTGCTGTCAAAAAATAAATTTATGACCATCTATGTATGTGAGCACACAACGATGCCAACCATCACAACTATTTGTTATGAGTTATTGGGGGCCAATTAGTTGTACCCTCAATGTGCTGCTTTGTCATGCAACCTACTATATAAATTGAGACTATGAGATACTTCTAACAGGTAAGCTGGCCATGTGTATACTTGCTAAATAATTGCAATTAAAAATAGAAGACTGGGATTAAGGAATTTGCAATGCATTTTTAGCACTATACTAAGAACTTGTAAGGCTATAAATCATAACTGATGTTAGGTGTGTGTGGGGTGAATAAGATTAAGAATAGAGAGTTAATGACATCTTTGGAGCCATTCTTACTTATTATGATTTGGAATCAACCTAAATCTGGTCCATTCAATATCTAGCCATCTAGGAGGGAAGGGGAAGGAAGGAGAACATATTGTATGTATATGAAACTGAATGGCCCAGCCCAGCCAATTCCTGTAAGAGTTGTGAGCCAATATGAAAATGAAGCCCATTTTATATATTACTTTCGTGACATATAATGAAACTACAACTAACCAGCATGAAAACATAATGCATTTTCTTGTAATCCACACCAAATAAAAAAAAGTTCTGAGTTCCATACAAAAAAGTTCTGGGAAAAGGAAATCATGACATTTACAGCTTAGTCCATACATGCACACATTACTATTTAGTGGGCATTAGATTGGACTCAGTAGATCAGCCTTATCTTTGAAATGAAAGGAATATTATGGCAGTTTTCTCATCCATATCCTATTGGTTTCAATATAAATTATACATGGAAAGTACCAGAGGGATGAGATCTACATAAGCCAAGGCTTTAGCTTGAGGACAGTTTATGAAATCCAAGTTCCTCTCTCCTCAACATCTGGCTGCAGAACTGATCCAATTTGAAAGATCAGTCCTGCTGTTCATTTATTGTTTCCAGTCTTCCCTCTCTTTTTATTCAGCTGAGCAAAAAGTGGTATGCATGGTTCTATTATAGTTCTGCTCTTGTAAAACCTCACTAAACATTTATTCCTCTGCAGCAGGACTAAGTGAGATAGCCCAATCTCTCTCTATTGTGTCTTATTTTGGATATTCATTTTACCATTCTTTTTGTTGCCAGGTTTTTAGCATTTTTCTGAAGGAATTAAGAAAAAAAAATCACAAGGTATTACTTCAGTTGAAGGCAATGATGTTGGGGTCACAAGGTTGCTGTGCTGTTATTACTATCATTACTAAGTATGAATCCCACATTTCTGTTTAATTATCAATTAAAAACTTAATGAAAGAGATGCATTTTTGCCATTGCCCTAAATATGGAAAGAATGGAAAGCAAAAATGTGGAGAGCTTCCCACAGTGTGGAACAACATGGGACACCCCCTAAATTACATACCAGATTTCTGAGCATTTGCTAAAGGGTTGTTCACGCTCATATAAGTAAAGAGGCAAATTCTCACCAGATGAGAAGGAAACCCTCAGAAAGTTAAGTTTAAGCCATTCAAGGACTTTGAAGGTTAACAGCAATATCTTAAATTGTGCCCATGTAGATAATCATAATCAGTTCAGATATTTAAATGTAGGCTTCATATTATTCTTGTTCCTTAGATTGGTTAGCAGCCTAGATGCCATATTTTGTACTAGTTGCAATTTCTAGAAAGTTTTCAAGGGCAGCTCCATATAGAATGTATTGCATTTGTTCAGCCAATGTCACATATCTGAATGGGAATTGAATTGCTAATCCTATGGTTTGTGTTCTTGTTCTCTGTTTTTTAGAAATAGAAAACAGCATGGCTTCTTTGCCAGACAAGATGTCTCTTCAGATGATATCAACCATGAACAATTCTTCTCTGATTCAACCAGGATTTTCTTTGATGAATTTTGATGGACAAGTTTTCCTATTTGGACAGAAGGGCTGGCCAAAGAGGTCCTGTCCTACTGGGGTTTTCCTTCTTGATTTCAAAAAGGATGAACTTAAATTGAAACCAGCATACTTTTCCAAAGATTCCTGCTACCTTCCTCCCCTACGATATCCTGCTATCTGCACCAGCAAAGAGTCAGAGAAAAGCCAATATCTCATTCATGGAGGAAAAACACCAAACAATGAACTTTCTGATAAATTGTATGTTATATGTCTGGCTAGCAAGAATAACAAAAAGGTCACATTTACATGTACTGAAAAAGAATTAGTTGGAGAGGTCCCTGAAGGCAGATATGGCCATACTGTTAATGTGGTTCACAGTCAAGGCAAAAGTATGATAGTTATAATTGGGGGAAGATCTTACATAGCTCTTGGGCAGAGGACAACGGAAAAGTGGAATAGTGTGGTTGATTGCATGCCACATATATTTCTGGTTGACCCTGAATTTGGATGTTGTACTTCATATGCTCTCCCAGAATTTCAGAATGGCTTTTCTTTTCATCTCTCTCTCGTGCAAAATGATATTATCTATATCATAGGAGGACATTCCCTGGAAAATAATATCAGACCTCCCAATTTGTATAAAATAAAAATTGATCTTCCCTTAGGCAGTCCAGCAGTGAGCTGTGTAATTTTGCCTGGAGGAATCTCGATCTCCAGTGCCCTCATGACTCAGACCAGAGAAAATGAATTTGTTGTTGTTGGAGGTTACCATTCTGACAACCAGAAAAGGATGGTCTGTAATATTATTAACTTAGATGATAACAAAATAGAGATAGTGGAAAAAGAGGCACCAGAATGGACCCCAGATATCAAGCACTGCAAGATATGGTTTGGGAATGATATGGGGAATGGATCCATTTTATTTGGTATACCAGGAGACAATAGGCAACTGGCTTCAGATGCAAACTATTTCTACATATTAAAATGTCAGGCAGAAAATGATCAGAGCTTAGAACAGATGGCACAAGTATGTAGTCAGAGCTCTACAGAAGATGCTGGAGAGTCTACTCCTTTTGAAGATTCAGAGGAGTTCACTTTCAGTTTTGACATAGATACTGACACCTGTAATGAAGATGATAATGAAAATGAGTCTGAATCTGGCTACTGGATCACCTGCTGTGTAGATTGTGATGTTGACATCAACACCTGGGTGCCCTTGTACTCCACAGAACTCAACAAACCAGCCATGATATTTTGTTCAAATGGTGAGGGCCACTGGGTCCATGCTCAGTGTATGGACTTATCTGAAAATATGCTTATTTATTTGTCACAAGTAGATATCAAGTATTTCTGCACTGAACATATCAGTTTGGCAAGGGGATTGAAAACCCCCAAGGAGATTCCTCCTATAGAAAAGAAACCCATGAAAGCATTACGGAGAAAAAAGCCTATGAAAATGTTGAGTCCTGCAAAAAAGTCCTTTATTCGTAAACTGTTTGAATAGATTCACAGTCATGAATAATATTTTAATGTGCAAATCTTAGGTACCAAATCAAAGACCACTAACTTAAACAGATGTTAAACTTCCAAATAGTAAACTTCCAAATAGTAAACTTCCAAATGGCCTTTCATTTTAAAGCATTTTAAAATGATAGTTTTGTTTCATCTTAAGTTATAATTATAATTATACAACACAGAAGAATTACTGCTAAAAATTATAGGCATTATCAGACCTTCATATTAACTAGATCATTACAGCTTTGTTTAAATTTAGCATTTGTTATTATAAGGTGGGGAGGGGATAGATAAATTCAATAATACTATCCCTTTTGAGTCTCTTGACTACCTACATAGCACAAGTAATTAAGCAAAAGTCCATGTCAACTAAACTTACTATAATGATGGAAATATTTTTGCAAAAGAAATACGGTGCTAGAAGATGAATGATCTAATTCATATAAGCCTGTTTCATGTGTTTAGCTTTGAGGCAAACTTTTTTTGAAGATGTAAAACAATTAAATAATTTTTATTTCAATGCTCTTTCTCACTCACATATACACACAAAATGGCCATTGTGTAAAACTTTTGGGGACCATTTTTTACCAGAGTTATCATTTTTCTCCCAACCAAAATGAAACCAAAAAGAAAGAAGCCATGTTTATCTCTGCAACAACAAAAGAAATTGCTGGTCAAATTTCTTCCCCACAATGAACTTGACCCCCCTACCCCAGTTTAGATGAATGCAGATCAGGAGTCTCCATGTTTTCGATAACTGTAATTTGCTCTACATAGTGCTGCCTTTAAAGACCATCCAGAACCTATATTGTAGTTGATCCAGAATGCAGCAGTGCAGGCAATCATATATTATGCTTGTATGATTCAAGTTGCACTAGTTACCTATTGACTTCTAAGTGGAATTCAAAATATAATTATCTTTGTGTCACACAGCCTGGTCTCTGAGGGACCATTTATCTCCAATGGTTTGTGCCCATCACTCCCTTCTGATTCACAACCTACCAGGAGTTATGTAATAGCTTTCATAGAGAAATTCAAGCAACAGCATGGAAATAATCTCTAAGATCAAGCTATGATGATAGCTTGATTGCAGAACTCATTGCATAAGACTCACAGGAAGCAGTCTTATGCTAAATCACTATGAAAACTCATATTTTTACTTGACTTTCTACCACAGAATCTCACTTTTTGCTAATAACTCTCAGTCCATTCCACACAGGATTGTTGTGATAGGGAAAAAATAAATCCTGGACTGTGGTTTTATATGTAACTACCAAATAAAAATATCATTCCTGCTGAGACTGTTCATTGTTACACATACAGTAGCTCAATATGGTCTTTAACATTTTGGAGTTTCTAGAAATCAAAACTTGGGTTGCCATAACTCTCAGTCCATTCCACACAGGATTGTTGTGATAGGGAAAAAATAAATCCTGGACTGTGGTTTTATATGTAACTACCAAATAAAAATATCATTCTTGCTGAGACTGTTCATTGTTACACATACAGTAGCTCAATATGGTCTTTAACATTTTGGAGTTTCTAGAAATCAAAACTTGGGTTGCCATCCTCTAAGGCATGTGCTCTACTAAGCCTCACTTTTCCTTTATCCAAAGATATTTTATTGCTAGCAAGCAGCTGACTTTTCTAGTTGTCTTGTTCCTCTGAAATAATCCTTTATTTTACAGTAGTTTAGATCTGCTCTCACTTTTTTATTCTGGCTGTATCTGTTCAATTGCTGTTGCTTTTGTTGTTATATGAGCCCTCTTAGGGCAAATTATTTTACAGTGGAAAAGCAGAAAATAAACACTTTTAACAAAAGAAATGGCTTTGTGATCTCCCCTACAAAGAAACCAACTTGTTCTTATGAAGTAGTGGAAGGAGTGGGCGATAAAAGTGATAACTTGGGAGCTGTGATGGTTACACTTTTTTTTTTTCAAAAGATATTGACTCTTCTAAGATTTCTTCTAACTATCTGAATAGCTATATGAGGCTTTTGGTGGATGTGCTTTTGAGGCAATGTGTGTTAATTTCCCATAGGCAATTCATTTGACTTGAAAAGAGAACTGCATCATCCACCTTTGCAGTGTAAAACTCTTTGTCCATATGAACCTTCATTCCCTTGCATGTCCTTAACATCTATAGAGTACTTGAGGGATTTTTCATGGAGAAGCACCTGAAGTGAGTTTCTGTCAATATTTGGAAGAGTTTAAAGCTCAATCATTAAAAATGTTATTCATTCAGCTTCTGTGTAAATTGCCAGAAAACGTTACTCAGTCTATCCTGAATTTCTATGGTATTACAGTATATGCATAACAAATTACTTAGAAATTCCTTTGTTTTAACCCTTTGGAACAATAAGTCTAAGGACAAGTACCAAAACTGAAGCTTGAAAATATGAACGCGTAGGTGGCTTCATGTGTTTTCCAAATTCATAGATCCTCTCCAATGCCTACTGGTGAGCTGGAGTTGTAATGTACCAAAAATAGCTAAATACATAGAGCGTTATTGAATTCATTGTAATAAAATATGAATTAAATCCATTTTACCTTTTGACCTGACCATGCTGACTTCTTCTCCTGGTGCTCCTTGTCTCTGAAAATATGGCTGCTTTCATGCCATTCACAAATCAAGAATAATTATTTGCTGGAAAAGGTAGCACACCTCTATATTAAAAACAAAAAGCCTTAATTTGGCCAATTAAACTTATTCTGTAAGAAAAATGTTTAGGAATGCTTTGACTCATGGGGTAGCAAAACTGAATGTTGAATACTCACATTTGCATTACAAATAACAGTGCTCAGGAACCCTTTATATCCACTTTATTGAATGAGCGAGCAAAGAGGCATTGTGCTCTAATTCTTGGATACTAGAGCTGGAGATTAAGAATGTGCCTCTCCTAACTCAGGAGATAAACCAACATTACATGGTGTTGATAGAAGATACAGATAAAAATGCCCAAACCAAAATGTGAAATGATCTTATCTATGTGTAGAATGATTGTTTATGATAATTGACATGTATAATTTCTGTATAGGAATTTTTTCAAAGTACAAATTAGTTTACAGCTATTCCTTCATCTTCAAAAGCCATTCTGAACACTCAATAATACTTGTGAGAAATTACCATTCCTCCGCATTGATATAACTTAGAAATGGATATCATTTCTGCCTACCATTTTAAATTTTGTAAAAAAGGAAGAGGAGAAAAAGGAGGAGGAGGAGAAAAAGAAAAGAAGCTTCATCAGGATATTATTTTTTCTAACTTAAGGGCAAAATATAATGTAAAAAGATTTTCTTTAACCTATCATAGTTTTTTTTTAACATGCTGCCCTCTAGAATTTTGAACGCCAATACCTATTCTCCACATATTACCTAAAGCCAATGGAAATTATGTAGCCACATTGGCAGTGGGAGCACTAAACCAGAGTAACTAGAGGGAACTTGGTTGTAGAAAGTTATACTACACATAGCTCCAAAGCATATGGTAACCTGCAAAATTTGGTAAAGAAGTTTCCAAAGACAAGCTAAATTTGTTGGTGTTTAATGAGTTGTCTACTAAACAGATTACTTTTCTTGCTCTGTGCACACTGATACAGTGATCCTGCTGACATAAGCAAGAAACAATTGTCTGTACCAAATCAGTAATGAAACACTCCACAAGTAAAGTAATGCTGCTCACAGAGGTTCAGATAATGATATTTCTCCTATATAAATCACATAATTCAACACTCCCAGAACAACTGTGCAGAGAGAACCAGCAACAATTTCAGAACATCCTTAAATTTAATGTGATTTCATGAATTGCACAGTTAACTCCTGTTGAAAGGCTGTCAAAATGCCTTTCTTCTGAGGGTTTGAATTTTCCTGCTGGGAGAGCTCCGGTGCAAGGATACAGACAACTGCTTGAAAGCCGGATCTTTTTATTTTTCAGGAAGGTGAGAGATCGCTAGGAGGCTGCATTCCTGGGCTAGCTGGCTTCGTATGGTAAGTCCCTGATTTTTATACTCTTTTCTCCCTTTTGTGTGTAAATGCTTGTGTTTGTATTTCTTAATGTTTTAAATCCTGTCAGGGGTTGTGTTCATTTCCACCGGAGGGTAAACTCCACGGGGGTGGAAGGCAGACTTTGCGGGGTGGTTTGATTGCATTATCAGTTTCATCCTAATCTCTTTTAGCTTAATGGTTTCTTGTATTTGTTTTGTGGCAATCTGTCTGTCTCCTTTGTAATATATTTTGTGTCTTTTGTCTGTTTGTTTTGCTGATTTGGCATGTCTTGTGTTTGTAAGGGCTTTCTTTTCTTGTTTCCCTAGTTTTCTTAACTATTTGGGCTTTTGTCTAAGGGGCTTCTTTAATACCTTTTATTTGATTCCTTTTCCTATGAAAGTTTGTTTTATGGCTGGCCTGATGTTCCCTTTGGGCTTTTCCTGCTTGGGTGACACCACTGTCCTCATGAAGTTCCCTTTCCACACTCCAAATCAGTGCTCTCTGTTGATTTGATTTCTAAAAGATGGGACTAATGTCATTAAAAAGGTTACAAAACACTAGAGCATGGGTGTTTACTTGTGGTGTCACGTTGCCATCCTGTGATGTATCATGACCTTTTTTCCCCTTTGCAGAGTTGGGATGGGCATGGCCTGCATGTGACACATCTGGCCCATGGGCCACTAGTTTGACACCCCTGCATTAGAGAATGCTTAAAGCATTCATTGTGTCAATATAAAGAGGGAGGACATGAATGGTTGAGTCAACATAACACAAAGAGTTTTACAGAAAATAGCTTCATACTGGAGGGAAGATGGAATTACCTGCCTCTTTCTTGTTGGTTTCTAAAGATTAGCTAACTTATAACCACATCAGTTCCAGTTATTCAGCTGCCATTTTGAATCAACTCCATCTTGTAGCTCCCAGGCACTGGTTTCAAACAGCTACAATAATGGTTACTTAAAATTCTATCAGGCTCTTGCTTTTTCCCTTTATTAGTTTACTCAAAATCATCCTATCTCAAAAAAGCATTACTTCTCTGAGAAGGAAACACTTAAATTCATCTTCTTCTGAAGTTAAACTCCTCATCTATAACCTTCTAATTCAAGTTGCTTTATAATAGCCACATGTTCCTGTCTCAATCTTCATACAATGACGATAATCAGATCAGGATGTACTTGTAATCAAGGCTTAGTTCTTAGTAAATAATCATATCTAGGCTCCATTGTGCAGAATTATACTTAAAGTTTTATTTAGTTCCTGAAAAATTAGAGCTCTTTCCTCTACTCTTAGGCAACTTTTTGTTCAAACTCCTTTCTTAGAGAAAAAATAATAAGTTAATACTATATTGAACTTGGAATGCCACCTTATTTTATTTACAGAGGAATTTGAACGGTCAATAGCTCTATGTTTCTTCAAGATATATTTTGTCCTCAAGGGGCATTTAAATGGAATTCAGAAACCATATTTTGCTTTCCTTGTCCCTTAAATGTCTCATTCCATGCAATGAAATAAATGATTCAATCAGAAAATTCAGGGTGCAAATCACTAGAACTGTCCTCTCAGTTTGATCCAGAACTAAATCTGAACTTCTCAAAGAGGTGTATTTCTATATGATATACAAAACTTTCTGCGACCTTCTAGATTAAAACTAAAGAAGAAAGTCAGTTCTTATCTAGTTAGCTTCATGCTCAGCAGGGTTAGAAATCATACCTTCCCAGTTTCTAGCCTGGTGCCTTAATCACAACATTAAACTGGTTCTCTTAATTACTAAGAGTTAATTTAATTCTGTGTCCTCCTTAAATGTCATTAGTTTACTGGAATTAAGAAATAAGTGACTAAGCATTTATGTTGTCTTGATAACTATTAGTTCAATAACTCAAATGCCACTCTCTGTGGCTTAAAGAGCTCTTGCTATAAGGCTGAAACACCTATTTCAGTCTAAACGAGAACAAGGGTAACAATTACCTATTAATAACAAATACCTAATTAACAATTAGGTAATAGGAAAGATGAAAAGGATAATAGTAATAGTAATACAGCCCTACAAGATGGTTTGACATCCCAAGGCATAATATAGTGTTGTGGAAATTAGTTGTTTAGCAGAGTGATAGTTTGAGGAAAAAATTGTGTTTGTGTCTGATTGTTTTGAAGGCCTAAAGACAATCATTTTAACATGAGACAACAATATGCTGCAGTTGCCAAAAAAAGCCAATGCAGTCCTAGGCTGCATCAACAGAGGGATAATATCAAGATCACATAAAGTGCTAGTATTGCTTTATATTGCATTGATAAGCTCATACTTGGAATACTGCATCCAGTTTTGTCACTATGATATAAAAAGATGTTAAGACTCTACAAAGATTGTAACAAAGTAACAAAGATTATTAGAGGACTAGAGGCTAAGCCATACAATGAACAGTTGTAGGAACTAGGAAAGTTTAGTCTAACAAAGAGAAAAGAAAACTCGGGATGACATGATAGCATTCTTCCAATGTTTCAGGAGAGGTAACCCTATTCTCCAAAGCACCTGAGTGCAAGACAAAAAGTAACAAGATGGAAGTTTAACAAAGAGAGATCCAACCTAGAATTAAGAGGAGAAATTTCCTTCGTAAGTGGAATGATTTGCCTCCAGAAGTTGGAGGTGCTCCATCACCTGAAGTTTTAAAGAAAAAAATTGGACAGCCATTGGTTCAGAATCCTCCTGTTTGAGCAGAGGATTAGACTATAACTCACCAATGTCCCTTCCAACCTTGTTAATCTGTATTCTGTAGGAGTGATTTAAAACCAAAGTAAAGAGAAATGAGAAAACTTAATAAATCTTATTTTGTTGTTAATGCCTTCAATATTTATGTCATTTTTTCCTAGGAAAATCTGCTATTTGTCTTCCAAAGATATGTCTGCATCAATTGTCACTGTTTCAAATAATTGTGGTTTATTTTATTTGAAACCAGAAAGGTAGTTCAGAGTAAACCAGGAATGCAAGCAAGTAATCTGAAACTCCTTAAATGCATCTTTTTTCTTAGATCATACTGCCGTTGTGGCAGACGGCAGCTGTGTGAGCCTGAAAACAGCTGCAGCTGCTTTAAGGAGCTTCTAAGTGCTATATGTGCCCCAACAGGCTGCAAAGCATATTTTTGTCTCCAAAACCAAAGCATTGCATAGCCCTTCTGGATGGACTGCAATTGCTCCAAGTCGTTTACCCTAGCATCAGTTAAAAAAAGTAAGGCTAAAAAAAAAGATTATGGGGAAAAGGCTGTGATTAGAGTAGGATGAGAAGTTTAAATGAGAACTTGAATTAGGGAAAAATACAGCTCATTGACTTTTGGAAGACCACATGTTCCCCACCACTGAACCGAGATGTTCTGAATGCATTTAATAGCTTTGTCCATGAGATATATTCAACCATGTTAAAGGAAATAACAAAATATGTATTTCAAAAGCTGTTTTGACAATAATAGATCATGAAAATAGAAAAACATTTCCTGGACAAATATTATCTGAACTTTAGGACATTGTTTTTGTATCTGGACAACATAAGTTCATTGTCTATTGCTATTCACAGAGGTAATAAGATTAGTACAGAATTTTCATCTTGTCAAGATCCTTGAAGATGACCAGGTTAGGACAGAAGTAATTGTTTAACCTTTGTAACCTTTGTAGTTGTAGAGGTGAAATAATGAGAATCGGGAAATGATTATGATTAAAACCAGTATAGTAAAACAAATACTATGAAGAGAGAGTTAATTATATTGTTATTCACTGAAAGACTTCTCCATGATATTAACATTTGTGTCACAAGCAACTCTGAAATGAAGCCAAATTCTTTTCACATGATGAATTCATAGCTCATCCATGATATAGGTTTCATGGCAACACTATAAAAGTAGTGGTTTTCTTTAAAAAAAAAACAACAACTTCCCAATCTAGCCTAGTCTTGGCATTTCCTGAAGATTTGTCACTCAAGTACCACTCAAATTGAACCCTGACTGCTTTCTAAAGTCAACCAATATTGCCCTTAGGTTGCTGCCTTTCTGGGAAATGTCTTTAACTCCAGTCCTGTAAAATTGCTTTTCAACACCAGCAACTTTAAAATGGGTAGACTTCAACACCCTGAATTCCTAGCCAGCCTGCATGAAGTTGTAAACTACCCATGTTAAAGTTGTTGAAGTTGAGAAACACTGCTATAAAGAATATGGTGAGCCAATAGAAAGTATTTTGTGTGGATGAGATATCTGTTGTTCCAGAGTATACTGCTTCACTCCTGACCCTCAAAGTAGATAAATCAAAATGAAACTGAAATTCTGTCAATAGTTAAATTGATGTGGTGAATTAATTCAATTAGCTTCAGTCAGGTTTTCTTGGCTGTGGATCCTGCGACAAAGACACATAAATCTTTAGATAGAAAAACTATTGAAAACGATTACTCTGAAATCCCAGTTTGAGCAATTTAATAACAAGAGCAAAAAGAAAACCACAACTAAAGATGTGTGCATGTGAGGTGAATTTATTTATACCCATTTAGTGGAGAAAGGAAATGTAATTTTGAAGAGAAGAAAAAGTATTAAGTGCTTTCACTTATTTATAGCTTTTTCAGAACTTCCCAAGCTTCACAATAAACCATTTTGCTTAGCCTTGAGTCAATATAAAAAAAAAAAATTCTCATTCAGATGCATGCCTGTGCTTTTATGCTTTTTTTTTTCCTCTTCCATGCAGAAAGAATCATTCGGAAGAGCCTCATTTTAGTCTAAATGAGTTCCCAATCTCTCAGCTAAAAAAACATCTTTATTTAAGCAACATGGACAAAAAACAAGAAAACACAAATGGGGACTAAAGCTTATATACAGTAATTATTAAAAAAAAAAAAAGTCTTTCCTTTGCTTGGTACCAACACAAGGCAAGGTAACCCTCCAAGAGTCTTGTGTAAGTCCAAACTAATGTCTCAAATGAGAATAATTGACAACTACTTGTACTCCTAAGGCTCTACTAAAATAGCAATGTGGTTCAGAGTGGTTATATTTAACCAGAGTGCACATAGCATCCTAGCTTTCTTCTGAAGAGAAAGCATAACTCAGATGTAATATTTTTTCTGCTGTCTCTTTAAACTTTCTGGCTCCTTGAGAATCAGAAGACAAAGCACACTGCCTTGTAAAGAAACACTTTCTTGCGCCCCCCCCCCCCCCCCCGCCCATTGTAATCTGCCTTTGGCATCAAGTTATAAATAGAAACAAACTAATATGCTTAGGATAAAAGGAACATATTCAATATATGAACAACTATCTGCTTAAAAGTAAAGAATATGAATTAGTTTATCTCAAGTATTGGGTGTATGTCTGTGTCCTTTTGTAAATTATGTTGCTCAGCTAAATAACTTTATGTAAAAATAAAATGCAAGTATTCGTTTTAAAATAGAATTCCTTTTATTTAAAGAAAAATAGTCTGATATTACATTAATAGAAATATTTGCTCAACTTTGCCAACCAAATACAAAACATATGCTGTAGTTGGTGCCATGCTAATGTGTAAATATTCTTATATAGACTACTCTATAGGAAAGCAACATTTTTAAAAAGCCTAAGTTTGTATTAATTACAATCCTACTAGGCAGCTAAACGCAAAGCAAAGTTAGGTAAAATAGACTCAAGGAGAATTCTTCTAAGCTGTAAGAAATTATTGATAGAATTGTGACAGATAACTACCAGAAATGAAACAATGTGGTTTCATATTCCATGACTTGCTCCCATGACAATAAAGAGTTATAAGTATGTAAACATGTATGATCAATGAAACCACATTTGAATTATCCCATCACTACTATTCCCAAGTCATTGGTTTCTGCTTGTAGAGCAATGTTCCTCAAGCTTGCCAAATTTTAAAATGCATGGACTTCAACGTCCAATTCCAGAGCTGGAGTCCATGTGACTTAAAGTTGCTAAGGTTAAGAAACACAACAGTCAAAGCAATCTGACATCAGAAGCTTCTGGACAGAGAAGCATTTCCTATAAAATATTTCTTGGATCTATTTTCAAGAATATCTTGAAAACCTGTTGTTTGTGAACTGTATGTGGATCCTTATATCTCTCTCCTTCTTCCCCACATTGTTCTTCTAACCCCTTTAAACCTCTTAACCTAGCTTAGATTGGCTATAATGGAGACAGTTGTTTGTTATTGATGGCTAAACCAGTTGCTCTGTCAAAGTATTTGAACAATGTTTCCCAAGCAATAATCCCCAAACGGTCCTTCCAGATAAATAGTCAATAATGTAAAGTGGAAAGTTCATTTCCCTCTAACTCTTACTGAACTGAACCTCAAGGAAGTGCTGAATGTTATAATCGAATATCACCTGGAAGGACACTGATTCTTTACTCCTGTTATAAAGCATTACAAAAATAACATAATGTGAGACAACACTATAGGATTCTGCTAGCAAATTCTGCTTTATGATGAACTGGGGAATTTCATAAAATGTATTTTATGGCAGAAGATTTATTCCATCTCCGCTCCAGAATAAATTAGTTATGAGGCAACCTTGGTGTGTTTGGTTGTTTTCTTGCAGATATTTCATTACCTAAACTAGATAACATCATCAGCACTGATGGTGTTTCCTAGTTTGGGTAATGAATCCCTCATTTCAGTTCTAAGCTACAAATATTCTCTTTTATGACTTAGCTATATGTAGCTTCCATTCACATCATCTCATTCATTTTAATTAGATATATGAAAAGTAGCAAAATCATATCTATTTTATATGTATTATTTTATATAGTACTTTAAATGTATTGTTTTAAATATATCCTATCTTTGCTAAGCTCTGCTGAAGTTAAGGAACTGACACCATGATCCATTTACAGCATTTGTCAACTCTTTCAAAACAAATAATATAGTAAACAGAAATGACATAGTTTTATATTTTGGCTTCATGGCACATAAATGGTCAAGATGAACTTAACTTCTGGTAACTATATATATAGTCTAATTTAAAATAAATTATAAACATTATTTCAAATCTTTCTTTGTGGTTATTTAAAATTTAAACCTTTAGGATATGAAATGACTAGAAATTACTTTTTTAAATATTGAATTACTATCCAGAATTATAATTGCATGCAATAATAGGCCTGTGTATAAATGCCTCCATATTGCAGATTTATCAGGAATGGGAGGCCAGAAGCCATTAAAAAGAAAATATTTAATTAGATAGCTAATTAAATTATGTTCTAAATGATCATAAACTTGCTACTTCACTATTTGTATTAGTATTTTGATCAGTAATAGACTTCAAAGTAAGTGGTTTTAGTTTCCCAGGTCTTCTGTCTCCCCTTTTTAAAATATTGGGACAATATTTGCTCTTGGCTAATAAAAGGTTAATATTTATAAAAGCAATATGTTATCATCAACCTTTTACAAATTTTACTGAAATTGTTCTGTTTTACCTTCTACATAGTATTTAAATGTGGTCACAGAAAAATCATTACTGGTTTTGGTTCTGTTTTCCTCTTCAAAATTGGCTGTTAAGCCAGACCACATCTGTTCATACAAACTTTTGTGTTATGGACCTGTTGTCAGAACAGCACAGCCTACCATCAAACAGCTTTCCTCAAGGTTTTTACAGCTCTGTGTAAAAAACCCTCTCCACCATTTCTGTATGCAAATGAATGTTGACTTTTCAGCTGCAAGATCAATGCAAAATTTAATTCCACTTAGAAGTCCATGAAATCAGAAGTCTCCAAAGAATCCTCCATCATCATGAGATCACACTCAGTCTGTTCTGGCCTAATTTGGACCATCTGGCTTTTCAATGTATTATGAGCATTCATGAATTTTTGTAAATGCTTTGAAGTATACAACCAATGATGCTTCAAAACATCTTCCATCTCATAACATTTTGACTGCCTGGCATTCATCTTTCGAAAGCGTCTGAACAGTTTGTTGCCTGACTCATTTCCCTCACTTGCCCAGGCACCAATGGAACCATCCCGTTCTATAATTTCTGGAACATGAGCAAGTGTTTTATGAAAATAATTGGAAATCTTCCCACCATATCTATAACTGAATTTGGTCGACAGCAATTCGGCAAATCTCTGGGAGTTGAAACTGTATTGACATACAAGTTCTGGGCATTCTTTGGTTGGACATGAAGACCTCCATACTGGTTTCATTTTAAGGTAAAGGTCCATTAATTCTCTGAGGGCTTCATGTCTCTCCTCACATTTTACTAATTCACAGACAGCATCCACAGTCTCCCTACTCATGAGTTTTCTTGCAAAATTTCCATTCATCCTTGTTACAGGTTTCAAATTTAGCTTTTTTCTAAGGTGTTTGTCAAGAGTTGATTGCCACCTCTTTCTCTCTTCTTTGGTTGCACTGGTATTTTTGTACACCTCACCAATCTCAAACTGGAATAGTTTATAAAATTCAGCGGCATTGCCAATATCACAGTGAAGTGCATCTATTGAAGGTACAGTCTCAATAAAAGGCTTGGCAGAAACACCTTTCACTCTGTGACGTAGTTCATCAACAGCTTCATGGTAAGGATTGGCCCTCCACACTTCATATCGTTCTAGGTTTTCAGCATGATTCCTGGTTACAGAATGCAGGATTAGGTTCTGAGAGGCTTCTAGGCGGGTGGCATCACAAAGTGTACAAATGTAAGTAGAACCTGATGCTTCCAGACCCTCAACTTCACGGACAAGCTTTTCATCATACCCAGTGCCCCTAAATATGAATTTGAAAATTCTAGGAATACCAGCCATATAAAGTATCAATGCACTATTTTTCATGGCTTCCCGTTCTGTTATAAGAGGACTCAGGATGGCAGTGAGTGTCTCATGATCTGACTCATCAGCCAGCATAAGACACAAAGGCTTACAACACAACTCTGAATTGGGTTTGCTTTCTTCAAAAATCCTTGTACTGCCATGGTCATGAGTTACAGTGATGCTCATGAGGGTGAAGGAGAATCGAACTGCTTTTTCAGGAACTGCTGGGCCACAGCCATGCTTTTCACTGACATCTCCCATTCCATCGCAGGATTCTTTAATCACTACCGTGAAAGGTCCTTTCAAATAGTCATCTAAGTCATGAGTTTTCAGTCCTTCTAAAATGTATTCTTCTAGATCCATAAGGGCAGCCACCAAAGCTGCATCATATCGAAAACGTTTTGCAATTGTATCCACTGGGTAGTCATCCACAGACTGTTGTATTCCTGAGAGCCCATCAATAATGCCTACATCTGTGTTACTGGACACATTTTTCAAAGGAGGCTCCCATTCAAAGGGATGATAACCAGGCAGAAGGGACTTCTCAGCTGTTCGGAGAGCATGCAAAGGCTGGAAAATTTGCCTTCCTGTAATTGCCTTTACTGTCCTGTACATTTTATGATATTGGCTGCAGCTAAGAAAGGTGTTGACTCGGATTGCCAAACAAACAGCTGGATGAAGATCAGATCCCTTCCCTTGCATTATAGCTTCCAATTCATCTGCTTGTCTGTGCTCATTTCTAGATCTCAAAGCTAGCAGGAACAAAGTTAGGCACACAGACTTCATATCTCCTCCTTCTTCTTTTTCTGCAAAATCTTTTACTTGAAGCTTGAGTTCTCTCAAGCGGTGCTTTTGAGCTCTCCGGGTCAGTGAAAGCAAATGTTGTCTCGGTCGGCCACCTTTGTTGATATAGACATAGCTGTCTGTACTTTCTGCCCCTTTATGATTAGAACGATGTTGGCAGTATTTTTCTAAAAAGAGCTCCTCATGACAGCCTTTTATTGGGCATCTCAAAACCAAATTGTTGAGGATGCTTAGGAAGGATTTTACAGGGGTCACTAGATCAGTAGGAAAACAAGGATATCGGCAGGATGGGCAATAGCTTCCCATTATTTTAAGACATTTAAGAATGCAGACTCTACAGAATAAGTGTTTACATGTTGTTTCTACTGGATCAGCCAGGATGTGTTCGCAGACCTGGCAAGATATTGCCTTTACAAAGTCCACAGGGTAGTCTATTGCAAGAATTTTTGTGCTGAGATGGATTTGCTTACAGTTTGAAATCTTTTTCATCAAACTTTTGTTATTCAGTTGCTTTACCTTTCTTATGCATCTTATTTTTCTCGTATGTCCAGCAATAATCCTGAGTTTTTTGCTCAGCTGTGAATTCAGCATTGTTTTTTTCCTCTTGATGCCACGAAAGGAAGTGACGCAAACGTCACAGCTTGTTGAATGGGGATGCCATTCCACTGGGTCTCTCTCTAGAAGATGTGCTTCATGGGGGGCATTGCTGACTTTTCTTTGCATGGCTTTCCAACAATTGTGACAAAAATGAGTAGGGTGGATTGTGTCAATATCTCCCCTTACATCGATCTTAAAAACTTTGACAAAAAGATCTGGCCAGGAAGTGGCTCTTTTCTCTTTCTTTCTCAAAAGAGCCTGGGTCTCCTCATCCACTGGCCCATGAACTGGATGACACTTTTTGTAAGGGTCAGTTTTCAGTGAGCCTCCACAGATGCGACAGAGGTGCTGCAGGTTGGCTTGGTGAACTTCCATCTCACTTTGGCTCATGTGAAAGATAACTTTCTCTTTTGCCAAGCTATTTTTATTCAGCTCAGGGTCTGTTTCAAAGGGCACTTGTGACATTACAGTTGTTGCCTTAGGTTGTTTGTCAGTGATGCCCAGAGATCCTGTCACATTTTCTTTAGCAGTGTTAGCCTGGTGGCTGTCTTCAGAAAGAGGATTTTCAAGAGATCTTATTTTGAACAGCTTGAATTTCCATTCAGAAAATTTCATATATGGCTGTTGGACATGTTCTGGTCCAAAACACAAGTTTATGCTTGGTGGGGGTAGCTTCTCCATCCTGGCAGATGTTGAATTACCTATTGAGAGAAAGAGAGAGAAAAGAAACTGTTAAGGAACTTCCATGATTAACAACTTGATAAAAAATAAATAAAACCTGATAGAAAATGAATAAAAACCAATGCTAAATATTAAGAGTGCTTCATTAATAAATAGTCCACAATATTCTAACTTCATCTCTACCAAAATGCTTATCAAGCACTGACAGCATGTATAAACATGTTGGTTAGGAGAGGAATGAATACATTGCTGCATAATGAGAAGAAAGATGAATATTACCAGTTTTTAACTACAGATGTTATCTTAAAGCATCTCTAAATATATAAGAACATGTGTTTCTATTTAAACATAAGAACAAATCTGAATGAACTACTTCATTTTCTTTAGAAGCAGGTCTCTTATGGTTGATACATTTATCCCATCTTTGCAAAGTAGAATATAAAGATTCCAGATTTGGTCTACAGCTATGCAGAGTGCTGATGGGTTACCCCAAGTGATATCATACATTTTTCTCTCCAGGAACAAGCTTGCCATTTTTAAAAAGAAATCCTACTTTTATTAACAAAACAGCAGTTGAATGCTGGTTTCTTAAATAAACAATGAACAAAGCATTTTTTTAAAAAGTATGCAGCCTTTCTATACATCAGAAAATCAATAGTGAGAACATGGGAGGGAAACATACTTCAAAAAGAAAAATGGATTCTGAAAAGTATCTTATATACCCCTTAATGTCTAATGATCAGATGAATCAGAGAAAATTATTTTACAATCGTTTGTAAAAATTGGTTATATTTGGTACTAATAGAATTAAATTTGCATCCAACTATATTTTTATATCCCAATCTATGTTTGACTCAAGGAGTTTGAACCCTACATAGGACTTTTTCTCATTGCAGGTTTAAAGTACTATCTATCCAAACTTGAAACAGCAGAAAATGTTATTGGCACCAAATTTGCATGCTTCTATTGAGGTTCTTCCAACTAGTTGCTGAAGGGTGTTCTTGATTTTGCATGTGTAGAGCTGATAAGCAAATTAATTGGTTGATTCCTCCAAATTTCCTATCTTCTCTTTCTGCACATCACTAGCCTTTGGGATAAACATTTGCCAGTCTTGGCAATGCAAGTGGAATGGACCAATTTGACTGTAGAACTCTGTTGATAAACTCTAAGCTCCTCTGTGTCCCTCTTTCTATGTCCTGTGCTGCTGCAACCCAAATTGAATATAATTAAATAAATGTTTAGAAATAGGTAGAAATGTGAAGGGATCTGAATCACAATCAACACTTTGATTTAGGATTTGTTTCTTCTTCATTTCCCTTTCTTTCTATAGATAAGAAATGCTGAGTTCCAGATTCCAGTGAGTTCTACTTAAGACCTAAATATTGGGGTAGAGTGGTGCCCAATCATCTATCTGTTTCAGTTTTGTGATAAGGGTCACAGAGTTAAAATAATTGCAGCATATCTGGCTGACCACCTTAATGCTATTATTCAGTTGATGCTCTCTCTCTCTTTTCTTTTAGAGAGTCAGCAGCAGAATGGAAGCAGATAATCCAAACCAGGTAAGGTTCTCATTCACTCAAAACAGTTGCTCTGATTTCATTCCCATGCATCACCAGCTGTGTGATTTTGTCTTTGAAGTAAACTAGGGACAAAACAGAGCAGATTTTATACAGTTTGCAACTGCCCAGGGAAGTTTCTATTAGAAGGGAAAACATATTTCTTTGATACCAGTATAGCTAAAGACATCTTAAAGCATTCACAGGCTGGGCAGATGAAGACAATGTCATAGGGACACAGTAGAAAAAATATGTTGTCAAGGCATATTTGAATCATGGTTAGGACAAGTGGGATAGGGTCCAATTCTCAGTGGGAGACTTCATTTGAACTAAGCAGAATTGGATCACGTTATTACTTTAATGCATAGAATATCAGGAGGGTTGTAGGTTGGTCTGGGAAAAACATTCAGATCCATTTTGACATACATGGACGTCCTGCATTCCCAGATGATACAATTCTATGGCAAAATGGTTGGTTTTCAGTGGCATTTTTTCCCCTCCCCCCCCCCCCAGAACATAGCTAAATTGTTCAAATACAAATCAAGCTTGTTCATCCAAAGCATTTGAAATAGATGGTACAAATCATGAAAGTAGCTACAATTTCCGCAAGGCTCACATAACTATTTGCAAAGCAGGCAATACTCTCACTGGGCCAACTAGCAAAGTGAAATGGTGATGAACACACTGGCCCCTGAGCCAACTTTTGAAATAGTTGTGTAGGCTTGCAAAAAGATGTAGCTTTTTTTTAACTGTTCAAAAAAAGGTGCTTCAGTCTCACTGCATACATTGCAACTCACCTCTTTGGAATCCTTTGCTAAATCTTAATTAGGGCATTGGACAAAGGCTGTGCTTTTAAAAACTGCAAAGAAGATGGAAACATGGGCTGGCACAGTTTGCCTAACAGAAATAGAAAAAAAATCAGTCTTCTAACTGTAGCAAAGCAATAGTACTTAGGCTTATACACAGCTTCATAGTGCTTTACAACCCTCTTAAGTATTTTAAAGAATCAGAACATTGCCCCCAGTAATCTGGATCCTAATTTTACCCACTTCAGGAGGATGGAAGGCTGAGTCAACCTTGAGCCAGTGAGCTGCTGTCAGTCAGCTGAAGTAGCCTGCATTCTAACCACTGCGCTACCACAACTATGTACATTGATTTACAGAAAATGACACTTCTCTCCTTGTTTTAGTGCTCCTAAATTCTAACAGAGGAATTTGTATCCATTAAATTATGTCATATTCAACAGATTTACAGAGATGTCTTAAATGTACATAGATTGTGCTTCCTAAGCTTTTTCTTCAATGATCTTTTATTCCAGAAAAAAGCCAAATTATATCAAGCCAATAACATCAAAAATACATAATAGCGGAGTGGCCAAGTTTAACCCACACAGATTTTTTTTCTAGGCCTTAAGCATATAATGGCTCAATAAATTCACTACATGTGGTAACTGAACCAATAAGCAATATTCTAATTTAATTTTCCCAGTATTATTTGCCAACGATATCCAGATTTCTCACCTGTTGGCTATGTTAGCTAACAATACAAAGCCAGCAGCATTCAATGACCATAAATTCCCTGTTCATGTTCCAAACTCTCCTTTTCATGCTTTATTTAGTTTTAATGTTTTGCCATCCCAGATTTGGGGAAAATATTCACCAGCTCTTTTCTATGTATCAAATGGTTGAAACCACTATAGAAATGCAATTATGAGCTACCTTGCCAGCATATGCAACAGACAAGGCATATAACCTCACAAGAACTAAAAGGCTTACTATAGGAGATAGTTGGGCTTAAAGTACATCAGAGTAATTTCTTGGCTCTTTCACCTGAAAATGTTCTAAATGTAAGTAATACGTAGGTCACAATAGACATTTATAAATGCTCTTTGAATGGTCTCATGCTGAAGATTAAACAACCCAATCCTCATAAGGTACTATAAAATCAATCCCATTAACTTCAATGGGGCTTATTTCCTAGATATCAGTGTTCTCTACTTTAACTTCAATTTAGCTTGCTCTAGAATAAAACTTTAAATTTTCTGGACTACCGAGTCAGGATAAAACTCTAAACTTTGGGGCTTTTTTCTCTAAATGGCTCCATTCATGTATTTTGCATTTAGCCATTTTATTCCATTGTTTTCCATAGGACCAATACTTAAATGAAAATATTCATTTTAAAAATATATGCTGTTTTCACTAAGATCTATACAATCACAATGGAACAGCTTTATTCTCTACTTTTAAACATGTCACTTGAAAAGAACAAACTAAAAAGCGTATTCTTTGCTTTTTAAGTCTATATGGACAAATATAATTTACACTACAAGTTGAAGTACACTATAGCTCTGACATATTTTGAAATATCTATCAGATGATATAGGATTTTGTTCTGATCAATCAAATTAAAAAGGCTGCAAACATGTGTAGGTATATTTGACTAAAGGGCTCAAATGATTAACAAAATAATTCTGATGATATTTACTTTAAAAATAAGCCTATCATTTAAAATGGATTAATAAATGTGGATAAGATTGAACTGCTGATGGTCTTCTATATTAAGATATTTCTTAGACATTTTTAAAGAAACCAGCTTATTCAAGGTCAAGTTTTTCCAGCCTGGTTCCCTACATATATAATAGACTGCTCTTGTGATTTCCAATTTGTATAATCAATATTGGTTGAGAATTACTGGAGTTGTCATCTAACATACCTAGAGGATATAGGAATAGACAAGGTTGCTTTCACTCTTTGCAGTGAAGCACACTGCAATGGATATGATTAAATCAAACTTATAATTGTCTTCCATTGAGCCAGCCAGCACACCTTGACTTAATGCTTGCTATAGTTATGTTGCTCAGAGATTGTATGAGATTAATTTCATCTTCTGGCTAAGAAAAGTTCAGAGCTAAAATGTCAGGAGAAGATTCTCTCATATTTAATGCCTCTCCAATCAAATACTTTGTCTTGTGTTGAATAATAACTCATGTGTACTTACTCAGGAGATTATTTAAAAGGTCTCATTTGGAATTTTTTTCTTATACATTACTCCTACATTTCTCTGCAAATTTAGCTCTAATAAGACTATATAACATAATTCTCTCCAATTGAAACATCTTACCTGTAAACTCTATGCAAAGGAATAGAACCTGTGTTTACTAGTAGCTAGTAGCCCTAGTGTTTACTTTGATAAGTAGCCACCGATTGTTTCAATTACCATCATGACTAACTTCATTTTTTAAAAAAATTAAAACAATCCAAAGCTTTCAGGATCTTTTTTTTTTTTTTTTGACTGAATGAAATTTGGATCTAAAAGTACAACCAGATTTTCATTTATAGGTAGCTGATCTCATTTCAAAAACATTCAGATTAACTGGTTTCTAATCCATTGTTTTCCCTTCCTTATTTCTGTGACCCCTTCTCCTTTAGATCCAGATTCTCAGGTGAATTTTTAATAAATTTATGACTGTATTCTCCTTGAAATGGATTCAAGATCTGCTGAGTGAACCTGTTAATATGCGTTCAAAAATAATTGGCAAAAGAGACATTTGTTTACTCCAGTCTTAGAAATCACATAATAAACTGAAAAACAGTAGTAAATATGATCAGCCTACCTTCTTCCACTCCCAAGTCTGTATGGCTGCTTAGTTGGCATCAGGATCAAGTTTCTCCTCTTTCCTGTACTTTATAAGTTCCTTGGGCTGCTGTTTATCTCACTCTAGCCTTATCCCTCCCAACTCCCTGAACATTTTGGTCACTAACCACAACTTGCTTACTGTCATCCACAGTTGAGGAGTCTCAGCTCCAGCTGACACCTGTTTTTTTTTTTTTTAACATGCCACACCGCTCATCAAAACAATGTTAATTACAGACGTGCTTGCTTGTCTTGCTATAGATTTTTTATGCACAATATTTGAAACTTTGCATGATGCAGGAACTTGGATTCCTATTATTATTATGATTATTATGATTGGCCACACAGTCAGCTGAATGTTTATGCTGGACTTGGTTTTTTTGTCTATCTATTAGATCTTTTCCAAGGACCTGGGATAGCTACATATTGTGCTTTAATAATATTACAGTTTTATTATGGTTTATTTTCACACAATTAGCCAGATATGTAGGCTGGATTTGGCATTTTATCTACTTACTGAGTCCTTTCCAAGGACTTGAGATCGGAAGATATTGTTTGACAGTGTTAAAGGTATCACTGCATGATATGATACATTTGTGCTGGGTACCCAATTTTTCTTCCAGTAGTCCTGCAGCTGGTTGCTCACTGATTCCTAGAGCTCATTTCTCACCAAGACTTCCAACACCTAACATTATCCTGTGATGACCAATCCAGTATAGATTTCTATAAATTACATCTCATTGTATTACTTATGGGAGATGCATTCTTCCTCTGGGTCCTCTGAAAAAATCTGTCCAGTATGGTTGAACTTCTGGCATAGCTCTCATCCACCTCAGAGCATGTAATTATTATTATGATTGGTTGCATGGTTAGCCACATATTGAGACTGGATTTGGCATTTTTATTCACCTATCAAGTTCTTCCTAAGATCCTGGGCTAGGGAGATGTTATTGTTTGATGGTGTTAAAGGTTTCATGGCAGGATGTAATCTGTTTCAAGTAAAGGCTAGTTTGGTCTCTTTGGCATTCAGTAAGCTTTCATGGTGCACTACTTTCAATGCACCTTCTTCATTGTCCTTCAGATATTCTTCCAATCCTCTTTTTTCTTCAACTGTCTGGTGTATTTGCAACATTCCATGCCAATCTATGCTTATTATTATACATACAATAATGAGAAATCATGGCTGCCAGTTCTTTAGCATGTGTTCCCTTCATAGGCATTGAGTTCTTCCCCAAAAAACCTAGGATGTCAAAAACTGTTTGTGTAGTATATGCAAGCAATGTGTCCTTCTTTAATAGAAAAATGAAAATTTTGTGGGTGTCATCCATGATCTTGCTAATAACCACTGGGACCATCAGATAACAGATAATCAGAGTTGGAAAAGACCTTGTAAGTCATCTAGTCCAACCCCCACCCAAGCGGAAGACCCTACACCATTTCTGACAAATGACAGTCCAATCTCTTCTTGAAAGTCTCAAGTGATGGCGCTCCCACAACTTCTGAGGGCAAGCTGTTCGATTGGTTGATTGTTCTCACTGTCAGAAAGTTTCTCCTTATTTCCAGATTAAATCTCTCCTTGTTCAGTTTCCATCCATTATTCCTTGTCTGATCTATAGGCGCTTTAGAAAATAGCTTGACCCCATTTTTACCTTGCCATATAAACTTCAACATGATTTTATTTAAATCTTCAAAATAGTCTTTTCCAAGCCTAAAGCTTTTGCAAGACTCTAGAATTAGAGGAGGTTTTTGGCCTGCCTAATTGGGAATTGTATTATCAAGCTGCAAGTTTGATGTGGGTCAAAGAATGGATAACATTAAGAAAACATAGGTTGTTGACATTAGAAGGGCATGATTTGCTGTTGGGCTGGCATGCTTTTTTATGGTATAAGGGAACTAAAACACAGGGTTATTTTAGAAGACATTATATATGGGAGTCTTTGTGGTTAAACTGGAAAAAGATAAAAAGACAATGTTATTTGAAAATTCCAGTTTGGTTATCGACTACTGAAGCATTTTCCTATCCTATAATTTATAAGAAGGAACAAACAGTTAGATATGGGGAACTATTGGATGAAAAGGGTGAACTTAAATCGATTCAAAACTTAGAGGAACAAGGTATAAGGATGAATTGGTTTTCATATGCACAAATACATTCAAGGTATGATGAAGATTCTAAAACGGAGGGATTCTATGATAAACAGACTGACTTAGATAAGATCTTGATGGGTACTGATGAGAAGGTGATTAAAAAATTATATGGTTATTTACTGGGAATTAAATTAGAGGAAGAACAAGTTAAAGAAACTATGATTGTTTGGGGGAAGAATTTTGGATATGGGATTGATTTAGAGAAATGGCAAAAATTGTGGTCTCAAAATTATAAAATGACAATGTCAACAGCATATAAAGAAAACTTGTATAAGATGTTTTACAGGTGGCACTTTCCCCCGACAAGAATAGCAAGAATGTTTAAGAACAAATCTGAAAAATGCTGGAAATGTCATCAGATACCTGGCTCATATTACCATATGTGGTGGACTTGTGAGGATGCTAGAAAATATTGGACTAAAATTCGCATGTGGTTGGAAAAAATGACAAAGAAACACATAGACTTGAAACCAGAGATCTTTTTATTGGGAATCTTACCTGATATATATAGTAAAGATTTGAAATACCTGATTGTAAATGTATTAACAGCGGCTAGGATTGTATTTGCTAAAAACTGGAAGAATGAGAAAATACCATTACAGGAAGAAATTATTAAGAAAATATTGGAATGTGCTGAGATGAGTAGATTGACATTTGAAATTAGAGAGCAAGAGGATAAACAATTTTATGAAATTTGGGATCTTTTTTTATCAATGGCTAGATGATAAAATACGATAATAGAATATTTAGAATGTTAGACAGTATACTATATTTATAAAGTGTTTTTAGGATTGATTTGGTATGATTATATGATTTGTTACAGAATAAATTATTTAAAGTGTCGTGTCCGCAAAAAGACGATTAGAGTCGGTGACTTTCATTCAAAGCTCTTTATTAACTAGGAGGAACCGAACCGGCGAAAGGTAAAAAGCCCGCGGCTTTTATACCTTTCGCAAGGCGGCCGCGGCCAATGGCAGCGATTCAAGTCTCCCGCTCTTGGTTTGCACCAATCGCGGGAGACCTCAATCGGGCCAATCAGCGCGGCTCGCCTGGCCAATCAGAAATCCCCGTGCCTTGGCCAATCAAGGCTCGGGGATTTCGAGTATACCATTTGAATACATAACACCCCTCCCCCCTTGGTATGGTCCGTCAGGTGGTGTAGTCACGCAGGTAGGCGGGGCTCCGTCGAGTCCTAGTTGACCTGCGCAACTCACTTTCCTGTTGTAACTCGGCCGGAGCGGTCGTTCCTTTGGCTGCTCCTGCCTCTTTGCGAACCGGCTGGATGATCGGGCCGGTTCTTTCGCCGTGGCTCCCGCCTGGGCCTACCGGGTCGGTTGAGCTGTGGATTTCGCCGCTCCCGCTTGGCTTCTCCGAGTCGGTAGAGCTGGCCAGACGGTTCTTCTCCGGAGGGGACTCGCGATGGCTGTTTTCTGGTGAGTATTTTTGGTTTATTTTATTTTGCGATTGTCTCTCCGGGTATTCCCTCCCCCCTTGGTTCGCTTCTTGGGGGTTGAGGTCAGTCGCCGTTCAGGACCTTAACTGGTCGATGTGCCGTTTCCAGGCTCGCCCATCCGTGGTTTGGAGCCGGTACGACTTTGGACCAGTGACTTGCGTTATGACGGCTGGGATCCATAGGGGGTCCCCCGTCATGTTTTTTGCGTATACCAGGTCGCCTGGATTAAATGTCCGTAACCTGGAGCTGGAGTCTGGGGGCTGCTCCGGGTTGTAAGTCGGGTGCAGTCTGTCAAGTGGGGACCTCAGCTTTCTGCCCATCAACAGCTCTGCCGGACTCTTGTTGGTTGTAGTGTTGGGTGTGATGTGTTGTATGAAGAGTAGGCGGTTGATTTTGTCGTTGATCTCCCCGTGGTCCATTTTCCTGAGGGTCTTTTTTGTAAACTGGACCATCCGTTCCGCCCTACCGTTCGCCGCCGGATGCGCCGGTGCTGTTAATGCGTGGCGGATACCTCTTTCCGCCAGGAACCGTTCAAACTCGATGGACGTGAACTGGGGTCCATTGTCTGAGACCACGACGTCTGGGAGGCCGTGTGTGGAAAACAGTTTACACAGTTCTTTAATGACGGCCTCTGTGGTAGTGGACTTCATGTTGCTGACTTCCAGCCAATTGGAATATGCGTCGACTGTGATTAAAAATGTATGTCCATTTGTGGGGCCCGCAAAGTCAAGATGGATTCTGGACCAGGGCCCCCGTGGTGTTTCCCAATCCCGGATGGGTGCTGTGGATGGGCTGGATCTGGTCTCCTGGCATCGGTGGCATTTGGCGACCCATGCCTCAATTTGCTTGTCCATCCCTGGCCACCAAGCGTAGCTTCTGGCCAGGGCTTTAGTCCTGACGATGCCAGGATGACCCTCATGTAGCATCCTCAAGACTTTTTCTTGCAATCTATCTGGAATTACCACCCGGTCACCCCATAGAATGCATCCTCTCAGCAGTGACAGTTCGGTCTGGCGCTGGCGGAATGTTTTAAAAGTCTCGTCACTGTCCTTTTCCGGCCAGCCTTTTTCTAACCAGTGCAAGATTCGTGCCAGACGCCTGTCCTTAATGGTTTCTCTGGCAATGTCGGATGCGGTAATAGGTAAACTTTCTATGCTCAAGGTATTTGTTGTTGGTGCTGGGTCAGGTTCTGAGTCAGGTAAGGGCGAGCGGCTTAAAGCGTCCGCGTGCGAGATTTTCTTACCTGGCTTGTGTAGCAGTTCGTAATTGTAGGCTGCCAGGAATTCCGACCATCTTGTCATTCGGGGTGACAAGATGTTGGGAGTGGCTCGGTTTCCCACGAGGATGCCCAGCAGAGGCTTGTGATCCGTCACGATGGTGAACGGGCGGCCGTACAAATATTCATGAAAACGTTTAACGGCGGCAACTATAGCCAAAGCTTCCTTGTCCAGCTGGCTATAGTTGCGCTCTGGTTTGGTCAGAGTCCTGGAAAAAAAGGCGATGGGTGCTTCTCTCTGGTCTGGGAGGGTGTGGCTGAGGACAGCGCCGACGCCGAAGGGTGATGCGTCGCAAGTGACAGCTAGGGGTAAAGTCTCACTAAATTGCATCAGGACAGCATCGGAGGTGAGGAGGTCCTTGGTTCTTTGAAAAGCGGCTTGTTCTCGCCTCCCCCAAGTCCAGGCTGCCTTCTTGTCTAGGAGTCTATGTAAGGGCTCCGCCGCCGTTGCCTTTTGAGGTAGGAAAACATTATAGAAATTTAGTAATCCTAGGAACGCTTGTAATTCTGTTTTGGATTTTGGGGTGGGCGCTTCCTTGATGGCTTTTACTTTTTTAGTTGTAGGGTGAATGCCCTTCTGGTCTAGGAGATAGCCCAAAAACTCTACTTGCTTTGTAAAAAGATTGCATTTTTCTCGCTTAACCTTAAGTCCTGTTTCTTTAAATTTTGTTAAGACTTGTCTGAGTCGGTTCTCTAATTCGGCTTCATTTGGCGCCGCTATTAGTACGTCATCAAAATAGGGCACCACCCCTTTTATGCCCTGTAACAAACGTTCCATCAGGCTTTGAAAGATGCCTGGTACCACGCTGACTCCGAATTGGAGCCGGTTACACTTGAAAGCCCCTCGATGGGTCACTATTGTTTGGGCTTCCGCCGTTTTCTCATCTACAGGTAGTTGCTGATATGCCTGGGCAAGGTCGAGCTTTGCAAAGACTTTGCCCCCTCCTCGCGAGTGTAGTAAATGTTGTACTATAGGGACTGGGTAGGCGCTTTGTTGTAATGCGCCATTTAGGGTGGCCTTATAGTCCCCGCAAATTCTCACGGACCCGTCTGGTTTTACTGGGGTCACTATAGGGGTTTCCCATCTGGCATGGTCTATCGGTTGCAATACCCCTTGTTTGACGAGCTTGTCGAGCTGCTCGTCAATTTTTGGTTTTAATGCAAACGGTACCCTTCTAGGTTTAAGTCTCTTAGGGGGAACCCTTGGGTCTAAGTCAAACGAGATAAGGGGCCCCTGGTACTTGCCCAAGCCTCCATCGAACACCTCCTGGAACTCCTGGGTTAGCCGCTGTTCCCAAGCTTCGATGGTGACTTGGTTGACACCTGTCAGCGCGATGTTAAGCGGGGCGAACCATTGTAGACCCAGTAGGCTTGGGCGGTCGCGATCGACGATTGTGAGTGGTAGTTGTTCAGTGTGGCCTTTGTAAGTTATGTTGAAATTCTTGGTGCCTACTACCGGGACACGGTTCCCTTGGTAGTCTTTAATGATGATCTTTTGTGTATGCACGTTTCTCTTTTGTAGAGTAGGCACCAGTCTTTTGATTTCGCGCCATGCAATCATGGAAAGGTAGGACCCAGAGTCCACTTCCATCTTGCATGGCTGGCCTTCTATATGTACTTCTACATGTACCTTTCTGGCGCCGTCGGAGATGGCGTGGCCGATGGTCACCGTCTGGTGGGTTTCTTCTTTCCGCCGACTGTCGCCGCTTCTTTGAGATCATTGAGCGCGGTCCCACCGACCGTCTGGCTGGCGTTCTCTGGTTCTGGGCGGGGAGTTTTCTCTCCGTCTGTCGTGCTGTTCCCATTTGGGCGGGCTGCGAGTCTTCTTTTGGCGGCAAACTCGGGCGATGTGACCCCTTCGTTCACAATGCCTACAGACAGAGTCAAAAAATCGGCATTCTGACCTGGGGTGGTCGCCGCCGCACCCGGCGCAACTGGTCCTCGACTTGCGACCTTTTCGACTTCGTTGATCGCCGCGCCCCGTCTGTACTCGGTGAATGTCCTCCTCGTCTTCTGACATGCTGGAGTTTGACTGGTATTCACCGTAGTGTGCGGTTGCTTCACTTCTTGCGTCGGCCGACCTTGCCGGGTTGTTGTTTCCGCCCTTCGCGTCAGATCTTCGCATGCTGTCTGCTGACGTGCGCGTTGCTTCAGCGGCTGCGGCTGCTGTAAGGGCATCGGCTAGGCTGATGTCGCCCTTGGCCATAAGTCGGCTCTGAAGTGTAGGATCCCATAACCCGAGTACGAAGCGGTCTCTTATGAGACTGTTTAGACCCTCGAACTCACAGAGTCCTCCCAGGCGCCGAAGTTCTGCGACGAAATCGCTCAATTTTTCGTCTGGTTTCTGGTTTCGGCGGTAGAACTCGTTGCGCCGTATCAGGATGGGGACTTCGGGAGCGTAATGGCGCCGTAGAATGGGTTCCAGGACGTCCCAGTCCATGGCTGTGGCGTCTGCTGGCTTGGCCAAGGCTTTGGCCATTTGGAAGACCTCTGGTCCGCAGTGTGTAAGAAAGACGGCGCGTTTTAGCGGGGCCGGGGCGTCCTTCATCCCGGCGCATTCCAGGTACATCCGGAATCGATCCGAGTATGATTCCCAGTCTTCGGCTGCGGGGTTGAATGGGGCGGGCGGTGCTATTTTCGCCATCTTCGCGCTGGAACTGGTTCTTGGACACGGGGTTCGGTTCAGGGGCGAGATCCCATCCTCGTCGCCAGTGTCGTGTCCGCAAAAAGACGATTAGAGTCGGTGACTTTCATTCAAAGCTCTTTATTAACTAGGAGGAACCGAACCGGCGAAAGGTAAAAAGCCCGCGGCTTTTATACCTTTCGCAAGGCGGCCGCGGCCAATGGCAGCAATTCAAGTCTCCCGCTCTTGGTTTGCACCAATCGCGGGAGACCTCAATCGGGCCAATCAGCGCGGCTCGCCTGGCCAATCAGAAATCCCCGTGCCTTGGCCAATCAAGGCTCGGGGATTTCGAGTATACCATTTGAATACATTACATAAAGTATTGTTAACTCATAAAGCATGAATGATTAAAAGTATAGTCAAAAGTTTTTTTTTTTTAATAGCGATATTAGGATATATAAGTTTGGATTGACAATATGAGTTGCTATGTAACATAATTGTAATTGAGTCTACAAAATGAATGCACAAAACTGATGAACCAACCGACACGCTGGATGTACATATGAGAGTTGATGTTTTAATGTTTTGTTTGTCTTGTTTGTCTGTAGAAAATCAATAAAATTCTTTAAAAAGAAAAAAGAAAATAGCTTGACGCTTTCCTCCCTGTGGCAGCCCCTCAAATATTGGAGGACTACTATCACATCTCCCCTGGTCTTTCTCTTTACTAGACTAGCCAAGCCCAGTTCCTGCAACTGTTGATTGTATGTTTTAGCCTCCTTTAGCATCATGGCCAGTTTATGCCATAAAATTTCAATTTTCAGATCTTGATACTTTCTGATCTCCCATTCTTTGTGCTCGATTTTACTATCTTCTGGAATAGCCACATCAATTATCCACACATCCTTCTTTTCAACCACAGTCATATCTGGTGTGTTGTGAGCCAAGATTTTATCAGTCTGTATTCAGAAACCCTACAACATTTTAACTTGCTTCTTTTCAACTATTTTTTAACTGTATCTTTCACTGATTTTTCATTAATGTCACTGATTTTTCATTAATATCACATATTTTTTGCAGATCTACCAGCGAATCATTTTTGTAAATGTGTAATGTCATTGTTTCTAGTAGGTTTGGATATATTTTATTGCACAAGCAGAGTATATGATTTACTGTTTCTTCTGTTCCTTTGAACGATCTGCACTTTGAATTATTTGATGAATTTTAGTCAAAAATTGGCTAGTAATTAAGATAATGTGCTGTGTTTTTATCCAAGGATTTTTCAGTAAAATAATAATAACATTTTCACCAGTAAGGCTGAAGTTTCTGGCATGAAATGCTGACATGTTCTAGCCTGAAAATTGGAAGTTCTTAGCCCTTCTACCCACAGTCATCCACTGGATGCAATAATGAAGCCCACGTTATAATACTGTGATACTTACCAGCACCTGATGCTGTGCAACATCACATCACAGGTACAAAAAGGGAAAGCTTGCACCATTTTGACTCATCTTAGGAACAAGAGACTTATGCTTATGTTTCTATAAAAATTTGCTTTTGAGCCCAGAATTAGAAAAAAAAAAAAAAAAAGGAAGAAAATGGGCACTTCTTACCCAGAAGTAGAGGAATTAACAAACAGAAGTCACCACGCATGGACAAAGGGCTAGCTTTGAAGTTCTGCACATAGACAAGGGGCTTTTTAAAAAAAAATGAAAATCACAGAAGGCAACAATCATACAAAGAGAATTCTAACAAAAACCAATTCTGATTGCATAACTAAACTAGTTATGTAATATTTTCTTGAATAAGCTGTTGGGTTGCATCACAAATTTATTACAGAAAAGATAGTTTGGAGAGCAATTATTTGGACCTTCTGTTTGAATGCTCATAATCAGAATTATCTTTCCTTTGTTGTCTTCAAACCATTTACTCCCAATTTTGTAGACAGATTCTAGAAGATAAAAATAACCAGGTAGGACATCGTGAGTTTTAGTCCCTCCTTAGGCACAAAATCACTTGATTTGGACCAGTCACTCTCTCTTAGGCCTAGGAAGGACTCAATGACAAAACAGTTCTACGCTTGCTAGGAAAACTGTAGGAACTAGTCCATGAAATTTCCAGGAATTAAAACTGAGTCAAAGAGAGAGATATGTTGAAAGCAGACTTTTGGGGGAACAAACCATTGCTCTTCTGATGTCCTGAGACTAGCCACTGTAGCCAACAAAACTGAAATGATCTAGGATTCAACCCACCTTCCTCATGATTCCTGATGGAATTATTGTCATCAACAATCGTCTTTTTATTAGCTCTTCCTTTCCATATTACACTAGTGAAAATCTTCTGGAAAACAGCAACTGATAATTCAGCTATTCATGTCTCTTAGCTCTATTCTTAAGTACTAGGGGTTTTATCACTTTTTCCCTTCATTTATGGGGAAAGAAATGGAGATCAATACAATTTTCTCTTGACTGAGTAATCTTATATAAAGCACTTTGAAAAGACATCATTATGTATTCCCTTATGGTATTATTAAATTCAATATTTAATCATTTAAATTTAATTTAAATACTACAGTTAATTTGACTGAATTAATTCATTGCATCATAGCAATTGATGTTGAAACAAATGTGGAACTGGAAGAAACGAGAATGCAAACTCTCCTGATTGGAAAAATGTATTCTATCCCAAGACAGACAAAGATGCTTCAGCTTTGGCTTCAGCTAATTTTTGTTGTCAATTGTTTATTTTTTCAAAACTATATTTTAAATTTAGGTTCTACTATTGGCAATTTTTCTGGTGAGAAACATGAAACTATACTTATCTTTTCCCTGCTCCCCCAAATCTAGGAACAAAATCTGGGTACAAAAGATAGCTTGTTGACTTCACATTGCTTAAATCAACCAATGATTATTTTTCTTTGGAAGCATTGTGATATAAGGATTCCTGCTTTGCGTAGGGGGTTGGACATAAGACCTCCAAGGTCCCATCCAGGCCTATTATTCTATGAACTCCACAACCATTTTCCTGTTGTTTACTTCACATAACTGCCAACTGGTTTTCATTTCGGCTTAAAATGAAGCATATTGTTTATGTTTTCTAAACCATGTAAGAGGAAATCTGTTGGAGTTAGTGATATTGAATAGAAAATAGAAGCTTAGGAATAAACAAAAAAGTGGACTTTGGCTGTATCTAAAATATATCTCGCATAATTTACTATCAAGCCTGTGGGTGTTCACCTGACCATTATAATAGGAGTGGACAGCCCATGCCAGTTGTAAGAAGGCAGTCTAATGGTAGGAAATAGAAAGAGGATATAAGCAAAGAACAATATGGTTAGTCTACTCAGAGATTTTATTGGATAGGAATCGGGATGTTCTAGTCCCAACACATCTGAAGGATGCCAGCAACAATAGAGAAAAACATAAGGAAGTAAGAGTCTATGCAGAAGGACATTAAAGAGCAAGGCTGAATGAAAATATAAAAAGCATCCAAGAAAAATAAGAAGAAAAACCCAACCAGAGGGAAAAAAAGTACAATGATTCAAATCATCAGAATAACAAACAGAAACCATCCAATAATAAATTAAAGGGAACCTTGGAAAATAAAAAGTCATAAATAAATCACCAAATAAAATAGAGTAATCCTTGCAGAGAATAGTAAGAGAAATAATTCTATGAATTAGAATTAACATTTCTGTAGTACTGCGTACACTTTGAACATAGCCATACAATATCATCAGTTTGATTATATCTTAGTACTTGGGACTAAATCCAGCCTGGCTTCATTCTGGTTATTATCCAGAATTCAGACACCTTTGACAATAGTACTGTGTAAACCAATTAACGTCCCTTTCTAATTGTTAAAGATGCCACATAATTTGCTGGGTTTATGCAACTGCTTCAAAACTGCTTCACTTGTCTCCAAAGGCTGATGCATAAACTAATTATTTCACTTTACTTCCCCCCCATCCCCGAAAAGTTTTTGAATGTTTCGGATAGCACAAATAGATAATGCTATCTCTTCTATCTGTAAAAAGAGAAAAAAAATCATTACGATTGCATAATTACATCAATGTTCCAATAAATTATGTCTGCCAAATATTTCCACAGATATCAATCTTTTTCCCCCTTACAAAGTATCATCCTGCAGAAATAAGATTGCTGCCAGTACTTAATGCCAGTTTGGGTGTTTTATTTACATTATTTAGTATATAATGTCTCAACCATCTGATTGGGATAAACCACAAAGTCATGAGTCAATGAAAAAAAGATTCATTTTGTGCTCAGTCAGTACCACCATGTGGTGGAAATTATTTCTGCATTGTAATATGTTACTATATTTTCAGGAGTTAAAGCTCAAAACCTTTCTTCCTTGTTTCATGTTACATTACAGTAAAGTTGATTTTTAATAGATGTCCTTTCCTTTTCAGTTGTTTTGTTATCTGCATTTCAGAAGCAAGGAAATTTGTAATAGTATTTTAGGAATACAGACTTCCCTGAATAGAATGGTTTACCTTAGCAGGAACAGCTCATAGGTGACTAAGCATCATCATCATCCAAAAATAAGCATCAAAAAGGAATGGTTAATTCTTAAGCAGGATTTCTCTATAGAATAGCAGCCTTGTCTGGGAAGTCAAAGAACATCCCAGAAAAAGGCAATAGAAAACTCCTTATAAAACAGCCATGGTGGCACAATGGTTAGAATGCAGTATTGCAGCCTGTCACTGTCAGGAGTTTGATCCTGACCAGTTCAAGGTTGACTCAGCCTTCCATCCTTCTGAGGTCAGTAAAATGAAGTCCTAGATTGTTGGGGGCAATATGCTGGCTCTGTAAACTACTTACAGGGCTGTAAAGCACCATGACGTGGTATATAAGTTTAAATGCTATTGCTATTATGAGCTGTGGACATCTCCATAAAGTCACCATGAGATGAGCTTAAATTGAAGAACTTTACACCGTACACACGATTTACACACAGTCTTTTATATATAAAAGTCTTCTGCGCTATTTCTTTGTTTAAAAAATAACTAAGGGAATTAGTTACTTTTTAAACATAAAAATAACTAAGGGTATTAATTACAGTTGGATTTTCCACAAAGATTTTAGCTCAGTCTGAAGAACAAAGTCTTCACATAATAAAAACATATACACTAGATGCTAATCATGACCTTGTCTGAAGAGAGAAGTGCAGGCAATCTTCAACCATTTGTTTTCTTCATACTTTGTAGTCACCATTTACAACTTTCCCAGTAAAAACTTTTCAACAAGCAAAATCAATATGAGAAGCCAGATTTGCTGAACAATCATATGATTCACCTTATAGCTGCAGTGATTCACTTGATAACCATGTCTAAAATATTCATAAAATTGGGTGTGTTTCACGAAACAATCATCTTGCTTAGCAATAGGAATTCTGGTCCCAATTGTGGGGGTATGTCGGGGACTACCTATATGGTATATAAATGTGAGCTATTTATTTGGGCTTAAATTTCTACATATCCCTTCACCAAAAATCAAGAATATGGGACAAGAGCAACAAAATTCCCAATACAATAATGCCTCCCTATATAGCATGCTTAGATAAATAGTCTAATGGAAAGAACACCTGAACGGGCTTAATGAAATTGAAATAAGCACTATGAGCTCTATCCCTTTTATAAAGACATCATAATATTTCATTTCTATACAAGATAGAATACGAAGTTGGGAGTAAGTATCTTAGGTTATAGAATATTGTTATCAGCTACATCCACACATATTTAAACACGATGATGCTAGTTACAATTTGAAAAGAACCCATACATAAAACCTTCCCATGGGGAAAAAAGTTTTAAATGTGATGTTTTTAGGGCAATGGCAACAATTTCTCTATTTACAACCACTGCCACTAACTTGGTGCATATCACCCAACTAGACCCCTTCTAGAACTACAGGTAGTTCTTCCTTATTGGCAGTAATTGGGACAAGAAACTAAGTGACACAGTCATAAGATGTGATATCATGTGACCATATTCACTTACAACAGCAGTTCCAATTGTCCCATTAGGTGAGTCCTGCACAGTCACAGTGTTCTGTGGTCAGACAATTGCCTTATGTGATCTCCTGCTGGCTTCCCTATTGACTATTGACTGTCAGAAATTAGCTGTGAAGGTTGTGATCACATGACCACAGGATGCTGCAACATTGTAACTGCAAGCTGACTGCTAAGTATCTGAAACACAGTCACCTTTCCACAGAGGTGCTACAATAGCCACAACTATGACAACCTATCATGAGTACCTCTCATTCAATATGTTGTAAGTTCAAACTGTTACTGAATAAATGGTCATTTAGCTGTGATTACTTGTATTCCCCACACCCACGAAACAATCATACTCATTTGGGAAATTGCTACACAATCCACATGAGTTCTTCCTTGTATCTATGTGTGTGAATAGAGGGCTTGCGGGGTTGGGTGAGTGTTACAATCTCACACTGAGCTTTGCGCAGCTGCAGCTGCTCTGCTGCCAGGATTCCAGTGATTGCCCTAATTAAATCATGACCATCAAACCAAGCTTCAAAAGATTTATTAGGAGCAACATGTCTGGCATTAACCTGTATGAAGCTAACTCTGGCATATGTAATTTATAGTCACATGTGACCCTGTTTCCCCCCTTCCCACTGGTATGTCATAAATCAGATTCACCAATGAAGAATGTTCATGGGCTGGGTGTCATCAATCACATTCTCCAATTAAGGATTTTCATGGACAGAAGATCCGGTAGCTTAGTTACAATCTTTGTCAGATAAGTGTTGGAATGCACTTCTGGTTTTAAAGTGCCACATTGTTCCTTCATATTTCCTTCTCCCCCTCCCTCCCCCCATTTATGGCAACTCTAAAACAGGCATAGGAATGCTTTATGAGTTGACATCCATGCACAACAGAGTTAACTACCGGTTCAGGATTTATGAACTTCCCTGCACGCTGTGAGCCACGCACCTGTAAATTGTCATCAGCATGTTGTGTGCAGAGACAAAGCCTTTGAAACAGCCCTCTTTTCCTGCTATTTTAACTGCAGCTGTGCCTCATTTGGGAGCTGCAGTTGAAAAATCAGGAAATAAAGATCAGGTAAGAGCCTGGGTGGGTGCGTGGGCAAAAACATCTGCAGACATAGAACCGGTTCTGTCTGCTGCTCTTCAGAGCTACTGGTTCTACAGAGGTGGACAGAACCAGTAGAAACCCACCCCTGCATCCATGGCTTTAAAGAGCAGAACCACAAGGAATCATTTTTTGAATTAAGGATGTTGTTGAATCATCTGCACAGCAGAATCATTGAGGTATGACTAGATACAGATGCAATGTGCCCAGTTGGTTGTTTAATGTATTTATGAATAAAAGATAAGGAAAGCCTGTAAAGACATTAGATTTGTGTTGTACAAACATGAATGTTAGTACCTTCTGCATGTAGAAGGTGCCATGTATTTCATGTGTTTCAGGTCCTTTTGCCTAGAATCTAATGGCTCTTACATATTTCCATCAATGTCATTTTTCTTACTATAAAACAAAATGATTCATTTTTTATTTTATTTTTCACTTAGCTCTCCTATTAGCAATAATCTACTGTCTCCATTCAACATGTAAAGCCAAGAGGTTCTGATGCTGAAGAGGTCTGAGGCCTCAGGTGACCAGTGTAAAAGAAGGCTGTTTGCCTCATTTCGTGAAGTGACACAAAACATATTTGAGTCCTTGTTTGTTTTCTTGTTTATCAATTAAAGAATTGCTCTGTGATGGATATTTCTTCCTGAATGATGTGTGTTTTACTGGGCAAGTTGCTTCATTTACATACTGTACTTTAGAGCTGCTGTCAAAAGGAAGAATTTGGGAAACAATTCCCCTAAGTCTACACAGTTCATAACATAGTTCTGCCTGTGTAGGAAATAAAAGGCCAGTTGAAACTAAGCATCAGAAATTGCCAGGTTCATTCTTTAAATATCCTTGAATTGCTATGATTCTTGGAAAACAGCTGCCAAATTGAACTGACATCAGACCCACCTTTCAGCAAGAAAAAGGGCATAGCTGACCCGCTGGCTGCAATCTTGATAGCATGGATAGAAGCATATGGCTTTCTTGGAGACAGATGATCATATGAAAGGAAGATGGAAAATGTCTTCATCTTTAACAGTTGGATTTTTCTCAGCCCTTTCCAAATGGCTTGTAGCCAACTCTGTGGACTGAAAATGCATTGATTTTCACTGGAAAGACAGAACGGAAGAGTAAATTTGTCGATTGTCCTGGCTCTGGGTCAAACATTATTATTGTTTGGGTGGTGGGGGGAGGTATTGTGATGCCATCCTAAGCCTGAACTAAATGCAATGCTAAACCCAAACCACTGTTTCAATCTTATGGCCAAATTCCATAACTTATTACTATTATATGCACACAAGAACATAGGATGCTGTAATGTATCAGTATAGTGTATGTGAGGAGTCAAACAATGTGGCCTTTTGTAATTGACAAATGAAAAACTTTGTCAATATGCAGATTTTCAAAGATTTGTTGATATGGTACCCAGTGTGTCGAAAACTAGCTAACTAGTAGATGTATGCCTAATCTTTTTTATTTTCAGATCTTGCCATTTTGTGATCTTCTCCAATTCTTTATCTTTTATTCTAATATCTCCTGGTACTGGTCACATCAATTATCCACACTTTCTTTTTTTCAACCATAGTTATTTCTGTTTTATTATACAACATTTTATCAGTCTATATTTGGAAAGCCCATAATATTTTAGCCTGCTCATTTTTGACTACATTTTCAACTATATGTTCCAACCAATTTTTCATTACTGTAAACCATTAGGAAACTTTCCTTCCTTCCTCCCTCCCTTCATTCCCTCCCTCCAGTGATTCAAAAAAAAAATTACTGGAAGAAGGTGGAGCCTCCTCGCGGACAGACCGTAGATCGTGACTCTCTGCGGCTATGGTCTGTGCTCTTTCGTTGGAAAGCCCCGATTATTACGATTAAGAGCTGAAGCTGCCTTGGAGGGCCGGCGGAGTAAGGGGAAGCCACAAGCCAGGTTGAGGGGAACTGCATCTCCCGCCCCTGGGCTTGGTCTTTTCCCCCCTGAAGACGATTGCAGCGGTGGTTTAAAATGGCCACCACGAAAAGGAGGATTTAGCTGGATTAAGGTTTATGCAGGAGGGAAGAAAGAGATGGATAACATCTGAACCGGGACAACTGGGCAATACAACTAAACAAAAGTACCCTGGGATTAAGGTAACATGGAATTTTTAAAAAGAAAAGTGAGCGGCGAAATTACAAAGGGACAGGGGGAAAAAAAGAAAATATTTTTGACAGCTAAGCGGGGCTTTGAACCAGGAAAGGAAGAAGCTGGAACAAAAGATTTAACTAAATTGGACAAAAATATTTTGGGAATAAACAGGCATAAAATAAAGCTGGACTTAAGATTGTCAAAAAAAAATAATAATAATAAAGTTTACAATTGGAGACTGGACTATACTGGAATACTGAGGCTCGAAAAACCCTAAATAAAAAAATAGGAGGGAAAGGTGAAGACTTTGTATAATGGAGAATGCCCCCTTTTGACAAAAACTTGAGCTCAAACAAAAAGGAAAGCATCCTGTTTCTGAATGAACTTGTGTGGATATAACATTAAAGAAATATTGAAACAAAGTAAGAATCTTAGAAAGTGAAAGCAGAACCAGAATAAAGGAAAAAGCAAGGAAAGACTGACTATGGGATTGATTGATGTTTTTGGAATAGACCCTGGGCTGGAATAACTGAGAACTTTAGAAAATTGAAAGAAGAAAGAAGGAAAGTAAAAGTGGTGGGGTTTTTTTTTTTTTTTAAAACAAATTTTATTAATTTTTTACAGAAAACACAATACACAAACATACAAAACACAAAACATAAACAAAACTAAAAGATCTTTTCTGAAGTTTGTCTGATCCCGGGTTAAAACTCTTCTCACAGACACAAATTCAAACATCATATTCACTTTGTATATCCTTCCATATCTTATTATCATTTTCATTTTTTTTATATATATATATAAACCATTTTTATCAATTTTATAAAAACAATGCACAAAGAATCAAGGCATAACAGCTTATAAATTCTTTTCTAGGAAAAAATAATAATAAAAAACCAATAGAACATAACAATTCCAAATTATAGTATCAATACTTTATCTATTTAACTTCATATCTTATCCCTACTTCTCCTTTTCATCCAAATTATTTCTTGTTAGTTAAAATTTTATTGCCTTTTATCAATATACAAAATCCAAAAAAAAAAACCATAACAAAACCTTTATATATCTTTTCATATCTTATTACCATTTTCAATAACATTCTTTGTCTGTTCTATTTCCAACTATCCATTCATCTTTTTTCTTTTACTATACTTCTCCTATACACCAATTGGAGTAACGTCTATAACTCATTACCCTAACTTAAAAGTACTTCGTATAACAATTTTTCTTGGGATTCTGTTTAAAAGATTCTAAAATTACATAATAAGTTTTATACTCTAAACACACATATAAAGACACAATCTTATATACCCTCCAGAATCCCTCTTTTATCCTAAATTAAATTCACCCATTGTCTCTAAATAAACTTTTTTTCTTTAGATCTTGCTTTCCCCCATTGAGGCTTCTCCTCCCCCCCTTTCTCTCTTGCTTATTCTTCTCCTTGCCCTTTTTACCCCTTTGTTTTTCCTCCTCCCTTTTCTTACTCCTTTTCCTTTGCTTTCTAACCTTGCCTCCACCTTTTCGCTCATTTTTCTCTTCTTTGGTTGTTTTTATAATTCTTAAAATCCCCTTTTTCTTATCCTTTTTCTCCTCCTCTCCGGAAAGGACCCATTGTTCGTCAAAGATGGCTTCTTCTTCCTCTTCTTCCTTGTCCCAGTCCTTCTGCTGCGTAATCAACTTTTCATAAGTACATAACGCCATTTCTAAAAATTGAAACAAAGCGCCCAAAGTATCTTCCTTTTTATATTTTTGATATTCAGCCTTTACTTCATCCACAAGCGATGCCATTATGAAAAGAGAAACTTTTCCCAAAACAACCACAAGTATTTTTAATCAAAAACAATTCAGAAAAAAGTTCCAAAAGTTAATACTTTTCTTCCTTCTTCTCTTTCTCTTTCTGGGGTTAATGTTTAATCAAAGAGGTCCAATTACCATATATCTTTCTTTGGGATTCTAGGCAATCTCCTCCTTTTTCAACTTCTGCTCCAATTTTTTCTCCTCTCCCTTCCCCCTTGCGATATCGATTTTAAATAATCAAAAATCCATACCTCCAACAAGAGTTTTCCAACTTCTTAAATTTTTCAATGTCCATAAATCCTTTTATCCTTTAGCTTCAACTCTCAAAACAATTCACTTTCAATGTCCAATATATCCAAACATTTCTGCTGTTTCCATGGGGTGGGAGAGTGAAGAAAAAAAAAAGTTCCCTTTAACAGCTTCTCCGCCGCTTTCGCTCTTCTTAGGGATACAATGTATCCTCCAGCAATTCAAACAGCTCAGTTCCAGGCAATTTAAAGGATGTTACTTGACCCGGCTCAGACATCACTTTCACTCTTCTCCTCCAGCGCAATCTTACCCGGTTGCTGGCTTCTTCGTGGCAGCCATTGCTGACCGCCGCTCCACCGCCTTGGGAAAAAGGGGTTTTTCCGGCAAAAGGGGGGGTCTGCGACACCCCCACCCCCCTATCCGACTCCCCTCTCTCTTCAGCTGTCCCTACAGGGCAGCCATATCCCCCTGACCCATCTGGATTGGGGGTACCTCGACGGCTAGCACAGCAGGAATCGCGAGCTGTCGCGAATTCCTGCTGCCCCGAAGCCACGCGAAACCTTAAACCGTGGGGGGGGGGTTTGTGGACTTTAACGATCATAAAATATAAGAGTGTGTAATGATGATATCTCTTCGGGAATTAAAAATGGAACTTAAAAAATATGAGAGAATTATTTTAGAAAAAATAGAAATGGCTATTGAAGAACAAGAAGAAAGAGCTTCAGAGGAGGAGGAGTCAATTCAAGGAGAAGACATTTTAAATAGACAATTAACACAAAAAACACTACAAAGAAGCAGGGAAAGAAGGAAGGTTAAAAAGTTGAAATTTAAAAAGGCAATCAAAAGAGGGGATACCTGTGAAGTCAGGAAAGGCAGAAAGACCCAGCAGAAAAGGGGAAAGGAAGATATTAAGAAAGAGAGGAATATAAATTGGAATGGGAAAAGATATGGGGAAAAGAGGGGGAGGAGAAGCAGTAAGAAACAGGTGCATGAAATAAAGAAATACAAAAATAGTAAAATGTTGAAAAGAAATTGTTTTTTCAGAGATAATGGTTGATGAATTAAAAAGGGGATTCTGCAGGGTGACAAGAGGTAATAAGAATATTTCTGCAATTAAAAATATTTAGAAAATAGGGTAATATAGATACTGATAACTGTTATTAAAAATCAAAGGGGGAAAATATGCTGCAGAATCCAAATGAAAATGTGTAATGATTATTATTGTAACTTCTTAAAAATAATGGTTTATTGGGAATCAAGATGAGGGAATAAAGGTATATTTTAATCATTGAGGTGTCACACTCAAAGCAGTAAAAGGGAGGAAACCTATATTTGTTTTTTTTTCTTCAGTGTTAAAATTTGTATTAATCTAGAATTTATAAAAAGAATGTGTAATGGAAAGGGAATCTGACAGACGAAAGAACCAATTAAATTTATAAGTTAATATAGACTGTTAAAAGCGGTTTCCGGTTTCGCGTGGCTTCGGGGCAGCAGGAATTCGCGACAGCTCGCGATTCCTGCTGTGCTAGCCGCCGAGGTACCCCCGATCCAGATGGGTCAGGGGGATATGGCTGCCCTGTAGGGACAGCTGAAGAGAGAGGGGAGTCGGATAGGGGGTGGGGGTGTCACAGACCCCCCCCTTCTCCGGAAAAACCCCTTTTTCCCAAGGCGGTGGAGCGGCGGTCAGCAATGGCCGCCACAAAGAAGCCAGCAACCGGGTAAGATTGCGCAGGAGGAAATGAGAAGAGTGAAAGTGTTGTCTGAGCCGGGTCAAGTAACATCCTTTAAATTGCCTGGAACTAAGCTGTTTGAATTGCTGGAGGATACATTGTATCCCTAAGAAGAGCGAAAGTGGCGGAGAAGCTGTTAAAGGGAACTTTTTTTTTTTCTTCACTCTCCCACCCCATGGAAACAGCAGAAATGTTTGGTTATATTGGACATTGAAAGTGAATTGTTTTGAGAGTTGAAGCTAAGGGACAAAAGGATTTTTGGACATTGAAAAAATTAAGAAATTGGAAAACCCTTGTTGGAGGTATGGATTTCTGATTATTTAAAATTGATATTGCAAGTGGGAAGGGAGAGGAGAAAAAATTGGAGCAGAAGCTGAAAAAGGAGGAGATTGCCTAGAATCCCAAAGAAAGATATATGGTAATTGGACCTCTTTGATTAAACATTAACCCCAGAAAGAGAAAGAGAAGAAGGAAGAAAAGTATTAACTTTTGGAACTTTTTTTGAATTGTTTTTGATTAAAAATACTTGTGGTTGTTTTGGGAAAAGTTTCTCTTTTCATAATGGCATCGCTTGTGGATGAACTAAAGACTGAATATCAAAAATATAAAAAGGAAGATACTTTGGGCGCTTTGTTTCAATTCTTAGAAATGGCGTTATGTACTTATGAAAAGTTGATTACGCAGCAGAAGGACTGGGACAAGGAAGAAGAGGAAGAAGAAGCCATCTTTGATGAACAATGGGTCCTTTCCGGAGAGGAGGAGAAAAAGGATAAGAAAAAGGGGATTTTAAGAATTATAAAAACAACCAAAGAAGAGAAAAATGAGCGAAAAGGTGGAGGCAAGGTTAGAAAGCAAAGGAAAAGGAGTAAGAAAAGGGAGGAGGAAAGACAAAGGGGTAAAAAGGGCAAGGAGAAGAATAAGCAAGAGAGAAAGGGGGGGAGGAGAAGCCTCAATGGGGGGAAGCAAGATCTAAAGAAAAAAAGTTTATTTAGAGACAATGGGTGAATTTAATTTAGGATAAAAGAGGGATTCTGGAGGGTACATAAGATTGTGTTTTTATATGTGTATTTAGAGTATAAAATTCATTATGTAATTTTAGAATCTTTTAAACAGAATCCCAAGAAAAATTGTTATACGAAGTACTTTTAAGTTAGGGTAATGAGTTATAGACGTTACTCCAATTGGTGTATAGGAGAAGTATAGTAAAAGAAAAAAGATGAATGGATAGTTGGAAATAGAACAGACAAAGAATGTTATTGAAAATGGTAATAAGATATGAAAGGATATATAAAGGTTTTGTTATGGGTTTGTTTTTTTTTTTTGGATTTTGTATATTGATAAAAGGCAATAAAATTTTAATTAACAAGAAATAATTTGGATGAAAAGGAGAAGTAGGGATAAGATATGAAGTTAAATGGATAAAGTATTGATACTATAATTTGGAATTGTTATGTTCTATTGGTTTTTTATTATTATTTTTTCCTAGAAAAGAATTTATAAGCTGTTATGCCTTGATTCTTTGTGCATTGTTTTTAGAAAATTGATAAAAATGGTTTATATATATATATAAAAAAAGAAAATGATAATAAGATATGGAAGGATATACAAAGTGAATATGATGTTTGAATTTGTGTCTGTGTGAAGAGTTTTAACCCGGGATCAGACAACCTTCAGAAAAGATCTTTTAGTTTTGTTTATGTTTTGTGTTTTGTATGTTTGTGTATTGTGTTTTCTGTAAAATTAATAAAATTTGGAAAAAAAAAATATAGACTATTAAAAGCAAGGAAAGACATTGGTAATTTTTTTATTATGAGGATGATGATGATTATTATTAGGCAAACACATATTGTTTATCTTTATTTTTAAAATAAATATTAAAGGATTATATTTGAAATAATTGAAATGAAACAAAAAGATGTTTCGATTGAGATTAATGAAAGGGTAGAATTAATGTGTTTGTTTCTCTCCTTACTGAAAATTTGCAATGGAAAAGGTAATAATAGAATTAAGTATGCATATATGAATGTATAATTGCTGTCATATTTGTATGTAAAGGTGATGACCCAGGAATATATTGTCCACTAAAAAGAGATTTTTGTTTTTAAAGTGGAAAACTGAATAAAATTTGTTAAAAAAAAAAAAATGATTACCGGTTCTGTGTGTGTAGCTTGGTGGGCGTGGCTTGGTTTGGTGGGCGTGGCAGGGGAAGGATACTGCAAAATCTCCATTCCTTCCCACTCCACTAACCTGCATTCCAGCTCTGTTCTTCTGTGCAGGGCAACAAAAGAAGATCCAGCCAATCAACTGGAACTCAGGAGGCAGAGGATAGATGGGACCAGGGCCAGTCAGAGGTGGGATTTGCTAGTTCTTTGAACTATTCAGAATTTCTGCTACCAGTTCTCCAGAACTGGTCAGAACCTGCTGAATACCACCTCTGTCTCCCTCCCCCCTTCTTCTTTTCTTCCCTCCTTTTCTCCCTACCTCCATGTCATTCTCATTATCTGTCCTTATCTTCCTCCTCCTCCTCCTCCCTTTGGGAAGCTTGAATGGAGAATATCAGTGGGTGAAGCGGCAGGCAGTTGCAAGCCCAAGGTGAGCAGGATGATAAATGCTTACTGCCAGGTGGGGAGGGAGTCTGCATGGGTGGATCAGAAAGGGTGCACTGGAATGCATGAAAGGTGTCATGTGCAGGTATGCATCAGAGATGGAACATGGATTGGGAAGGTGGCCAGGTGATTGGCATTGATCAAGAAGGGTGCCAGGGGTGGTGCAAGAGTTGCTGTGCAGGGCATGAAAGAGATGGCTTGGGTTGGGGAGTTTGCCTGGGTGTGCTTGGAATTGTGCAAGAGATACAGTGCAGGCCAAGGACAGCACACCGTGGTGACACAGATCAGGAAGAGTTGTGGAAGCGTCTAAGACTGCCACATTGGTTGGGGAAGATTTGCAGGTTGGGAAGGGTGCCCAAGGCGCATGGATCAGAGAAGGCACATGGAGGCTTTGGAAGAGTTGCTGTGCAGTCAAAGAAGGCACCCAGGATTCAGAAAGGATGCACGGGAATGTACAAGAGATCCTGTGTGGGTCAGGGAAGGTATATGAGAAGGGCAGCATGACTCAGGGAAACCACATGAGGGAGGGCAACGCAGATTGGGGGAGTGCATGGTGCCTGACATGGGCAGGAAGGATTCATGGGGGTTCTTCCTTCCCTTCCTTTCTTTCTCTTTCCATCAGCCAGGAATTGGCTGCTGCTGGGTAAGGGAGAGATCAAGCCTGGATGAAGTGATTGAAACAAACCTAATGAAAATTAATATATTTTGCTATAGGAAATTTATAATTCACTGTAATAATGATGCCATCACATGGCACTTCTTTGACAGGGAAAAAATACTTCATAGACTTCCGCATTTTAGGATCAGTGGAATTAAGTATGAAAGCAATCTCAATTTAATGGGTGACATTATAGACGCCTAGTTTTCTTGGTAAAAATTTAGGAGTAATTTTCCATTGACTCCTTCCAGAATGTTTCATCTTCCCAATCCAGCTTACTAATGTGGTATTGCCTGGTGACCTCACATACCAGTATGAATCAGATGTAAATTTCTTAGTTGTTTGATATCATCTTAGATAAGCAAGGTGTTAACCATCAATCTTGACTAGGAAAAAGTTAAGAGCCTAGATTCAAATTTGTTTACCCAATATCCACGTAGTTTGCTTGGCAGCATGATGGAAATAATTTTTCTTTGCTTTCTTTTACTTTCCATAATTGACAATCCAGGAATCTCCCTGTAGATATCCATCCAAAAATTGGAGTAAAGCCTGCTTAGCCGGAGTTACCTACTTCCTTCCATATCTAGAAAAATAGAAAGTTAAAAGCTAATTAGATAGAAATTGATTTGTGGGTGTGAGTTAGAGATGCTAAATAGATGACAGAAGAGGAATGTTTAAATTATTACTCATTCTTTTATCTCTTATGAATGTTCAAAGTGCTTATTAATTATTGCAACATCTCTGGGCAAAGACATGACCTAAAAAATCAAATGTGTATTATGGTGGAACCATGCAAATGCAGTCTTTCATGCTCATGAGGCAACAGTGGATACAAATCTGTATGCGATGTGTTTATATCTTGGCATTACAACAGAAATTCTATCACTCAGTTTCTTCTTTACTGCCCCACCCAATCCACCCCGTTACTTATGTATTTCAGCTCTTCAGTCCAAATCAGGAAATAGATGACTGCAATGCTCCTTTATTGAGAATTCTGTAACCTGGCTGCATTTCTCTTCCCTTCTTCTTTTAATCCAGGGAAGGAGAGAGGAAAGGAGGATGAAAAATTTTCTCCATTGTGTTTCCTTGTGGGTAGCTCCTTTGTGGGTAGCTGCCACAATGGAGCTACGCACAAGGAAACTCAATGGGGAACCAGCAGGAAGTTGGAAATCAGTGCCTCTCCCAATGCTTTTTGGCCCACTCATAGTCACTCTTTTTCTGCTTAGGTAGGGAAATATTTCTGAAGTGATGATCCAACAGACCTGAATTGTGCAGAGTATTTTTAAAACTATTATATATTGGAAAAGGATAGTATTCACAAATCAGTATTGGCTGTAGCTTTCGGCAGGGTGTGTATGTGTCCAGATTATTGTTTTAATGTTGAACGTCATTATAGTAGATGGTGGTAGCAACAATAACAAAAGCAAATCCATTGCGGAGGTTATTGAAGAGAAAAACAGGAAGGGCAATATGGGGAAAGACAACCAGCAATTAGAACCAATGAAAAAAGAAGTGGAAAGCTCAGATCACAGAAAAGGCTTATCACAGGAGTGGGCAAACTATGGCCCAGGGGCCACATCCGGCCCATTGGTCTGTCCAATCGCTGGCCGTGGCATATTGTCCTGCGCCACGTGGCCCCCAAAGCTGCAAAACAGTGCGGAGCGTTCTCAGGGTAGGAAAGAAAAGAACATTGCAAAGGTCTCAGCTAGGAGTTCGAAATCACCTTCGAGTGCGACCTCTCCGAAGGTGAGTCCCCGTCGACCCCCCTTTTTTTTCCGGGGCTTCCAGGCTTAAACTTTGCAAAGGCAAAGTTTTCAGGCAGGAGCATCTTCCCGCCGAGGAGCGGGAAGGGTTCCGCCCAGCTGGCAGGCAGGCTGCTTGGAGCGGGCTGCTTGGAGCCACCTAAAGCTAGGCCGCTGCTGATGGAGCCTTGCCCTGTCTTGGTGCCCCATTTCCCGGCTCGGCGCTCTTGCTCGGGCGGCACTTTAAAAGCCCTCCTCCTCGCATACGCGCCCAACGAGCCGCTCACCACGACGGCGGCTCCCAGCACCCGAGCAACTTCCCAGCAACTTGCAGCTTGATTTTTCCTCTCGGGTGCTCATGCCTGGCCCCGAGCCACACGGTGGAGGGGAAACCTGGAGCGCCGCCGGATCGCCTCCTCCAAGCAGCCCACCCACCCACTGGGTGGAACCCTTCCTGCTCATCCCTCGGGTGTCTGCCTCGTTCCTCTCTCAATCGCTCTCTCGCTCCTCCACCAGCCCAGGAAGAAACTGCTTCAAAGAAGCCGGCAGGGTGGCTTCCTGTCAGCGCAGCTCCTCTGAAGCGCCCGTTCACCCCCACCTTGCTGCCCGCGGTTCAATCCAGTGCTCCGTTCTGCCTGCTTGCCTGCCTGCCTTCATTTCTGGTTGTTTCAGAACAGCTTTGGCTGAGAATAACTATTCGCCTCTTTTTCTTATATAATTCTTATATATTTGTTATATATAATTTGCTGCATTTTATAATGGGCCCTTTTATGGCCTTTTATAAAATTGGTTCGGCCCTCGAACGTAGATCTGATTTTCCATGTGGCCCCCGACAGAAATTAATTGCCTATCCCTGATTTATCAGCACAAAAAATAGTAATGAGAACTTGACAAAAGTGATTTAGAATGGGTGACAAAAATTTAAAAGGATAACTGTCAGATAAATCATTTTAAGTGTAGTTTGATCTTTAAAAGCAGATGTGATTTGGTTGCTTAATACAGATATCCTCAACTTACAACCACAGCGGAGCCCAAAAGTTCTATAGTTAATTGACACATTTGTTAAGTGAATTTTGCCCCATTTTACGACCTTTCTTGTCACAGTTGTTAAATGTACCTCTGCTGTTGTTAAGTTAGTAACAGGGTTGTTAAATGAATGTGGCTTGCCCATTGCCTTTGCTTGGCAGAAGGTCACAGAAAGGGATCATAAGACCCTAGGACACTGCAATTGTCATACATATGAACCAGTTGCCAAGCGTCTGAATTTTGATCACGTAACCATGGAGATGCTTGGCAATTGGTTCGTATGTATGATGGTTGCTGCAATGGTTGTAAGTGTGAAAAATGGTCATGTCACTTTTGTCAGGGCCACTGTAACTATGAATGGTCACTAAATGAATTGTTGTAAGTCAAGGACTACCTATAGTATTTCCCCATTTGTAGTAATCATGATACAAACATGCTTTGTCAACCTTTTCTTTTTTCCTGCTGGGTCTCTATAACTTGGTCTTGGACTGTGTTGTTTTTAGCTGCTATACCATGTTAAATTCGTGTTTTCCCCTTTATTTCAACATAATCCAAGGATAGCTAGAGTGTTTAAAATTACATATGGTTCACTAAACAACCATTTCCTTAGTGACCATTTGAAGATACAATAGCACTGGAAAAAAGTGACTTATGACCATTTTTCACACTTATGACCCTTGCAGCATCCCCATAGTCACATGATCAAAATATGGGCACTTGGCAACTGGCATGTATTTTTGACAGTTCCAGTTTTCTAAGGTCATGTGATCACCATTTGTAACCTCCCCAGCCAGCTTCCTTAAGTAAAATCAAGTGGGAAAGCCAGACTACATACATACACTTGGCTTATTTTGAAAAATGCTATTATTTTAAAATGTTATTGTGCATTTAAGAATTTAACAGAGCACTTCCTTATTCTCAAGTTAACTATTTTATTTCCAGATCTCCTGAATGTTGGATTGTAATCTTCATCATTCTTAGCTAATCTGCTGGCTAGAAAATATTGGACTTATCACTATTTAACAAATAAGTAAGTTCAGTAGCCACAAACTAAAGGTGTCTGCAACTAAAACTGAGCTAATATTGGCAAAAGATTCTAATTATATAAAAATGCTCAAAACAAAAGATTCCATATATCAACTACCAATGAAGAAATCTCTCTTGGCTTAGCCTTTTCTAACAATTGTGATAAACAATATGATAAGACTGAAACCTTATCAGAGAATGTTTACTCTGAATGGGTTAAATCTCAGGAGCACATTCAGCTATACAATGTGACTTATAAGTGAGGACACCACAGAGACCTACTAATTGATGAGGGAATTATGTTGCCTGCAAATGAGTTTCTAAAATTTGCATAGAACAGCATGGACATGCTTAGAGTAAAACTAGGCTTTAGTAGCTGGCCCAAAAGAACTAGTACTGATCTAACTTTTGCTGGGTATGCCACTGGTTTTAAAGGGATAACTGAGGCTCGTAATCTATTAAATATCTCTATCTTATTGATATCTCTGCTATCTTCAGCAGAGACTAATATCTATGGATACAGCTGATGAAGAAAGATACTTTTGGCTTTTGTACTATGTAGAAATTATATTGAACTGGTGAAGGGACAAAAAGACTGAAGGAGAGCAAATATCCTTATTTTCAAAACAAAAACAGTGGGGGAAAGGAAGATCCAGGAAACTACAGACCAGCCAATTTGACAATCAGTCCCAAAGAAAGGGACTGAGTTACTTGGCATTAAATTCACAGATTTCCTAGATAAACATTTAAACTGAACAGTGGGGACGGAGAACTAATGGATTCAGAACATCTCTGTCCCCAGCAACCTAAAACTAATGAGGATACCAGTGCATGCAAAATTGATGCTTGTGCAGGTAAGATTATCAACCTTACTGTCAACCAAAACCAAGCATTAATAGTGAGTGCCATACCATGTGCACTAATCAAACAGGTGGCAAGAAAGTAGGGACAGGCAGGCACAACACAGGTTATGTAGACAGTAAACACTGTGTCAGACATAAAGATCTCAAGTGCCTATATACAAATGCACAAAGTCTGGGGAACAAGCAGAGTGAACTGGAACTACGAATACATGAAGGTAACTATGATATAGTTGGAATAACAGAAACTTGGTGGGATGAAACCCATGACTGGAACCCATGACTTTAATTTTCCTGACATCAATTGGAAAACTAATTCTACACCAAGTGAGAAATCAAATAAGTTCCTAACCAAAATAAGTTCCTAACCAACCTAGCTGACAACTTTGTTGTCCAAAAGGTAGAGGGTGAAACTAAAGGGACAGCCATACTTGACTTAATTCTTACAAACAAAGAAGAAGTGATAGAGGGAGTTGAAACTACGGGAACTTTGGATGAGAGTGACCATGTCATACCAGAATTCAACATAACACAAACACAAGCAACAGAACATAATGACACCAGAGTCTTGGATTTTAAAAGAGCTGATTTCAATAAACTCAGAGAAAACTTGGGAAAGATTCCATGGATGAAAATCCTAAAGGCGAAAACAACTCAAGAATCTTGGGAAACTCTGAAAAGTATGATCATAGAAGCCCAGAACAGCACACTGAGAAAGAAAAACAAGAAATCCAAGATGAAACCAGCATGGCTACACAAAGATCTCTCTGGCAAATTGAAAGAAAAAAAGGACAAGTACAAAAAATGGAAAGAAGGACATACAACTAAGGCAGAATATCAGCAGGTAGCCAGAATCTGCAAAGACAAAGTCAGGATAGCAAAGGCTCAGAATGAACAAAGACTTGCAACAAAAGTCAAAGATAATAAAAAACGTTTCTTCCAACATATAAATAACAAGAAAAAAGTAAAGGAAACAGTCAGTCCACTAAAGAGAGAAGATGGCAAGGAAGTAACAGGCAACAGAGAGAAAGCAGAACTGCTTAACTCATTCTTTGTGTTCCAAAATAAGCAAACTCGTTAGCTTGCAATTCTAATAGTTTTCCTTCCACAACAGGCTCGTAAACCTGCACTTCTGATTGGCCCGCGGATAGCGGATCGTGATTGGTTGTTGTTGGCTGATCTGATTGGCTGTTAGCGGGTCGCCGCTGATTGGACGCTCCCAGTGCGGCAAACTCAAATCATTGGGTGTTGTGACAGCAGCCAGCTCTATAAAAGAAGCTGCTGCTGCCCGAGTATTTTGCTCTGTTCTGAAGTCACTAATAAAGAGTTGGAGTCACTATTCGATGCCTCGTCTCCATTCTTTGCACCCACTCTCCCAGATCTAACACTGGTGACGAGGATGGGATGTGGAGATGATAGAGCTGACTGAACATTCATTGAATGCTAACAGAGCACGTGGCTGAGGGTGCACCAATAGCGGCAGAATGACCAGCGGCACCATACCACCCGCTCCATTTGATCGGCTAACGAAGACCGGGACTCGTATATGAACAGGTTTCAGATGTTCCTGGAAACCAACAACCTGAAGGATGCTACGCCTGGCAAGAAACGAGCTGTATTCCTGACCCATTGCGGGCCCGCCGTTTTTAAGATGGGAAAGGCACTCACAAAACCAGATGAAGTCAAGACGATGGACTGGGACATCCTCACCCCAATCCTCCGGGCCCATTATGCCCCAGCGGTGCCAACACTCATCAGGAGACATGAGTTTTACCAGAGGGACCAACAGGAAAGCGAGAGTGTTGGAGACTTCATCGCGGACCTCAGAAACCTGGGGGGACTCTGTGGCTTTGCAAATCTCGAAGAAGCCATGAGAGATCGAATTGTTCTGGGTCTAAGAGACCCCACAACCCAGAGCAAGATTATGGCGAAGGGGGACATCGGCCTCACAGATGTCATCGCCGATGCTACTGCAGCAGAAGCAACCAGGAAGTCGGCAGCTCGAATGCGCCGAGCAAACGGACCGCACCACCAACTCGCCAGTGACACTACACCCCTTCCCGAGAGGCACACAATGGCCACCCACCATGAAGACCTCGAATCCTCATCAGAAAGCGAGGAAGAAGAGGTCAACAGACTCAGGTCAGAACGCGATCAGAGAGATCAACGGAATCGTAAGCCCTCATATCAGTGTTCTGGATGTGGGGGAAACCACCTGCGATCAGACTGCAAATTCCTAGACGCTCTCTGCCGTTCCTGTGAAAAGAGGGGCCACATTGCAAAGGTCTGTAGAAGCAAGCGAGGGTCCAGCCCAAACCGAAGAGAAAATCATTTCCAGCAGACAACAGGCACCCCACCAGTAAATCAGGACCACCCAAGCGACCAATGGAACCGCTACTACAGAAATCGAGCACCAGCCACTTCTACCAGATGAGAAGAGGCGCACCGAACCATCACCATCGGCCACGCTTCATCCCTTGATGCAAGAAAAATCCGAGTAAAGGTCACCATTGAGAATCGACCATGTGTTATGGAAGTCGACTCCGGGTCTTCCCTATCAATGGTTTCCTGGAAAACCCTCAAACAGCTGATCCCTGACATCTGTCGCCAGGACCTCAGCACTCAGAGAATTATATTAAAGGACTACCAAGGAAATAGGATCCCAGTTGCTGGTTCCAGCCACGTCCAAGTCTCCTTCAAAGACCACACCGCAACCCTACCTCTTACCGTCGTCGATAAAGATCGACCCATCTTACTAGGCTTGCAGTGGTTCGCGCCACTAGGAATCGAACTGGCGGGCATCAACCAGACCGAAGGCGATGACTGGGAAGTGGCCCTTGTCCAGGAATTCCAGGAAGTTTTCACCGAGAAGCTAGGCAAGTACAAGGGATCCCCCATATCATTTAATCTCTGTCCTGATATTGCGCCCATTCGCCTTAAGCCTCATCGAGTGCCCTTTGCACTCAAACCAAAGATTGATGAACAATTGGACAAATTAATAGCCCAGGGCGTGTTGGAACCGATTGACCATGCCTGATGGGAGACCCCAATTGTAACCCCCATAAAACCTGACAGATCTTTGAGAATTTGTGGGGATTACAAGGCCCCCCTAAACCACACACTTCAGCAGAGCGCTTAACCCATGCCTGTGGTCCAACACCTCCTTCACTCCCTTGGGGGCGGAAAAATATTCACAAAATTGGACCTAGCCCAGGTGTACCAGCAGCTGCCCGTAGATGCAGAGACCGCAGAAGCCCAAACTATAGTCATGCACAGAGGTGCGTTCAAATGTAATAGACTCCAGTTCGGAGTGAGCGTAGCACCTGGCATCTTCCAAAGTCTGATGGAGAGATTGCTACAAGGCATAAAAGGGGTTGTGCCATATTTCGATGATGTCTTGATAGCCGCCCCCACTAGAAGTATACTAGAAAAGTGACTAAGAATGGTCCTCCAAAAATTTAAAGACGCTGGCCTGAAGTTCAAGAAGGACAAGTGCCAACTATGTACTAAGAGGGTTGAATTCCTTGGTTACCTTCTTGACAAACAGGGAATTCACCCTACTGAGAAAAAATTGGCTGCAATAAAAAGCACCCCGAGACCTAGGAACAAAACAGATCTCCAAGCCTTCCTGGGACTCATTAACTTTTATAACATCTTCCTACCCCAGAAGGCGACTGTTGCTGAACCCCTGCATAGGCTCCTCAACAAGAAAGCTTCCTGGGTCTGGGGACATCGAGAAGAGCGAGCTTTTCAGCAAGTAAAAGACCTTTTAACATCAGATGCTGTATTGATACAATATAACAAGACTTTACCCTTAACTGTCATCTGTGACGCCTCACCATTTGAAGTAGGAGCCATCTTGAGGCACGTCCTGCCAAACGGTACTCAGGCGCCCATTGCATTTTTTCCTAGAACTTTATCTAAAACTGAGAGAAACTATAGCCAACTAGATAAAGAGGCTCTTGCTATTGTGTCTGCAATCAAACAATTCCATGAGTATGTATATGGAAGATCCTTTTCTATAATCACCGATCACAAACCATTACTTGGCATCTTGGCGGGGGATAAACCAACTCCCCACATCTTATTGCCAAGAATGACACACTGGTCAGAGTTTCTAGCCGCATACGATTACCAACTGCGACACCGACCAGGGAAAGCCATTCCCCACACTGACGCCCTGAGCCGCTCTCCGCTACCAGAAGTGCTGGATGACCCAGCTCCAACCCTAGCTACACTACAAATCGAGACACTTCCTTCACCACCACTGACTGCACAAGACATCGCATCCAAAACAAGGAAGGACCCTTGTTTGGCACGAGTCCTCAACTGGGTGGAAAGAGGTTGGCCTGACAACGAACTCAATGACACCTTCAAGCCTTTCAAACACAGGCAGACAGAACTTTTCTCCCAAAAAGGATGTGTTTTATGGGGAGACAGAGTCGTCATCCCAGGAAGACTGCAGCATAAGGTCCTAAAACTATTGCATGATGGACATCCAGCCATCATGTGAATGAAGGCACTAGCAAGGAGCTACGCTTGGTGGCCAGGTATAGATAAGCAAATAGAAACCTGGGTCACCACCTGCAACAAGTGCCAGGAAACACACTCAGCTCCACCAAAAGCACCACCAACTGAATGGGAAGCACCCCGAGGTCCCTGGTCCCTTATCCACATCGATTTTGCGGGACCCACCAAGGGGCATACATTTCTCATAACAGTGGATGCCTATTCCAACTGGCTTGAGGTCCACAAAATGAAGAGCACCACCACAGAGGCAGTCGTTAAAAAACTAACAGACTATTTGCTACACACGGCTTGCCAGATGTCTTGGTTTCAGACAACGGCCCACAATTCACCGCCTTGGCATTTGAACAGTACCTAGCAGACCAGGGGATATGCCACGTTTTAACATCGCCGGCTCACCCTGCGGCCAATGGTAGGGCTGAATGAATGGTCCAGTTCATAAAGAAAACCTTACACAAGATGGAACAAGGAAACATCCACGACAAGGTGATGTTTCTCCTCCAACATATTACTCCAAACAGCACCACAAACAAAAACCCAGCCGAACTCCGGGCAAAGACTGATGGAGCAACGTAGATCAGGTAGACAGGTGAGACGACCTGCCTACCTGCAAGAATACATCACCGCACACTTGAGACGGAACCTAGGGGGAGGGGTGTTCCAAACTAAGCAAACTCATTAGCTTGCAATTCTAATAGTTTTCCTTCCATGACAGGCTCGTAAACCTGCACTTCTAATTGGCCCGCTGATAGCAGATCATGATTGGTCATTGTTGGCTGATCTGATTGGCTTTTAGTGGGACGCCGCTGATTGGATGCTCCCAGCGCGGCAAACTCAAATCATTGGGTGTTGTGACAGCAGCCAGCTCTATAAAAGGAGCTGCTGTTGCCCTAGTATTTTGTTCTGTTCTGAAGTCACTAATAAAGAGTTGGAGTCACTATTTGATGCCTCGTCTCCGTTCTTTGCGCCCACTCTCCCAGATCTAACACTTTGCATCTGTCTTCATGAAAAAAGAAACTATAGCTCAACCACCAAAAACATAACTGTAAAAGACAGACTAGAAATAAAAGTTAAAATAAGCAAAAAATAGTAAGAGAACACCTGTCTGATCTTGATGAAAACAAATAACCGGGGCCTGGTGGATTACATCACAGAGTTTTAAAGGAGCTGGCAGAGGTCAGAATCACTGCACCATATCTTTCAAAAATCCTGGAGCACGGGGAACTACCAGAGGACTGGAAAAGAGCTGATGTGGTTCCCATCTTCAAAAAAGGAAAAAAAAAACAGACCCAGGAAACTATAGATCAATCAGACTAACATCAATACCTGGGAAGATACTGGAAAAGATAATAAAAAAAACAGATCTGCCAATCTCTAGAAACAAGTAAAGTAATAACTAGCAGTCAACATGGGTTTGTTAAAAACAGATCATGCCAAACCAATCTTATTTCATTCCTCAACACTGTGACTAAATTAGTAGATCAGCAAAATACTGTGGACATAATATATTTCAGCAAGGCATTCGATAAAGTAGACTACAACCCACTTCTTAGTAAGCTAGAAAAAAGTGGAATAGATAGCACCACCACTAGATGGATTTGCAACTGGCTGGCAAACTGTGTTAGGGATAACATTGTTTACCCTAACTGGTTTAGGTAAAATAATAAATATGTTAGCATGGTTGTCAGTTAAAGTGTCTGCAACTTTAACTGTAGGAATGTAATTAAGGGAGTGGTTGTAAAAGCACCATAAAAGAAGCAAGACAATGGCAGCTCTCTCTCTGGCTTAATGATCCCTAATTACTGGATGGATTCAAGACTGCGTTTTTCCCCTACTGGAATGGGAGAGAGAAAGGACTGATTTATTTGTAAGTGAACTCACATTGGATATTCTACACGGACTTTGCTAATTGAATATCCTTGAAAGGACAGACTAAAATGATACATGACTAATGGACTGTTATTTTGACTATGCTATAAATTCTAAATGGAATAAACTATATTTTTGATAGCACAAACGTATCTGTTATTTTTACTGTATGTTAACAAACATACAAATCTCACTCATTTATCTGTGTGCCTATCTGACTAACGCTGCACATTCTGTTTAGCTTGTCTCCTTAACCCTCGTTGGGGAACACAGGCTTAACAAACTATACTCAACAAGTAGTCCTTAATGGGTCTAAGTCTACATGGAGGGAAGTAAGCAGTGGGGTGCCACAAGGTTCCGTCTTAGGCCCTGTACTCTTCAATATCTTCATTAATGACTTAGATGAGGGAATAGAAGGGGAACTTACCAAATTTGCAGATGATACTAAGCTGGCAGGAATACCTAATGCCCAAGAAGATAGGCTCAAGATCCAGATGGATCTTGACAGATTAGAACACTGGGCCATATCTAATAAAAGCTAATGCAATCCTAAGTTGTATTAACAGAGGGATACAGTCAAGATCAAGAGAAGTACTAATACCACTCTATAAAGCCTTAGTAAGACCACACCTAGAGTACTGCATCCAGTTTTGGTCACCACATTATAAAAAAGAAATTGAGGCTCTAGAAAAAGTACAGAGAAGAGCAACCAGGATGATTAAGGGACTGGAGGCTAAAACATACCACGAACGGTTGCAGGAACTGGGCTTGCTAGTCCAGTAAAGAGAAGGACCAGGGGAGACATGATAGTGGTCTTCCAATATCTGAGGGGCTGCCACAGGGAGGAAGGGGTCAAGCTATTTTCTAAAGCTTCTGTAGGCCAGACAAGGAATAATGGATGGAAACTGAACAAGGAGAGATTTAACCTGGAAATAAGGAGAAACTTTTGGAGTGAAAACAATCAACCAGGTTGCCCTCGAAAGTTGTGGGAGTGCCATCAGTAGAGATTTTGAAGAAGAGATTGGACTGCCATTTGTCAGAAATGGTGTAGGGTCTCCCGCTTGGGCAGAGGGTTGGACTAGATGACCTACAAGGTCCCTTCCAACTCTGATTATCTGTATCTGTATCAGTTCCTAGGAGGATTCTAAAGCAGATTATAAAGAAACTAACCTACTCTTGAAAACAATATGGTAATCACTGGAAATCCACATGGTTTTGATAAAAAAAATCAAGTATTTCCAAATTATCCTTATTTTGTTATTTTAGATCAAGTGACTCCATAGCAAACTATAGAAATATTGTTCCCGTAATATATTTTGAATATTTAATGAAGCTTTCCACATAGTTGTATTTAGGAAGTTACTTAAATTCTGGGTTGTATGTCTAAACAATTTCTGGAAGAGGATGAAAAAGTATGCTAAAAATGCTCATCAACTAATTTCTCATCAAACTGAAGAAGAGTATTAAGTAGCAGACCATAAAGTTCTATTTCATTAATATGCTTATTAATGATAAATGAAGATTAGTGGCAGGAAATCTCATCAAATTTTCAAGATTACACAAAGTCAGATGAGAAAGTCAGGATTTTAAAAGACAGAAAGAAAATTTAAGATAATCTTGATATATTATTGAAAAGGGCTAAAATCAGTAAATACCGTATATACTCGAGTATAAGCCGAGTTTTTCAGCACATTTTTTGTGCTGAAAAAAACCCCCCTCGGCTTATACTCGAGTCAGATTCTCCTCTGAAAAAAAATGGTTTGGAGCTCCGAAGCTGGGCAGCCACTTCCCTGCTTCCGTGTTTCCTTTGCAACTTTTAAGCATGGGGGTAATCAGAAGCAGAAAAGTTCTTGCTTGAGGATATATTGTTTTTTCTTTTTTAACTGTTTTTAGGGGGCGGGGAAGACCCACCGCCATGTGAGAATGCTCAGACATGAAATCTATCCGACCGAAAATAAGTGTGTGTGTGGGGGGGGTGGATTTTAACAGAGGGAAGATGTAGGGAGAAGGCAAAAGCAACGGAAGATCCTTCAAGGGAAACTGAGGGGGAGATTCACCCTTGGTCCAGATGAGCCCCCTTCCCCTTTCTCTAGGCTGAGAAAACAACACGAGCCGAGGTTGCTTCGGCTCCACTCAGCTTCATTTCCTCAGCTCCAGCTGCTTTCAGTCCACTTGGGAGGAGGGGGAGGAGGTGGTGGTGGCGGCTTGCGTTGTTTTCTGAGCTCTAGGCTGAGAAAACAACGCGAGCCGAGGTCGCTCCACTCAGCTTCGTTTCCTCAGCTCCAGCTGCTTTCAGTCCACTCGGGAGGAGGAGGAGGAGAAGGTGGTGGTGGTGGCTCGCGTTGTTTTCTGATAGTGAGATCATTTCCCAAATTAATTGATTCACTAACCCAAAAGAAGATGTTGATGACAGTGGGAGGCAGGAGTCACTCTCTCCCTTGCAAGAAAAAAGCAAGAGCCGTTCTTATGATCTCTCCCTCTCTCTCTCTCTCCCCCCGTAATACAGTCAAGCCCTTTCCAGTGCGCGGGATCCGCCCCCGCCGCAAAATCCCAGGATTTTGCATTTGCAAGATGCAAAGTGGTGAAGGCAGATCGCGTGTGCTGACTGTATTACGGGGAGAGAAAGAGAGAGGGAGAGATCATAAGAACGGCTCTTGGTTTTTTCTTGCAAGGGAGAGAGTGACTCCTGCCTCCCACTGTCATCATCATCTTTTGGGTTAGTGAATCAATTAAACCTTTCATGATAGTGAGATCGTTTCCCAAATTTCCCTTAAATCAGGGAAGAAATCAGAAACAAACCTTTGGACTGAGAATAAGCCTGTTCCTATGATGCCATTTTTGTTCACTGCAGTGTGAAAAAACACACTTTTTTTTCTTCATCTTCTTGTTCCCTATTTACTGGTCTCTTTCAAAGAGGAAATTGTGAACATCAAACTTATTCTCAACTGTCCTAGTGAAAGTTTTTATTGGTATCTATTTTTATTTTTGAAATTTACCAGTAGCTGCTGCATTTCCCACCCTCGGCTTATACTCGAGTCAATAAGTTTTCCCGGTTTTTTGTGGTTAAATTAGGTGCCTCAGCTTATATCATGGCTGCCAACTCTCACGCAATCAGCGTGAGACTCACGCAATTCAACCAATTTTGACTGTCTCACTCTGATAAACGAAATCTCACGCTAAACCCCCAAAATGGAATGTACAAAAATAAATATATCTCTAGTACATTCTCTGATATTCCGAATATTCCCCTTAGGAGAAGGATGAGCTCCCAGCGCCGCCCCGCCCTGCCCAGCCACCCCACCGCGCCTCTTTTCCCGCCTTAATCCTCGTTCTGCCTCGGCGTCCTGTAACTGTGCATGATGCCAATTAGCAAATTCGCTCAAAGAGCAAGAGGCTTCTTCCCGCCCGGGGCGCTCACAGCCACTTTGCCCCGCGCTCTCCCTCTCTGCAATGTCCTCTGGGACAAGCCAGCTGCCCTTTTCAAAGAAGGACACGAGGGGGCTGGCAAAGCCTCTTTTGCAGGCAACAGCCTCGGAATAACCCTGGTAAGCAAAGCTGAGAATTGATATTCCGAATATTCCCCTTAGGAGAAGGATGAGCTCCCAGCGCCGCCCCGCCCTGCCCAGCCACCCCACCGCGCCTCTTTTCCCGCCTTAATCCTCATTCTGCCTCGGCGTCCTGTAACTGTGCATGATGCCGATTAGCAAATTCGCTCGAAGAGCAAGAGGCTTCTTCCCGCCCGGGGCGCTCGCAGCCACTTTGCCCCGCGCTCTCCCTCTCTGCAATGTCCTCCGGGACAAGCCAGCTGCCCTTTTCAAAGAAGGACACGAGGGGGCTGGCAAAGCCTCTTTTGCAGGCAACAGCCTCGGAATAACCCTGGTAAGCAAAGCTGAGAATTGTCCGCTGCCAGAGATGTAACTAGAAGCTGGGGCGTCTCTCTCTCTCTGAAAGACATTTGTTCCAGAGGATCACATCCTGTCAGTCCTCCAACTTTCTATTTTGCACAAAGCTGCCCAGCCCCTTTATAGATCAGCCTGGCGTGCTTCTCGCCTTGCTGATTTGGGAAGACTCTTTTGGATCAGCTAAAAGAGAGCATAAGGCGTGTAAAGGGGTGGTGGTGGTGGTGGAAGTTTGCTCATACACCCACATGCTAAAAGCATTAGGACAATGTTCTGTTAGGACAATGGGATCAACCAGGATGAAAGGTTATGTATTTCCAAGCGATCGCATGACACTCCAGCATTGAGAGTGCAGTTGGGTTCCTTTAATAACTTGGATTTGGTTTAGTAACCTTCCCCCTCTACCCCTCCGGTTTACTCTGGGCCTTGGTAGCAGGTGAGTTTTCAAGACGGCATTTTTGAAAATACTTTAAAAACAAGGTTAGGGTTTCCCTTTTTCTAATATTGGAAGCAGTCTCCTCCAAATGGTAATTAATTAAACATCTGCTTAATTCTTCAGCCAAATAAAGTTGCTATAATGGCTCTTTAAAAAAAGTAATTTTATGAGCACCACCCTGGGGTTTACACTGTGTAAGATACAAGGTATCTTACACAGTGTAAGATACAGCACTGTGTAAGATACAGCACTTGCTGTATTTTTTAGTCTCTACCAGGGCTTTGTTTTGGTTCTATAGCTTCTATGATGAAAGCTAGGGCCAAGCTTCAGAATACAGTAGATGAGTTTTACAGTTAACAATATGTATATTTATATGAAGCACTCATTATTCGATTAAATGTTTAGTTTATACATGTCTGAAATTATGAACCCCTATTTCAGTCAACAAGTTAGTATATAATTAAAGACTGAGACTATAGCATTTGATATTGGCATGTAGTATGGTATTTGATACAGAAAGAAGAATACCCATTGATGTATTTGCATTATCTCTGTAGTTGTTTCGGGGTTTTTGTCTTTTTGTTGCACGTTGAATTCATCCTATAGTGGTCTATAGTACATCACTAAGCTAATAAAGTCAGTTGAGGTAGAATACTGCAGTTACAAGTCAGGAACTTCAATTATTCATGGTCAGTGAACTGCATTATTAATATCTTACAAATCCGGTTCAAGTACATTGGTGCTGCTTGCATGTATGTATGTATGTATATGTCCAAATCATGACTAAAGTATGCATCAGATTGCACCATTTAAAATGTAAAATTGTCAAAGCTCCCTACTGTGGAAGGGGGGACACCCCCCTTCCACACCATCCCCCCCTCGGTTGCTCCGCTCCCTCGCAGTGTCTCACTCCGAACTATCACTCAAGGTTGGCAGCCCTGTTATATTCGCGTCGACTTATACTCGAGTATATACAGTAACAAAACAGAATGAAGACAAATTCAGAACTTACCAAAAGTGAAATAAAATCCCTGAATATCAAATGGGAGGCAACAATCCTAATACAAGTATTTGGGGGAGGGGGGAGAATCAGAATAACAGAGTTGGAAAGGACCTTGTAGGTCATCTCGTCCAGGGGTCCCCCAACCTTTTGGATCTCAGGGACCAGCAAAGTCACAATTTTAAATCCCGTGGACCACAGATCCTAGGAAAATCCCCCAAAGTCTGCAGGAAAATTCCCCACCCTGTTTTCCTACCGATCAATCATTCTTTATTTGGGATCGCAGGATAATGTCTCCAACTCTGTTCCCGGGGGAGAGAGAGACTTTTGGCTTCATGCAAGGAAAGCAGCAGAAGCAGCAAGTCTTTCTTTCTCTCCCGTAAATTCCACCAGAATGAGTCTTTGTGAGACTTGTGAAGCTGGCGCAACCTCTTGGAGCAAGATACCTTGCAGGGTCCCAAAGACTCATTCCTGGCGGAGTTTGGGGAAGAGAAAGACTTTGCTGCTTTCCTTGCGTGCAGCCAAAAGCAGAAGCAGAAGCGGAAAGAAGCAGCCTGTGGCCAGGCCAGGCGAGTGAAGTAAGTCCCCCCTCCGCCCTTTCCCCCCCACCCATGTGGGTGGCACAGCCTTGTGTTCCCTCACAACCTGAATTAATTGCTTTGGGGGCGACATTTCTCTGCGGACCACCAAAATTTTCTCACGGACCACCAGTGTTCCCTAGCCCATTGGTTGGCGATCACTGATCTAGTCCAACCCCCACCCAAGCAGGAGACCTTACACCATTTTCAACAGATGGCAGTCCAGTCTCTTCTTGAAAGCTTCCAGTGAAGCCCCCCACAACTTCTGAAGGCAAGCTGTTCCATTGCTTGTTTCCATTGTCAGAAAATCTTGGAAGAGTAGTTGAGCAAAAACAATTAAAAATGCAAGTGTCCAAAAGAAAATTAATAATGCAATGAGCCACTCAATTTTGAAAGTAAAACTGTACTAAGATGTGTTCATGTTTATTTTATTTTACAGTTTTATATTTGTTTGAAAATGGATGGATTATAAGTATCTGGAAAAAACACTAAAACATGCATGCATAGAAGGATAGTACAAAAGGCGGAAGTATCTTTCTTCACAGTGGCAATTTTATTTTACAAATCCCAATCAGTTGCACTCCTTGCCTTCACTTAGGTTTGCAAACACGCCTTAAACAGAATTATCAGGGATAGGTACACACTGAAATGTATCAGATGGTGCAAGAAGGGAAGGAGTGGGCACTATTTAAGCCCACATTTAAGTTTCAGATTTTTAAACATATCGAGCTACGCCTCTGGAAACGGTACACCCGATTCCGCCATCGACCCAAGGATCACCGGCCCCGGCCCTTGTGGATAGATGCAGCCACCCCACCCCCACTTCACAGCAAAGAGAGCGGCTCCGCGGGCTGATCGCGCACCGCAGAGCAGAGGCAGCTCAGCCAGGAAGGGAAGCCGGGCAAGGCTTCCAAACGTAGACCGAAAGCGAGCAAACCAAAAGGGCAATTTTCCCCGGCCGCGTGGGCAAGTTCGATAACCGGGCGTGCTTTTTTTTTTGTTTTTCTTCGACCGCCCACGCGTGGCAAAAGGGCTCGCCCAACCGGCCGTGGGAAGACTCCCTGGCTGCCTGCCGAGGGGCGCTGTGGTGCGGTTTCGCCCTCTGCAGCTCGGCCCTGTCAGGCTTGGCGGAGGCGGAAGCGTCTTTCCGTTCGCGCTTCCTTCGCCGCCTCCCTCTCCTTCCCGTTGTTAGTTGGCTTCTGTTGAGGCCCTGGCGCCGAAGTGGCCGAGGAAAAGTCTCGGAGAGGAGAGAAGCTGAGGTAAGCGCGGCGCCCTGTTCTCCCTTCTCTCTTTTTCCTTCGGTTCCGGGGTGTGTGGGGGGGGGGGGAGGAGGGCAATGACGACCCTAGCGGGGAAGACCCACCCGCTTGGTGCCCGCCCTAGAGCGCGCATAAAATAAATAAATAAATAAATAAAGTTGTAAAAAGTGCAAAACTGGTGGGGCTTCTTGTCTCTCCGCCGACGTCCTTCCTCTCCTTTGGAGCCCAGGCCTCGTTGCTGATCCCCTTTCCTAGCTCCGCGCTCCGGCTCCAAGACTGTCCGGAGTGGCTCGTCGGACCCCGAGTGGGTTCAGTGGGAGAGCTTGTCGTGCCTGCCGCTGTCGACCCAGGCTTCGGTGTCGGGTGCTAAATGTCCGCCTGTTAACAAGCTGACTCCACCTAACAGCTTTCCTCGCTGCTCGCTTCTATGGTGGGGAATTACAAAGTAGTTCGGGACTTACGACCACAATTGGGCCCAAAGTTTCTGCCGTTAAATGAGACAGTTAAGTAATTTTGCCACCTTTCTTGCCACACAGTGAATCACCACAGTTAAGTTGTTCGTGCTTCCCCTGGCACTTTTGCTCATCAGAAGGTCACAAAAGCAGATCACACACATGACCCTGGGGCAGGGCAACCGTCATAAATATGAACCAGTTGCCAAGCGTCTGAATTTTGATCTCCTGACCATGGAGATGCTGCGACGGTCATAAGTGTGAAAAAAAGGTCATAAGTCACTTTTTTCAGTGCCAGTTGTAACTTTGAAAGGTCGTTAAATGAACTTGTAAGTTGAGGACTACCTGTACAGTGCAAAATTGATTAGAGTTAGAAATTGGTGTTTTTATTCCCTCCAGCTTAGTTTGGAGTCTGCTAGGGAGGGGCCCTATTTTGATCTGTGTGTGCAGATCAATTAATCACACTGGAATTGTTAGTTTTGTATGGAACCATACAAATATATAGGGAGGTGACAAATACAATTTCTCCAGGAGTCACATAAAAGTGTGAAGGGTTTGGGGAGCGTGGGTAGAACACACACACACACACACACACTACTACTCTAATATTTCATTTTTTTATCAATAAATAGAACGTGTGTTTTAGAGAACTAAGAAGGGTGCACTTCTTTCCTATTGTCCCTTTCTTTGAGGGTGTTGTCAGTTTCTTCATTTGCCTCTCACTCCTCTGGCTGTCTATATTTTTCTTTCTCTCTTGTCTCTTGCATATTTTTGGGTAGAGTTGTAAAAAAAATAAGCTACTTTCTTCATCAAAGCGAAAATACAACCTTGGCAGCAAAAGTAAGGCGGGAATGCTTTCATTTATGTGGCAACCTAGATCATTTCTGAGATCATATCTGCTTACTATCCCATTTAACTGTGTAGTAAGAACTATTCAAAATCAAGATCTGGTCTGAAATAAAGGAAGGCAGGATACAAGCCTTATTAATTAAGCACATTATTACTCATGTTTAGTTCTCAAAATTTTAAGAGGTGTATTCAGTTTCCTGTACTGCTGTGGGTGGGCACTTTTGCTTATGTCATTTGCTTAAGTATTCAGAACAGAATTCCTTAACATTTTAATTCTGAAATAGCACATCTAATTTTCACTTTGTCTGCTTTCTTAGGTTTAACCATTGTAGATAAGGTGGGAATATCTAAATGATGTGATGGCAAAGTGTTGATTTTGCTACTGGAGAAATTTTAATTACTTAGAGAAAACTTTACAAACCGGTTCTGTTTATAATTATATGATGATATTATCACTGCTGCCTGATCTTGCCAGTTAAAAGTCACTAGATATTGAATGCCCTTGCTGGATGTTTCAGGCACGGTGGACCAGCCTAGTATTGCCATTTTATTTCTAAATAATAATTATATATCATAGTGAAATAGATAGTTCCTAATAGTTTAAAACCTCATAATAATTATCATACAACATAAAACATAGCATCATAATTAAAGCATCATAAATAGGAGATCATCTGTTTATCCATCAGAATAATGTTTTGTAAGCCAGTGAAGCCATGTAAGCCAGCTAACATGAACATACAAGGTACTTGATTAGAACACAAGATTATCTCCCTCCCAAAATGAAGTCATCCTGTAAATGAGGTCCTGGCACACTAAGACAAAACCAACAGTAAAATCCCCCTTGAAATTGAGGTCAGAAGGGTGTCTCCCTCAAGCAAAAGATAAAGCTTTTTGAAAGAGTTGCTGATAAATATAATTTAACTCTGAACAGTACATATTTTGAAGACAATGGGTTAGAAGCCTGGCTATCAAAGGTCAAGGGACGTGATTGTCGATCAGAAAGGGCGACAGTTTGGTGGTTCAAATCCCTAGGACCATGTAACAGAGTAAGTTCCTATTACTTGTCCCAGCTTCTGCCAACCTAGCAGTTCAAAAGCATGTAAAAATGCAAGTAGAAAAAATAGGGAACACTTTGGTGGGAAGGTAACAGCATTCCATGTATTTAATCATGCCAGCGCTGGCTCTTCAGCTTAGAAACGGAGATGAGCACCATCCCCTACAGTTGGGAACGACTAGCATATATTTGCGAGAGGAACCTTTACCTATTAAAGGTTACTTTTAAATAGGAGCTTTCCCACTACTGTGATTAGAATTAGCATGTGATTTTAAATCTATTTCCTTGATTAATGTAGTTTATATAGTATAATGAAACCTAGCTTCTGAGCTGGCCTTAAAACTGAATATTCTCTTATTATTTAGTGGCTTGGAAGAAAAAGTGTTTTTCCCTCACACTATTTACGACCTTTATACCCTTTTTGAATCATTCCTCAAGTACTTAAACTAGTTTGCAAAAGCAGCTTTTTTGGACTTCTAGTATCCACTACTGCAATGATGACAGATATGTTCCGTGCATTACTCATGCTTAAATGTGACAATGAGCATACTTCGTCCTTTTTCCACAGTTTGGATTAGCAGAGGAATATGTTTCAGTGTTGAAAATAAAGCAAAGCATATCCCAAAATCATATTGATATCATAAGCACATTAATAAAAAGCTAATGGATTAAGATGTGAATTCTTAAAACTGCTCTGTGTTTGTTATCGGAAATAGAAACTGGAACTTATACAATCCTGTTTTCCTTTCAAACACAAATGGGCTTTCCTTAATTGGCAATGATTCTAAATGGAAACTGAAACTGGGTTAAATGACTTTCCAGTATTGTGTACACTGAGGAACATGTAATCTAATTCCATACACTATTTATTCACTATTTTTGAATTGAAAGAGTTGAAGTATTATAGATTTTAATAAGTTTGAGAATCTATTAGCATGTCTGTAGTATACATAGTATAGCAGTAATGAAGCCAACAAAATTCAGACTTGGATAAACTACAAATAGAAAACATTACTTTTGAAGCAATCTTCAGGCGAATGTCTGAGATGACAAAAGTGGTTGGCATGATAGGAGAAAGATTTTTCATTACATTTCACTCGTGCCATTCAAAATACATTTATCCTGTTCATCTCTGGTATACAAAGGTAGAGAAAGGGCTATGCAGCAATCTGGATTTAATGGGGAAACCCAATATGGAGCTTTCAGACATGTTTATAATAACTGTTGGTGCCTTGTTAAAGTAAATTTGACTTTTTCTTGTATGGCACAAAATTATGAAAAGATGCAACTTTTTGAAACAGTTGCTGATAAATGTAATTTAACTGTGTGTTTTTTTCTTCAAATCGTTTGCCATGTAGTTTTAAAGTTTTCCCAAAGTCAGTCATTAATGATTATTAGATTATTAGAAATAAAGTATCTCTGAGTATATATTCTCACCAGTAACATGTGTAAATTAGGTTGTTAAGTTAAACAGCAAAGATGAAATTTAGATACAAGTTAGTATATCAGTATATACACTGTTCAAAAAAATAAAGGGAACACTTAAGCAACACAATGTAACTCCAAGTCAGTCACACTTCTGTGAAATCAAACTGTCCACTTAGGTAGTAACACTGATTGACAATCAATTTCACATGCTGTTGTGCAAATGGAATAGACAACAGGTGGAAAGCATAGGCAGTTAGCAAGACATCCCCCATAAAGGAGTGGTTCTGCAGGTGGTGACCACAGACCACTTCTCAGGTCCTATGCTTTCTGGATGATGGTTTGGTCACTTTTGAATGCTGACGGTACTCTCACTCTAGTGGTAGCATGAGACGGAGTCTACAACCCACACAAGTGGCTCAGGAAGTGCAGCTCATTCAGGATGGCACATCAATGCGAGCTGTTTGCTGTGTCTGTCAGTGTAGTGTCCAGAGCATGGAGGCGCTACCAGGAGACAGGCCAGTACATCAGGAGACATGAAAGAGGCCATAGGAGGGCAACAACCCAGCATCAGGACCACTACCTCTGCCTTTGTGCAAGGAGCCCTGCAAAATGACCTCCAGCGGGCCACAAATGTGCATGTGGCTGCTTAAACAGTCAGAAACAGACTCCATGAGGGTGGTATGAGGGCCCGATGTCCACAGGTGGGGGTTGTGCTTAGAGCCCAATACTGTGCAAGATGTTTGGCATTTGCCAGAGAACACCAAGATTGACAAATTCGCCACTGGTGCCCTGTGCTCTTCACAGATGAAAGCAGGTTCACACTGACCATATATGACAGACATGACAGGGTCTGGAGACGCTGTGGAGAACGTTCTACTGCCTGCAACATCCCCCAGCATGACTGGTTTGGCAGTGGGTCAGTAATGGTGTGGGGTGGCATTTCTTTAGGGGGCCGCACAGCCCTCCATGTGCTCGCCAGAGGTAGCCTAACTGCCATTAGGTACCGAGATGAGATCCTCAGACCCCTTGTGAGACCACTGGTGCGGTTGGCCCTGGGTTCCTCCTAATGCAAGACAATGCTAAACCTCATGTGGCTGGAGTATGTCAGCAGTGCAAGACGAAGGCATTGATGCTATGGACTGGCCCGGCCGTTCCCCAGACCTGAATCCAGTTGAGCACATCTGGGACATCATGTCTCGCTCTATCCACCAACGCCACATTGCACCACAGACTGTCCAGGAGTTGGGGGATGCTTTAGTCCAGGTGTGGGAGGAGATCCCTCAGGAGACCATCCACCACCTCATCAGGAGCATGACCAGGCATTGTAGGGAGGTCATACAGGCACGTGGAGGCCACACACACTACTGAGCCTCATTTTGACTTGTTTTAAGAACATTACATCAAAGTTGGATCAGCCTGTAGTGTTTTTTTCCACTTTAATTTTGAGTGTAACTCCAAATCCAGACCTTCATGGGTTGCTAAATTTGATTTCCATTGATAATTTTTGTGTGATTTTGTTGTCAGCACATTCAACTATGTAATGAACTAAGTATTTAATAAGAATATTTCATTCATTCAGATCTAGGATGTCTTATTTTTGTGTTTATTTTTTTGAGCAATGTATTAAGGACCATTGCAGCAATTTCCTTTCACATAATTGTTTTCATGGCCTTCATTTATGATCAGAAGCATATCTCAAAACACTGTTTGAAAAAGAGGAAGGAAAATATAAACATCTGAAAAATTACAATTTCAGTTTTCATATGTTTATTAATTTGCTTTATAACCTGGGTTCATTTAATATAACTCAAGACAGTATACATAAATGCTTGCTTCTCTTGCTTTTCCTACAACAACCATCCTGTGAAAATAGGCTAGGTTGAGAGAGAAAATGTCTGGCCTTAAACGATCCAGCTGGCTTTCATGTACCAGTTTCTAGTTCAGCACCTTTTATGGTAAGTACAAAGAAGGACTTCTAGGACAGTATTTTATGTTTCCTTAAATTGTATAAAATAAACAAATTTTATAAATCAAATTAATAAATATATGAAAACTTAAATTTTGATTTAGTCCTAATAAACAAAAACTGTGAGTAAAAAGAGGAAAAAGCATTCAATGACCAGGTAAATGAAGCTCAGAAGTTATATTTTATGAGAAGATTATCATTCCTAAAGAGAAAATAAAGTGGGTGCAAGAATGTGATATTTCAATTTTCATAGAAAAAAACTATGTAGAATTTGTAAAAAAAGCAAACTTTCCTTTAGTAAAAGTAAAACTAAAATACCCTATTTTGGTAACTTCCATGAACAAAAATAGTTGCATGCAGCTGCATAATTGAAAGCATTTGTAGACCAAATGTTTATTTTTCATAAACTCAACTAAAAAATTGTTGCTGTTGTGAAGCAATATGTACTTCAAAATTAGCAATATTGTTATATTAAGATGCTGCATGAAAATAATATACTTTAATGCTAAGTATTCTAGATATTTTTGCTTATTTTACATATAGCTTAGCGGCCGCAATTGAATCAAGAATTCCCACTGCTAAGCAAAACACCACAAGACCATGATGTCCTTACATCTTCAGTTCCGTTGAGAACATTAAGCAAATCACCCATGCGCTTTAAGTGAGACATCACATGACTGCAAGTTGCAGTTTTCCTGCCAACTTTTCCATAAACTCTGCTTCTTGGGAACCAGTGGAGAAGTACACAAATGGCGATCATCTGACTATGGGGACACTGCAATGGTGGTAAATGCAAGGATGGATCATGAATTTTTCAGCACTGAAAATTTCAAACGATTGCTAAACAAGGCAGTCATTAAGTGGGGTCTGTATATATATGTTTATATGTATCTATTTTCAAGATGTGGACACCTTCAAAATATTTTTCATTTTCAGTTGCATTATGCGAAGGCTTAAATTGGTAAAGGCAGGAAATAGAATAGACTGACTGTATAATTCTATAGGCATTGTGCATAATAACTTTCTGTTACTGTTTTCTAAGTGATATACAGAAATAAGGAAATTTATATTTTCAAAATAGTCTATATTTAAAGAATTCTTCATCAGTTGAGATATGTTGCTATTCTGGTCTGGTTCCTGTAGAATAGCTTCACTTCTTTGAAGCTAGCAATGCAAATAATTTCACAACATCCCAATTTTTTTAAAATAAGGATTTTAAAACTGTTTTACTTCCATTGCTTGTCTTTGGATATAGTGTGCATTAATAAACCCTAAAACAGCCATTATACTTTTGTAGTGGGAAATAATTTATTCTGTGGAGAAGAAATAAATACACATTTAGATAGTAATGGGGAAATAGTTTTTTATAGCTTTTGTTCCCACTAAGCAACCAGTTCAAACTTCCATGATTTTAAAGAGCATAAAGTTATATATCGTCTTTTTCAACATTTTGCATCATAAAGAAATAAAAGCATAGTTATTAAAAATAACTGTTAACTAATAGTTAATAGTAATAGTTAACTAATATTTCAAAAAACAGAAATACAGCTACTTTCTCTTAGCATCTTTGGAACAGGCACTTTGATTTTTTTTGAAACATGTTTTTGGGGTTTTCAAGAAGCATAAAATAATTGGCAAAATAAAATGTGCATCAAAAGAAAGATAAAGTTATTTAAAGTCACTGATATCCGTAAGTTATAAAAAGAAGATGTAATATCTTATGTGAAATTTTGTATAAAGTGTTTGTGAAATTTAATTTTATATATAATAAAATACAAAGGCATATTTTTTTCATCACTATTGTCACAATACATAAACATCTTTTCATTCTTCTCTATAATAGCAATAGCACCTATATACCACTTCACAGTGATTTTACAGCTCTCTCTAAGTGATTTACAGTCTCGACATGTTCTGTCCTCATTTTACTGACCTTGGAAGGATAGAAGACTGAGTCAGCCTTGGGCCAGTCAGGATCAAACTGTGATCAATCAGCAGGATCAAACTCCTGGCTGGGGGCAGAGTTAGTCTGCAATACTGCATTCTAACCACTATGCTACCACTGTGTCTTATTCCCCCAATAAGGGAATAAACAAGTAAATCAAGCTGTCATGTAATTTATAGAATTATGTTTTGCAGTTTAAGAAATCTTTGCAGTTTAAAAACCATTAGTATAGTTTTTATTATACACCACTACCAACATCCTAAACTTGCACAAAAAGATAAAAAGGCAGAAGGAAATCATATAGGTTAGGTTTTAGTAAGTGTTATAAGTTACCTACTTATCCCAAAGTGTACTATGGCTTTTAAAACGCTTTGTATAATTACTAATGTATACGCACATACATGCATACATTATACATATAATATTTCTGATTTTATGTATTTATGTTAGATAGATAGATAGATAGATAGATAGATAGATAGATAGATATTCAGTCAGAAGTATTTGATACTTTGCCATCTTTCACAAAAACCCAGGTTTATTTGGAAAGCAAGAAATTTCATAATGGAAGCTTTTGGCTGGCCAAAAAAAAGCATTAAAGACTTTCTTTTACATACATACATACATACATACATACATACATACATACATACATGTTATTCAGCTTTGTTCGGGTATTTTCCCACGTCATTATAGTTGTGCTTTTAAAGTTTTAGTAACGTTTTGGCAGAATCTCATCTGCCATCATTAGGCTTCTGTATTGTGTTCGGCTGAACAAAGCTGAATAACATACATGTAAGTACCCACGAAAACTTAAGAAAACATACATACATACAATCCCTGCTAATTTACTGGTTGTTCTGATATCCTCTGCTGCTGATACTTCTCAACAAACAGATATTGGGTTTTTGGTTGCTTTGTAAGAAAAGGACAGAATGAAAAAAGAGAAAGAAATACAGATTAATTCCATTCCTGGAAGATGAGGTTCTTTGGCTGAAACTTGAGCCAAAAACAGGATTCAAGAGTTCTCATATCAGGAATGTGGAAAATACACAATCATTTTCCACATTCCTGATATGAGAACTCTTGAATCCTGTTTTTAAAAAAATTAAGAGTTAAAAAAAGCAAAACTTTGGTGATTGAATGGATTGCTCCTTTAATGCCATCTTGTACTGCAACCTGTACTTTCAATATTCCATTATATTTATCTTTTATATTTTAATAAGGAAGGCTTTCTGAAGTAAGCATCTGTCTTTTCAAAATAGATTATTTTTTTGTTAACAATAGTTTTCTAGAAGAGATGGGGATTTTTCAAAAACCCTGACTTATTTTTGACATATCTTCTGTAGACTATCATTTGTTTAATATTAACTCTATTACATGGAACTCAGAATACTACGGTGTGGTTATTCATTGACAGGCAGAAAAATCGTATCAAATTATTGGAAGCCTGTGCTGATGTGAATTTCTACAATAGAAAATAATTGTCATACTGCCTTGAAAAGACTATGAATTTTGGGGATACTAGTAAATAATAATGCGATATCTTCAATTCATCTTTCAAGAAAATATAGTTTTTCACTTAATACTTTTGTAAAGCTACTTTTCATGATGTTGAAAAGCAGTTCTATCTTTAATGCCTTTGATTAGTTCTTTAAAGTGCGCAAGAGCAGAGAGAGATATCACTTGAGTTTTTCTGTGATGTTCACATACTAATTGTTCCAAGGTGTAAATATATCCTGACTATTTGAAATTACAACAGCACTCAAAAAAGTGATTTATAACTGTTTTTCACGCAAGCGTGGTAGCAATCCCATGGTCACATGATCAAAATTCAGATGCTCAGCAGCTAACTCATGTTCATGAGGATTGCTGTGTCCCAGTGCTGTGTGATCCCCTTTTGCGACCTTCTGTCAACCAAAGTCAATGGGGAAGCCAGTTTCACTTCACAACCAAGTTATTAATTAAACAACACTGATTCACTTAACAACTCTGGAAAGAAAGGTTGTAAAATGAAAGAAAGGTTGTAAAATGAGGCAAAATTTGCAACAAATGTCTCACATAACAACACAAAATTTAGGCTCAATTGTGGTTGTAAGTCAAGGACTACCTGTACTCTATCGTTGTTGCATCAGTGGAATGATTATTGGTGTACAGAGAACTTTATAAAAGTTGCCCTGAATTCTGTAAGAGATAAATCCTTTCTACCAAGACTTGGCCAGGAATTCTTGAATTCCTGAATGAAGGCAATGTATAGCTTAAGCATGTTCTTTCCTGGGCTGTTCACATTCTGCCTTAAATGTTCAATTGGCAAAATGCCCACTGTCTAGAAAACACTTTTGTGAAAGGTGTAGCTACTTTGTTAAAAATTCTGAACAAAGGGCAGTTCTGCCAAATTGAACAGAATTGCATTCTTAAACTTCAAATTAAATATACCTGAACAGAAACTGCTCAAACCTTCCACTACATAGGATAGTGCCTTCTTGTAACTTGTAAGAAACATGGAATAGTTTCTAGTTACATAAAGTTTTTGAATAGCTATGGTTTGTTTTGATTTTTATTCTATCATAGTAGAATTATATATCCTTACTCTCATAATCCAGTCACATAAATATAACGGATTTCTTTGATTTTTTTTTTAATAACATGGTAATAGCAATTTAAATGATAGATAGATAGTGGATGGATGGATAGATAGATAGATAGATAGATAGATAGATAGATAGATAGATAGATAGATAGATAGATAGATAGATAGATATGGATGATAGAAATATAATCAAACTTGAGTCACGGTGCCTGTGAAAGCAGTTAAACTATGTAAAAGCAAATGGGAGAAGGGATATTATTGAACTGTTAGGATGTATTCGTCACAGTTCCAAACCAAGCCAGCAAAAGAAGAGGCCACACTATGAACAGAATGGATTTCTTTCCTGGAGTCTCAGCTTGGCACGTGGTGAATAATACAAGTAAAAGGGTTTCTAGCCAGCATTATTGGCTTCTGCTAGCCAGCACGCCCCACCCTTCTGAGCCCGGTTGCTCCCTGGCTGACTCCCAGCAAGTACTTTTTTGGAGCAAATTCTTTTCAAGCCAGTTGCTTCCTGGCTGGCTCCAGCAAGTACTCTTCAGGCCTGGATGTTTTATGAACCGACTGCAGCTGACTTGCCTTCCTGGCTCCTCGCAGTGTTAGTCCCATCACCTGACACCCATCAGTGCCCCCATGCACTCCCCTCCCCCTGCATGTATGTGGCAACTCCTAAATGGCATGTTGTGACAACTTTGAATGGTGTACTGTCTCAGATGTTGACAATACTTTTGTTGTGTTCTGCATGGATTGGGATGATTCTATCAGTAACCATTTTGCCCAAAATAAGTGACTGGTACTAAATACATTGAAGAGGTTTGCTCATGTAGAGGTAAATAAAGATTAAATCATAGAAAAAAATAAAATTACACTTTTCCTAATATTCCCAAAGGGAATAATGTGATGTGTATATATGTATGACAAATTATTCTTTTCTTTTTCATGCCTGTAGGTATCCTGCCACATTTTAAATTATTATGAGTCTACTACATAGTAACACAAGTTTTCAAATAAATGATCAAGAGAGTGACTGCTGTGCAGCCATGGCCAGTGCTTGCTGTGCTGGGACCAAGGAGGAAAGCCTCACGGTTCCCATCAGCAATGGTACTGGTGGGACACTTTCAAACTCTTTCATGGAGGAAACCCAAGGCTATGATGTGGAGTTTGACCCACCACTGGAAAGTAAATATGAATGCCCTATCTGCTTAATGGCTCTACGGGAAGCAGTACAGACACCGTGCGGACATCGTTTTTGCAAAGCTTGCATTGTCAAATCCCTAAGGTAACACAGAGAGCTTTGTTGAAAGGAAATCAGTTATGCCCCAGGTTCAGTCTCCTAGCAGTTTGTTGGTTTGGATTGGTTTGTGGGTTGATTGATTTAGAACTGTGATATGCTGTCATAAAGTAGTCCTTTGTTACTACTTTTAGAGAGCTGTGATAAATATCAAAGAGTAAAAGACAGTATTGCAGAAAAATTTACTGAGGCATTGATTGAGTTAAATTTGTTATTGCTGCTCCTCAGTAGACTTAGTGTCTAACAGAATCAAAAAACAATTTAAAAAACCACAGCAGCTCAAACTAAAATAAGCATCATAATAACAGAAAATCATAGCAGCGCTGTATTCTTTCATTTCCCATTTTCCCCCTAAGAATATAATATCAAACAAGTGGCCAATTCCTCAGATCCTGTTAATCTTATTTAAATGCAAAATATGTACCTATGTTTAGGTTTTAATAGTCTTTTAAGTTCTGACAGTCAATTGGTGACTGTCCCACATAAGAGAAGAAATTATAAAACTGTGTCATTGAAACCTTAAATAAATGGCATGGCATTTTAATTGTTTGAATAAATGACTTTCACATGATACATGATTATCATATTGGCCTAATGGATAAAAATGAAGCATAGCACTTAATAACAACTTTGGATAAGAAAAGGCAGTGTAATGATTTCAGTAAATATGTATTTATATAATCTGTCAGTCTCATTCTTCCATGTACACTGCTCTATCTCCATTATTATGAAAGTTATCTTGCTTAAAAACCAAGGGAATTTCTCAATAGTTTGTGTTTTATGTTAAATAAATACTGAAATATTAATGTAGACTATGAATGGAAATTAACAATACAATGTCTATTTTTTATTTGGAAGTTGGATTGCTGTTATGAGAATTGTGATCCAGCAATTGCCTATACTGCATTATAAATTACATTAGTGTGAGAGAGGTTGTAGGAACTTAAGTTCTCAATACTTTTTCACATTATTTTACTACTAGAATCATGGGCCATAGCTTTTATTTCACTGAAAGAAATAAAATCATTTTAACAACTTCCCCATGAAGGTTGTTAATGCTGACTGAGTTTTAAATGTAAGTTTCCTTTTTTCCTAGCTCAAACAGTTCTTGATTTTCATTATGTCTGAATTTATTAGATAAATGTCTAAAAAATTAAAAGTCTCTCGTTGGTTCAGTTATATTTTAATTGTTTACAATCTATTTAAAAATAATAGTATAGTCATGTGAATCTCATATACATGTATCCATCTATTTAGCACTAGAAGCTCAATATGTTAAATTCTGATTTAAATAATTCAGGCCTTAGATATTTGAGCATATCTGGGAGCATAACTCTCTTTCAAGTTTCAAACCGCAAGTTCCTGTGTCTCCGCTAATTCTTCTCTTTTTTTGTATGTTATGTTTCAAATATTTAAAAATATGGGAATGGAACAGATATGTGGTCTAAGAAATACACTATGTCACGTATAGTAAATATATGAAATGAATATGTATATATCTTGTGTTAGCCATACAGGTTGGGGGAGAGGTGTAATGAATAAATGAATGAATGAATATTTTGGGACCTGGCTAAATGCAAGAAAAAAGAAAAAAAATCTGGAATATTACTTTTTCTTGATTCCATTCCCAGCTGCAATCTCTACTCCTGCGGCTCTTAAGGTTTTTCAATTAATCTGCTGTAAAAGATACTGTAGTCAGAGGGAGACATTTGCAGGCTGGCTGTGATGAGGGCAATCAATCAGGAATAAAAATGACTTCCAGTTCATGTGAGACATTTTTGGAACCAAAGCTGATTGCTTGCAGAAATGTAAAGAAGCATATTGTAGCCAAATGCGTAGTATTTGGTATTAATACACACACATGCACACACAGATGCATATGCAAATATATTGGTTTTTTTTTTATAGAGATGCAGGTCAGAAATGTCCAATAGACAATGAAATCTTACTTGAAAATCAACTCTTCCCTGATAACTTTGCAAAACGTGAAATCCTCTCACTGGTAGTGAAATGTCCCAACAAAGGCTGCAGTCAAAAGATGGAGTTAAGGCACTTAGAGGTAAGTTTTAATGTGTATGTTGTTTAAGAATTAAGGTCCAGTTCTATACTATTCTGATCAGTATATTTAGGATTTATATAAAGAGATACTTAGGATATGCAAAGCAACAACTCTTGAAAGAAATGGATAAAAGGAAGTAAGATAAATATGACCCTTTCCTTGAAATTGGAGTTAGATCTGTTATGTTAGAATAAGTTACAGATAGTAATCTGTTACAGTGTTAATTGGGCTGGAATTGCTGTTGCTTAGCAACAATCCTAAAGTACAATGTCACAAAATTGCATTGCTTAGTGACAGCAACTCTGGCATTCCCAGTTGCTGCTGTTAAGCAAACCATTATGGGTGACGTCTTCATGGTTGCCATTTGCAATTTCCTGTTGGCTTCTCCATTGACTTTGCTGATCAGAAACCAGCAAAGAAGTTGGTAACCAAGAACCACCTGTAATAACATTAAGATTCTTCTGAAAGCCATGCCTTCAGGAGTACTTCATAAGTGGATTTTAGCTGCTCACTCACAAGTTCTTTTCCCACTGTACGAGGTCATAATATTTGTTGTATTTTAAGTTTACTATTGATTTTGTAATATAGGTTACTTTTAAATGAAAAAAATAGATTGTGAGTCACTAAGTGTGACAATATTTCTATTACATCTTTGAGAAAAACTATATGAAACTATATGTTTATTGTTGCTTGTATAGTTGTTAAAGCTGTAGTTACAGTGATGTTTTTAATCTGCTAATATTATGGTCTAAAACTATACATTGTGTAAAAATGAATAGAGTTTTGTTTTTTGTTTTGCTTTGTTTTTGGTAAGTGTTCTTCTAATGGCTTTTCCTCAGGACCATCAGCTACACTGTGGATTCGCATCAGAAAAATGTTCTCAGTGTCAAGGGATTTTCCAGAAGAACCAGTTGCAAGAACATATGCTAGAATGTCCCCGGCGGCAAATTGCCTGTCCAAATTGTGCCATGTGTATGCCTTATGAAGAAAAAAAGGTATAATGCAAAATAGAACTGTTTTATATTTATACTGTTTTAATAATGCATTGAATATTTTGAAGTTGCTTTCTGTTGTCTCATATAAAATGGTATATTCCATAAAATCAAGTTTTATATTCCACAGTCCATTGAGATAATAGCATCCTTCTGTGGAAATGATTGTTCCTTCTCCAGTTCTGCCTGCATATTATCTTGACCTAAAGGAGAACAATTAAAACTTTGTCTTGATAATATTGGATGTAGACCAGTATTTATAGGTGTCAGAGCAGAAAGTGTTACACAGCTTTTTTTCCTTCTGTTGAATCATGTCCTAAATGATTTGAACAAAATATTTTGTGTTATACTTTTCAAGTAACTGTAAAGGTAGCCCTTGATTTACAACCAGTTGCTTAGTGACCATTCAAAGTTATGACAGACCTCCCTAGAGCTACTTGCAACCTGGTTCTGAAGTTCTGACAGGACACAGTCACAAATGGTCACATGTCAGGCACTAAACTACAGACTTGCATTTAGGGCTGCTGGCCACATCTTGTCATGTGACTACTATGTTTTACAATGTTTTTGCTGAAAACAGGCGTTTTTGGTTTTCAACAAAAAACACTATCATGAACACTGGGTTTGCTTTACAACTGGTGTACACACTTAGCGACTGCCAGCTTTGCTTAATGGTAAAAAAAGTCATGTGGGTGACCCACTTTTATGATCATCACAACTTACCATTGTAATAAGTCAAGTGACTATATACATACCATAATTGTACATAAACTACTCATTCCTCATCTGAATATTCTCTTGTAGATTCTAAAGAAGTATTTTTGGTGGGGGGGGGGGGTTGGTCAAATGACTCAATCAGCAGTAGACAACCATGGAGTAGAGAAAAGGGTTGGAGAATCTTACCTTAGCAGCATTGACATGTGTTACACCAAGGGAAACCACCCTTTTGTTCTCATGGTGTTTATTGTGCTAATAAGTCTCCACACTATTCTGATAGTAGTTCATGTGTTTTCACATCAGTGCTTCAATAACCACAGTTTCTATTCCTGTGGAATTTTTCAAGAACATAACTCCCATGGAAAACAAAACTTGAATTTACATGCCCGCATACATGAGTTGAGAAAAAGGATAATGAAGCATGGCTTTATAAAATGTTCCCAATCCCTCTGACTTGATCTGAGTGGGTATCCTCTATTAATTCAAAATTTTTATTCTGGCAAAAAGGCAGATGAACTTGCTTCAAAATCTTCTGAAATTATGACAGAGAGAAGCTGGTTGTAAAACATCTGATAGTCCTAATTATGTATTATTCCCTTTCCATTACAATTTTTTTTTTTTTGCTTTCACTAAAATAAAGGTTCATGATGAAATATGCCTTTTGGCAAATGTCTTCTGTGAATATTGTAATACAGTACTAATCAGAGAACAGGTAAGACATACTTTGCTTTTTATTTATTATTTTACTCAAAGTCTTAATAGCATAAATTACTAAGTCATACCTCTGACAATCACTATTACTATTAATAATAGCACTGTTACTATTACCCTTCTCATCTTTTCTATTACCTATTCCTTTAGCATACGACTATCACCTTATTTGTATCTTATGGTTTATGTTTATTTCATTTAGTATCAGTGTTGTATCTTATGATGCATGAGAGTTGTACTTTATGATTATGATCATGATTTGTCACTTAATGTTTATATGTACGCTGAGAGCTTATGCATGGGAAATAAATTCCACACTTGGCCCATCATTATTATGAGGGATAATGGGATAGTGTGAATTGTTACATAGAGTTAAATGCCAGGGAGGGATATTATCTTGTGTTTTGTCCAACCTGGTTTTAGATATGTCTTATAATTAGATTCAAAAGCTGTATGTGTATTTGTATGTATAGGCACAAATATCTTGGGACCTGGGTATCTAAAAGCTTCACCTTATACTAAGCAGATAATGTCTATAGAAAGAATCCTTTAGACTGACTTTCACAGAATGTTTTCCCAGGAAGGCTGTCATTGTGGCCTCTCTTAAATTTTTACAATAAAGTATATGTATACAATTTATTTTATACCACCAATATTATAGTATTATTAATCTTTTTAGACATTAAATCTTATCTTGCTCTGACTATCTCAAAATATCAACTAAATTAGTTTGCTAAACAGTATGACTTTACTAAAAAAACTTTGATGCTTATTTATTTTTCATAAGTACCGTATATACTTGAGTATAAGCACATTTTTTGTGCTGAAACCCCCCCCCCCCCGCTTATACTCGAGTGACAGATTCCCCTCTGAAAAAAAAAATGCTGTGGAGCTCCGGAGCTGGGCAGCCGCTTCTCTGCTTCCGTGTTTCCTTTGCAACTTGTAAGCATGAGGGTAATCGGAAGCAGAAAAGTTCTTGCATGGTTTCCAAGGCGTCCCCTCTCCCCCTAATTCCTACCTCCCCCCAGGGTTGCCATCTGGCCGTTTTTCTGGCCAAAATTGAGAAATCTGGCCGTATTTCTATCTGCTTGGCCGTGAAAAAAATGATGTTTCCGACCAAATTTATTTGGCCAGAAATTTGGCCGTATGAAAGTTGCTTGGCCGTGAAATCGAAATTTTGGCCGAATACTGTATTGGTATTGAGTTGTTGTTTTTTTAAAGGACCTTGCTACACCTTCCCTATACATTAACCCCACCCCCCATTTTCTCTCGATCTTACACACATTCCCTTCTCCCAAAAAGATTGAGCCCGTCCCCCTTCAGGTGCGTGGCCACAGAGGCGCAACCAGGCGCCCCTTTCGCCTCTCTCTTTCTCGTAACCCAGGTCACCTTCAGGGCTGTCCCTTGCCCGTGAGAGGTGCGCATTTGGCAGCTCCGTGCTCAGAAGCGCGGCTCCCTCGTTGCTTTAGCTGAGTGACTGAGTGCTTTTTAAAGAGGAGGGCCGTCATTGATTTCCCGGGCCTTTCCGCTGTGACACGATTTAGAAAGCGGGGCAAAAGGGCGGGCGGAACCCGAGACTTTTTCCAGAAAAGTCAGAGGAACGATAGGCTCGTTTTAAGAGCCGTACAAGAGACCCAAGCGAGGCACGTTTGCACAGGTTATGCGCTATTCCTGCCGAGCTCAAGTAACCGCCTCCATGTGCGAGCCCACACACGTCCTCATCCTTTAAGGCGGGGAGAACAGGTGACAAAAACTGATCGTCGCCCGCCTTAATGGCCCAAAGCACTCAGAAGCAACCGGTGGAGTGCAATGTTAATTAACCATTTCGGAGCAATCTCGCCTGTTGCAATTGTTCAAGCCAAAGGGGCTTAGGAGATGCATGTGCACTCAGGAAAGGAAAAGGTTGGGTGGAGAAAGGGGCGAAGGAGCGTGACAGAAAAGCGAGCCAGCGCGAGTGTGAGTGTGCGGGGCTTGAGAGACGATAAAGGAGTAACCCTAACCCCTCGAGGCAGCAACGACGCCCGGCGTTTCCCGAGACAAGAAGCTCCGCTGTGCAATGAAAGTGCCCTGGCTCTAGGCTCACGGGCTCAGAAAACAACGCGAGCCGCCGCCACCACCACCTCCTCCTCCTCCCGAGCGGACTGAAAGCAGCTGGGGCTGAGGAAATGAAGCCAAGTGGAGCCGAAGCTACCTCGGCTTGTGTTGTTTTCTCAGCCCGCGAGCCTAGGGCCATGGCACTTTCATTGCACGGCGGAGCTTGTCTCGGGATATGCCGGACGTCTTTGCTGCCTCCTGAGGGGAGGGCAATTCTGGGCTGCGCGATTGGGGGACTTCGTGGCTTTGGGTGAGTGGGTGGATGGGAGCGAAGACGTTGACTTTAAGCGCTGCCGACTGAGTGTTTCACAAATACCAGTGGGACTTCCATCCACCACCACCCCTCCCTCTTTTGCCTCCTTCCTTCTGATCAATCAGGTTTTCCCAGTATTTGCTCACAGCTGCATTTTCTCTTCTGCCGTGCTAGACGTTGAATGCAGGGATTTCTGATTCCCCTTACACGTGTGTGGATATGCCGCAGGGCATTTTCTTCCAAATGCCCCAGAGAACATTTTCTTCCAAATGCCCCAGAGAACATTTTCTTCCAAATGCCCCAGAGAACACTGACTTTCATGATAGTAAGATCGTTTCCCAAATTAATTGATTCACTAACCCAAAAGAAGAAGATGATGACGACAGTGGGAGGCAGGAGTCATTCTCTCCCTTGCAAGCCCCCCAGCGCCCGGGGCTGGCGAAAAAAGCAAGAGCATGATCTTTCTCTCTCTCTCTGGAATAGTCAAGCCCTTTCCAGCACACGCAATCCGCCGCCGCCTCTTTGCACCTTGCAAATGCAAAAACCACGGAGGGCTCCGGGATTTTGCATTTGCAAGGTGCAAAGCGGCGGTGGCAGATCGCGCATGCTGGAAAGGGCTTGACTGTATTCCGGGGAGAGAGGGAGGGAGAGAGATCATAAGAACGGCTCTTGCTTTTTTCTTGCAGGAGAGAGTGACTCCTGCCTCCCACTGTCATCATCATCATCTTTTGGGTTAGTGAATCAATTAAACCTTTCATGATAGTGAGATCGTTTCCCAAATTAATTGCATTTCCCACCCTAGGCTTATACTCGAGTCAATAAGTTTTCCCAGTTTTTTGTGGTAAAATTAGGTGTGTCGGCTTATATTCGGGTCGACTTATACTTGAGTATATACGGTACTTTATTTTTTCTGTTTATAATATGTTTTATTTGTACTTTTACCTTGACTTTTAGTTTAATATTTTTGTCATTCATAAGTTATACTAGAAGTAGAGATTTTGAAAGCAGGGAACACTTTAAAATGGAAGGTGACTTTTTTTAGAAAAATAAGTATTATACTAATTACAAATAAATCACATATTTACTTGTTATAAACATAATTATAAATAAATCTGAGAAGGAAAACCAAAGCTTAAATTTGGTGGTGCAGAATTTTTAAAACATTTGTATTATAATATATTTGTCTAAACTGATTGCCAGCAATAGGCAATCTATAATAAAAAATGAAGAATTTTCAAACTTTTTTAAATTGGAGAATTATTTTTTTTATCAATGGGATACCATTGATACAATGAAAGTTTTGTTTTCCAATAACAGTTCTGGCAGCTAAATTGAATAGAAATTGAATCAGTTTTTTTATGTACCATTCATATTGTAGGCAACATAAAATAGGATAGATAATAATCTAATCTTAGGATTCATTTTATGATGATGTTTGCAAAGCTTGTTAGTTTTATCAAAACTTCAGCTAATTGGGTCTTGTTATCCAAAAGAAAAATGCATAACTATTTATTTAAGCCTTTGACAGTGCCATCTAAAAGTATTACAATTAATATAATGTAATTTCAGTGGAGTATAATGCTACTGATGAATTATCTTTACAGTAATAATGGCAATGTTTTTAAATCTGTTATTTTATTTGATGTCTGGAAAATGATCCTTAACTTGAGTATAAAAATTTAAACAAAATATGTCAAATTTGCTGTGAATTTCCAACTTTTTTCACTAGAAAGTAATATTAATTTAATAAATGCTGTTTTGGTATAAATGACACACATTTACTTTTCAGGGTAGGATTTCTGGAAACTACAGATCATTCTTTTTCTTTTTATAGTTGCCTAATCATTATGATAATGACTGCCCTACTGCTCCAGTATCATGTACCTATAGTGCATTTGGATGTAGAGAAAAGGTAATTTAAATTAGTTTTATGTATGCTTATGTTTGTTGATCTTAGAAGAATATTTGTCACACAATATTGTAATTAATGTAAAATGTATAAAGATTGATCCCACTATGATTATTTGGTTAGCCCTGAGACAAAAAAAATTAGGCCCTAATCAGGCCGCCTTCCTGAGGCCACATGCATGCTCCTTTTGCAATGTGTTGGAAGGCCTCAGAAGCACTGTGATAAGGCAGTGCGTGATTTGGAGACTTGCATAAGGGCTTCTTAAAAGCTTTTGGAGGCCTCAAAAGCATCATGAGAAGCATTGCACAATTTGGAGAAGAACATGTAGTCTTGGGAAGAAATCATGGCACAACAATCATCTGCCTTGCATAGGACTAGGGATACCTTCACAACAGATGAGGAAAAAATACTAGTATTGGGGCTAAAGTAGGGTCTGGGAGGGGAAAAAAAGTACCGTATATACTCGAGTATAAGCCGAGTTTTTCAGCACATTTTTTGTGCTGAAAAAAACCCCCTCGGCTTATACTCGAGTCAGATTCCCCTCTGAAAAAAAATGGTGTGGAGCTCCGAAGCTGGGCAGCCGCTTCCCTGCTTCCGTGTTTCCTTTGCAACTTTTAAGCATGGGAGGGGGAGGCTTTTCTGAGCTCTAGGCTGAGAAAGCAACGCGAGCAGTTTCATTTCCTCAGCTCCAGCTGCTTTCAGTCCACTCGGGAGGAGGGGGAGGAGAGGGAGAGAGAGAGAGAGAGATCATAAGAACGGCTCTTGGTTTTTTCTTGCAAGGGAGAGAGTGACTCCTGCCTACTACTGTCATCATCATCATCTTTTGGGTTAGTGAATCAATCAAACCTTTCATGATAGTGAGATCGTTTCCCAAATTTCCCTTAAATCAGGGAAGAAATCAGAAACAAACCTTTGGGCTGAGAATAAGCTTGTTCCTATGATGCCATTTTTGTTCACTTCAGTGTGAAAAGTGTGAAAAAACACACTTCTTTTTCTTCATCTTCTTGTTCCCTATTTACTGGTCTCTTTCAAAGAGGAAATTGTGAACATCAAACTTATTCTCAACTGTCCTAGTGAAAGTTTTTATTGGCATCTATTTTTATTTTTGAAATTTACCAGTAGCTGCTGCATTTCCCACCCTCGACTTATACTCGAGTCAATAAGTTTTCCCAGTTTTTTGTGGTTAAATTAGGTGCCTCGGCTTATATTCGGGTCGACTTATACTCGAGTATATACGGTATCTTTGTTTATTAGGTATATATGATAGTCAAAATGTAGCCCATTTTTCAATCCAGACTCTACCATAGAAAAGTCTTTTTTCTCAGAAAATCAGTTCAGAATTTATTTTGATTCTTCCATGGAATGACTAAATTCTATAATTGCTAATATGAAAGTAATTTGCTTTCATTTAGTGGGATTTTCCTTTGCTGTCTGCTTAAGTTTTTTTAGTTTCTTTCCAACCAATAGGTAATTTTTTGTTCTGAATTATTCATTTCTTCTCCTGCAATAATTCATTATAGATAAAATTTGCAGGATGGAATATAATCCATGTGAGAGGGGAGGAGCTTTCCAATCATTGGAAATTTTTGTTCGAGTAGATTTTTTAAATTGCATAAATGTTTTTCAGCTTCTCATCTTAAACTGATGTTTTGTAATCTTTATATATTCATGTAAGAATGTTTATTTAAATGTTTATTATCAAAATGAACATTTATAGGGAAAAGATTTTACACAGATTATGTTCTTCCTGCACTTAAATAAAAAAATATTCCTTTCAGCCTTCATATTTTCTAATCTATTTGCCCAACCATTAATGTTAGAAAGTTATTGTTAGTATGTGAAGTGTTACATTCTTGTCAAATATAAATTTTAAAAACAAAGTTCTAAAAATACTATTTTATGTACAAAATGACATAGTTCAAATATTACATTACTGATCAGTAATACTGATGCTATTTAAGTAGCTGAAAATATTTAGTTTTACACCTGAGAATTTATATAGACCTTGATCTGTTTCTAACCATTTGAAATTCCTACAACATTAATAGTTCTGTTCAGTTTATCCTTGTTTGTTTTGGCTAATATTAAGCAATAAAGCTACTTCTTTTTTAATGCAGTATTTTCCCTTCTCCATTACGATGCAGTCCTTTATTTTACTAAAAACAAGTAAGAGTTATGTTCAGTTTTGTCTAATTGCAGATGCAGAGAAATGATTTGGCACGCCACATGCAAGAATTTACTCAGGTTCATATGAGAATGATGGCTCAGACTCTTCGGAGCGTCAGTGTTACTACTCCAACTTCCATGAATTTTTCTGGAACTTTACCCTTCGATCCATCACTCTTCTCTCAAGTCTTGCCACCTTCATGTGAGTGTAGCCCAGAGGTTCAGAACTTCAAGGAGACTATTCAGCAACTGGAAGGTCGTTTAGTAAGACAAGATCACCAAATTAGAGAACTCATTGCAAAAATGGAGACACAACAGTCCCAGATGGGAGATCTCAAACGCACCATCCGAACTCTAGAGGAAAAAATTGCTGATATTGAATCCCAACAATGTAATGGTATTTTCTTGTGGAAAATTGAAAATTTTAGTGCTTTCCTGAAAGCTCAGGAGGAAGAAAGACCCGTTGTGATCCATAGTCCAGGTTTCTACACAGGGAAACCAGGATATAAACTTTGCTTGCGTCTGCATATCCAGTTACCAAGTGTTCAACGTTGTGGTAACTACATTTCTCTTTTTGTTCACACCATGCAAGGGGACTATGACAGTCATCTCCCTTGGCCTTTCCAGGGCACTATACGTCTATCAATTTTGGATCAGTCTGAAGGATCTCCAAGGCACAATCATGAAGAAGTAATGGATACCAAGCCTGAGTTGTTGGCCTTCCAACGTCCTATGGTCTATCGCAACCCAAAGGGTTTTGGATATGTAACTTTTATGCAGTTGCAGGCCCTGAAACAAAGAACATACATAAAAGATGATATTCTCTTGGTACGCTGTGAAGTTTTAACACGTTTTGACTTAACCAGTCTCCGAAGAGAAGGTTTTCATCCTCGTAGTACAGATGGAACATCATAGCCTATTGTCCAGTCTTGATTGTTATGTAATTATGAAAACCAAACTTGGTTTAAACATTATTTGGCTCCCTAAAGGGGAGCAGCAAATGAAGCTCCTGTTTCAAAAAGAAAAAAGTATAGGTCATGATGTTAACTGAGGTAACAAAATTCTGGTAGTACCACTTCTTCCTCCTTAGGAATAGAAAGGCAGCAATAATAAATAACTATGCATTTTATGCCTTTTTTTGCTACATGAAAGATCTTTCACCTATAGCAGCTGCTTTTCTATATTATATGAAGAATCTGCAGACTTGTAAATGAAGTGTGATATTCATAAAAATTACAGATCTTTGAAACAGAAGTTAGACTGCCGGTCTAGAAAAATAGTATGCTTTTCAGGAAAGGGGAAAACATTCTTCTGTCATAAAATATTTATCTAATGCACTCTGTTGTTCCTTTTGGTGAGCTAGATAACCGACTATTATCATTGGTTACGTGCTAAAAAGTGTAATTAAAACTTACTGTAGTCAGGAGTGGGCCAAAGTCTATTTTCATTAGAAAATTGTCTACATAGAGGCAGATAGATAGTGGGATACCTTAAGATTCTGTCTTGGGCCCAGAATTCTTCAGTATTTTTATAAATTTCTTAGAGAAAAGGATAGAAGGGAAACTTACCAAATTTGCAAATGACACAAAGCTAGAAGGATACCTCTGAAGACATGTTCAAGGTTTGAAATGTTTCATTATGCTCGAACAATTGGACTTTATGCAAGTAAATACTATTCAGAGGCAAAAACTTTGTCAGGTTCTGCACAGGTAGAAGATAAGACAGTACCTGGCTTAGCCATAACACTTGTGAAAAAGATACCATGAAAAAGATTTAGTAGAGCACAGATTAAGCATGAGCCAGGAAAGAATGCAGAAGAGAACAATAAAAAATGATAAAAAACTTGGACTTGTTTAGCCTAAATAAGAGAAGGGTAATAGGAGACATGGTATCAGTGATACTAGTCTTCCAATGCTTGAAAGGCTGTTGGGTTTGGAAACTATGGATTTATTGTCCCTAATGCTTAAATGTAGGACAAAAACTAATGGTATATTTCCCAGAGCCATTGGTATTCCTTCAGTGGAGATTTTCAAGCAAAAGTTGGACAACCATTTGCCTTGGATTACCTGAGGATTTCTACCCTGGGAGGGAAGACTTTGATTATAAAACCTCCAAGCTACCTTCCAATGGATTCCACAGAGTTCCTATGACTTCATGAATTGCGTATATAAGCTAATAAATGAGGGCTAAATTGTAAGGCATAATTTAACAAAAAAAAACTTTGTTTATACACACACACACACACTATGTGACTTAAGACCCATCCTCAAAGTTACCACAATTGCACCTCTCCTGCAGTCACATGACTGCAATTCAAGTGCTTGGCAACTTTTCATATTTCGCTGCAATATCTTGTGGTTATGTGGCTATAATTTGTAACTTTCCCAGCTGGCTCCTGACAGGCAAAGTCAATTGAGAAAGCTGGATTCATTTTAATGTCCACATGATTCACTTCACAGCAGTAAAAATGGCTGCAAAATCTGATCATGTATAATATACTTAATAACTGCCGTCACTTAGTATCTGAAGTTCTGGTCCCAGTTGTGGTGTTAAGTCAAGGACTGCCTCTATGACATGCATAATTGGTCAGTGCTCTTTATCGTTAAAGCAAGAAAATCTTATCTTTGTAGTTTTGGTATTAATTATAACTTCATTCTTGCTTTCCCCTCCTGGAGAAGTTAATCCATTCTCAACTACTGTTAACATAATGATAAATTAGTTTGATGTATCTAAAAGCTCACTGCAGATCTCTTCTGGAGAAGCTTAATGAGATATCATCCTCAAGACATCTTTGCCCTGATGAAATCTTGAGTATCTTTGACTTACGTTTCATGTCACTATGTTATTTGCACTGCTTAATCCTATCATTCCCTGTTGCATTTTTTTGCACTTGTGATGATAAGTTTTAACTGTGATTCTGCTACAAATGTTAATAGACATGTTTCATTTTTACCTGGAAACACTACTAGCCTTAAAGGAAATTCACCTTCTTTTAAAAGTGATTTGAGATATTTATATGCTTGCATTTTGCAATGTTTTCAGTTTATTTTGCTGACATACTCAGCATAGATATTACAATTCTCAAGAATGTAATTTTGACCCAGCTTCAGATTGGCTGATCTGAGCAAAGCTGTAACATTTTATTGTTGCACACAACAATCGATGTAGTAATGTGCTACTTTGGTGCATAAACATGCTATTAGTGCTAATTGTAAAAGTTATTACCTTTGTGTACAGAAGTCTCTGATCAAGATTCATTGGTGTCGACAAGATCATTTTAGTGAAAGTGGTCTTGATAATACCCATGTGACATGAGAGTAAAAATGTAGAGTCATGACCAAAGTCAACCAAAAGATGAATATGTGGCTCTAATGTGTGAAAGAAAAATAATCAAGGCAGCCTTACCTTTACTTTGAAAAAAAAATACTGATATAACTAGTACTGGTGGCAACAGTTAATTGCCCAAAGTGAAAACATTTGACAGTAAACCTGTAGCTCCATGAGAGCATAATCTTTCATTACAGTTTTACAAGAATAATCAGAGTATGGTCCTTGCCTTCTAAACAAATAAAAGTGATACAGCAATGAAGCAATCATGGAAAAACCCTCAGATTTTGAATTGATCTCAGATTTTGAGGGCATCTGTCAGAACACTGCCTGTGAAAAGACACAAATAGGGACAAAGCTTATTTGAACCAAACATTTCCCAGCCTTTGGGAGTGAAATAAAGTTCAGGTTATTTGGTGCCGTAATGTGAGTATGAGAGTAACACTTCTACATTTTTATAGAAGAAAATACTTACATACTTGCAAGCAAAAAGTTACATTACTTTTTCTAAACTTTCACCCCACACAGGTCCTGATTATGCATTATTTCAAATAATTGCTTATTGTATTCTATTCAGAATACAAACCTTTATTAATGCTGATTTGTACCATATAATTTTCTGTTCTCATACTTTTTTATGAAAAAGAACAGTATAGGTGATTCTTTATTTAAACTTGGTCTAATTGTAGAGATGTCATTTTTAATGAAGTAGTAACTCTCTATGTGATATATTTCATTTACTTATCCAAAAGTAAACATCAGTCATTGGAACTTATTTCTTAACTATCTTCTAGTAAGCTAAGAAGAAGAATGCTGGCCTCTTTAGGTATTTTTATATACAGAAGTATTACATATTGCAATGTATCAATTTACTGCATATTTACAATGCTATTTTGACAAAAGCTCCCAATTTTCCAGAGCACATGGGTATGAATAGTAATTTATTGTAATAAGCATTAATCTTTAAGGAATCATAATCCATTTTGTTAATAAACTATTAGATAGCGTATCCTATCTTTGTCAGTTGCTGTTTCAGATTGTTATAAAGTATTCTCTGATAAAATAAAGGAAGGAACTAATTACTATATATGGGCTTATTTCAACTTCAGGTAGTTTTATGGTAGTTAAGTCAACCTGAATACACTTTCAGATAACAAAATACAGGATTGCAGGCTCATCTTTTATTTAAAAACTGTTTCCATTTAAAATATCTGTACTTTTTCTCTATTATTTAAACTAATTTTTATTTTCCATCATTAACAACATATTAGCTTCTTTTTTATCCTCTTTTTAAATTCAAAATTGAATCCTAATTTTGGAATTCATTGAGGATAGACATTAATAAAATTTAATACATACCTTAGATACCCTTTTATTTTTAATTACTTGGTTTTTAGCTTCCTTACTACCCATCCCTTTTATATATATTATATTTATTTGTGCAGTATGCTACTGTTTTTATTCAGTGTTTTATATTCTGCCAGGAAAAATTAGGAGCTGGATGCACTTTTTTAAAATAACCAATTTCATTAAAAGGCATAAGCTTTCATAAACTATAGGTCACTAGTTCATATATGTGGAGAAGAGGTAACTCATAGACAAGTTTTATATATGTGTGTGTATGTGTGTACAAACAATCTATTCCCTTGGAATACATAGAAATTGAATAATATCTCTCTTTTTTGGTAAATTTTATTTGAGTTTTCACAAAAAAAAATACAAATAAACATCTTTTTTTGAAAGTAGCATAATGCCGGGTTACATTTCTTCATACAGACACAAATTCAATTTCATGCTCATTTTTATGTTCTATTCCATATCTTATTACTGTTTTACATTTTCTGCATAGCTTCTCCCCTCTTTTAATTTTCTCAATTTTATTTTAATTATCTCGTCTCAATTCAAATCATTATATTTATATTTTTTGTTTGTCCTGTTTCAATTATCTATTATCTTTTCTCATGAAACAAAGTTTCTCCTGTAGTTACTGATTGGAGTATGACGCATTTATATCTTTTAAGTTTATCCATTTAACTCTTATTTAGGCTTCAATGTAGACCCTAAAGTTATAACATTCAATATAATACATAACTTCCATTTGGATTCTGCTTGGTACATTATTAAAATACACATAGTATTCTTAAAAAAAGAAAAAATTATAAATATATGTAATTAAAACAACACATTCCATTCCAATTCAGTTTTTTCATTAATGTTAATCATTAAAATCTTCAACATTACTTTTCAATTAAATATCATACTTCTATGGGAACAGTTACAAGCTTTCCATAATTAATTATGGTTATTATAATTATAATATCTTTTCTTTAGATCAGATAAAACTGACATGTTTTTGCTGCTTGCTGTATAGCACAGGTATCAAACCTGATCACGTCACATGATGTATCGTGATGTTTTTTGCCTTTGCGGAGCCAGGATGGGCATGGCCTACGCATGATGAATCTGGCCCATGGCCCACCAGTTTGACACCCCTGCTGTATTGAGGTCAAAATTTTTGGTGTATATTTTCTTTTAGAATCATACACTCTTATCACAATTGTTTCAAAATTAGATACCTTGCAATCTAGGATGAAGTGGGAGGGGGGTTCTATTTGGTGAGCATGTTTTTTTCTTTATTCTTTTTAGTGGCGTGGCTTGGAGAACAATAGTGCATGAATGTATCCAGAAAGCCAGATATATTACTTCTGCCCCTTTTATATGCTTTGGGAGAGCATAGAGATATTTTCATTCTGGGACGCTAAGCAGATTTATTTTAAGTTTTCAATTTTATTTTTTTAAGTGCCATTTTACCACAAAGCTCTTTTATCCAATACTGCAGGCTACTTCTGCTGAGTGCTGGCTTCCTGTAGTTCGGCAGTTCAAGTCTGACCAAGGTTGACTCAGCTCTCCCTCCTCCTGAGGTTGGTAAAATGAGGACCCAGATTGTTGAGAGTAATTAGCTGTTTAGAGAGGGCTAAGTGCTATTGCTATTAAACACAAACATGAAGCTCTGAGAATAACATAAATGATGCTGGCCAAACAGCCTAAGTATTGTTGGGATACTATTATCAAAATATTTACCTCCTATATTTTTTAAGTAAGGGATTGGAAGTTGGTTTTCTGTTTCATTGAAATGTCAGATTATTGTAATATATGTTGAACCAGGTACCCGATACAAACATACAAGTGAACTACAATGGAAAAGTACCACTTAAATTAAAATGCAGGGATTTCTGCTTTAAGTGAACTAATGCTGTGACATAATCCGGTAAATTAAAAGTGCTAGTAACAACACCACACTAAAATATTACATATTGTTGCTAATGCCTCAGAAAAATATTTAAAAATATTGTGTAATAAATGTTTTTAATGTAAGACCCAAATACAACTCATCAAAAACTTTTTGTAACATTCACGGGCAAAATTTATCTCAGAAGTAACAACATGGGTAAACCTAAACTTCAAATAAGTCTTCTGGATCATTGTTTTATGTAATGTCCCCAGTCAGCAAGCTGTTTTTAAATATGTATAATGTTACACTTTATTTTTTCATACAACTTTTCCATAAATGTTTTGTCAATCAGTGAGTTATAAATACAAGAATTGTCAAAGTGTTTCTTTCAGTTTTGCTGTCAATAACAGATGGAACAAAGTTTTCAAAAATGTGGCTGAATGGGTATAAGACATTAACTTTAGCAATTAGTTTCTCATTTGCATAGCTGCTCAACTTGATTTCTTTAATGCGCATATGTTCATGAATTTCCTCTTCTTGTTTTGAACACAAGAGGGAAGTCCTGGAGAAACTGGGGCATTTCTTGCTTGCTTATAATAAAGTGCATTTGAGTCTATTTTGAGTCAAAACAAAATAGCAAAAACCTTTATGCTGGTGAGTGGAAATGTATTGTGTTTCAGTGCTGAGTTATACGTATGACCATAAATTTTCAGTGATGTGGATTACAATTCCTTCTCCAACTATAGTCCATAATGGCTGCCATTAATGGGAATTGTGAATTCAGCAGTAGTTTTAGAAGGAGAACCATCTGCTGTAGTGTTTTTCTAAATGCTTAACTGTAACTTGTAAGGTTACAAATCTTTTTCAAGGCCTACTGGCTACTGAAAACGTTGCTTGCCTTGCACATCAGTATCTCCATTTGAGAAAATGAATAATTTGTAACTGATCAGAAATGTTGGGTTTTTCAAAATAAAAATTATCATGAAAAGTCCTCATTTCAAGACATAAGATAGCATTCAACAAATCATAGCATGACTTCATGGCTTACATATGTCTTAAGTGTAGCACATTAATGCCATACATTCCAAATATTGCTATATGCTTCTGTGAGCATTTTGCACACTGGCTTTGTTGATGTGCTTAAGTGTAATTAACTAATTTCATATAGTAAGTTATTACTAGTGGCCCATTTAGCTTACGCTTCTGAATATACAGTAAATGAATATTCTAAATTCTAAAAGAAATTAAGCCAAGTTTTTTTCATGAGCTTGTCTTTGATTAAAGTGGCCACAAGGTGGCAGTATTTCTCTATTGAGTTCAACACTGTTGTCTCAAAATAATATTTTGAAAGATGCTTTTGGTCATTGGTAAGAGGAGGATTTTAAAATTCTGCTCACTGGCCCAACTGCAGACCTGTTTAACTAAACACACGCTCTATACCATGAAATTTTCCCTTGCAGTGGTAGTTAGATTTTAATGCTTTCTTTTTGTGTTGAGAATGCACAGTCTAAACAAATGATAAATACTAAATGAAAATCCAGCTACTGAGGCTATAAGTAAACATCACAGCCACAAGGAAACAATCTCTTAAATAAATTGTGAGTGTTTCAGGGAAACTGTCAGTTGCAGCAACTCCTCATCGCCTTGTTAAGAGAGGCTTAAATCTAGGGCAGACGGTGTTTTTAAAAAAAAGCAAAAGTCACTAAAAGCATATTCAACAGGATAAAGAATGCAGATGTTGCCAGGTACAAACTTGGAAAAAGCATCTTCCTCTGATCCCAAATCCATCTTATCTATTTCTATTCCAAGTCTGAGCAAGCCCATGAAGATTTCAGTTACCTCAATTAGAATGGTTAGAAAGAATGTTTATTCTGAAGGGATTTTCCAGCTTTCTAAGCTGGCCCACAGCACTGGTTTTCTGTCTTCCATCCAAGTAGTAATCATGTCTGATCCTGCTTAGCTTGCTGAGATTGACCAAAGTCACCAACGTACTGCCGCCCAGATAGACTTTTTTTAAAAAATGATTTAGCTAGAGCAGGGGTGGGCAAACTACAGCCTGCGGGCCACATCCGGCCCGTTGGTCTTTTTAATCCGGCCAGCCGAAGATTGGTACAGAATTAAGGTTTGATGTGAATGATTGAATGATTGCATTCATTTGATTTTGACTTGTAATGACAGGCATTTCGACATCAGGTGGCGGCCCGTCTGTCAAATTTTAAAAGTCAATGAGGCCCCCGAGCCAAAAAGTTTGCCCACCCCTGAGCTATAGTATAGGCCAGATTTCCCCAACCTTTCTGCGTTGGTGTCCGGAGGGGGGGGTAAGAGGCGATGGTTTTGTGGGAGGGGCAGGTGCGTGTGTGTACACATGCATGAAAACCCATTGCTCATGCGAGTAGGGCCACAAGAATTCGCAATGCACAGGTGAGGCCCCAAGTGCCCACATTTGTGGGACTTTGCCCGTCACACTTGCGTGAAGCCCCGAGCACCCATGACGCTCATCAAGTGAGGTCATAAGCTCCGGCAATACATGAGTGGGCCCCGAGCGCCCACAAAGCTTGCATAAGTACCCCTGAGCCCCCACAATATTTGTTTGAGGGGGTCGCAAGCCCGTGACACTCATGTGAGTGGGGCCATGATCCCCCACATCACTCATGCAAGTGGAGCTGTGTCAGCTAGTCATTCACATGGCCTGGTTGTGTATAGGCTGCAGCCCGGTAGTGGGCCACAGCCACAGTTTGGGGACCCCTGGTATAGGCCAGTGGTGGCAAACCTTTTTCTGCTCCCATGCCAATAATTGTGCATGCACTCATGCTCATGTGCCATCACCCAGAAGGCAATGTGTGCTGGGCCCATCCACCCCCCTGCACATGCATGCATGATCCTCTTGCAGCGTGCAGCACATCTCTGCACCTGCGCACACAATCCCCTTGCAGCGCTGTGCATGCACATGTAATCCCCTTGCTGGACGCCACATGATCCCCTTGCTGTGCGCCATGTCTCTGTGCATAAGCATGCGACCATCTGCGCATGCCTACGCAACCTATTGCGCACTGGACACTTCACACCCCCACCCCTCACGCATGCGCATCAGATACCCAACAATCAACTGTTGGGTGGTGGTGTCAGCACACACACATGCACAGTGGGGCTCTTCCGGGCGAGCTCTTGCGTGCCGGAGGAAATGGCTATGCATACCACTTCTGGCATGCGTGCAAGAGGTTCACCATCTTGGGTATAGGCTTATCATTTTATCTAGCAAAACTAAAGCATTTTTCTTGATTAGGAGGAATGAAAACAAACTGAAAAGATTTCCAAAATGATGATCTGCTAGGCTGTCCCATCTGGGAATTATACTAGTCAACTTTCCCCAGCATGCTGGTTGGTGTGGGATAGTTTTGAAAATCCAGGGATCTATGAGATTATTAGCATATGAAAGGGATCCCCCTAAAGAGTTTGCATTGGTCCATAAAAAAACTTTTAAAAAATTGATATAGGGATATGTTGGTTTATTTAGGGATACCTTACAGTACATCTATATGATGATATCCTAATGGTACGTGTTGAATGGAGTTCGCATGACTAGCAGTTGTGTTTACAGATACTTCCTTTGATACTAACTAGGTTCCGTACCATAATGTTTTAATGATTTCTCTACAGTAGAATTTCAATTTCAGGAATACACGACAGATTCCAAAATTTTCATGCAAAGGTAGTGTTATTACACAGCCCTGTATTTTTGTTGTGAAGCATTCTCAGATAAAGAATGTAGAAAGAGTAAGTGATAAACAATAGGCTAAAAATTAGGAAGACTAAGAAATATATTTTGTCTTTCTAAATGCTAAGTAATATTCAAGCTGTTTTGCTTGTATTCATATGCTAGTTTAAAAAGCATTGTCAGACTTGAATTTGTGCCTTAGTGACCTATCTCAGTTTATTTCTTGGTCAAATTTGTTTGTTTTTAATGCCACGTATTTGCCTTCTGTGAAGTAGAGGAAGAAAATTGGGAATTCACGGTAGTACTTTCTACTTTGGAACTTGAACACTGGCTCTGACTAATGTTTTTTGGGGATCTATTTTTTCTTACCGGTTTGCCACATGAAAAATTAATATTTTGTGACTAGGTGCAACAGCCACTTTGATCAATGGATAGGCTCTTTCACTGGCATAAGAATTTTCTGACTGTACCCAATGCACTTAAAAAGAAAGAAAAATCCCCAAATGTGTCCATTAAATGTCAAAAAAAAAAAGTTTTGAATTGTCAGTGTTATGGCTGAAAAATGTCATAAGTAAATCCAAGAATTTATTAAAGTTGCATATATAGATAGCCTGATAAGCTTTTAATGCTACATGTAAATGGACATATTTCTATTAGTATTCCAAATGTCTGTTTCCTAACTGGAATACACATCTTCCTCGCAATTAGCCCTTCTGCCAGTTTAGAAAGAAAATGCCTATGGTGGGACTCTTCTGCCAATGCAGTCTCTATTTCAGTAAGTTGAATTAGCAATAAAACAATATTACATGCTATTTTCCCTGAATAGTCTCTAGTTCTCTTTGTAAAGTCAAGAGATTTTTATATAGCACTTGATTAAGGACCATTAAGAGCCAGTCTGGTCATGTAGTGGTTAAAGCACCAGGCTAGAAAGCAGGAGACCCTTGGCTTTTTTCAGCTGAAGGCTGAGTTCTTCTCCTGCCTTCAACCAAGTGGTTGTCTTGGACTAGTAGTCATTCTCTCTGTTCTAGGAAAGACACAAAGATAAAATCCTCTAAAATCTTACCAAAAAACTGCAGGGACTTAGCAGTCAAGACTGATTCAAAGACATATATACGACCCCTCCCCCACCTGTATTCAAAATTAATAGTGCAATCAGATTCTTTTTAGAAAATGACTGCATTTTAAAAAGCCACAGCACTTCATTTAGAAAGCCGAAGCAGAAGTAGTTTCAATGAAAGCAGGCAAAGCTTCTGCATCATATCTCATGCATTTAAGTCCTGAGAGTTGAACTTAATTCTTAAATGTTTAATGGACAAAGGACTTTTTAAAAATTGGAACTTTGTAGTATTGACAGCAGCGAGAATTTGTCATGCGCAAAAATGGAAAGCTAAATTAATTCCCACAATGGAAGAATGGTTGGAAAAGGTGATGGAACTAGCGGAGATGGCCAAATTAACTGCTTTAATCAAAGGCAAAAATACATCTAACTTTGTGTCTGGAGACCACTTCTGGATTTTGTACTTGACATAGAAAATAAATGAAACTTCGACTTTGGAATTTACTGATTGAACAAGGGTGGGGGTTGCTATAGGAATGCTGATATAAATGAAGTATGCAAAGTAAAAAGTTGGCGCTGTAATATGATGTTCATTCTACTACACTGAAGAATCGGAAGTTAATTTGTTTTTATTTCCTCTTTATCCTACACCTAAATCCTTTCTCCACAATTTTTATTTTCATTGGTATTTTGTAAAGTTTAATCAAATTATATTATTAAAGAAATCTTAACTGGGGATTAGGCGACATCAAACATGGCAAGGGTCAACAGACTTTCAGCAGTGATGGGAGTGTGTGATCAGAGTCTTTGGAAGAGAGGAAACTGATCACAACTTTTCTGAATGCTCAAATGCTATACTTACCATACATACTTCACATACAGCTATTATTTCCATATTTCTTTCTGGTCTTCTACTTTTGGTAAAGGTAAAAGCCATGTCTATTAATTCCCATAGATGGTAAAAGCCATTTTGCATACTAGTTCAAATCTGTCTTTTGGGGTATCTGGTGTAAGATAGTGTCATGTTTGGCCATGTGGCCTGGCGTTGCCAATTTTTCTAGGCACCAGCTATCTGGAATCACATGGGAAACTTGCTGTTATGGACAAAATGCCAGATTGCAGTTCCTAGCCACCATGGTCTCAATTTCCTACCTCTATTTTAGAATCCTTCATGATGATTAACTTCACTGATGATTAATTTGCACCCTGACAAATTCCTTGTCTGTCCAATCACACTTGGCCAATAAAGAATTCTGTTCTATTCTATTCACTACTAAAGGATGGTGAAATCTGGGGAACATACTGTATGATAAACTGCGATCTACTGGTGGACCCTGCTCCCTTGCTGTCTTACTTACCCACCACTGTTGATTTTTTTCTATATCACCATTTCCCAGAAGGGAGCCAAGGTCTTTAAGCATGCAGCTTTAGCAGTGGAAATGGTAGTTGTCTGTTTGGGTTTCAGGCTACAGTACAAAGAAACCACAAGACAGATTTTTAAAGAGAATTAAGGCAATACGAAAGGGAGAATTGCTTGTCAGGCAGAGTTACATTTCCATCTTGGTTATGTGCAAAAAAGAGAAAATATGTGACTAAGCGTGAAAGCTCTTATACATGAAAATGTCAAATAAAGATAACAAAGCTTTGTTTCTTAACAGCCAATATGTTGGAAAGGTCTTTCTGTATCTCTTGCTTGCTTTTTTTTTTCAATTTAAGGAGATGGATTTTAAGGTATGTGTGTGTGTGTGTTTGTGTGTATGTATACATACATACATACATACATACATATGTATGGCATTCAGTTTTGTTTGGGTATTTTCCCACGTCATTATAGTTGTGCTTTTAAAGTTGTAGCAACGTTTCAGCAGAATCTCATCTGCCATCATCAGGGTTCTGTATTGTGTCCGTCTGTCCAGATGAACACAATACAGAAGCCTGATGATGGCAGATGAGATTCTGCTGAAATGTTGCTTCAACTTTAAAAGCACAACTATAATGACGTGGGAAAATACCCAAACAAAGCTGAATACCATATATATATATATATATGTGTATGTATGTGTGTGTGTGTGTGTGTGTGTGTATGTATGTATGTATATATGCATATATGTGTGTGTGTGTGTATATGTGTGTGTGTATGTCTTGCCTGCGGTTTATTTCATGGAAAAGAATATTTCGCCATGTCTATATTTTTTGATCATCTGTAAAATTTACATTCTGTTACATTTTTGACAAATGATTTCATATTAGGGCTGTGCCGGTACATCTCTCTTACATTCAGTTCTTCACCCAAGCTATCTATAATTTGAATGTTGAATTCGAACAGTGGGATGAAAACTGTTTTTGAACTTGGATCTAGTTCTGCATTGAATTGCAATTGTTGAAAGTTTCTTCTTAGTGTCTAATTTTCTTAAAAATGAGTTTTTGTGACAGATCATACTCTTTATGGCAGCCATGTTGTAAGCTTGATTTTGACACCTTCTCAAAATTCAGGGTTGTTGTTTTTTTCATTGTCCCAAAATATTGTGTGATGCTTGGTTTATATCTACTTCCACCATATATTTAGAATATCTAATTACTGTTTTGAAGCAGAAGAGTTTTTCTTAACACTGTATCTTCTAAACATGTTGAGCTCCAGGTCAATGTCCATAGAAAGATGTTCTTGTTTTCCTAATTAACTGTACTTTTTGTGACAAGAAAGCTGCATACACAACAGAACCTGGGTAGTATTTGTTAAAATGTTTATTTTGAACTAGCAGAAAAAGCATACATCCCACATTCTCCATATATATTTTATTCTACTGTTTGTTTGGGTTTTTGGCATAATGCAATTATTTTTACCATTTAAACAGCTAAATAAGTTATGATTGGATTGTGCCAAGACACCCAATAGCACTTCTTTATCTGCAGCTATATGTAGAAATTTGCCTTATCCTTGGATTATGAATGACTTCCATCAAAAGGGAACCACTGCCAAATAAGCATTATACTTATGAAAATTATATTAAGAAACTGGATTTAAAAAAAAAAAAAAAAAAAACCTTATCAATTCTAGATACTTAAGGCCATCGCCCCATTAATTTCAAGAGACCGGCAGGAAGAAGGCAACAAGATACAAAACTTAAAACATTCTTTCTCTAGTCTGTTTATTATTGGTTTGGCTACCAAAAGTGTATAGAAATGTTTTCAGAAATCACTAGATCAGTTCAAAAATAACTCATTTAACTTGATATTTGCAGCAGTCAATCATAACAGCAGTTGTAGATATTCCGTTCCATATGGAATTTTTGCACTATTCCCACCAGCCAAAGGGGTTGTCTGCTATCACCACACTAATGCAAAAGCAACTTTTCTTTAATTGTTGTTATCAATGAAAGCTATTTCCAGAATATTCAGTTTTAAACCCAGAAATTTATAGAAGCTAGTAGCTCAAAAACATTATTGCATGCTTACCAGCTCAGCATTGGTGTTATGTTTTTGGCAAGCAGTCAGATACCTTCCTTAAAAATACTTCTAATAGTTTTCTGAAAATAACTTGAGTAATTCCTGAGATATACTGAAATCAAAACATCAAAACAATATGTAGTTTTGTTTTAGGCTACTGCTTTCATTTTATTTTATTCACCCAGAATAGAATTTGTTACTCTGACCAGCTCTGATGATAGAGTGGAAGAAGTTTTACTGCTCCTATGTTTATAGTTAGGTATACACCATATTATAATGAAAATGTTCGTTATCCTACAAAGGGATGTACCACTGCAACAACCTTGAAGATTTTATAACTGGCTTCTTTGTACTTTTCATGACACATCACAGTTGAGAAGAAATATCTGCCTGTCCCTAACAATGGAGTTCATCTTCCCAATCTGCAAGGCAGAATAAAACTAGGACTACAGTGTTCACCCTCTGCATAAAGACAAAAACTGAATGCAGCTGAGGGTATGAAAACCTAACTGGAAAAAAAACTCTGAGAAACCATTGCTTTGAGACAACATTGGAAACTTTCAGCTGAAGCAAGTTTGTACCTTTGTAGTCCACAGAAAGGACTTTCATATTTTTAGAAGCTAAGAACACAATCAACTTCAGGATGTGTCCTGTAGATCTAATTCTTGATCTAAGCAGCATGAACAGTAACATTGGCTGTGCAGGAGTGTTCTTTTCCTCTGTTTCAACAGACAGATGTGCAATTCAGTTCTGCAGGCTCCTCCATGTCTGGGGTGGCCAGTTCTTCTGGTCCATCTGCTATGCTGGGCTCACTAGAAAACTGTCTGTGGTTCAAACTGGGTTGCAAGAGGAGACACTGGTCTCCATTGTCTGGTTCTTCTGCTAACATGCCTGAGTGCATAATGGAAGCCATGGCCAACAGCTGGATATCCGAATGAGCATTGGCGACAGTATGCCGACGGATGCTCCCACATTTCTCAAGGTAAGCCTCACCTTCCTGTTCAGTCAGGGGTGTCAAGGTGGTCTCACTGACTTGTCGGGTTGCCACTGTGTGAGAAGAGATGCTTAGTCCATTGGATTTGTAACGAGATCTGTAATACCGTCTCTCTGGAAAACAAGGGAAAAGAGACATTTTTGTTAATTGTTTACCATTGCAAGAATTGGTTTCTCCAGATTTTGCACATGAAAGATTTCTTCATCTTAATTTTGCCAACAAGTTGCAACATGTGCATAATAAGAATATTTGGAAATAAATAAAATACAAATATACAATTTGTATTTAAAATGCAAATTATACAATTGATTATACTTAATCAATTATACCCAAACTCCTGCACCAGTATGATCCTATGTTAGAAGTCTCTGTTATGACAGAGAAGAACGTTTGACACTGGAGAACGTTGACATTATTGTAATATAATCCCTCTTCTAAAGTTGTCTTAATTAACTAAGTAATTAAAAAACCCTAATTATCCTTCTGGATTTTGCCCAGAATCTGACACAGAAGTATCTTTTCTTCCCTGATGTAACTTTTCACCATATACAGTTCAGAACAATTGTATTATGGGCAAAGTTAACAGCATAACAATTGGTGGCAAAGCAAAACAAACTTTTCTGTGAGAAATTTATTGGGAAGCCAGATTCATTTTACAATCATGTTACCAACGTAACAACTGCAGTGATTCATGTTTTAGCAACTGTGGCAAGAAAGATCATAAAATGGGGCAAAACTCTCATAATAACTGTCTCACTTAGTAATATCAATTTTTGACTCAATTATGGTCAGAACCTAACAAAACAATTCCATTTGAAACTTTTTATTAAAACAATAACGTGTGTCAGAACAAACTAAAAGTATTACAACGTACATATCTTCATTTTCAAGTTCCTAGCACCCTAGAATGGATTTTTTTGAGACAAGAACGGTCTATTTAAGGTTTTCTTCTATGACAGAACATTTAACATTCTTATTCTCAAAACCCTGGGCACATACATTTTCTCCAATCACTCATTTTGCATACCTGTACTATGAACCCTTTTTTCCCCCAACTTGATACCCTACAGTGCCCACTACAGTCCTATGCTTCTGGTGGCTACTACTTTACAGAAAACTTTTATCATCATTAATCTAGTGAGCTTCCCAGTTTGAATTAATTGTCATTTCTAACAAAAGGATTGTTACAAGGTAGTGGAGAAAACCAATAACATTTTAGATAGGGCTGAATTCCAATTCCCACCATCTCCAGCTAGCATAGGGAGTGCTATGAGATAGTAACTTTAACTCAACTACAGCTAGACAACAAGAGATCCTTTCTTCCTGACCTAAGTTATGAAGATCATGGATGAAAGTAGTAGATACCACTTCCCTATACTGAAAGAATTCACATGGATCTAACTAGCAACTTTTAGTACATTCAATTATAAGAATGATGGGGATGGAATTTCAGGTCACATATTCTTAACTTACAGTACAAGCTGTTAGGGATACACACCCTAGCAGAACGTGCAATGGCAGTCTAGCAGGCAGGCAAATGATTTGAGATAAATGTTGTTGTAGTTTACACTCAGTAAGACAGATACACTGTGCCAGTTAAATAGTTTTTTATTCCAGCAAGAGTTATAGCATAGTCAAACAGTCCATATGTCATAAATTAGTTCAGTCCATCCAGGGATTAATCAGTTGCAAAGTCCAGTGTTGAAAATAGAGGTCAGTAAACTTACAAATAATCAGTCCAGCAATATATCTCTTTTGCAGTCAGAGATAAGAAGAAAATCAAACCCCTTTTCTTCGTTTCAGCAACAGCATGGAAACACACAGTAATCACCATCAATCCAACATTGTCAGCTACTACAGTAAAAGCCAGCAGACAATGAGCTCTCTTGCTCCCTCTTATGGTGATTTTACAACCACACCCAAAATACATGTTTTGCAGTTAAAGTGATACACACACTTATACTCACTAACATAGTTTATATATTATTTTTACCCAAATTAAGTTAGGTAACCAATGTTATCCCTAACACAAGCACAGACAAATTCAATTTTACTTTAGAAGAGAAGTCAAACCCTAAGTGCCCCAAGGAAAAACATATGCACATTCCAAACTCTTAAAGAATTATGAAGTCAGGAATTTGTTTCAAGTCCCTGAACATGCATTTTTCCATGTCTGCTCGCCTCAAGCTTTTTTTGTTTACAGTAAGTTATACTTGTTTACAGTAAGTTATACTTTTGTTTACAGAAAGTTATACTTTTAAATAAGGAATATGGAGTATTGATTTTCACTATAAGATTTTGAATTCTCCTTTTGGCTCTCCTGATTATTGCAAATCAGAACAAAGATAAGTGATGATTTTAGACAGCGGAGTCATTTTATAGTTACTATTGTTATAGGACAATATAATAATAGTAAGACAACTGAAAATCCTTGTATATCATTCAGATCGCTACTGATAGTTTCTCCTCTAGTTTCTACCTGCTCCTGAACTATAAAGCTGTACCATGTCCTTTTTCTTCTACTTCCTTATATCAAACTGTATGCTGCATGAGAAACAGGGATCCTTCTACTTCTGGGAAAGGTATGGCAAACTGAAGACCATTCTGTAAAGTGCAACTAATGACCAGGTCCTAGGAACTTCTCCAGATAAGGAGAAAATGGGAGATCACCCATATATGCTTTAGGAGAGCAGTTTTCTGCAGGTTTGAGTGCTGGGAAACAAAGAGGTCAGCTATATTGCTCACAAGTGGAGCCTTTTAAAGGACACTAAGTTTGCAAATCCCACAACACTTTTGGAAATTGCCAAAATTGTCAAACCATTGTAAACCATTAGAGACCTTCAAGACAAGTTTTAAAAGTTTTCATCAGGTGAATTTATCTTCAACTCTGAACAAAAGAAAAATCAATTACAGGCTTAAGAACTTAAAAGACCTTGAAATAAATAGCAAAATTTTGACCTAAGATGGTTATAAATGGATCAAAGGTTCAGATGAATATGGAGTATTGATTTTCACTATAAGATTTTGAATTCTCCTTTTGGCTTTCCTGATTATTGCAAATCAGAACAAAGATAAGTGATGATTTTAGACAGCGGAAAGGACTAAAGGTTCTAAGCAGAAGAAAAAAAATGCACATTTGTTTTTGGTGTCAATTAATACTCCGACTTCCAAAACGATCAAACATTGTAACATTGGAAATATTAAATAAGTTATTTGAAGAATGGAGCCATAAATTAGTCCTTACAATGTCAATATTTGTTGGTAATGACAGACTAGGTTCAAAAGATATTAATGAAGTAATGACAGATATGGAACAAATTTTATCTGATAAGATAGAGAAGGTACTGAAAGTGGAACTACAAATAACAGATCAACAGAATAATTTGGAAAAAAACACTTTACTGGGTATTAAAACATCTTTGATTGTTTGGTGTTGCCCAGAATTGCTTTTGATTAGATTTGATGAAAAGTAATGGGAGAGGAGGATAGGAGAAGAGGGAGGGGAAAGGAAGGGAAGGAAGACTGGCCAGAGTTTTAAAAATTAAAAAGACAAATGATAAACCAAGAGAATGACCTGTAAAATGTTTTCTTATTTGATTTACAAAAGAGGCTTGCCAAAGCCTTGAATAAATTTGTATAATAGGTTAAAGAAGAATTGAAGAGAAATTAAATCCTAAGACTATATTTGATTGAATTAAAAATTAAGACTGCTAGGAGTAAAAGAAAGAAAAGAAGTTGGTTTATTTGATCAAGGTTAAAGTAATTTTTTATTGGTTTGCAGTACTCTGGCAAACCATTTACCTTTTGCTGACACCAGGACTGAAAGGTTGGTATGTTATGGATTTATTTATAGATGAAGGATGGGATAAGGGATGGAAAGATTACAGAAGCTGAAGTGTTCTTAAATTTGTTTATACTGTAACGATGTTTGGAAGTCATTTCCTTTGTTTTTGCATGTTTTATTATTTCCATTCTCTTCTCTTTCTCTAAGTTTCATTACATTAGTTTTTATTGTTATATTTAAATTCTGAATAAAAGTTATATTAAAAAAAGAAACAGGAATCTTCCTAAAATACAGCTGCTTTAATAAGTCATGGACAAGTACTATATTCATGGTCCCACATGTACTAAAGCACCTCTTCTAAGATCATAGAGACAGTGTATAGGTAGCCCTCCTCTTACAACAGTTCATTTAGTGACCATTAAAAGTTACAATGGCATGAAAAAAAGTGACTTATAACTATTTTTCACGCACCCATTGCAGCCAGCCCATGGTCATGAGATCAAAATTCAGATGCAAATTAACTGATTCATGTTTATGATAGTTGTGTCTCAGGGTCATGTCATAAACTTTTGTGAACTTCTGATAAGCAAAGTCAATGGGGAAGCCAGATTCATTTTACAATCATGTTACCAACGTAACAACTGCAGTGATTCATGTTTTAGCAACTGTGGCAACAAAGATCGTAAAATGGGGCAAAACTCTCATAATAACTGTCTCACTTAGCAATATCAATTTTTGACTCAATTATAGTTATAAGTCGAAGAGTACCTATACTATAGTGGTGAAGATGCTAGACTAGCATTGGGGAGATTCAACTTCCAGTCCACACTCAACATTTAAAGTTCACTGGACGAATTTGGATCGGTCACTCACTATCAACCTAACCTGCCTCACAGAGTTGTAGAGGAAAGAAGACTAGAGAGATATTGTGTGTGCTGGTATCCTCACAATACTTCATACTATTCTGAAAACATTTCCAATACACCTATACACCTCAGAGAAAAGTATGACATCAATAAAACTCAATTTGCTTTTTTTTTCTCCAGCAGACATCTCCCTTTATAGTTCTGCTCAATCGGAACACTACATCCAAAATAGCTGCTGCAACGTTTATTATTGCAGCACAGGAAGAATTCAGAAATGGCTCACCACATTTTACCGCACAGTACATTTTCACAAGACTAAGCATTAAAAAATCACCTATGGGAAAAGAAATCATAGCTAGCTTGCTGTGTCACCAAGACAGAAGTATTAAATAAGCATAACACCCCAAATTTCCGATAGAGTGATATTTCATTTTAAAGCTTCTATCGAATTAGCTAGCTATTGGTTAAGACACTAGGCTAACAGGATGAATTCTAGTCCCACTTTAGACATGAAAGACAGCTGGGTGGCTTTTTTAGGCCAGTCAGTTTCTCTTAGCCCAATTCACTTATAGGATTATTGTTGTGAGAAATATAGGAAGAGGAAGGAATATAAGGTATGTTTGCCACCTGGTGTTAATAATAACAGTGGGATTAAAAATAATAAAGGTGGGATTAAAAAAACTATCTAATCTAATCTAGCTCTTCCTTAGTCTTCATAGATATAGTTGTAATGGATTTACTTCTAACCAATTCATATCTGAACTGAATTTAAGCTAATAGCTGATTCTTCCATTTGCAATGGTTATTAAAGAACATTGAACTAATCAATTTTGTCTCAATATTATCCAAACCTATAACTGGGAGCAAATATTAACAGTTAAAATTTTTGCCATTTAAAGCTCTCTTCTTTTTTTTTCCAACTCATAATACAAGTCAGGAATGAAACACTGAAACAAATCTCTTAAAGAGAAAAGATAGTTGCTGAGGTGTAGCCACCCTTTATCTGACAACCAAGAATTATAGTCAGAAAGTCCATTCCAATTTGGCCACAAATCAGAGGCTGCTGTGAAGCAGTGCTTTGTAAATTCCATGCACACTTTCATTCATGCTGGAAACTCAACCCTGTATATTCTTTGTTTCAATCTGCAAGGATCAACACACAGAGAACACCGGTCTTAAATGATATAGTAGTAATCCACAGCAAGTTCTTTTAAGTCTTTTGTAGGCCAATGAATTTATGCTTGGGTAATATTTATAGCTATTTATTTCTTCAGTAACAGTCTCTGCTACATTTTATAATTGAGGATTCCAGTCTAAATTGTGAAGTGAACTCTAACTAAAACTTATTTTCAAAGCTGTAAACAAATCCTAAAGTCTCTCTATTGTGTCTTAATACAAAACAGTTGTAACAAGCACCAGCCATCTCCTTAGGATATTTAAAGGCTGCCACCAATGAGGCTGATAGATTACTTTCCTGCCAGAGGATATGGTGCTCTACCACCCTCCCTCTCTCTCTCTCTCTCTCTCTCTCTCTCTCTCTCTGTGTGTGTGTGTGTGTGTGTGTGTGTGTGTGTGTGAGAGAGAGAGAGAGAGAGAGAGAGAGAGAGATTTCTTATAATTGCCACTGTCATGCACATCATTCTTCTTCCAGAGATTTCAACTGAAAATCCACATGGTTATGCTAACAATCATTGCATCAGTTAATGCTACATTTTTATATTCTTTCACTGAAACTATCATGGTCTTTCAGCCCTAACTTATTACTGAAATAATAGGCAAAAGGTGATGGAAAATGAGCAGTTTTAACGAGATTAGGAAAGTCTGAGCAATGCACTCTTCAGAGCCTACACTGCCACAGAAGGAGCAAAAAAATACTGATGAGTCAATCATATTTAGCAGTGCTTCCTGAGGTAATTCTGTTTGGAGAGCACCTACTTACATCAGTGGCTGTTCACTAGAGGGCACGGGATATAGAAAACCAAAATCACAGGACTGCATCTTGATAGTTAATCGCCAAGTTATTAATGATCCCAGTGGTAAAAAAGAGAAGTGCACAACCTGAGACCCAGTGCTACATAGAGTGTTCATGCATAATGTTTGTTCAATCTCAACTCTGTCCTTTGGTCTCTTTTATTCTATAAAGAGCAGCATAGATCCTTAATACAATTATAAGTTTTTGTTCTAAATTGGGAATAAATTTCCTGCTTTAAGCTTTATGCTATGCTATTCACTAGAAACAGCACCTTCAGTAGCAAATAGAGAAAGAGCTAGAAGACAACACTGGTTTGAATCCAGATCAGGACTCCTTTCCCTCAGAAAACCACTAATAATGCTTTAGGTCAGGCCTGTCAACTGGAGGCCTGCAGGCCAGATGCATCACATGCCCACCCCAGTTCCGCAAAGGCAAAAATCCCACAATATGTTGTGATACATCACATGACATGATCAAGGTTGACACCAATGCTTTAGATACATACTAGAGAATTGCAATCTCCAGTTGACTGGTAAGTTGGAGAGAAAGTGAACCAGAATATCCAAGAGTGCAGCTGTTTGGCTGCCTGGTTGAAAAGACTGGTTTACTGATATCTTGTGGCCCTGGGGTGGACAGATCTGAGGTTTATTACAAAAGAATGCAGAAAGTATAAAAGAAACACAAAATGGCGGAAGCACTAAGAGAGAAAAGGGAAAATTAACAATCTAATTTAGAAATGTAAACACTCATGTTTTGCAAGTTTTCTGCTCAGACTTTTAAACAGCTGCAAATATTTATCTCAAATCAAATGAATCATAAGATCTAATAAATAGATTCCATAGCCAGCTTGTGATTTCACTATTAACAGCAAGATTTAGCAATCATTTCCCACTTATCAACTCATTGTCTCCAAAAAGTTATTCCAATCTGGAGCAATAACTATAAAAAGCAGTTGGAAAAAAAATGTATTTAAAGTGCAATGGTGGCCAGGCAGGAATAGTCAGGAGAAAACAAACACTGCAGGCTTTGTTCTACAGTCCTGTTTACTGCAGCTAGCCACATGAATATTTTTTGCAACAAACACTGCAAACTGCTATCCATAAACCACTATAGCAATTTAAAGAAAAAACTTAATTAGTTATTTAGAGATTGGCATCTTTGAAAGTGTTACAGTGCTTGAAAAAAGAAAATACCCAGAGCTTAGGTAGGCAATCTTTTCTGATTTGGTCTGCCCCAAAATGCCTCCTTAATAGAAAGTAAATTATTCCTTCCTTGATTTTTTTTAATCATCTAAGTGGCTTCTACTTTTTCAAAGAAGTATACCATGAGTTTGTATTTCATTTTGCATCATTCTAGTTTGCAGATAAATCTTTTTTTAATTGAAAAAATATCTAGTGGTCATCAAGGAAGATGTGTGTAGATACTGTAGCCATTGCATATATTGCCTTTCCAGGCTGTGAAGCAATGAAAATTACCTCCATACTGTATCTCAAGAAGTGCATTCGTTTTAAGTGACCAAGCCATTATTGAAAAAAAGATAGAATTGTTGGTAGGGAAGCAAATTACCTAAATGTAGACAAGTCAAACAAAGGTGATAAGAAAATACATATGAATGTACAGTTTTGGCTTCTACCTTCAGCTGCTAGATTATTACCTTCAAAGATCCCTTCTCCCTAAAGAAAGGGATCCTGTCACAAACCTTCATAATCATGGAAAGAAAACCATAAGTAACTTTTCAGTCCTATTTGCATGGGCTGGCACTGAGATATATTCATGACTATCTCCTTAAGCTAGATCCATTCTGCCTGATAAGAACGTTTTGGAGGAAAGCCAGAAGGAAGTGCATCTCTATAATGCCTCCCATCTGGAACAAACTTTCCCTAGACATGAGATTAACATGAGATTTATTTTACAGTAATGAGAAGAGAGAATGCCAATAATTATATTGCTCTGATTAGTTTGCTGGTTTAAATTTTTGTACTACATTTGCTATTACACAAGGGATATATTATGTCTATGTAAACAATTATGCTATTGTTACCACTTCATTTCAGAAGTCAAATAAATAAATGTAGTATGAAACTACAAACGCAATAACTTTAAAACACTTCTGGAAAGCAGGAGTCACAAAAAGCTCTGAATTCAACTCACAGACCAGAGGGAATATATATATGGCTCAGTGGCTAAGACACTGAGCTTGTCGATCAGAAAGGTTGGTAGTTCAAATCCCTAGCGCATGTAACGGAGTGAGCTCCCATTACTTGTCCCAGCTCCTGCCAATCTAGCAGTTCAAAAGCATGTAAAAATGCATGTATATCTATATCTATATCTAATCTATATCTATATCTATATATACACATATATCTATATATATACATATCTATCTATCTATCTATCTATCTATCTATCTATCTATTCATTCTTAAGTTTTTGCGGGTACTTACATGTCTGGCATTCAGCTTTGTTCGGGTATTTTCCCACATCATAGTAGTTGTGCTTTTAAAGTTGTAGCAACGTTTCAGCAGAATCTCGTCTGCCATCATCAGGCATTGTGTCCATCTGTGAGTCAGACTTTTACAGTGGTTTCAGATTTAAATTTGGGGCAGCCTTTTGCTGTGCCAGAATGGTTTTTTCTTCATCCTGATTGGTTGAGAGTCTTGGTCTGTGTTTATTGGTCTTGGAGTTTGCTGGGTTCTGCTTCTAATATCTTCTGCCTGGTTTTTTTTTGGGGGGGGGGGCTCTTTTTGTATCTTGATTGGCTGGCAACATTGTGTTACTTTATTGGAGGCCTTTAGTGCAGCTTGGCTTTGGGTAAATGGACGGCTATCATTAGTTAGGAAGCTGGGTTTCATCTGGGTGCCTGGTTGGGGTGTGTTTGAGCTGGAGGTATCAGGGGGGATCTGTTTGTGCCCAGGTGTTTGCCTGGCTTGTGGTGTGGAGATTTTTTTGTTTGTGAGTGCAGGCTTCCAAATGATTGACAGGCTGGTGGAATCATCTCTTCTGTTCATGCTTTCTGGTCTTTTTTCAATCTCTATGGCTTATCTGATGATTCTGTGGCTGGGATTTTCTATAGTGGCTAGGGTTTTGGTGCCATTGAAGTTGATGCTATGACCTGTGGCTTCCATGTGTTGGACTAGTGAGGAAGTGTGTTCCAGCTTTTTGACTGCATTTTTGTGTTCATCCAAGCAGGTGCTTATTCTTCTATTGGTCTGTCCAATGTATGTGGCCGGGCATGATGCACAGGGGACTTCGTATATGCCTTGGTTTTCCAGGTCAATTTTGTCTTTGGGGTTTCTGAGGATGGCTGCTATTTTTCTGTCTGTTTTGAAGGCAGTCTTGATGTGGTGTCTGTATAGAATCTTACTAATTTTGTCTGTAGTGCCTCTTATGTAGGGCAGGACAGCTGTTCCATGGGTCTGTTCATCTTCTGGGTCTCTATTATGTCTCAGTGTGTTTTTGTGGATCCAGTTGGTGATTTTGCTTTTGTGGAAGCCGTTGGCTGTCAATATTTTAGTCAGGGTGCATAGTTCTTAATGTGTGTCTTGTCTGCCAGGCGTTTGGTTCTAGTAATTAGTGTTTTAGCCACAGAGTTTATCTGTGCTGAGTGGTGGTGGGATTGGGCGTTGAGGTAGCGGTTGGTGTGTGTTTTCTTCTGGTATATGGTGTGGCCTAGTGTGCCATCTGTTTTTTTGTAGATTAGTACATCTAGAATGGTCGTTGTTTTTTAGTTTCTGTTTCCATGGTGAACTTGATTTTGGGGTGTGCGCTGTTTAGGTGTGTTAGGAAATTGTTTAGGTTTTCTTGTCCATGGGGCCAAATCACGAATGTGTCATCGATGTATCTTAACCATAGTTTGGGTTTGAGGATGGCACTGGCCAGGGCTCTGGATTCGAATTCTTCCATGAACAGGTTTGCAATGACAGGTGACAGTGGTGATCCCATGGGATCAATTGGTTTGTATCTTTGTCCTTTGTATATGAAATATGTGTTGGTTAAGCAGTGTTCTGTTAGTTCCATGAGGTGTTCAGCTGGTTGGTATTTATTTTTGATGATTTCAAGGGTCTCTTTTATCGGGACTTGAGTGAATAGTGAAACCACATCAAAACTTACAAGCAGATCTTCTTGCTCCACATGTAGATCTTTGATCATTTCCAAGAAGTGGTATGAGTTTTGTACATGAGAAGCTGCTGTTTCAGCATGGGGCTGTAGCTCTTTTGCTAGGTGTTTAGCTAGGTTTTGTAGTGGTGCTCCTCTGGAGCTGACTATGGATCTGAGAGGTATGCTTTCTTTGTGTATTTTTGGGAGGCTTATAGTTTGGGGCATCTGGAAGATTTCTCTCTGGGTATGATCTTGTGTTGGATCTCTTGCTTATGTGGGTTGTTATAATTTTCTTCTTGGTTAATTTTTCCAGATATGTGGTTGGGTCTGTGTTTATGGGTTTGTATGTGGAGTCTTGGAGTAGGTCTGTCAATTTTGTTTCATAGTCTTTTCTGTCCATTACTACAGTGGCATTTCCTTTATCTGCTGGGAGGATGATTATGCTGCTATCTCTTTTCAGGGTTTGTAGCGCTTTAATTTCATTTTGCTGCAAGTTGCTTTTGGGTGGTTTGCTTGTGCATAGGATGTTGGTAACTTGGTGTCTTATTTTATCAGCTTCATCTGTATTTAATTTAGTTAGGATGGATTCTACTGCACATATGATGGATTCTGTGGGGATTTTTTGGGGTGCTATAGCATAAATATACATATATATATATAGCATTCAGCTTTGTTCGGGTATTTTCCCACGTCATAGTAGTGGTGCTTTTAAAGTTGTAGCAACGTTTCAGCAGAATCTCATCTGCCATCATCAGGCTTCTGTATAGTGTTTGTCTGTGAGTTAGACTTTTACAGTGGCACCAAAACCCTAGCCACTATAGAAAATCCCAGCCACAGAATCATCAGAGAAGCCATAGAGATTGAAAAAAGACCAGAAAGCATGAACAGAAGAGATGATTCCACCAGCCTGTCAATCATTTGGAAGCCTGCACTCACAAACAAAAAAATCTCCACACCACAAGCCAGGCAAACACCTGGGCACAAACAGATCCCCCCTGATACCTCCAGCTCAAACACACCCCAACCAGGCACCAGATGAAACCCAGTTTCCTAACTAATGATAGACATCCATTTACCCGAAGCCAAGCTGCACTAAAGGCCTCCAATAAAGTAACATAATGTTGCCAGCCAATCAAGATACAAAAAGAGCCAAAAAAACCAGACAGAAGATATTAGAAGCAGAACACAGCAAACTCCAAGACCAATAAACACAGACCAAGACTCTCAACCAATCAGGATGAAGAAAAAACCATTCCGGCACAGCAATAGGCTGCCCCAAATTTAAATCTGAAACCACTGTAAAAGTCTAACTCACAGATGAACACTATACAGAAGTCTGATGATGGCAGATGAGATTCTGCTGAAACGTTGCTACAACTTTAAAAGCACCACTACTATGACGTGGGAAAATACCCGAACAAAGCTGAATGCCATACATGTAAGTACCCGCGAAAACTTAAGAAATATATATATATATATATATATATATATATATATATATATATATATATGGAATGGAAATTAATGGAACCAGAAAATTGGTAAGTCAATGAAACACAGAAGAGATGTTACAAGAAAGGGAAAAGGGTTTTCTGCCAAAAATGTAGGAAATTTCTCCTAAGATGCCCAAGAGAAAAGGGTATGTTTTCCACAGTTCAGATATTTATTATTTATTTATTCAATTTGTATGGTTGCCTATCTCACCTAAGTGATCTCACAAGAGTTGGTATACAAGCCAAACTGAATGCTATGCCACAGATTCCTTCCATGTAACCTTTTAGTTGTTGCTGAGTAGTCATTCATTAGCACCTGCTGTTTTGTGACATGATGAACATCCTTTCTTCAGGACTATTACTCAGTAACTATGTTTCTCTAAGGCAGGGCTGTCAAACTCCCAGCCTACAGGCTGGATGCCTCACGCACTGACCATGACCTTGCCCGGTTTTAGCGAAGGAGGAAAAAAAATTCCCAATGTGTCACATGACACTGCCATGACGATGCGAGTCTGACACCCCTGTCCAAGCACATTCTTATGTTATCATCTAGTCACCATATCTTCTGTCAATTTCTTTTCAAACTCAAGAGTCTTCTCCAGTGACTCTTGCTTTTGCATTAAGTAATATTTAAGCTTTAGTTCCATTGTTAAGGTTTCCACTGAGCAGTCTGATATCATTGGCATACTGAAATCTGTTATTGCTTCTCCCAGGAATTTTGATTTTATTTTCTTCTACTCCAGCATTTTTCATGACATGTTCTGCATATAAATTAAATGTTCACTGTCACATTATTTATATGATGTACTCCTTTCCCTATTTTGAACCATTTAGTCGCCCCTTTTCTATTTTAACTGTTGCTCCCTAGTCATCAATTGTTGGAAATAATGAACACACCTTAGTTATCAGGCAACATTTCCTTATGTTGAGACTCAAGTAAACATGACCCATAGAATGTTTATGGTCTGGCCTTGTGAGAACAGTTTATATGGCACCATCCATCATTATAAGTCTCCAAAATGCACTGAACTATTGAAAAATGAAAAATACTGGATATTTTTCTTCAATATCCAATAGATGGAGATTGTTCAACTGTCAACAATTATGCTAAACAAAGACTGTGTACATTAACTTTAAGGGCCTAAAGATGTCTCAACCATTAATCTATTCCAGCAGCATTTTGGATTAGAAAAGCATGTCTCGATATAATATTTAGCATTTCTGCTCACCCATTCTGATTCAATGGTTAAAGTTTATATGGAGAGAAGATAATGAACTTCATATAACATATTTCTTTTAGGAAACACTGTCTGGAAGCCATGAAGTATAATGTGCTCCATTCAAGTGTCTAATTAGGCCCTAAAATCTACTAAAATTGTAACATTTTCTAGTTCCAATTTCACTTTTAACTCTGAACATTTCACTGCTGTTCCATACATCACAGCATTATTCAAGGGATCAATCTTCACATCTTCTGTTTCCCATTCACATGTTTAATTGCTACTTAGAGAGCAAGAAAAATTCAAGAGATTCTGCTAAGGTAACCTTTTGGTCACTTGCTAAAAATATACATCCATCAAATACTTGGATTTTTTTTAAAAAAAACAACAACTAGTAACCATTTCTTATATAGGAGATTAATTTTTTCAAGGTCAATAAATGTCCCAACTTCCAAATCTTCAAAATCACAGCTTCCCTTCAGAACACCAAAATCATTTCAGTCATTCTCATTCATCCCAGTAAATAAAGGGACTCAACTACTAACTGAGTTCAGGGAAGCATTTTTAGTTGCTGCCAAATTCAGATCAATCCAAAAATAGGAATGTTCTGTTTTTCCCTCATCCTTCATCTTGAAACGTAACATAACCTTACCAAAACTGTAAAATATCAGGCTCAGTAGTGTATGACAAGGTAATTATCAAAGTCAGGAATGATGGTTTATGTAATTCTTATACTCCCCACTTTCATTGGAAGTCAATGAAAAATTGAAAGTTAGCTATAAAAATCACAAGCCTCTATGATCCTAATTTATTTACAGGAATACCACTGAGTTTCATGACGGTTGTATTGGGATGAGAGTGTGCTCGGGCACTAGCTCATCTTATGATAAAGGGGTGATTTATGACTTGCCATTTTCACCACAGCAGCTGTTTTGAGAACAAGCAGCCTTCCATATCAGCCACTGTGTAAATTTCAAATGAGACTCAAAAAATTGTCTACTTCTGCTCTATCGCTAAAGACGTAATTTCAGTATTTCTATACAACTGTCAACTACAGCTGGCAAAGCATCAAGGATGTTCTGAATGTACATATAGAAAGCATAGTAGTGGGGCCCACATGTTCTCTCAATGGGGGACCAAATGTAAGTATTCTGAATGTATTCTTTGAAGGTCATGAAGTATATAAAATGTGTTTTATGGCAATAAACCCTGGTTTTATTGGTAGACAGGAAGATAGCAGAGTGCTTTCAGAGTCACATGGCTACCGCAATATAAACAATTTCACTACTTCACTCAAGTTCCTGTACACTTTGTATTATTTTTCTTTTGAAGGAGAAGGGTCATGATTTTATTAGCTGTAAACAGTGCAATGATTATATTTGTACTGTGACAGGAACATCTCGTTTATTGAAATCATGAATTTACAGCTGCTCAGTTTTACAAACTAATCTGATGTGGTGTTAATGCCAAGACATATTAGGACGTCCAGAACTCTGCTGGGCTAAAGACACCAAGGATATACGCATAGAAGATCAACACCCCAACACTGGGAGCTAAGAATCCCCAAGTAGAGACCTATACTTCTGCATAAGATAGGAAACTTTGGTTTCAAATCAGACTTAAGAGATAGACAAAGAAACAGAATGATCAGGGAGAAATTATTAAACTTGGATGATTTGAAAGCAACTTACATTCTCTCCACTGAACAAACTCCGTATCAAGTCTTATTAAAATAAATCTACAGGCTATGCTTCCCTAATTGTGAAAATCTGTTGGGAGAAAACTACGTGCTTTGGGACTAGGTCTCAATTTTAGCTATTTTCATTGAAATGGTGTCAGACAGCAAGACAGGAATGACCTGTGCCCAAAATCGTACTGAAGCACTGCATTAATCTGACTTTATTGAATTTACAGTCATTTCCTTGCCCACAATGTAGCACTATGCACTGGGAAGAACGGTCCACAGCAATCATGATTTAATCTAACCACAAGAAAAAAAAATTCCAACAATCAGATAAGCTATTCTAGGGAGAAGAAAAGGCATCGGTGGGAACAAGGGGTAGGCATACAAAACAGGAAAGACACTTAATAATTAAGTAAGCTCATTAAAAAGCCAAAGGAAAACAACACAGCTAAAAATGCTATTTATTTTTGTAAATCAGATTTTAACTAGCTTTTAAACATTTGCAAATGAATGTCTTATTAGACATAGAAAAAGAAAATGAAGGGTTTTTTCTGCATGTACGCAAATTAAATGCAAGTTTGTATTGATTAGTAGCTGCACAGGGGTAATTTAACATTTCACTCTCAGTTTCTGTGTCTCATCCACACTGAGTATTGATTACACATCATTGACTATGGATGGTTTATAGCCAATTTGTAAATGGCAGGTATCACACACACACACACACACACACACACTTTTTCTTTACCCTATGGTATTGCCTCTGGCTTAACATGTTTTGCAGGGTTTTATAACATAATCAAATGAAGCAATACTCAGATGTGAGCAAAAATTTTGGATGCTATGTTTTTGTGAACTCTTTTTGTGCAGACAAAAAAGATTCTCTACTGATTCCATAGATTCTCTAAAGTTACCTTGGACCCAAATATCAGGACTTGCAACATTTTACATCTTACCCAGGGCACAGGTACTGCCAGGGAAGCAATGTTCTTCACACAAACCAAGGTATGGGGAAACTACCAGTTTTACAAGTTCTTCTAGTTGCATAAAAGTCTTAGTGGGACCTGTAGGTTCATGGACTCCCTGAAACATAAACAAAATATACCTACTGTCAAATACCTGGCATATGCAAATCAACACATTTCATTTGCCCATTTTTATTTTTCTAATTGACTGAAGAAAAGAAACAATTATGTATTAGATTATGAAGTAGGAGTTATAAGTTATATTATTTTCTATAGCAGTATTTCTTAACATCAACCAATATGTCAGCTGGGGAATTCTGGAAGCTGAAGTCTGCCTATCATCAAGTGAGAGGTTGAAGGTTGAGAAACGCTGTTCTACAACAACCTACTGAATGCTCTCAGCAGATAGCTCAAGCTGGCCATTCCAACAAGTCAACGAATATAAGCAAATTAACTTTCTCCCCAGGTCTTGTGACCCAATTGGCAAGTGATGGATGTTTTAATTCTCTGAATCCAAATTATCCCAGCAACTTAAGACAGCATTCCTGATGTTTCCACCTTTTGCTTTCTCCCATCGTCAAGTGTTATAACTAGGGAACACTGGCAAGGTAGGAGGCTGGTTAGAACTATCAAAGTTGTAAATGTGAGGAAATGAAAAGAAGGCAAAAATTCATGGCCAGAGCTCAGACACGATAATTTAAAACAAACAAAAGTATTATCCTTGAAACAGTCATTGAAAACCCTATATTGCAACATATTAATTTCATTCAGAAAACTAGAAAATATTTTAGATAGCTCAAACTTAATCAATGAAAGACTGATGTCAGAAATCCAATCCTCTTAATTGAAAATACCTTGCCCAACACACATGATTAAGGCTGCATCATGTTGACTTTCTCCATAAGAGCCATGCTTACAGCATGGAAATAGAGGCATTTAAAGAGGTAGGCATATCATCAATGTCTTTCTATAAGACAGACCCCAATATATAGGGAGCCAATATTTGCGGGTCCAGGCCAAAGGCAATTCTCTGCTTCATAAACTGCTTGGAAAGCAATAATTTCATTCTTACAGTATATCTAATGCTCATTAACAGTGATTTGCAATACATTTGGATGTCAGTACAATATATTTCGAAGTTGCTAATATTAAAACAGGCTAAAATATTAATGCTAATGTTAAAACATGCTGCTCCAACATCACTATGCTTCTAGTGAGAGGTTGGAACAAAATATTTAGCCTTGAAATGTTTTCCCAACCCCACAAACATCATAAATGATAGGTGAAAATAAGACCATTATTCCCCACCTGTAAAATCAGCAGCATCTGGATAATGGAGGGTGGAAGATTATTTTGGACCAGAGGAAGAATCTCATCTAACTTTACTCTTAATAAGACCAAGTCTCGGAAGCCAAGCAAGGAAATCTGACGAATGGTCAATTCTTGACCCTACATTAGAGGAAAAAAAATGGCATCCATTAGCTTTGTAATATGACTCAATCCTATTTGCAGACCCTACCCTGTTTCTTCGACCTAACCTGAAAGTAAGTCCTAACTTGATTTTTACATGTGCACCCAATATTAAGCCCTACTCCCAAAATAAGCCCTAACTAAAATCCCATCCACTCCAGAGTGCACGGGTAAAAATTAAGCTAGGGTGGGGATGGTGGGGTGGAGCTGCCCTACTACTGACCGTTGGACAGTTGTAGCCAGGCTTTGCACACCCCGACACATGCCTTGCTGGCCCATTCTGCAGCTGGCAAGGCTAGAAATTTAGAGCTCTGTTATTGGCTACAGAGGCCTTCAGAAAAGCCTTGCCGGCTGCAGAAAAAGAAAGTTCCAGAAGGCCTCTGACAGAGAAAAGGAGGCTGGGGGCGATGCATGCAAGTGAAGTTAGTCAGTGAATGACATTCCCTGAAAATAAGACCTGGTGCCTTTTTTGGTGGAAAAAATATAAGACAGGGTCTTATTTTCAGGGAAACATGTTACATTTTAGGGCAGTAATGTCACACAATAACATAAAAGAATTGGAGAACAAGCTGGTACATGAACATAACCTGACAGAGAAATTATTGTAAATTAAAAGAAACACAATGTTTATGCTGCCCCTGGATAATCAGTTTCTGGATAGAAAGGCAGTTGTAGAAACTGTTGTTAAGAAGGGGGAAGTGGGATCACTGTGTAGTTAGATAGGAAATGCATATTTGAAGCAGCACTCTTTTCAAGGGGTTCCACAAAAACTTCACTATGTATCTTGGACTTTTTAAAGCATGAGGCTTAATTTAGTAACTTGTCTTTGCTGGTCTAATTTCAGATATTTAATAGCACTCCAAGAGATAAAATATATAGCATTTGAATAAAGTTTTTATTTAAAAAGGTATTTGTTATTTAAAATAAAGATGTGTTTTTGATTTCTGCTACCATCTTTAAAAGGCTAATGCCAAGCCTATGAAGCTACCATATCCTTCAACCTTTGTTTAAGTACTGTGTTTACAACTCTTATTTTAATAGCTAAAATCAACCATGCTGTATTCTCTCCATGGGAATTGTTTAGATATCCCCAACTAATGAACCAGAACTCTAGCTGGAGGGAATAAATGTACATTAATCATCAATTCATAATAGGGTTAATGATACAACTAACAAGTTCATCAAAATGCAAAACAAGAACACAAGCCAAAGGCTCTGAAGCCAGAAATTTCCTGCTTTTAAAAAGGGCTGTTCTCCTTAAGATTCAAAGGGTGTGGTTATGGGCAAATAAATGGAGCAGGAAAAAAAAAGAAAAAGAAAGGAATGGAATTTTTTGCAGAAACAGATATGGTTATTCTCAGTTTGACCTAATCTCTGTTGTATTACAACTAATCTACTGTGCAAATTTAAAAAAATATGAAGAAGGAACATCTCAGCAAATAAGTATCCACAATCCAGCAACATTAAGAATACAGTTATGTCTTCATCTATAGGGGAACATTTGACAAAATGGGAGGCTATTTACAGTTAGAACTGTCCATACCTACCAATTCATGTCAAAATGATAACAAATTTTGTTTGCCTGGCTCTTCACTTTTAATGATATGAAACCTTTCCTAATATATTTATTTGGGGGGGAATGTTCTGTTACAATTAATTGGCTTTGCTCTCGCGTTTAGCCCAAGTAATTTGTATAGAATTTTTCATTTAACCTATATATATTGGATCATTTTTATAATTTAAATTCAATTCCACTGCCAACCTATAGTTGTGCAGCAACAATCTACTGTAGATGAAGAACAAAGCATCATTAATCTACTGTAGATGAAGAACAAAACATCTTTTTTTCTGTTCCTTTATATTATATTACAATTTTTTCAAGCACCTTTTCTCTCAGTAGTTCTCAGATAACTACTCTGGGAAATATTATAGTATGGTACACATGTGTTATTCATAATCATTGAATTTCATATCATTATAACATTCATTGCAGCATCTTTTTGGTTGCTGTACAAGAATTTTAGAACAGCACATTTATTTTGTGCTATTTATTCTACTGTTCGTTCATAAAGGGAAAGTGTGAAAGAGCACACTGCATGAAAACATCTCTTATAATATGAAGCTTTCATCCATTTATCTATACTTCAAGAAACAACTTTCAATTTTTCCATAATATTTTGGCTAGACAATCAGCTAAGCTCAATCAAATGGAGTCATAGTTGGTTGAAAAGCCAAAAACACCTCAATTATTTTTCTGTCAAATTGGAGGAAGATGTTAAATGGCATGTTACTGAGCTCTGTCTTAGGAACCAGTATGCTTCAATATGCTTATTTGTATTTACTTAAAATTGAAAGCACTTGTCTGAACAGTAGTGCAGATAAAAAAGAATCCAGGACAGCATTTCAATCAACAAAGCAACAGCAATATTATGAGTTGGAAAAAAAGAATGTAATTTCAGATCACATCCATCAAGGTACAACAACTTTGAGTGAATCATTTCCTATATACATAGTAAAATCTATTGTGTTAACAGATGGCAAAAATTAAGATAATTCAAAAGAATTGAACCATGTTGTAACGTGGCAGAGCTGACTAGCATTTCAAATCCAAAGTCATAAAGATGCTTATGAACAGACCGTCCTTAATTCAAACATCCTGCCCTAGGACAGATGCTAAAGAAAATTGGACTTTATTATTTAGTCTGCCTACAAATGTAATAAATAGAAAAAATGATTGATTTTGCGCCCCAATCTTCCTGGGCCTGTTGATATATTTGGAATGTTGAGACCATCTACCAAAAGCTAAACTGATTTTCATCTCATTTGTCCTAATAACTTCTTCTGACTTTCTAATATATTCTCTTCCCCTTATACTTGGAGATCATGTTTTACATTGCAGCTTCCCATTTAAAAAATAAAAATGTCAAGCAAAAGGTAAAATCAGAGAGGACAGGAACCCTGGTAGGTCAAAAAGGAATTGCAAGATATACTGACACTCATGGCCATGGCCATGGGCATATTGTTGGGAAGCCCAGGAGTTAAAGATTTTTCAAATGTGCACGGTTCACCTGCCTGTAAAGCCACACATACCTTTTATCATCTGCTGCAAGTACAAAAAGGAGGAATAGGGGAAGGGAATAACAGGAAAAAGAAAAACAAAAAAGAGAGAGCATAGGAAATCAGATTCTTATAGCAAGAAGAAAATATTTACATTATCTCTCGTAATATGAAAAACAAGTGTTTCAAACACTTTGAAACAAGCCTTGCATAAAGTAGTAACATTTACCTGTTGATATTTTTGGTCTAGAGGAAAAAATAGCATCAGTTAGTGGTGGATTGTTAAAGGGAGTTCTGGAAAAGCACAGAGATAATATGTAACTTTCTTAAGAATTTCATTCTACAAGAAACCTGTCCCATAGGTTACTTCTTTTGTTGCATAGATATTTTCTTGATCTTCTAATTAATTCCCTGTTACTGAGCTCATTCAGCTCCTTGATAAGAAAAATATTACCTTTTTTATCTCAGAGTGCCAAGCATAATTACTGGGATAATGAATACAGAGTATTTCACTTGTCTCAAATGCAAAAATGGTTTATGTAAAAAGTGGTGCAACAGTGAGGATTGTTAACTATGGCATACAAATACTTGGGCATATTGGACAGTGGGTTGAGCCAATTTAGTCAGAGGCCAATATAAATACATTTCATGATTTCTCTGCTTCTAGGGGAACAGACAGTTCTAAAATCAGAAAATGGGAGGCGGGATTTTACCTTGCAATATGCTGCCTCTAATATACAGTATGCCTCATAGAATCTTATCAAGTATCTGGCTTCCTCTTTACAAATCATCATTTGAAATTCAAGAGTCAAGCACTAAAATTAGATTTCTTTCCAATTTTTCTACTCAGGAACAATGGTAAGAAAAAAAGAGACTATAATGAAGATGATCAAAAAATTCAGAGGAAAGCAGGTGAAGAAAGCACAAAATCTTGTCCTTGAGGAAATCTCAGGCCAGGTTGGCTGGGAATTTTGTTATTCTGGAAAGTGTCAGGTTGGAGACAAAGACTTTTATCATTAGCATATTGTCCAATTACAATGTCTTCAGGTGGTTAAAACTAAAATGCACGGTTAACAATGGATATTGATCTGTAAATTAACAATAACACAAAATATTGATCCGGAATAACTTATCCTTTAACAGAGTGCAGATTTATAATTATTGGGTTGTTGGTTTAAATTAGTCAAGACTTTTATAACCATATCGATAGCAGGACAAACAAGCTTAAGAACAATTCTGGTGAAATGTGTGATTCTTAAAGTTTAAAATAGTTTTCTTTTATAGATTAAGTTTCATGTCTACCTTCAATTATAGGGCAAGTTTGAATTGTTTTTCTCTGCCCTGTTGAGCTTTTAACTAGCTTTACCTGAACAGGGTAAAATATAGCCTGTAATGTAGGAAGAGTTTCTGTGAAGAAGTGATCCCAAGTTTCAGATAATACATAGATACGATCTTCTCCTAAAAAAAAAATACAATGAACATTAGGCCAACTTGCAAGAAGTATGTTGTTATTAGATATGCAACTCTCATTTCCAAGTACAAATAAAATCCATTGCTTGGCTTTGTGAGATTACTGGAGGTTTCTAGGTGTCTTTTAGATAAGCAGCAGAGGCCTAGGTAAGTGGCACATCTAGCCAGCCTTGGGTGGTTTTGAAAAGCTAACTAGGTTTGGACCTGGTTGATGCCTGGATGGGAGACTTCTGAGAATACTAGCTTGTGGATTAGACTGGGAAATCCAGGAAGGAAGGAAGGACAAACCACTTCTATCTGATGGCCACCCCAAGACAGGGATGCCTAACTGGCGGCCCGCAGGCCAGATGCATCATGCACAAACCATGTCCACCCCTGCTCTGTGAATGGGAAAAACATTGCAAAGCATCATGTGATGGCAACATGACACCACAGAGTTTGATACCCATGCACTAGAAGCTGAAGGTTCCAAATACTAATTTTTACAAATGAGGCTCAACTGCAACTGCAATGATGATCTCAATATGGAACTGCCCCTTAAGGACTTCCTGGATGCTGCAGTTGGTTCAAAATTTAACCGCCATATGTTGACTAAGAACCACCAGGGCTTTGTTGGTCTTTCACTGGTTTCCAATAGATTTCCAAGTAGAATTCAAAATGCTGGTTTTAACCTATGGGGCCCTTTATGACATAGAGTCTGGATGTCTGCAGAACTAGTAAAAGTAGAATTGACCCATCTGATTTGTTTGCTGAAAATGAGGATGCTGAAAGTTCCTCTTCCCCATGAAAGATCAGAAGAGTAAGAGGAATGGCATTATACGTCCTTGTATTGTAGAAGTGACCTATGGAGATCTGAACGGGACCATACGTGACAGTTTTTCAGAAGACTCTAATCCACACAACATTTAACTATTTAGAAAGGTTGGAAATCGTTTATTTCCAGATATCGTATCATATCATATCAGGTAGGTTTTTTAGTTATCTTTCTAAGGTAATGGTTCTCAACCTGTGGTCTGTGGAGGGGAGAGGCCTATGAAGAAAATGAAAGAAATATTATGATTTAAATCTTGAGTTAAGTTTTGATGGTCCATGGCCACAAAAAGTATTTAAAGGGGCTCCATGGTGAAAAAAAGGTTGAGAATCTCTATTTAGAGTTTTTATGCACTTGTGTAACCTTGACAAAAATTACATGAAACCGATCGCATAAAAATTCTGCAGATACATAAATTACAACACATGGCAGTTATGCCAACTTTATTTTTGTCTTCCTTCCAAAATAAAACAATGTGCTTACTTTTTCTGAGGGATAATCAGTATTCCATACTGCCTCAGGCTAACGTCATATGAAAACTATAAAAAATGATTTATTTAAAAAGGAAAAAAAATATGCTTAGCAAAAAGCCCCTGCTGTTTAAAGTTCATTAATCTTTAACTAAAAATGTGGACATTCTAAGAGAGAGGTGGGGGGGGAGGGAGAGAGAGAGAAATAATAGTAAAAATTTAGCAGGTTTCAACTTTCAGAGCATTTTTAAAAATTGTTCATTTCATGAAAAAATAATCTATAAGGTATCCCCAATCTTTCTATTTAAAGAACATTTCAGTACCCCCCCAAAATGCTAGAAGGGTTCAGTGCAAGGAATTTTAATATTCTATTCCCAGTTGTACAAATATATCAATTAATGAGGCACATACTTGTGTGAAGGGTATAACAAGGACAGTGGTCAGAGAAAACCAGGTCCAATTTCATTAGAGGTGGTGGTGAGACTGGAAACACTTTGTCCAACATCACAACCTATGAATCATGCTTATATTTGGTATAATCCTATTACAATAAGGTCAACTGGAGGCTAAACATGTAATGGGGTTTATGAAGACAAGACCTACTCCCAGAGTCCTCATCTACATCCTGAATTTGAGAGTTTTCAAGGGACTTTCTACTAATTGTTTCTTGAACGCAACCACAAATCTCAAAATGGTCAAGAATTCTATGTTATCATGGGTCTTTGCATACAGTAGCTTTTATTTAAGTGTGTCTGAATATGAATAGAACCTTTATACAATTTCCAATGCAGAAAGATCAAGGACAGAGGTACTGACTGTAGAGTAGTCTTAACATGAGTTGCTGAATGTATGCTCAGGTTTTAACAAAGCAGTAGTTTAATGCTAAATTAAGAATGCAGATTGGAAAAAAAAACAAGTCAAATAGAATACACCCCTTACATTTTCACTAATATAATTTTACATATCAAATACCACTATACTGGATCTATCCATAAAGTTATTGCTTCTCAAAATCTTTTCTTTACCAGGAAAGAAAATAGCAATTAGCAAGTACTGTATGCATTATTTCAAAACCCATTAAACAGGATTTCCTCTAACCCTTTTCAGCAACTCTTAACTGAAGTGAGGAGTAAATCTGTGGTCAACATTTGTGCATGCGTACTATGGAACACTATAATTCCATCCAAATAAACACAATTATAATTCCTCTTTAAATCTTGTTACCATCTTATCCCCATGCATACAGTAAGAATACTTCTCTGTCTGCTCACTCTACCTCTCAGAGCTGGTTATAAAGCAAAACATCCATTAAAAACTTTTGGAGACTGGTCAGATCCTCTTCCAATGAAGTCAGATCCTAGCATGTTAATTGTGCCTTTGTATTCATTTCTGAAATCATAATACAGTACTACTTAGGTCACAACAATTCATTCAACTATTTAAAGTTACAACCAGTCCTCAAGAGTTCTGACTGTTGCAGTGAGTTGAAGTAAAAGGACTGCAATTTCCAACATTCCCTGATAGCTTTCTACAAGCAGAGTCAATGGGGAAGCCAGTAGGAAATCAGAAGCAGCTCCTGTTGCTCCACTCACTCTATACCACCTGCTAACAGCACCACTCCCCACAACACACATCTGTACTCCCTAGGGCCTGCCCATGGCACTCGCCCACATCCCAAAGCATCTGTCTAAGGTATTCCCCACTCCCCTGCAGCATCTGCACACCTGCCTATGTTCCAGTGCCACTGCTCACAGAACCCCATCACCTCACCCACCAGCCTGGGACTCTTCCCACTTTTGTGGTCCTGAGCTTACAATAGCAAATGGAACTGAGGAATTGCCATTATTACATAATTCATCCATGTGATATCATGTTTTGCAACTGTCATCACTTACAATGGAAATTTCACTCCCAATTGTCATTGTAACCCATGGCCTGCTTTTAACATACACTGTAGTAGTTTTAAGCAGGATTTGTAATTGCATTGTGGTAAAACAAAAATAACTATTTTTAAGCATGATGCACCATCAATACAGATATAACTCCTCTGGTCTAAATATTTTACAAATATTTTTCAGGCCCCTTGCTAGTGAAACTAACAATTACATTTTTTTTCAGTAATTGTGGAACTGAAGAATCACTCGTTTTCTCCCAAACTAAGTTTCAGCAGCCATAAATGGCAGCTACTGAATTTTCCACATAAAGTTGAGTGATTCAGAAATTTACCATTAAAGAATTGCCAAACTCAGATTTAATTTCCAATCAGAAGCAAAAATTTCTGGCTGCTGTATTGTCATGGCCTAGGACCCAGATGAGCACACACTCCAAATTACTGTGTGAGCTCACATTGCAACATTATAGGCAGATGTTATTCATTGCTGTTAGACTTGTTTCCAAATAAGGACTCATACAATTGCAGTCTTAGCAGCCTATGACCCACTGAATTGTAATAAAATTTTATTTTTTAAAAATAAACTAAGATTGTAAAAGTCTCCCTCAAGGGAACCTTAATTATCTGACTTCAATTAGAAATTAGTTTGAGAATTGGAATTTAACAATATAGCTGACGGGTTCTAGAACTGTCGTATCACATCTGCTTCTTTATGTCTTAGCTAAGTATCTTAGTATACTTATTATCTCTGGTATTTTAGTATACTTAGTATCTCTGGTATTTTAAAAAAGTTATAAAAATATTACATGCAATGTTTATAACCATCTGCAAAACTCTTTTCATTCTTTCCCTTTCTTTTGAATCCAACTAACAGAAAAACAATAAAACAGAAAGCTTATACTAGTGAATAAACAGGTGCAACAATTGAAATTTATCTGGTCAGAAGTCTGAATGGTTTTGTGGTTAAGAAACTAGGATAAATTTATTTCTCCACAGGTTCCTGCTTCCTTTTGAACTATTAGAGACCAATACAACTTCCTGGAAGACTGGCAACTGAAAACTGTTATGGCCTAGGTAATATTCTCCCATGTACTGTATGTCAATCTAAGATAAAGCTATATTTTATGAAAACCAGGAGCTTGTCCCAATCTTTTTGGAATTAACTTTCAAATGACTAACAGAATTGGAAGAAACCTTGGAGATCTTCTAGTTTACTACTGGGCTGTGACCTTTTGACCAGCAGGCCTGTGCATGTGTAGCTCGTCTTGCACAAACAGTGAGCTAGCGTATTGGCACGTATATATGAACATGCAGCTCAATGTGCATAAGTTGAGCTGCACTGTGCATGCACACCGCCCTGCCACTTGCACAAGCTGTGCACAGACACCAGTCTACCATTGGTGCAGCCCAGTTCCCTTTTCCCCCACCTTGCTGGGCCACCAAGCTGCAAAGGTCAGGGACCACTATTTTAATCCAACTCCTTGATGCTGCAATAGTTTTCAAACTTTTGACTATAATCAAAGTTGAAAGTGACCAGCCACCACAATGTATCCACAAGGTTTTAGTTGTACCTACCAAGACCAATTGAAGAAACTATGTGAAACATAATAAAAGATTTCTGGTGAACATTGAGAATTATAGGCGCTACATAACTGATCTCAATTTATAATGTTCAAGCATAAGCCAGGCTTTCCCTGCAGAAATATGAAAAATGTTTAATAGTCTTTCATAACAATGTTGGTTTGATGGTGAAGTTGGTTATAGCCATTTGCTAGACATCTTTCACCACTAATTGGTCATCGATGGTACATATATACAGATAAATGCTGCCTTGTGATAATTTGCCTTTTAATTGGAAAGATATTTTCCTCTCTGTTCTAAATAACCTCTATCCCGTGCTATTATTATGACTTCATTGTGTTATTTATACACATTAGCACCTGGGGATATTTAGCCACGTGACACTGATATGTTGGTTTTTCCACAAATTCATCTTAGCAACTTCAGAATATGATTCACAAAGCTTTCTGGGAATCTAGAGTCCTTCTTAAAGTTGTCAATTTCTATACTTGCCTTCACAAAACTTAACTTTTTCTTCTATGTATAGCAAACCTTTTGCAAGAAGCTGGTTCTGCCAAAAAGAAAAAAAAGGAAAAACAGGGTTGGATTTTCAATATTCAAAGATACAAATGATGTTTTTACAAATGTTATTTCAAACAGATTTACCCTATCTATTGAATAAGCAATATATCTTAGTTTTAGATCAAGTATGTCAAAACACATATGGCCAATGAAAGTTTTACATGTTCTAGATGTAATATCTCAATTCCTAATCAGACTCATTTCTTTTCTGCCCAAAGTTGGATTTCAAGTTGGATTTTATTGCTATTATTGTGCCTTAATCATTTTGTTGAATTTTAATATTATATTTATATTTTACTTTCAGCTCTGGAAAGTCTCAAAGAGCATACATTTCTGGGTTGCCAAATAAATGTGGAAAATACATGTAAAGAAAGGCATTTCTGCATATGATCAGCTAAAAACAGTCTCCATTCTGCAGATGTTCAATCATGTGGCATATCTCAGTTGCAAATACCTTAATGGTCCAATGCCATAAAAACATTCACTGGTGGAAGAAAACAACTGAATAAATTCTTATGGAATTAGTGCAGAGACTGTTCTCTCTGGATCTGCACTGTATAGAATTTAAAAGGACAACACAAATGCTATAACAGTTTTCCAGTGTGCTAAAAATTAGAACACAACCAAGACTTGCAACAATATACTGCATGAAGGAATGTCCCTATTTGCTATTAGCTATTTTATTTTATTATTTATATATTTATTTTATTTTATTCCATTTTATTCTTCTACTGTTTTTCAAGTGTATGTCTGCCTGTACTTTGGAATCTCCCCTTAAGATAGGGAGTTTCCTAAAAATGTTTTGTACAATTAAAAACTTTGGGACTGTCCCCAGACACAACTCCTTCTTGTATTAATTGTGTTATATAAGAACTGATACTCACTTCTGAACTTCAAAAAATAGAAGGAATGACTCAATGTTGACTCTCTAGTTTACATCATCAGTGCAAACCGCACTTCGCAAAAGTTTACTTTCTTTTTTTTAAAAAAGAGGAACACCTCAGATCTTTTGTTTTTTGTATTTTACAAAAGGAAACAAATGAAAAAGCTGTTTAAATAACAATCTTGTTTTCTTGATATTTAATACAGCAGTTATAATAATCGGTTTAATGGGGGGTATGGCCTTGCATGCAATATCATTTAGATACAGTAAGATTTCTGATCATTAAATGTTTCAATATTTAGTCGTTGTTGAAGAATATACTGAAAATCCACTTTCACAAAGTTGTGCTGAAGGAAAAAGAAGTCGTACCATCAGGGGGTTTTTTCACCTTAAAAACCCCTGTGAACTTTCACTGAAATTTGTGGATTTTTTAAAAAGTTATTTTAATATATGCTTATGGCAAGATCTACCAGCACTTCATTTTTCACTGGAAACTAAATAGATATAAAACCCATTAACATCTTCAATAGTTAATATTGTTATTCTGCAGAATATGGTTTAAGAATATTCACATAGCTCTACCAAGGAACTGGCAGCCTAAAGTTTTCTGTAGAGAGAAGGTATAAGAGTTGAAGCTAAGCAAATGCAGTCATTGATATATTATTATCATCATCACCATCATCATCATCATCAAAAATTTATTTGCTATCTATCTCTAGGTAGCTCACAACCATAAAATATGGGGAAATAAAAAAGAAAGATTAAACAAAGAGAAAGTAAAATAGAATAAAATAAAATAATAAAAATATACAACAAAACCTGGTTTTGCCAACAGACTTGAAGAACCCAGAGTGGGATGGAGCCCATCAAGTGGCTTGTTTGATTGCCTATTGCCTCCATGGGGATAGGGGATTTTTTTTTTTTATTGTTTGTAAATTGGTTTTTATTTCTGTGAGCTGCCCAGAGTCACTGAGAGTGAGTGGGCGGCCGTGCAAATTTTCTTAAATAAATAATAAAAAATATAACAATAATATATAACAGTAGTAAAATATAATAACACAAGCAAGGAGAAAGAAAATGAATATATATATATATATATATATATATATATATATATATATATATATATATATATATATATATTTGTTTTCTGAGGTTCTCGCGGGTACTTGTATGTGGATCTTTGGTTATTCGGGTTTTCTCCCGCGTAAGATCGGAAGTATCAATGAGAACACCCCCCATCCAATCAGAACACAGCCAAGCCCCCAGCCAATCAAGTCACACCTCCAGGAGCAGTTAAAAGGAAGAAGCAGCTGCAAGCTCACATCACTCTGAGAAGCACAGAGCTGAAGACCAAGCCTGAAGATGATGAATGAGACTTCATCGAAACGTTGCCCAGATACTTCCAATCTTACGCGGGAGAAAACCCGAATAACCAAAGATCCATATATATATATATATATATATATATGTATGTTGATATAACTAGTAAAAAAAGGATGCATGGGGAGCAGAGAGGTGAAGCGAGATGGAGTACGCTGTCAATCTAGCAGCCACCTCCACAACTCCCAATTGGATGGCCAGGCGAATTTGTAGAGGCAAGCCTTTAGGCGCTTACAGAAGATAGGAGGTTCGAGGCAGATCTTACCCTGGAAGGCAAGATGTTCCACAGGGCAGGTGCTGCAGCAGAGAAGGTTCTTCTGGATCCTGACTGTCAGAGTTCTTTGATTGACAGGATCTGCAGTCACAACTAGCACCTTAAAGGTCACAACCAGCACCTTGAACTGCACTCAAAAGCAGACTGGTAGCCAGTGTAATTTGCCAGTGTACTACAATACTTATAATCATGGAATTAGGGAACTGCTCAGGTTATCAAGTCCAACCCTTTGCTCAGTGCAAAAAAATCTACATCAAATCATCCCAGAGACTTACTCAGCTTCTGCTTACCATTAAATAAGGAATGTTTAATAAGACGCCTCTCTAGGTAATTGATTCTAATTTCAAATTACTCTTACTGTTAAGATGTTTTTCCCTCCCTAACATTCAACTGGAATCTTTCTTCCTGCCCTCTAGGATAATACGTAATAGTAGCCTTTTGTATAATCATGTTCAAGGTGCCCTCTGGACTCTCAGAATTCCCAGACAAAGTGGTCATAAGAATTCAAGGAATTAAAATTCTACACACATCTGGATACACCAGTTGGAGAAAGCCTGGAGGTTATGCATGTTATGCATTTTATGTAATAAAATATGCACATGGTTATGAGCAATATTTCAATTGTGAAAAAGAGGCAGATGAATCATATGAGTAATTTTTATTCCTCTAACATTTATGGGAAATATTTGTGGTTTCAAGAGATAGATGTACTGACTGCCTACAGTTTACCTATACTGTATGCATATGGAATAATACATAACTATCCAGAATAGTTGTGAATTCCTTGTCTGATGGAAAATAATTGGCTGATGTTTGTGCAAGCAAGCACACAGAGGAACAGTGAACAAAACAGAAAATTTGTGAGCAGTATTATGCTCAATTACCCAAGCAACTATTTTCTTGCAAATTCAGAACAAGCCAAAAGAAAAGGAATTCAGGTAAACAATACACAAAGGTCTAAATATATAGCAATCATGGGGAAGAAATTAGTCTCATTTTGAGAAATGCATCAGTGCCTTTGCAGTGCTTTCTTCCCAAGAATCTTTATTTTGAAAGCCTAGAAAGACTATGCCAACCCAATTAAAATTACTCAATAGAAACTATGTTTAAAATAATCAATGGTTTGTTTTTATATGGAAGTCTGAGTCCCTTTTTAACAGAAGGCCTTTCTCTGTGTTACTTAGAAGTTTAGCAATTACTTCAGATTCAATAAATATATCTTTGGACAAAATAAGCAATCATTTTCTCAAATTTCTCAAAATGCTAGAATAAACAATTGCTTATGTTATTCTCACAAACCATGCCATGTATTATATTCTCCCTCCACTCCCCACTGTAATAACTTATGAACTTGGGCAAAGAAAAACAAAGTATCTCGAATTAAAAATCCAGACTGAAGAAGAATCATAACCCAAGGAAAAGTTTGAGGAGCTACAAGGTCTCATCTATCAGAATTCAAACATAGAATAGTCGTAAGTTAAATAGATGTAAACCTCATGGTAAGTCATAATTTTATTTCCTTGTTTCAGCTAAATCTGATTTGTGAACCCAGCAACTGTGTTTTGGCTTAAATGTATAGGTGAAACTCAAAAAATTAGAATATCGTGCAAAAGTTCATTTATTTCAGTAATGCAACTTAAAAGGTGAAACTAATATATGAGATAGACTCATGACATGCAAAGCAAGATAGTTCAAGCCATTATTTGTCATAATTGTGATGATTATGGTTTACAGCTCATGAAAACCCAAAATCCAAAATCACAGAAAATTAGAATATTACATGCAATCAATAAAGCAAGGATTGTACATAGAACAATATCGGACCTCTGAAAAGTATAAACATGCATATGTACTCAGTACTTGGTTTGGGCCCCTTTTGTAGCAATTACTGCCTCAATGCAGCGTGGCATGAAAGCTATCAGCCTTTGGCACTGCTGAGGTGTTATGGAAGACCAGGATGCTTAAATAGCAATCTCTTCTGCATTGTTCGGTGTCATGTCTTTCATCTTTCACTTGGCAATGCCCCATAGATTCTCTATGGGGTTCAGGTCAGGTGAGTTTGCTGGCCAATCAAGCACAGTAATCCCATGGTCATTGAACCAGGTTTTGGTGCTTTTGGCAGTGTGGGCAGGTGCCAAGTCCTGCTGGAAAATAAAGTCAGCATCCCCATAAAGCTCATCTATAGAAGAAAGCATGAAATGCTTCAAAATCTCCTGGTAGACAGCTGTGTTGACCCTGGACTTAATGAAGCACAGTGGACCAACACCAGCAGATGACATGGCTCCTCAAATCAACACAGACTCTGGAAACTTCACACTGGACTTCAAGCATCTTGCAGTGTGTGCCTCTCCATTCTTCCTCCAGACTCTGGGTCCTTGGTTTCCAAATGAGATGCAAAAGTTGCTCTCATCAGAAAAGAGGACTTTGGACTACTGAGCAACAGACCAGGTCTGTTTTTCTTTAGCCCAGTAAGATACTTCTGACGTTGTTTGGTGTGCAGGAGCAGCCTAACAAGAATATGACATTTGAAGCCCATGTCTAGGATCCGTCTGTGTGTGGTGGCTCTTGATGCACTGACTCCAGCCTCAGTCCACTCCTTGTGAAAGTTCCCAACGCTTTTGAATGGCCTTTTCCTGACAATCCTCTCCAGGCTGCGGTCATCCCTGCTGCTTGTGCACCTTTTTCTTCCACACTTTTCCCTTCCACATAACTTTCTATTAATGTGCTTTGATACAGCACTTTGGGAACACTTCTTTTGCAATTACCTTTTGAGGCTTTCCCTCCTTATGGACGGTGTCAGTGATGGTTTTCTGCACAACTGTCAGGTCAGCAGTCTTTCCCATGATTGTGATTCCTACTGAACCAGATTGAGAGACCATTTAAAAGGTTCAGGAACTTTTGCAGGTGTTATGGCTTAATTAGCTGATTAGAATGGGACACTTTGAGCTACAATATTGAACCTTTTCACAATAGTCTAATTTTCTGAGATTGTGGATTTGGGGTTTTCATGAGCTGTAAGCCATAATCATCTCAATTATGAACACATCACAGCTTGAACTATCTTGCTTTGCATGTAATGAGTCTATCTCATATATTAAGTTCACCTTTTAAGTTGCATTACTGAAATAAATGAACTTTTGCACGATATTTTAATTTTTCGAGTTTCACCTGTAGTATGGTTAACTGAATTACTAAATAAACCTTAAGTTCTGAAGTTGTATTACCATATATTTATTAGGTAGTCAGTGTGAAATGTAAGATTAAAAAAAAATCCCTTAGTTTAATAGAATACATGAAGCTTGTCATTTGAAACTTTCTGTTGCATGTAAAGACTAAGCAACCAGGTAATTTCCAGATTGTTAAATAACAAGATATCAAGAATCTCTTTACACATTATTCCAGCATATGAGGAACAGTAACTAGTAACTGATAACACTTTACTTTTCTTCTGCATATCATGTTCCAGATGTCAGTGATTTAACTGAAAAGTTCACTGCCTATCAGAGATATGTGCAACTTTGATCAATAAAATGTAAAAAAACCCAGGGTTTCCTATTGCCACCATTTATCCAAAAAATAACTAGGACGGTTAATGGGTAAACTCAACTTTTGTCCCCTGAGGAGCCACTTTGTAAATAAGTTGGAAGAATTAAAGGAAGTTTTAAATCTGCATATACAGATGTAAAATGATATTAAACTGGATGATAGCATTAAAAATATAGGTTGAGCAGTTGTTAATCATACAAATTTCCATAACCAAGACTTAAGTATTTTTTCCTAAAAATAGAATTAAACTAGGAAAGAACAATATCTCACAATATGAGCTGTTTGTAACTCAATTTGAAATATTTTCATTATATTAAAAAACTCCATCTAAAGTAGTAGAAAAAAGAAAATGCCTCTCTCACTCAGATTAAGTTCAAATTTCTAAGATGAGATTCCAGTTCTCAAATTTGTTATTAAACTCTCCTTTACAGCTAAGATTAGGGCAGGTATAAATAGAAAGTAGATCTTTAAGAATGTTTAATAAAAATGAGGTTTCAGTCCACCTAACTCACGATAGAAGAAAACATTTGTGAGAGAAATTATTTTTATATGGGGTTTTTTTTGTACAAAGTTATCAGCTCCCCAAATAAGCAGTTCAGTTCAAACATAGTAGCAAACTATATTTAGTCACTGTGAGCCAAAATCAAACCAGGAACCAGGAATTTTAAGTAAACTATAATGACTGCAACTCCAAACTAACATTCTTTTCCCCTTATCTGCAAAAGCTTCAAAGTTATGTCCATTCATGCTTATAACCATATATCATGGTGTACTATTACATCATTCCACAATTTCAGTCAATTTTACTGCTTACTGAAGTCAAGTACCATCTTTTCATTAGACCTATTATATTTGTAAGATCTGGGTTGTGTACTTTTGTTCCCAGAGATAAGAGAAAATATTAGGATTGATGTTCTGAATGGGCTGAATCTTAGTTATTGGCCCAATTCCATTTTTTTATGCTGAAAAAAGAACTAATATTTCTAAACACTGGCCATTTTCACATAGAATGAACCAGAATTCTGGAGAATCCTCACTGTAGTTGAGCTGCTCATATACTTGGCTCATTAATTATGTTTCATTCCTCCCAATTAATACAAGAGGTCAAACAAATCCCTTCAGCATATTGCCTGCATCAGAAATGTTGGCTTTATCTCACTGCTTACAAGCCAGTATTATAAACCATAGTTACTTTTTCATTTACAAATTATGGCTTATATGGAGACCAACAGCCAAAATATCTCTAGTCCAATTGATGTGCCAATAAATTATTCCAGATTTATTTAACAATTCAAGCTAGAGGAATAGTGAAGAAGTTGAAATTCACCAGCGTGCCATTCATCATCGCCCATGATTTTCAACAATGCTGATTTATTGCTCAGTGTTTATTCTATTATTGTTATAGGTGACTTATTTTTGAAAAAAAAAAATTCTAGAAGTAAGCAGAGTCTAAATTACAGCAACAAGTCATTGGGGAAATAACATTTTGTTTTTATGCCATTAGGTGCACTAGAATCAAGTACTAATGAGTGTTTGTAACCTTTAATCTGGCCAGTTAAAGTTGGCTCTCACTAATGAATCTACTAAAACATTTAGTTATTAATTTGCTATCATGACATTCACTTGACCTGAATAGGGCTGGTTTAAATTTGTGCTACAAAATGGCACACTATAAGATATTGCTTGGAATTACGATCTCCAGTTATTTTTATTTCATTACTTAGTATGCAGTAGGAAGTAGGAAGGTTATGAATTGTATAGGGTTTTTTCCTGTTTCTGGAACAAGAAAGAATAAAATACGGTGAAATTCAGTGTGTGTGTGTGAAAACTTTGTGTCAATTGTGTGTGTGTGTATGTGTGTGTAAGTGTATTGCACAAACTATATAAACGTAACCTTTGAGCCAATATTGCATAAGTTATTGCTGTTAAAAGAAATGCATTATAATAGTGTACACTGAATTGAGGATAAAGAAGAAATTATAAGTTAGTCTTTCTTTTTAGAAATCCTTGTGGTTACTTCTGGGAAATCTAACAGGTCCCCAATATAGAGATGGACGAAAGAAACATCCTATTCATAATTTGGTTTCAAAAGTTTCATTTTCACTAATGAGGCTGTTTTCTACAGTAATGATAGCCGTGAATTTATGCACACATTTTTTTAGATTCTTGTAGACAACAAGACCCAAACTTTTTCTGTGGTTAAGATTAAGATCTCTGAGGGCTGTTTATCAGTTAAAAGGTACATAATAATTTCACTCTGACTCATGCATTTCCTCAACTCCAGTGTTTGAATTATTGTTGCTCTACAGACTATTCAGGCTTATTAAATGAGATTTCTGTTCATGTGTTTCAAAGACATAACATATTTTAGTGCATGCTGGAACTATGTGGGTTGACAGCTATGTGGGTTAACATGCATTCCACATTTAAGTGCTAAGAATGGGTATTTGCACTCTACATCTTATGTCATTGTTTAGGTAGCTTTTTTCAAAAAGGTGGGGAAGGGCTAAGCATCATAGCCCTTCCCTAGGAACGGAAACTCATCAAAGGAAGCTATTGTCAAGGATGGTCCCTTCTCAGTGATCATTGAAGTGGGCCATCTTAATCAATTTGGAGAAATGCATTGTCCCTGCTGTACAAGAGATCACATAAAGTATTTCTGATAAGGAAATATTAAACCGTCAGTTGAATATTTATTGAAAGGTGGAATATCTTCAAAGACTGTGATTGTGGAAACATCTTCATGATGCCTTATTATCAAATCTCTTTATTATTTTTGATTTTATAATGTTCAAGGGTGCTTCAGAGTCTTTTAGGGCAGAGATCCCCAACCTTGGTTCCCTAGACTGGCACCGGTCCGCAGTATGCCAGAAACCGGTCCGCACAATAAAGCGAAGACTCCTCCGTGGGATGCAGGCAGCACACAAAACCATGCCCCTTTTGGTCTACGGAAAAAACTCACTCCATAGAAGTGGTCCCTGGTGCCCAAAAGGTTGGGGGCCACTGCTCTAGGGGAAGCGGGTAATCTTGGATTAACAGCCATTATCTAAAAAGATCTTGAGTATATTATTTATCCCAAATGTTCATAAGGCATTGAAGCACACTTTTAAGTTTTGCAAGGAGAATGATGAAGGGAATGTGGAGAAGAGAAACATGAGTTGTGAGCATTGTAACTTAAGCAACACATACACCCATGCACTGGGGGCAAAGAGGGGATTTTGAAGCCAGAAGCGGAGAAAATTCCATAGCTGTAACCCTTTTTCCAAAACCCACTTTCCAGTTGTTCAAGAGTTTGTTTTTTTAAAAAAGCATCATTCTCATAGTATTAGCCACTTAAATGGGACATTTTTATGTAATACAATCCTACCGTTTTAAGAAAAGAAATACTAACTTTATCAATTTGTAGTTCTGTGATCAGGTTGTTCAGCTTTGTTTTAACCTTTGCTATTATGCTATGTTGGTCAAAACAGCTTCTAGCTTCCTATTCAAAATCTAAGAACTTGCAGCTACTTAAAAAGGACAAGAAAAAGGAAAATCAGCATAAAGACTGAACCAAAAGAGAGTCCAATTTTATTGTTTCATCTATCCACTGAAGAACTAAATGTTACCTGAAAATAGTCTGTGATGAAGGATCCAAGCTCACTCTTCAACAGCTGCCTGGAAAGAAATGGATCACTTATCATGAAAACATTTCCAGAAAATAATAATAGAAAATAGATATTCACTGAACTCTAAATGCATAAGTGACTAATAAGATACTTTGAGACTTATTATGTATTGTTTAATTTTATTTCTTTCATGTTTTCCCATGACACATTTGGTAGTTGACAAAGAGTCCTAAGTTAGTGGAACACCAAACTGTTAGCTGGTATAACATTACATTTAACCAAAGCCAGCTTAATTTGTTTTTAATCTGATTTATCCCACACGCATGAATCATTTAGAATCATATTCTGACAATGCATTCTTTGTAGCCATTAACTATCTGAATTAGAAATACTTATTTGTATGAGACAAACTTTATAGCAAGAATTTGATCAAAAGACTTTCATCTTTAAACTTAACTCCTGCCAAAGAAGAAGAAATTTAATTTCTAAAGAAGGTAAGATCTGATTTGATCATCTCCTGCATTCCTAGATATTATTTTTGAGTGGGCTGGAAAGCAAAGCAAAACCAAGATTTCTACTTTTTCTTGTCAGGTTAACTTGTAATGCTTTGATGTCCCATCCCACACACATTTAATGTCTAATAATCATGAAGAGACCTTTTCAAACCTTACAAAAATCTGTAAGACAAGGTTCAATCACCATGCTAGAAGAGAAACATTTTCAGCAACATTCCAGTTCAGAAAACCCTCGTCATTTTCTGATCAATGACAAACATTACACAATTCCAATTTCAACAAAGCAAATCACTATAATATTGCTTTTTAAATCTGAATCTTTTCAAGCAGAATTGAGGTATAACTGATTGTGAATATCTGAAAATAAAGGACAGGATGAACCCATGGAACATTCAAATAAACCCCATCTTACGACTTCAAAATAATAATTTAGAAATCATTTTGCAGTAGTATGTTACTACTATGACACAACCTTCCCATTACAGTTTGTCATGAAGTTGAGATTGAGACATCACTTTTCTCCTTGCTGCACCCAGTAATTTATAGTACCAACATTAATTCAATACATGAGATTTGTAAGAATTCTGAATTCCTGCCCTCAATTTCCACCCTATAGTGCTTCTCAAATTATGGACAGCCATTCTTCCACAATGTTATTTCTTTCCTCCTTTTTAAATTATCCCATTCACTGCACTAACAAATTTGCTTTCTAAGCTTATGTAAACTAAAACCACCAATTTCTTCCCTAATCCTGTATGATCAAAACCTTCCAGGCATTCGCCCAATTCGTTTGCTATTCATTTTCTCACTCCAGCAATTAACCAATCCGCTGAACAAACCTAATCAGGCATCCTTGCAAAGTAAGCTTTATTAAACGTAGGATTGTGTGATCTGGAGCCCAATTTAGTTAATGCATCAAGTGAACTTTAATCCACATAACAAAATTCATTTGTCTTCAAAATGAAATACACAAATTTGATGTGATGTGCCAATACATTTATCCTTCTGGAAGTTATGCTAAAAGATGTGTAATTGGTGGTTTTGTTGACAGCTGATTGATCCAATAGAAATTTCTGCCTCTTCTACAGAAGCAAGCTAGTTATATGCAATTGCTTATATACATGGGAGGCAGTTGCATAGCTAGAGAAACAAATATTGCATTTACAAAGAAAAAAACTGAATGTATTGCTGTTAACAACTTTTCTTTCCAAGCGTCTTATTTAAAGTATGCATTAAAGCAGTAAGATTTTTATCCATAAGAATGAAACATCTGATTTCAGAAGAAACTTACAAAGCCATTTGTCAGAGCATGAAAAAGGGTATCTTATTGAGATGATACAAAAAGCAAAAAAAAAAAAAAAACTTTATGAAGGCTTCATTTTTATTTTCAAAAGATCTTATGACCAAAACTGCATGCTTTAAACAGATGTTTTTAAATCAGTCACATAAATCTGTGCTACTGGAGAAAATGTCAGAGCTGTTCTTAATTAATTCACTGAGTACTGATCAATCAGAAGCATGGAGGATACAAATAACCTTTTGTCAAAACATTTTAACTTTCTTGGTCTTGACAATGTTTAAACAAGTTCATGGAATTTAAAGACGAAAGTGGGGGGGGGGGAATGATTCTATGTGTTTATCAGATTTCAAGCTAAAATCAAACTAATGTTTGTTTCCATTTCCTAGAGAAAACTCTTACCTATTGCCATGCCTTTGTTTTTGGTTTTTTGTGCCTTAAAGTCATTGTTGATTCTTGATGACTACTTGGATAAGTCCCTGCGGTATTCTTGGCAAGGCTTTCAAAAATGGCTTGCCATTACCTTCTTCTTAGGGCTGAGAGAGAATGAGTGGCTCAAGGCCACCCAGCTGGCTTTGTGCTAAGACAGGGATTTCAAACTCAAGGCCTACATGCTAAATCCAGCCTGAAATATGCTTAGATCTGGCCCACAAAGCCATCCTGGAAACAGCGAAGGACCCGCCTGTGGTAACTCTGCCAGCAAAAATGGAGCTTGGGAGGGCCGTGTGCACCCGACACGAGTAATGTCAAGATAGCCAAGCCCACCCTGGCCATGTGCCTCTGCCCCCGTCCCCCCAAGTTCAAACACAATGCTGATGTGGCCCTCAATGAAATAAAGTTTGACACTTCTTTGCTAAGGCATGAAGAACTCATGGTCTCCTGTTTTCTAATCTGGTGACTTAACCACAACACAAAATAGGCTCCACCAAGACATTAATCTTTTGTGTGCTCATACATCTGACCAGACGATTCAAATAAATTCATTGCATGATCTGTGCCTGTTTTCATTATTATTCAAATTTCTGTGACATGCAAAGATATTTCCAATTGAACACTGAAATCTGCAACATTCTACACCTACAGCATAGTGATCTCTCTGACACACATGCTTTTTCACCTCTTCTCTTTCATACACACAAATTCAGTACCTAAATATGATTCCATCCAGATTTCGAAGAGCAGACCTACTGCATCCCACTTCCAAAACCACCAACCATCAAAGCAGATGCATCTGTAACACCTCACAACTTTTTTTTAAAGAAAAAGAGGCATAGACCTGTCTGGGAGAAACCCTGTTCAAGGCAAGTTCTTTTCTATTATGCCACTTATTTAGAGCATAACCTTACAAAGCAGCAGCATTCATGCAGTACCTCACTCAACTCAACCAATTCAGAGAAAATCAAATAGAACCTTTCTCACCCTCAATTAAATCTTTGCCCCAGAAAGTGCAACTTACTCATTTCTCACCCCACATATATTATATAGTGACAGGGAAAGAAAACCCCTCAAACTCCTTGCAAAAATTCAAGAGAAAACCATCTCAGTCCTGCTTACATGCAAATGGCTCCATCACATAGCATTATGGCTCTGTCTGCTAAGAATACAAAGCACATGTATCTATCACAGCAACAGCCCAGCCAACCACCAATAAGCCATTCTTACGGGTGATAAGTTTCCCAGTCCTGAGTTCCTTTAATATTATGATGACAGAGGGAAGCTGAAAAAATACCCTTTTTGATAGCCACTTCTTAACTAGGATTGTAACATGTAAAGAATTTGCTGGAGGAGGAACTGGGCAAAATTCTGATTTCTACCATCCATTACTGCCACTGCTACTATGAGAAATCACCTGGTAACAAGAAGAATAAGGACCTAAACTCATTCTCCTGCTTCCCATTGATATATAATCTTTTTTTACTCTTGTGAATTTCTGCACTGCTTTAGCATCATAAAAAGAGTTCATAGTTCAGACTCCTTTACTGTGCCAATAAAAGAAGAATCCAACGCACAAGCTACTGCCACAGTACAACACTTTCAGAATTACTTTTGCTCCAACATGTGAAGGCTGTTGAATCCAGTTCAGTTAAATCCACATACCTGACATTTTCATTGAGGATGTAGAGTTCATTGTTTTGTAAGCCTCCTCCTTTGAACACATTGATCACTGCTGTTTGAACACTGCCAAACAGAAGGAGAAGGTTAGGGCAGTCATAAATAATGAATGTCATCGCCTGATTTACACAAAGCAATGAAACTGCAGTCAAGAACCGTGTAAATATATCAGTGAGTAGAGAAGGAGATTAATTTCCCTTAAATGACTTCTGCATTCCACCCCCCATGGAATCATTAGGCTCCTTTGCCCACGGCTGTGGAGAGAAATATAATTATACAGATATCAAGAAACTAATACAAGCAGGTGCTAGCCAAAATTAAATGCACCGCTGCTTCCTTCTGCCCTTATGCAGCTCTTATTCAGAGCACTGCCATGAGTGTTGCATCATCTTCTTTGGAAACCAAAATCAACTCTGGAAATTTTGGCCGTTGTGTATTCTGACTTCTCCAAGCATACACAAAGGCCAGAAATTAAAACACAGTTTGCTTCACTGCAAAGCACAAAAGAATATATTCTTATAAAAGAAAGAAAAAAGAGACAGAGTGTTATGTATGTTTCACAAGATGCAAAAACTTATATCTGCAGAACTGCATGGCCAAATCACTGTGGAACAGTCTCTAAATTAACCCAGGATTTCCCTCCCATAAAAATAAATGAAAAAATGTTAACCAAGGTAACAGAATTCAAGAAAATAAGGACATTTTTGCTAGTTTCTTCACTAATCCACTTATCTATAAATATATTTGTACGAACTATCCACTTTCAAGCCAATTACAGTTCTCACTAGGACCGTGTGGTGTGGAGTTGAGGGGGAGATGAAAGCACAATCAATCACTGCTGTCTGCAACAATTTGTAAATGCTCTCTGCACCATTAACTGCAGGCATTTAAATAGGACTGTGCTTCTAGTCACTGATCTCATGATAATTCACATAGAGGTAGTTCTCAACTTACGGTAGTTTAATAGGTACATTTATGATAGCTTGGCAAATGGTCATGCTGTCCCCCTTCCCTGCAGTCATATGATTGCATTTCAGGCTTTTGGTAATACGTTTGCATTTACAAACATATGTCAATTGTCTTGTCATGTGATTGCCATTTGCAATTTTCTCTGTTGGCTTCCCCAGAAAGTCAATGGGAAAGCCAGCAGGGAAGGATAAGCAGGGGAGGATGGAGGATTTTAGGTTCGTTCCCCCAGTGCACCCTTCCTTCCATACACTGAGGCAAAATCCATGCATTCACCAGAGGAACAAATCTCACATCTGGCAAAAAAAAAAGCCAGCAAATGCCATTGTTCTCAAGATCATTTGGAAGGTCCCTTCTCCAAACTGGGAATTTTGGAGGGGGAGCCTTCTGAACTAGGAGTCTCCAACCTTGGTGTTTGCTGGCTGAGGAATTCTGGGAGTTAAAGTCCACAAGTCGTAAAGTTGCCAAGTTGGAGACCCCTGTTCTGAACCATCACAAGAATGGGGTCCACTTGCAGGATGGAGCAAGTGACCTCAGTAATCAGCAGCTGCAGAACGCAAAAGTAAATGGACCTGGACCTGGGGTAATGAGAGTGCCTGGGTCTCCCAATGTAGTGGGAAGTCCAAGCCCTTTCCCCAGCATTCTATTTTTTTTTTTGAAACAAATTTTTATTAATTTTAAAGATAAAACAACACATCATTAACCATTAAATGCATAAACACATAAAACCTCTTAACATTGTAAATCCTTACAAGTCAAACAAAACATTATTTTTATACAGCATAATTCCAATTTATCCCATCTCCATATGGACACACAAACATCTTTCAGCAAATTTCTCATTTTTTCTCTTTACTCCTATTCAATTTCATTTCTCTTCCATATTTATCCATTTTATAGTCATCATATTCTTTTCTTTCTGGCTTGTATAAATTATTCTCGTCTATCATTCCTCCAAGGTTTTATTGATTCTTTCCTTTTTTTTTTTTATAAAAAACAAATTTTGTTAGTTTTACCATAAGCACAATACACAAACATACAAACACAAAACATAAACAAAACTAAAAGATTTTTTCTGAAGGTTGTCTGTTCCCGGGTTAAAACTCTTTACACAGACACAAATTCAAACATCATATTCAACCCATATCTCCTTCCAAATCTTATTATCATTTTCTTTTTTATATATATATATAAAAACCATTTTTATCAATTTTATAAAAACAATGCACAAAAGATCAAGGCATAGCAGCTTATATATTCTTTTCTAAGAAAAAATAATAATAGACCAATAAAGCATAACATTTCCAGATTATAATATCAATATTTCATATAATATTACCTTCATATCTTGTCCCTACTTCTCTTTTCCATCCAAATTATTTATTAATTAAAATTTTATTGCCTTTTATCAATACACAAAATCCAAAAAAAAAAGCATATATATCCTTCCATATCTTATTACCATTTTCAATAACATTCTTTGTCTGTTCTATTTCCAATTATCCATTCATCTTTTTTTTCTTTTACTATACTTCTCCTGTACACCAATTGGAGTAACATCTATAACTCATTACCCTAACTTAGAAATACTACATATAGCAATCTTTCTTGGGATTCTGTTTAAAAAAAATTCTAAAATTACATAATAAATTTTATATTCTAAATATACATATAAAAACACACTCTTATATACCCTCCAGAATCCCTCTTTTAATCTAAATTAAATTCACCCATTATCTCTAAATAAACTTTTTTTCCTTAGGTCTTGCTTCCCCACATTAAGGCTTCTCCTCCCCCCCTTTCTCTCTTGCTTAATCTTCTCCTTGCCCTTTCTACCCCTTTGTTTTTTCTCTTCGCTTTTCTTGCTCCTTTTCCTTTGCTTTCTAACCTTGCCTCCATCTTTTCGCTCATTTTTCTCTCTTTTGGTTGTTTTTATAATTCTTAAAATCCCCTTTTTCTTATCCTTTTTGTCCTCCTCTCCAGAAGGGACCCATTGTTCATCAAAGATGGCTTCTTCTTCCTCTTCTTCCTTGTCCCAATCCTTCTGCTGCGTAATCAACTTTTCAAAGGAACATAACGCCATTTCTAAGAATTGAAACAAAGCGCCCAAAGTATCTTCTTTTTTATATTTTTGATATTCAATCTCTAGTTCATCCACAGACAATGCCATTATGAAAAGGGAAACTTTTTCCAAAACAACCACAAGAATTTTTAATCAAAGACAATCAAAAGCAATTATAAAAAGAAAAAAAATTCCAAAAGTTAATACTTTTCTTCCTTCTTCTCTTTCTCTTTCTGAATTAATTTTTAATCAAAGAGGTCCAATTACCATATATCTTCTTTTGGGATCCACAAAGACTTCTAATCAATCTCCTCCTTTTTCAGCTTCTGCTCCAATTTTTTTTTTCTCCCTTCCCACTTGCAATGAGAATTTTAATAATCAAAAATCCATACCTCCAGCAGAGATTTTCCAATTTCTCACATTTTTCAATGTCCAAAAATCCCTTTGTCTCTTATCTTAGCTTTCAAAACAATCCACTTTCAATGTCTAATATATCCAAATATTTGTGCTTTTTCCGTGGGGTGGGAGAATAAAAAAAAAAAAAAAAAATTCCCTTTAACAGCTTCTCCGCCGCTTTTCGCTCTTCTTAGGGATACAATGTATCCTCCAGCAACAAACAACTCAATTCCAGGCAATTTAAAAGGTGTTACTTGACCCGGCTCAGACAGAACTTTCACTCTTCACACTTCCTCCAGCACAGTTCTTACCCGGTTGCTGGCTTCTTCGTGGCGGCCATTGCTGACCGCCGCTCCACCGCCTTGGGAAAAAGGGGTTTTCCCAGAGAAAGGGGGGGGGTCTGCGATGCCCCCACCTCCCTTTCCAACTCCCCTCTATCTTCAGCTGTCCCTACAGGGCAGCCATATCCCCCTGACCCATCTGGATCGGGGGTACCTCGACGGCTAGCACAGCAGGAATCACGAGCTGTCGCGAATTCCTGCTGCCCCGAAGCCACGCAAACCGGAAGTTTTTGACCCCAGCATTCTATTTAACAACCTGCAAAGATGCTTAACAATCACAACTGGAAGAACTAGGACTGTGGTCATTGAATGAAATGATATCTTGCTTAATGACCATTTTATTTAATGACTAAGATTCTGGGCCCAATTGTGGCCATAAGTAGATGTTGTACAGCATAGAATCACTGTTTGATACAATGAGAAATGTCCTTGAGGGAGCTCGCTTTTTTTCCTCTCTAACCACTACACTGATAGCCATTACATCTGAATCAACAAACTACATTTGGAATTATTTCTACTTGCAGAATTTTAAACCATAATTTGACAAGTTATTCAACCAATAAAAGTAGAATGAACTGTAGCCATCAAATCATCTTCAATACATACTCCAAGACATTTTTTGTAACTTTAAAATCTTTAAAATCACGTAGATACACCTACACAGAACTCTCTCTAGTGTGAAAAAAAATCCCTGAAAGGATATTGTCAAGTTCCCACAACATCTTATCTCACAAAAATAGATTGATTACTCAGTCACTCCCTTGAGGCATTTGTGAAAACTTTAAACCACATTTAATCCAATATCTTTTCCTTTGCACACCAACTTAGAAAAATGTTCCACTCCCAAAAGATATATACAATTGGTGAGATATCCACTGAATTGCACAGATAGTTTGTGAACTCAAAGACACAGAGAAATCCAGTAATGGTGAAGAAGAGTATTATAAAGATAAAAGGGCTCTGAAATATTCTGGCTACAAGAGGAAAAATGTTTATTGAGTACACACATCATCCCTGTGGACAATTCCAATTTCTAAATGCCAAATTCCATATTCTTTTTCCAGAATATGCTACAGTTACAATGTACAACCACATCATCCCTGAAAGACACCTCCTGCTTTAAAGAACTATCATGTGAGAGACCCTGCACAATCTGAAGCAACTTTTTACCCTCTAACTCCAAGACTCAAGACATTAGCTATACATTGACTGGATGTTTCTCACCTGTTCCAGGCAGAGTTAGATCTGAATTGCAGAGATTGTCGAGCTGCCAGGAATCGTGGCAAATCACTCAGCACTGGGGAGCTCATGAAACGTGGCCGGGGTTTTCGGAATGAGCCCATCTTCTAAAATTGGAAAGCTTGAGCTATGATGGAGTCCACGTCATCAGTTTAGACAGAAGGGGATGAGGAAAAGGATTTGCATGAGGATATTGAGGTTAACTGGCTTGGAAGATGCTTCTGTTTCCTCAGGAATCAGAATTCAGCCTGTCAAAAGTGAAAACAACAAAGACAAATTGAAGTTTGAACATATGATACAAACTACAGTATATAACAGACTGGTCGTAATGCAAGCTCACTTGGCTTCTGTTGCATCAAAATAAACCCCCTCTTCCCTTCCCATCACCACTATTCTGAGATTGTTTAATTAATTGTAAAAAAAACCCTCCTCTTTCATTTTAACTTCATCCTTAAGAGATGTTTTGTTTTTCTCATGTTAATATGCCAGTATTAGAATCCTTTGGAAAAAGAAAGAAGACTGGCTTAGAAACCCATATTTGTAGTAAGTGTCTAGAAACCAGGGCATATAAAAAGAAAGGAAGTAAGGAAGGGGAAAGCTGTATCTACTATCTATCTCTCTACCTACCTACCTACTTATATAAAACAAGCTATGCCATTTATTTTGTTCAAAGAGTTTTATCCAGACTGAATGTAGCTACCTCTTAAGGATTTTTTACACTGCAACATGCTTAACCACCTAAGTACTGATAGTACAACCTATCCTGCTGGAAAAATCCCACATTATTTAAGGAACACTGAGAAAAGCAGGCCCAGGCCTTTCATTAAGGCCCCTCTGGATCTAATGAAGAATTGCTGAAAATTGTCAAAGGCGCAGAATTTTTCTCTTACTGTAAAGCAATGTTGCAATGTATTCCTTGTGAAATTACTACATATCAATGAGTAAGATTGAAGTTGGTAATACTACACCAAGCTTTTGGATCATTACCAGTGGAAATTTCCTTTACAATTTAGACAATGCCACTCCCACTTGCTAGGACTGTCACCATGCCAAAGGGGATTTGAGTCACCCAAACTGATTTTAAATGTAGTTCTGGGGTCAAAGCTAGACAATGGGAATTTTAGGTCTGTACATCTTTTTAATAATAAGTGGTAGGCAGGACCTTAGAAGGCAGTTCCAAAATTGTCTGAGCTGTCATATAAAATAGTATAGTAAAGATCATGGGCTGAAATTTCTGATTCACATCTGAAGCTTATAAGAAGTTTGTTTAAACCACAGTTTCTATCCATTAACCTCACCTTACAATATATGGATAATACTGCATCTTACTTCAAATACATAATACATAATCAAGCATAATAATAATGAGTACAATTGGAAGGTTTTACATTTCTACAGAATTTTCATCTTGTCAACATGCAATTTATATTCCAGAATCAGGATGAGAGTGAGCACAAATAAAAGAGAAGCTAGTGGAGCATGATCAACCCAAAATCCATTTCTTCTTCTAATATGACTAAACTTCGGTCTAACCCAAAGACTATCAATGTTTGTTTATTCATGTCAGAAGCATCACAATTAATATGAGGCATACAGTATGATATAAAACTTAAAATATAAAATAAAGATAAAAAATATGTGCAAGTTAAACAGATGTCGCCCAGAAACTAGCAACATTAATTGCATTCTGTTGCATTGCCATGAGGTCCTCAAATGTACATTGATCAGGACAGAAAGAACATATGTGTTGTTGTCTGCATGTCACCACAATCATAAAGGGCAAATACCAGAGAGTCCCATTCATTCAGAGTGTTTCTGGGTCTTGTTGTACCCATGCGCAGCCTGTTCAATGATTTCTGTACTTCCCAGCTTTCTTCAGTCTTTACAAAGACTGTAGATCAAAATATTAGTGATTATTACAATAAGTTAAATTTTTATTTTATTTTGATATTTTATATAGCTGCCTATTCGCACATAGTGACTCTAGGTGGTTTACAGATAATAAAACAACGTAGAAAAATTAAAATAATAAAAAGTAAAATAACAAAATAATAATAAAATAAAAAACCCAACCTCCCCTCAGTGACAACACACACTCAAATCAACCATTTAATGGGCTCCATCCCATTCTGGCTTCCCCACCCCCACTGGCAAAACTTCAGAGCCATCTGAAACAGTGCTGGAGTCAGTCTAATTTCCAGAAGAATGACGTTCCAGAAGGAGGGAGGGAGCCACTATGGAGAAGGCCCTTCTTCTGGGTCCTGCCAGATGTACCTCCTTATGGGACAGAACCTGCAACATTCCTTGCTTCCCCGCTCTAGCGGGTAAGGTGGATGTGACCGGCAAGAAATGGTCCCTCAAATAACCTAAGGAATTTATACTAGATAAATTCCTTTTTAAAAACTATCTCAGATAAGCTTTTCTTCTCTAGAAACACAGCAAAGATTCTTAAAACAAAGAGGCTAATCCAATAAAGTGCTGGCTTTAGATCTGCTTAAATTCTCTTCAATAAATTCTACTTTCATTGTGTAGAAAATGTCCTTCCCTTAGATAGCCAATTTCATCCTGATAGAAACACTTAACTGTATAGCATGTTTAGTACTGTAAAAGTAAATAATTGACCAAAAAAAAGGTGCAAGTGTTCCTATAGACTTGTTAAATTACAACTGAAGTTTGAAATGAACAATATATTATTCTAAAGGCAAACTAGGCATCAGAGTCTTGGGTTAATTCAGGGATAGGCATTCAGCTCTCAAATCTATTTTATGTCCTCCCCAGATCCCCTTCACACACGGTTTCACAAAATTTAGGAAAATTAATTTATAATCCATTAGCAATAATAACTTAACTTACAGCTTTTTATTATTATTTTAAAACTAAAATCCCTACATTCATTCTACATCAAAATAGGGAGGAAAATACAAAAACACACAATTCTGGTTACATCTATATCTGTAACACAAGCTTGCTCAACTATGAATCTTACCACTGTATAAAAATATTAAATGCCAGCCCAGCCTCCCTTAATTAAACAGCAATATAGAACTTGATTGGTCATTGGCACAGCGGTACACAATTATGCCTTGCTTCTTCAAGCACAATTGCAGTCAAATTCTCCCTCTCAGCACATCAGTTCAGGAAATTTTTTCCCCATTGCTAGTTTTTTTCCTCCTATAATTAATCACTGCAAAAAGAAAAAGTTAAGCTTATGTACATGTCATGAAATTATCTTTTACTATATATAAAAATAAAGGATAAGATCTTTAAGTACATTTGTACAGTTGTAACAATTCCCACAATTTTTACTTACAGGTAATCCTCAACTTTTGACTGCAAGTTGTGCCCAAAATTTCTGTTGCTAAACCAGATAGTTGTTAAGTGAATGAAGCCCCATTTTACAACCTTTCTTGCCACAGTTGTTAAGTGAATCACTGCAGTTGTAAAGTTAGTAACATGGTTGTGAAATAAACCTGGCTTCTTTATTGACTTTGCTTGCTGGAAAGTGGAAAAATACGATCACATGACCTCAGGACACTGCAACCATCATCAATACAACTGAGTTGCCAAGCATCTGAATTCTGATCAGGTGACCATGGGGATGCCGCAACAGTCGTAAGTATGAAAAGTGGTCATAAGTCATTTTTTCAGTGCTGTTGTAACTTTGAATGGTCACTAAATGAGCTGTTGTAAGTCGAGAACTACCTGTACTTAGTTGTTTCTTTTTTCATGCAGAATAACCTTGCCTCACAACCAGTTGCTTAGCCACTGTTCAAAGGTATGATGAACTCAAAAAAAGAAAAAAATACTTATAAACCATTCCTGAAGTTATAACTGCTTGATTAGCCATAGGGTCACATAATTGCATTTTGAGTGTTGGCAACCAGCTCACATTTATGACTAACTGCAGTAATCTGGGGTCATGCGATTGTAATTTGTGACTTTTTTTGCCATTTTCTAGCAAAAAAGCTCGTTTGATAAATTGGATTAGGACTTATGACCATATGAATCACTTAATTGTCATAAATTTGAGTATACAGTGGGGCAACCCCACTTAGATCTAAAATGACTTATGATTAAAATGTCAGGCTCAATTTTGGTCACAAGTCAAGGATTACCTATGCACTTTACCTTTTCTCTACTATCAATTATAGCAGTATTTATTTGTAGGCAAGTTTTTCTTCAGGAATTTACAAGACTCAAATTCTAGAGCATTCAGTTTCAGAATATTTATGACAGTCTTTCACAACCTATTCAGCTTTGGTAATAAACACGCTTAGGTGTACACCAACAATGCAAAAATGTGTCACATGTGAAAATGGTACAATATTATGTGCAATGAAGATCTGACAGATAAATATTTCCTGAGGGTATGGACAAAGTGTAAACATCAAGGGCAGAAAGTTAAAAAAATTGTTGGAGGCCATAGAAAACCAACTTAAACATACAGTTACCACAAAATAAGACCAGCAGAGGAAGGAAGGAAGGAAGGAAGGAAGGAAGGAAGGAAGGAAGGAAGGAAGGAAGGAAGGAAGGAAGGAAGGAAGGAAGGAAGGATTTAATTAGTTGCAGAGCTGAAGTACAAGGGCAGACAAAATTCCCCCAAGCTTTCTTTTCTCCCACCTTCAAGTTTGTTTGTTTAATATTTCACACTGCTATACCCTTTCATGTTCCTAAAGGAGAGATTCTGGGTGATATATAGTAAAACACTGAATAAAACATGGGAATTGCTGTGTTCAAAGACTAGCAGCAGTCCTCCCTCCGGTCCGCCGCCAACGCGGGAGCGCCGATCGCTCCCATTGGTTGATGCTGTTTGACAGCCGGCTATAAAAGGGAGCTGTCAAACGGCATCAGCTGTCGCCGCCAGCTGGCTGTCAGATAGCCTCGGCAGCCGCGGCGACCCTTTATTCGCAAGAATAAAGTTGTTAGCCTTTAGCCTGGCTCCGTCTCCCTTTGTAACCGCCGCTCCACAACACTGGCGACGAGGGCAGGATACAGCTAAGACGACCAGGCAGGAAATCGAGCCGAAGCCGCTACGAGCTGATCGAGTCACGCTCCAAAGAGTGCGAAATTTAAAAGCCCTCTCAGCTGAGGAGCCGAACGCCGCTGACAGGCGCAGCCAGAAACGCTTTTCTAAAAGCGAAAACTCTTATTTTTTCCTCAGCTGAGGAAACCAACGCTGCCACTCTAATAGCCTCTAATCCGACATTCCCGCACTTCCAATTGGGGGCAGAAACATGGGAATCATATATGAATAGATTTGAATGTTTTTTAAATGCCATTGATCTAACTGAAGCCACGGATCTAAGGAAAAGTGCCTATTTTTTAAGTTTCTGTGGGGCCACAGTTTTTGACACAGCCTCTGTGCTAGTGTCCCCACGTTCTATAAAGGCTATTCCCTGGGATGAGTTGAGAGAAATCTTGTCAAATCACTACTCCCCCAGACCCTCTAAGATAGCCAGGAGACTGGCTTTTAGAAGAAGAACTCAGGCTGAAGGGGAGACTGTGAGTCAGTACATGGCAGCATTGAGATCTGCTGCCATACACTGCGGTTTTAGGGACTACCTTGAGGACATGCTGCTCGATCAAATTGTGGGAGGAGTAAGGGACCTAAAGCTGCAAAGGCAGTTACTGGCTAAAAAAGAGTTAACCCTAGCCTCAGCTATTGAGGAAGCTCAGGCTGCTGAATTGTCAGAATTATCAGCAGCTGAAATTCAGGGGAACACCCCTAAGCAAGGGCAGGCTTGATGAGGTCCACTATGATGAGGTCTCCCAAGAAGTGGAAGAAGAACCTCTGGAGGTAAACCGCCTCACGCGTCCAAGACCCCCCCCCCAGGGCCACCTAGGAAATACAACAATCAGACAGCCAAACAGCAAACCCCTTGTATAAGCTGCGGGGGCAACCACCATAGGTCAACCTGCAGGTTCAGAAACGTTATCTGTCTGAACTGCCAGAAGAGAGGACACATAGCCAGGGTTTGCCAAGCTGAGCAGGCCTCCATACAAAGACCTCAAGTTTCTGCCTCCTACCAAAGGCAAGTGGAACATTGTTACACTTGTTACCACGCGAACAACACCACCTCTAGGCCTAACAAATTAAACATTTCTCTTTTTATAGAAGGTAAGCCCTGCCAAATGGAAGTAGACACCGGGTCAACCCTCTCCATCATTTCGTGGGCCTCCCTGAAGAAGTTGCTGCCTTCGCTCTCAAAAAAGAAGCTGACCAACTACCACCTGACTCTTCAGGACTACCAGGGGAAAACCATCCCGTCCTGGGTAAGGGAAAATTCCTCATTCAATTCCAAAACTTTAGGGGTCACTTGCCACTGGTGGTTGTAGATGGTGCCCTTCCTAGCTTGCTAGGATTAGATCGGTTTCCTGCCCTAGGCCTCAATGTTACAGGAATTCACTCTGTGGAAAATTCTGATGTAGATGCCCTTTTTAGGGACTACTCTGAGGTTTTCAGCAGTGAACTAGGCTGTTATTCAGGCACCCCCATATCTTTTGATGTAGGTCCACAAGCCACCCCAATTTGTTTGAAACCTCGGAGGGTACCTTTCACCATTAGGCCTAAGTTAGATGCTGAATTAGATAAACTTATCAAACAGGGGGTGCTAGAACAGGTAGATTTCACCAAGTGGGAAACCCCCATAGTCACCCCTTTAAAAAAAGATGGCAGCGTGAGAATTTGCGCTGACTATAAGACGTCCCTCAACCGTTTCCTACAAATTAGCGCATACCCAGTACCTGTAATCCAACACCTGCTCCACTCTTTTGAGCCAGGCATAATTTTTGCAAAGTTAGACATGTCCCAGGCATACCAGCAATTTCCCGTTGACCAACACACTGCTGACCTACAAACTATAGTTACTCACAGGGGCACATTTAGATGTAAACGTTTGCAATTTGGAGTTAGCGTAGCCCCTGGCATTTTCCAATCACTCATGGAAAGAATCCTCCAGGGCCTACCTGGGGTGGTTCCATACTTCGATGACATTTTAGTTTCTGCCACCAACAAAACACAACTTTTACTCAGAGTGAGATCTGTCCTTGACAGGTTCAGGCTAAACGGGCTTAAATTGAAAAAAGATAAATGCACCATTGCCACCAAACAGGTAGACTTCCTGGGTTATCAAATTGATGCATCTGGAATTCACCCCATAGAGAGTAAAGTTCGGGCTATTCATGAGGCACCCACTCCCTCTTACAAAACTGAATTGCAGGCCTTTTTAGGACTCCTTAATTTTTATGCTTCCTTTTTGCCTCACAAAGCCTCCGTAGCTGAACCCCTACATAGGCTCCTAGATAAGAAAGCCCCATGGCAATGGGGAGAAAGGGAAGCCCACACCTTCCAAGCAGTGAAGTCTCTCTTAACTTCAAACTCTGTGTTAGTTCAGTTTAACCCAAACCTGCCCCTAGTGTTAGCCTCTGATGCCTCACCCTTTGGTATAGGAGCAGTATTGAGCCATAGGCTCTCAAATGGATCAGAGGCACTCATTGCCTATTTTTCAAGAACTTTCTCTGCTGCAGAGAGAAACTATAGTCAGATCGATAAGGAGGCCTTGGCAGCTGTAGCTGCTGTAAAAAAATTCCATGAGTTCCTTTATGGCCATAGTTTTGAACTTGTAACAGATCACAAACCTCTATTAGGACTGCTAGCTGGGGATGAGCAAACCCCACAGGTGTTATCCCCAAAAATGACCAGATGGACTCTATTTCTGGCCGCCTACTCTTACACACTGGTACATCGCCCGGGGAAGACCCTGTGCTATGCTGATGCCCTCAGCAGATGCCCCCTGCCATCACCAGTCGAGGACCCAGCTCCCATCCACGCAATCTTCGACTGCAATGAACTTAACCTACCAATCTCAGCTGGGGATATTGCTGCACACTCCAAGAGGGACCGTGTTATTTCCCAAGTCCTGGACTGGGTAGGGAGGGGGTGGCCTGACATTCAGTTCGCCCCTAAATTCATGCCATTTAAGACCCGCAGGCAGGAGCTTTCTTCACTACAGGGCTGTCTGTTATGGGGGACAAGGGTGGTCATACCACCCACCTTGCAAGAACCAGTTTTAAGGGCACTGCACGAGGGTCATCCTGGCTTCGTAAGGATGAAGGCCTTGGCCCGCAGCTACGTCTGGTGGCCAGGATTAGATGCCCGGATTGCCAACTGGGTTAACACGTGCCAGACAACATGAGCAGCCCCTCCAGCAGCTGCCCCAACCAAATGGGAAGATTCGGGGGCTCCTTGGGCCAGGCTGCATGTAGACCTGGCTGGTCCCATACAAGGGAGGACATTCCTGGTGGTTGTAGATTCGTTCTCCAAATGGACTGAAGTAGCCTTGTTACCCTCCACCACAACGCTGGCTGTCACGAGGGCCTTGACCAGACTGTTTGCTACTCATGGACTTCCTGACACATTAGTTTCAGATAATGGCCCCCAATTCAGTTCTAACGAGTTTGCCATCTTTACAGCTAATCCGGGCATCAGACATGCTCTCACAGCCCCCTTTCACCCAGCAAGTAATGGAATGGCAGAAAGGGCTGTCAGGTCTGCCAAGGAAGTTCTGGCCAAGCTGGGCCAGGCAGACTGGCACGCCAAACTGTCAACTTACCTACTCACACAATATGCCACCCCGTGCCCTTCCACCAACAAGTCCCCTGCTGAACTGTTAATGGGCAGGCGCCTTAGGACCACCCTGGACAGGTTGCACCCCCACTACGCTCCCAGCACGCCACTAACCTCTGACAGCCATGCCAGGGAATTCGCCCTGCAAGACCAGGTGTACGCCAGGAACTATGCGGGGCACCCCTTATGGCTGCCAGGGCAGATAGTCTTTGTTGCAGGACCCAGATCATATAGAGTCCTTCTGGAAGATGGCCAGATTTGGAGAAGGCACGTAGACCAACTGAGGAGGCGTTGGAACAAGACTGCCACCGAAATCCCGGTCTACCCACCACCGGACGACCCGGTCTACTCACCGCCAGCCAACCCGCCGGAGGACCCGGTCTACCTGCCGCCCGACAACGCAACCAGCCGACCGCTGCGGGAAGACTCACCCAAGCAGTCACCGGACAGCAGTCCAGGGATGGCCAGCGACCCTCTGCAGGTTCCAGTCACCGCCCGGGAGGAACAAGACGCACCAGCCGCCGACAAGCCTCAGGAACTTCGGAGATCGGGCCGCGAGCGAAAGCGGCCATCATGGCTACAGGACTACGCATGCTCGTGCCCAGGGGGAAGGAGTGCTGTGTTCAAAGACTAGCAGCAGTCCTCCCTCCGGTCCGCAGCCAACGCGGGAGCGCCGATCGCTCCCATTGGTTGATGCCGTTTGACAGCCGGCTATAAAAGGGAGCTGTCAAACAGCATCAGCTGTCGCCGCCAGCTGGCTGTCAGATAGCCTCGGCGACCCTTTATTCGCAAGAATAAAGTTGTTAGCCTTTAGCCTGGCTCCGTCTCCCTTTGTAACCGCCGTTCCACAACAGGAATATAAAAACATTCTATAAAAAATTAAAATTTAAGAGTTAAAATTTAAACTTTAGGTAGGCAAGAATCCTTTGGGCTTCCTACCCAAGGCTGTATGTTTCAGAAGGCCAGAAGACCAGGAGCGTAGGGGCCTTCCTCACCTCTGAGGGAGAATATTCAATCAGATGGAGACAACGGCTCTCTTCTTAAACCCCGCCAGTCGAAATTCTTTAACTGATGGGTCCACAACATACCTTCCCTGCCTGGCCAGGTGGGACAGACTGATGTGATGGGACAAAGCTGGTTTCTTAGGTAGCCTGAACCTATGCCATGTAGGTTTTTATAAGTCACACTTTGAATTGGACCCAGAAGCAAACCGACACTGAATGCAGTTTGTGGAGCAGAGGTATTACATGTGCCCTTCTTTGGACACCCAGTATAGCTCACATAGCTGTACTTTGCACCAGCTGAAGTTTCCAAATACTTTTCAAGGATAATCCCCTGCAGAGCACATTGCAATAATCCAAATGGGGAATAACTAAGGCATGAGTGACTGAATGAAGAGTGTACACAAAATTGAATGAAGAGTGAACACAAAATTGAGCAAAGGCCTTTCTGGCCACAACTTCCACCTGCTCTTTGAGCAGGAGCCCAGAATCCAAGAAGACCCTCAAATTATGCACCCAATCTGTCTGGGATAATGCAACCCCATCTAAGACCAAAGATGATAAACCCCTGGGTACAGAGGGGCCTATCCCCAGACACTCCACCTTACCAGAGTTCAATTGAAATCCTTTTTTTCCATTCAGGCACTGCAAAAGAATGAAGTTGGATAAATGTTTTGGAACAAAACAAAATTTTCATAATTTCATTTATGCATAGTTCAGTTAGATATCAAAAAAGGTTTCAAAAAGCTCTTATGTCTATTACTGTAGGTCCACTGTAAGCACGTAGGTCTTCTCCTGCCAGTACTCATAGCTCAAGGCAACACACTCCCATTTTCTCTGCCTTTAGAAGAGCAACCAAGGCAGATGTACATATTTCACCGGGTTTTTATAAGATTAGTTTTGGTTTTCAATTGATATTTTAAACAGGCAGTTCTCGACTTACGACCGTAATTGTACCCAAAATTTATGTTGCTAAGCAAGAAATTTGTTAAGTGAGTTTTGCTCCATTTTACAATCCTTCTTGCCACAGTTGTTAAGCAAATCACTGCAGTTGTTAGTCACATGGTTGTTAAGTGAATCTCGCTTCCCCACTGACTTTGCTTGTCCGAAGGTCACAGAAGGCGATCACGTGACTCTGGGATGCTGCAAACGTCATAAGTATGAACCAGTTGCCAAGCATCTGAATTTTGATCACATGATCATATGGATACTGCAAAGGTTGTAACTATGAAAAATGGTCATAGGTCGCTTTTTTCAATGCCGTTGTAACTTTGAATGGTCACTAAATGAACTGTTGTAAATCGAGGACTATCAGTGTTTAACTGAGTAAAATGGCATAAAACAAAGACAAAGAAGAAGAGAAAGAAATGAAGGTGGACTTAACAGATGGGCAAAATCACCACCCATCTTGTCAGCTTTTTACCTAAACATACATCACATTCATACTCACTCCCCCTCAAGCTTGATTGTCTGTTTCTTTTCCTAGGTACAAATGTGAGTGAAGAAGACCCTGAGAAAAACTATTTATTTCAGCTTCTTGAAACAGCAACTGCCCAAGTAAGGATTTCATAGAAAGTCTGGAAGACCAAGCTCAACCTCCAGGTCAGAGTTTCCCCATCTTTAGTACAAATCATCCTGCAACAGTACAAAGAAATTCCAAATCACTCATAAGTCTGCATTAACCTGAAAACAAGCAAGGGAAATACAACTAGAAGGTTCAACTAAGTTCAGAAGAACTGGATGGATGATGAAATTTTTATTTCTCACTCAGAATGCTAGAATTATAAATAACATGGTTTCCTGGGTGGAAGGCTTTGATTTGGGGTGGATAGCGTGATAGTGGTTTTGATGTTTTTCATTAATACAGATCCTGTTACAGGAAGGCTTATCTTTTTTCACTGATATACACAAAGCATTAATCAAGACCACATTATTATTTTTGTAGATCTTAGGCACTTTTGCTGTTGTAGATCCTCCTTCCATGAAAATAAAAGTATTAAAAATATTTTGCATCATATCCAATATTTATTTTTTTTACAGAGAAATTGGGAACAGTAAATAATATATGCATTTTTGTAATAATAATTAACCCACAAGTGATTGTTTGTCCCAAATCATCAAAGTTACTAAATTTTAGTATTCACATTGTGCCTATAGGTTAAAAAGAAGATAATTGGTTTGATGTTCTAAGTGTTTGTGTTTCTTGGTGGTTTTTTTAATTAAAAGGCCTGGGAATAAATTATTTATTAAAATAACTAAAAATAACTTCTATTTCATTTTTTCTTTCTCATTTAAAAAGTGAGTAAACATTTTCATGAGCCCTAGGCCTATTGTGCCTAATAAATAAGTCAGTCATGGCACTATATTTTATAAAAAAAGCTTCAGAAGGAAAACACATAATTTACATCTGATCATCAGCAAATCAGAAAACAAACTGTCCAATAACATACTTTTTATTGCTATTTTTCAAATAGTTCATCTCCTTACGTTTGGAACAGATGTAAATAAATCAGTTACTGAAAATGGATATTTTTACTTAAACCAAACAGCTGGTCTTATTGCAAGCTTTTGAATAATTTGTCCAAATCTAGAAATTACACTTACTTCTCCTTAAAGAAAATCTTGTTTACACTGCCATTACAACAATAAAACAACTAGTTTATTCAGTAAACAATGTTAAATCAGACTGACCATAAAAGTAAGATCAAATAAAACATATATTTTATTGCAGCTAACCAGAACATGCTGCCTAATAGTGCAGTTATTTCCAAGGTAAGAAACCCAACGGGGCAGAATTCTAAAATGAAAACTAAATTGAAGATTAGAGGCAGAACTAAATCAAATTTCACAGAGCGTTACAACATTTGCTGCAGACAAGGAATTTCCCAAGGCTAGACCTTATGCTGAGAAAGGAAAGCAATGTTCTTTTTCTTTCTGACACATCGTTTCCTATCTAGTCCTGATAAGAAATTCTCCTTCTCTTAACAAATTACCAAGACTTTATTACCTACATTTCAAATTTAGAACAGTGTCACTGTGCTAGTTATTCTCAGATGTAATCTGGATTAAGACAAAGAAACTGCCCTTGTTAGATCTGGGATCTCAGCTGAGAGTCAGCAGTTGCAACCTATATTATCAACAGAGACACAGAGATAAAGGGTTTATAGCAACCAAAGAAATATTAGTTTTCCTCACACAGCAAATTTGTTTTCCAGTATCATCCCAAAATATACCAATAAAACATGCTTGCAATATTGCAATATAATTTGGTATGATGAAGAGGGAGAGGGCAGTCATATGTCTCACTACCAATTTGAAGGTTCTTGGTCATTCTTAGTGGAAAGCAGAGTCATGTTTCAAATGTTGCTAAAATTTATAAACTTTTAATGTATTTCATAAAGACAAGTATTTGCTATTTCAAAAAGTTCACAACACTAATCTTTTCAGGACCCCCAAACAATGCAGTCAGACCCAGTCAGTGCTTGGATGAGACACATCCAGGAAAACTCAGGGCTGTAAATAAGGATGGGAAGTTAAAAAAAAAACATTCTATAAAATGAAGCACTTCCATCCATGAAGTTTTTTTAACTTTTAAAAATACCATAGATGAAATCCTTTAGGAGGATGGTTGACCAGTGGCGTCCACAGGAACTCAAGCTTTCCTCAGAAAGGTAGAAGAATTGCAACATCACACTGTAAGCTCCTCCCCTTTTATGCATGCAAGTTACAACACATTTAGGAAAGTAGTGGGCATACACTGCAACATTGTTTTGTCAGTATGCCTGGGGATTCTTCTGCTACTAAAAATGCTAGGACAAATTTGCAAATAAAGGTACAAGGAGTATTGGCCTACAAATAATTCTAAAAAAATGATGATCCTGAATATTTTAATGATATGCCTGGACCTTATTACTTTTATCAAGATTTCACTAATTCAGACTTCAAATGCTAAGGAATTAATCCCTATTATGTTGATGTAATTTACTTATTAGAGGTTGAGTATATATTGTAAATCCTCTTCTCATTTAAAAACAGTTTTCTTTTAATCTTCTGGCCACCTGCTCTTGATTTTTAATCAATTAGGTGATTATTTCATTTTTCTTTTGCCTGTGGATTGTCCTTCTGCCAAATAATATTCAAAAAGGTTTGAAAGATATTAGAAGTCATTTAAAAAAATACTAAAAAATATTAATCAACACTATGGGTTGTAAAATTAAAGATAAATTCTTTCTATCCATTTAGCAGTCAAGAACCTGCTGCTTGCTTGCTTTCCAAATCTAGTCCATCTTTTACTGCTGATAGGATTATAAAAATTCTTGTTTATAGGTACAGATGATAATTTCCAGTCTCCAGTTACATGTTGATGAAAATGTAAGTTTAAAAAATATGTACTTTTTCATGTGACTTCATGGAGCAAATATGAGAAGATTTAAACATTTATTGTCAGTCATTGCTCATCAGTCCTCCCAGGTAAGCCTGACAAGAAACATAACCAAGTGAGCTTTATTAATACAGCTACATTAACAGAATTTTGCAAATCTGAATAAATCCTGCCACTACTTTTAACAGACTGATCAATTAGTACAGGTCCTTCCTAAATTTCTTTTTCCATTAAGAACAAGAGGCTCTTCCCTCTGGTCTGATTGTTTCCCAGACAGCATATTTTCTCCTTGTCCCTCAAGGTCATTCCTACATACCATTACACTTCTATACATCACTATGTACATGAAGTCATTTCCATCTGTTCCAAGAATAATGTGTATATTGCCAAGCTTTGTTTTTTATTTTCTCCTCATGCTCAAAGGATATTTCTGGGCAAATTTTCTAGTTACAAAAAAAGAAAACAAAACAGCAAAGAGATCTGAATTGAGCATTATATGCACCCACTGAATTCAGGAAAAAGACTCAAAATGACTCTACTATAGTTTACACAGAATTCAAAAATGAACTAGCTTACTCTGCAGATGACTGCTACTTGAAAAACAGAACGGTGTTTTTTTTAAATGAGTTTCATTTTTTTTTTAAAAGGAACAACCTGATTTTTATAGCTATATGGGATATCTGAAAACTCAAATCATTAACACTTTCTTTGTAATGCTATAGAAATGGCTTCTGTTGCCTTTATCTTTTAATTTCTCATCCGATTTGCAGCTTTTATTTTTTCCAAAGACCTGACCTGACCCTACTCAACTGTGAAGTCCATAAAAGGTTGCCTTGCTTCTTATTAAAAGATTCATAATATGTGACACCACCTGAGGAGTACATTTATATAAAGATGCATACCTGAAACCATTTTGGAACTGATTTTATGAAACAATATACTATAGATTTCAATGCATACAAACCATTTGCATTAACCTTTGCTTGTGAGACAGAATATGCTAAACAAGATTCTCTCCATCAACAAAAATACAAGTTTATCGTGTTATTAATGATATGCTACCCTTACAGATCACCAGGTCTACCAAATGCCAAACTTCCTTTAAAATTGGATCCAGGTTCAGCTTTTCATTGTCTTTATTGGATATGGTTAGTGCATAAATGAAAAGGGGAAAAGGATTTCTGGACTCAGCAGATAAAAATACAAAGCATATCTCCATCCAGGCTAGCAGACTATTTATTTAATCCAATTTTGAGACCAAATGACTCCTTGATAACAAAGAGTAGTTTACACATTCATTCATTCATCTTATATACCATCCTTTTCACAAAGAGCAACTCCAGGCAGCTTACAGACATTGAATCAAATGCAATATAAAACATTAAAACAATAAGTAAGAATCTTAGATTTAACAATGAATTAAAATAAAACTAACAGGATAGAGAGGGAGAGAAACAAAGGAAGGAATGGAGTACTATGTACTCAGTTAACCATCTCCAAAGTGCCACAGCACCATTGGGACCAGATGCTAATTGACACAGCCATGACTTCAAGGCATTTTGGAAAGCCAAAAGAGTGGATGCAGATCTTACCTTGAGGGTAAGATTTCCCATAGCGCAGGAACCACAACAAAAGGATCTTCTTCTGGACTGCGCCAAAAAAAAGTAAGAGAAAGCAACCAACCAGAATGTTAAACCAGATTAAACTGCATTAAACCATATCAGGATCCACAGCCAATCCATCCCATGTCTTAGGAGAACCACCATGTTTTTAGCAATGTTCAAAAGTTATAAGGCTGAGAGCTGCATAGACTTTTAAAGTCCTAACACCATCTCCATCATAACTATATGAAGTTTGTTTGCACTCATCCAGGCCACCACTATCAGCCTCTTCTGACTAGAAAAAGGAACACCTGTCTCCTAAAAAATTAGTAATGCTCTGATGAGCATCTATCCTGAAATAATATTTTAATCTTTAATCACTATTATCATTTGTAGTACCAAAAGTCATCCAATGTTTTTTATTGTTGTTCATCCCGATCCTACTACCAATCAGTCTTACAAGAGGTTCTGGAATGTCTTCATAACTCACTGTAACATTTTAGGAGGAGCCTTAATGCAATAGATTACACAGACTGTCTAAATCATAATAGCCAAAGTTTTCCTGTACAGCAAAAGTGCAGCTTTTAATAGGTCATGTAACTATATATTTAGTTCTAGTCTTCAGCTATGGTAAGGATATTAATAAAGTTTAACTTAAATGTCATGATTTATACATTCTCTATTTATAAAGGATCATTAAGGTTTTTAAGTACAGGTAAATTTCGGAAGTGCAGAAACATGGATGTTTGTTATAATCTATCCCATGTTATTTTCAAGTGCACCGCAATCCACAATTGCATTCTTTAAGCAACAGTCTACTGGATTAGTAACAATATTTCTCTAGCAGCCATCAAATTTAAGTATAATTTCTACCAGTCTTACTATTTTACCCCAAGATATGTAAACAGGGTGGAGTTTACAAAGCGTGCAAAATTATTTTTGATTTGGCTTAGCCACTGCTTATACATCATGGTTCATTCACGATTTAGCACTGAGAGAATCCATGCAATTTTAGATTAATAAGCACAGCTAAACCTGGTCTTACTGCATAATACAAATGAATCTTGCTATTTATGTGACGTGCTTTAGAGGAACAATCACTAATACAGCTCTATCACTTTTTTTATAAAATTTTCCAGCAAACTTTTCTTCAAAATGTTATTTTCTTAACTAAAAAGAGTGCAGTGGTAAATTGTAGGGTTTTAATCCAAACTCTTAAAACACGACATTAAGTATTGTTATACCCAACACAAAATGGTTCCCAAAATTGTTTCCAAGAAGTTGGCGTTTTCTATGCGTGCTTATGGTTTAAATGTAACTTGGATAACTGAAACTAATTTTTTAAAAATCAGCTGCTAAAGTGGTCACTCAGTATTCCCACATAAATTACTTTATCTGGAACAGCCAAAAGCTACATTTTTTTAATGTTTAATATCTTTACTTTTCTTAACCAACAAGAAAATAAAATTAAAAATATGAACTGAAGTTACAAACAAAATCTTATATTTTATACTTATCGGTATAAAAGTTACTGGTTTACCAACGAATTGAATACTATAAGCAAAATAAGATTGTGAGATACCACAAAATCTCTACCATAATGACACATATTGCTACATCCTTTGATTAGAAAATATTGCCTTTTCTAAAACAGATACATCACACATTTCCAGCAAACATTCCTTGACATCTAGAATAATATCACTTTTCCAATTTAATACAATAATTGATACAATTACAATTCCTACTAAAAAATTCAAATTCCAAAGCTTTGGTATAAAATTCAACATTGCATGCACATTTTTAACATTTTTTTTTTGCCATAAATCTACAAATATACATTAATACACAATCCCAAAAAGTTATTCAATCATCATATGACCATATAATATGATCAATGACTTCAATTTTTTTATACTTCCAGCATAAAAAAAACATTTCTACCCTTTCAAATATATGACTTTGGGAATCCAATATAACCTAAATATTATTTTTGATTAATTAACTTCAGTAATTTCAGTGCATTTAGAAAGCATCCATTTGGGAAAGGCTGCCCTGGAGACTGTACTTACAATAATTGCCTAAATAATTATCATATTCAAAATTATATATTACCTCTTAATAGCTCTTAGTTATTAATCCACATTGTATTTATGGTATCTTCTATCCTACAAAACATATACTCTATGTACTTCTTTATGTAGATATCCCACTGAGTTCAATGTGTCTCATTCTGGATAAGTAGATACAAGATTGCAACCTTAGCTTCAATGGGAAAATTCAAACCTGTAACTTTATTTTGAAAACATTTATTGCTGCTAAAATAACCTAATTTTAAAGACAAGTTGAATGTAAAAAAGTTCTTTCCTCTGTATATTAAGCGAGAATTTTTTTCAAAAATTAACTTTTTAAAAAAGTCATTCACACAAAAATGCCCCAAATCAAGATATTCTCAACACTCACCTTTAAAGTAATGGAAATGCTGCTCCCTTCCTTTGTGGTATACTGAGAAGCAAACCTCTGCCCTTTAAGGAATCTGAGCTAACTGTGGCAAAAACATTGAACTGCAAGAGGGACGAGGCAGAAGGAGGAAGCTCCTCCCACTTCAGTAACCCACCAGAAACAGGATATCTGCTAGCAGCCACAAGGAGAAGAACATTTCAATTGGCTGGACTTCCAAACAAGGTGAATGCTACAAGAGGCACCTATAAACGCAGCATTCTATGACCCTGGATATTCAAGAAATAATTTATATCAACAGAAAAGGAAGCTGCATTGGTAAAAGACAAACTGAACAATCACTGTCTGAATGCAAATGGGTTTCTTCCCTCCCACAGGTGAAGCAACCAGGCAAGAGTAAAGTTTTTCTATCACATATTTGTGCAAGGAGTTTCACCTGTTCAAGTATATAAAGATGCACTCAAGGATAACTGAGGATATCTGGGATCTACTGCTGCTAATCAGGCATTCTATTAGGAAGTTCATAGACTGGAAGGCTTTTGAGGTCATCTAATCCAACCCCCTGCTCAAGTAGGAGACCCTGTACAATTTCAAATAAATGATGGTCCACTTTCTTCTTAAAAACCTCCAGTGACAAACCATTCACAACTTCTGAAGGCAAACAGTTCCACTGGTTAATTGTTCTGTCAGGAAATTTCTACTTAGTTCCGAGTTGCTTCTCTTCTTGATTAATTTCCATTAATTGCTTCTTGTCTTGCCTTTTTTGCTTTTAAAATTGGTTGACCCTCTCTTCTTTGTGGCAGGACCTCAGATATTGAAATATTGCTATCATGTCATCCCTAGTCCTTCTTTTCATTAAATACAGACATACCCAATTCCTGCAATCATTCTTCATGGTTTAGCTTCTAGTCTCCTAATCATCTATGTTTGTTTTTCTCTGCAATTAGTCTCTACCTTTGCATTTGGTTTTTATTGCTTAAGTGTAAAATGTTACTTTTCTCTCCATTCATTTTGTTAGATAGAGCCCAATGTTAAAGTCTGTTGAGATCCTTCTGGGGTGTTGATTATTCCTGACAACTTAGTGTCCTCAAATTTAATGAGTTATTCTATTCCCTCATTAAATCATTTATGAAGATCCTATCAGCATCAGAAAATATGGTCTGATATTTATATCAGGAACTGTGGAAGTTTAATCTGAAACTTTCTGAAAGTTTGTGGAAGACTTATGGGATGCTGGCATGTAAAATCCTTGTAAGTATCATATCCAGTATTTTGGCTGGCTTTCATTGTATATTTTAGGCAGGAGTGAAATGGCTATCATTCAAATCATTATTCTAAAACACAGGTGTCAAACTCACCACATAATATGATAGATATATTGTGACGTTTTTCCCTTCATAGAGCTGGAGTGGGTGTGGCTTACTTGTGATGCATCCGGCCCGCTGGTCGCCAGTTTGACACCCCTGTAAAAACAAATATTAAGATAAAGTTCAGTTCCCAGTTTAGCTCTACTTACATAGCTAAAACCATAATTTCTTTTCCTAATGATTTATACATTTTGTTTTGTTCCAATTAGCGCATTCTTATAATTTGTTCTTCACTTTAAAAATCAGGAAGACCACATATTTTTAAATGACAATTTTAAGCCTGTCTAAAATTATGTTACCCAGATAAGTTAAACAGATAAAGTTACAGGGACCAAGCCCTGCTTGATTTGATATAAAAAACATAAAAGACATTTGGAGCGGCAGAGAACCAACAAACTCTCCTTCCTGTATAATGAAAAAGCACAGCTATTAGCCAATCAGAACTCATCTTTTAGCAAGTATGGATAGCTTTGTTCTACTGCTCATAGGATAACCCCCCCTCCCCACTTCACATCTTTAATATTTCAAGATTCCAGTTATCTGTTGGGATTTTTTTTTAAGTAATATCACTTTCTTGCCACAAGAAGACAACCGGAATTGAGACAAGTGTTACCTAAAATGGTTCTGCAAACGATCCCAAGAAAGACAATGTTGACTCTGAAAAGTTAAGGAATCAGTTCTCAACAAATGAACCAGCAAACATGTGGAAAATTCTGCTTTAGCAAACCTCCTTCCCAGGCAGAAGGAAATCAACAACTATCAGATTACCTGAATGTGTTTTACTGCAGGTTTGAAAAAAAAACAACAGCCACCTATCTCCACAGCCCACCTCTCAAACACACCAACAACAGCCAAGCCTCCTACAACTTGCCCCAATCCATTGGGTTCACAACCTCTGGTGATCACAGCAAAAGAAGTGCAAAATCTATTACACAGACAGAAGCCAGGAAAAGCACCAGGGCCAGACAAGATAACTCCTTCTTGCTTAAAAGTCTGTGCTGACCAATTGGCCCGAATCTTCACCCGAATCTTCAATAGATCACTAGAGATGTGCTATGTTCCTTCCTGCTTCAAATGTTCTACCATTATCCCAGTGCCAAAGAAGCCCTCCATCAAGGAACTGCTTGACTACAGACCAGTTGCTCTAACATCGGTAGTTATGAAAATCTTTGAAAGGCTTGTGCTGTCCCACCTGAAAACCATCACGGATCCGCTGTTAGATCTCATGCAGTATGCATACCGAGCAAATAGATCAACAGATGATGATGTTAACATGGCTCTGTATTGTATCCTACAACACCTTGAATCTCCAAATACCTATACAAGAGTCCTCTTTGTAGACTTCAGTTCAGCATTCAATACCATCATTCCAGACATTCTTCTAACTAAATTAAACCAACTAGCGGTACCTGAACACACTTGTAAGTGGATCATAAGCTTCCTAATAGACAGGAAGCAGCAGGTGAAGCTAGGCAGAATCACATCCGATACCTGTACAATCAGCACAGGGACCCCCCAAGGCTGTGTGCTATTTCCACTTCTCTTCTCCCTATATACCAATGACTGCATCTCAAACAATCCATCTGTTAAAATACTGAAGTTGGCTGATAACAGTGATTGGTCTCATTCGAGACAACAATGAATCCGATACAGACAGGAGGTTATACAACTTGCCTCGTGGTGTAACTGGAACAATCTGGAACTGAACACACTCAAAACCGTAGTAAAGGTGGTAGACTTTAGAAGAAACCTTCCCATACTACCATCTCTTAAAATACTAGACAACACAATATCAACAGTAGAGACCTTCAAATTTCTAGGTTCTACGATATCACATGACCTAAAATGGACACCTAATATCAAAAATGTTATCAAAAAAACACAACAAAGAATGTTCTTTCTGCGCCAACTCAGAAAGCTCAAACTGCCCAGGGAGCTGCTGATACTGTTCTAACAAAGGAATCATTGAGTCTATCATCTGCACCTCTATAACTGTCTGGTTTGGTTCTGCAACCCAACAGGACAGACACAGACTTCAGAGAGTAATTAGGACTGCAGAAAAAACAATTACTAACCACCTACCTTCAATTGAGGACCTGTATACTGCACGAGTCAAAAAAGAGGGCTGTGAAAATATTTACAGACCCTTTTACATTCCGGACATAAACTGTTTCATCTCCTTCCCTCAAAACAACGCTATAGAGCACTGCACACCAGAACAACTAGACACAAGAACAGTTTTTCCCCGAAAGCTAAACAAATAATTCCCCCAACGCTGTTCAACTATTAACAAAGTGTACACTACTATTACTGTTAATCTTCTCATCACTTCTTACCACCCACCCCCTCCCACTTGTGACTGTATGACTGTAACTTTGTCACTTGTATCCTTACGATTTATATTGACTGTTTCCTAGTATGATTTGATTGTTGATTGTACCCTATGACTATCATTAAGTGTTATACGTTATGATTCTTGATTCTTAACGAATGTACCTTTTCTTTTATGTATACTGAGAGTATTTACACCAAGACAAATTCCTTGTGTGTCCAATCACACTTGGCCAATAAAGTATTCTATTCTATTTTATTTTATTCTATTCTATTCTCTGTCAGATATTAAGGGGAGGGAGGGAGGGAAAGGGACATAATCTAACTTGCCCTTTTGCCACAACAGCAATTTCACTAAAAGAAAGTGTACTGCAAAAATAACCATTATTTTTTTGTAAGCCTTCAAAGAACAATTTGAGGGACCAAATATAAATCAAATATTCATATAAAAGAAAAGATATCAGTATAGCTTACTTCTCTAAATAAAATCTCTGTTAGAGGTATGGAACATGAATAATTTATGAAGCTGACACAATGAACACTGAAATCTCTTATTCTTACTCTTCCTATATGTTTAACAGGATTTAGTTGACAGAAAAAGTGGGTAAGTACAACGAACCCAGGTTTTAAAAAAAGTAGTTTCAGGGGAAAAGCATGAAAGTAATGCAAACTGTTATTTCTGTATCAATTTTACCTCTGCATAATTATGGTATCAAACAAAAACATAATTTACATGTGACATTATGCAAATGATACTGCAAAAATATTATCTGTTGCATGTGAAATCCATTGTTCAAAAGTCCAGAAAATAGAAGCTGCACAGTTGGTATTTATACAGCTCCATTTTCATCACATAATTTCATGTGGAAAAGAAAACCTAAAAGTCCAGTAGAATACAAGGTGGTGACTGAAGTTCACCAAGTCCTGTTCTTAAATTCCTAATATTTTCTTGCTATTACTGCATGTTTCTAATATTGTTTGATTAGTAAACTAGATTTCAAAATGATATTAACTGATGCAAAGAAGTTCATAAAATTAATTCAGAAGTTATAGATTAGAAGAAGGGTTATATCAAAGCTCTGGATGTTATTAAAATAAAAACAATTACTATAGAACTTTGGTATAATTGATTAACTTGCATATGTCTCTTGATTAATTTCAAGACAAATAGGCACTGCAGTCACAGTGAAACATTTTCAATAGCTTCAGCAAATCAGCCTTAGAAAAATCAGGAGCAGATCATGCTTTCATCAGTACTCTCAATGTATTTTTTTCCCCTCATCCTGCTTTCAACAAGTAACCCAAAATTAGTAAGCTGTAAAGGTTGATATCTCTAGATTAGTTTGCTTCAAAAGAAAAAAGGCAGGTTTCTTATCATGGGAAATACTTGTACATCTGCTGCAATGCAGAGCTTTGTTGACATTCAAATTCAAGCTCAAACCCACTGGGGCTCAAGGGCAGGGCTGTCAAACTTCTGGCCCGTGGGCTGGATGCATCATGCACTGGCCACGCCCATGCCTGGTTTAGCAAAAGTGGGGGAAATTGTGATATGTCATGTGATGCTGCCGTGACACCGCAAATTTGACACCCCTGCTCCAAGGCAAGTAGAGTTTTTGAGTGTGAAAAACTTCATTCCACATAGCAAGCATGGAGAATGTTCAGAAGTAACAGTGGCTGAAAGAGGACGGTTTTGAGAGTAATATTTTCTATGTAGGAAAAAAAATCAATAGAGTTTGAGTTAATTCAGAAGAGTTTCAGCCTAGCATGCTTTTTGTTAATTTGTTGTTGCTATCTTTTTGTTGTATTTGTTGGAAGCATTACCTATCCAAAATACAGCTTCATGCATGTACCATTTGATTGAGCCTCTGTGGTGCAGTGGTTAGAGTGCAGTATTACAAGCCACTTCCGCAACCAGCTGCCTACAATTTGGTAGTTCAAATCCCACCAGGCCCAAGGTTGACTCAGCCTTCCATCCTTCCAAGGTGGGTAAAATGAGGATCCAAATTGTTGGGGGCAATACGCTGACTCTGTAAACCGCTTAGAGAGGGCTGTAAAGCACTATAAAGCAGTATATAAGTCTAAGTGCTATTTGGGAGTGCAGCACCAATATAGGAAGCAGTTATTAATGGAAGATACTGTAGTTGATACATTCTCCCCCAAGAAAGGAAAAATGTTGTACAGAGGTTGTATTTGTATTTGTGTCATCATTGTTCTTTGCCTGCCAGAGAGATCAAAACCTCCCCAATAGCCAACCTGTTTTTCTTGCCTTAGGATAACACTGACCCTATGGAACAACTTAAATAATATCACTATTCCTATTGGCAGGCTCCCCTCAGTCATCCTGCCTACCTCTCTCTCCTAATGCCACACACCCAAGCAAGGTTGCTGCAGCTGAGGGAGCAAGGGGCAAAAATGTTTCCTTTTCATTTCTGCTTCTGCTTTTCCCCAAAGAACCAACTATCTTTGGTTCTCCTTTGTTGCATCTTTTCTTGCCTTCATGTATACTAGATAATACCATTACCAGTCCTAACATCAGCTGCATCTGTATTTGACCACAGCCTGTGGACCAAGCACAGATCTTTCCCTAACCCTTTTCTAACAAAAAAAAAAAAATGTTTTCCCCATCCCCAACAACTACTGTAAACTGGAGGAAGGGATGTCTTGTATTTTTTAGGCGCAGGCGCAGTGGTGGGATTCAAATTCAAATTTTTACCACCAGTTTTACCACCAGTTCGGTAGGCGTGGCTTGGTGGATGTGCTTTGCCTAACGTTGGCGCACAGCTTTCCCCACCAACGGAGACCTGCAGCGCCAATCAACTGAGAGGATAAAAACTGTTTTCTTTCTTCTCTCAGATGATTGTTGGAGGCTTTTTTTCCTCCTCTCAACTGATCATGTGAGGCTTTTTTTACTACCAGTTTGGCCGAACAGTGCCGAACTGATAGCACACCACAACTGGATAGGTGGTATAAATTGATAGAGCTGCAAAAGGATGCAACCATCCCTAATGAAAGCTCTGGCTACCTTTTAAGGTTAGCCTAAAGACTAGCTTTTAGAAGAGCGTAGGAAGACCCTTTTACCTCTGTAGTAAACTATTGTTAATGCTTTAATCGGGCTTTGCTTGTTTTTTTATTCTTTGCTATCTATTTATTTTATTTTGTTTGTCAAATGTGTACAAGATAACAAGTATAGGTATGAACATAAACATGAACAAAGGAAGTAAACACAGATAAATGGGGACAGTAAGACAGGGATGGTTGGCACACTGGTGTGCTTATGCACGCCCTCTTTAAGGACATCTTAAGAATGGGGTGAGGTCCATGGTAGACAGTTTGAATTTGAGGCTGTAACAACTGAGTCAAGTAGATAGAACATTCCAAGCATTGACCACTCTGTTGATGAAGTCATATTTTCTGCAATAGAGTTTGAAGTGGGTTACCTTGAGTTTGTATTGATTGTTTGCCCATGTATTATTATCGTTGAAGCTGAACTGGTTTTGATTTTGCAGGCAAGATGTTATAGCAGACAATTTGGTGAACTAATCAAGCTACTTCTTCCTTTCACCTCATATCCATTTAGTTTTGTTTCCTCTTTGCTTCTTTCCTTCCTTTCTAAATTCACTGAAAAGGTGCTTATTTCTTCAATTTCATTTACAGTGGTACACAAATACAATATATAGCCAATTACAACAGGATCACGGGAGTTAAATATGGGGATCAGGGTGCCAGTCACTTTGTACTTGAAAGATTAAAGACTAAAACTTAGAACTAGACCTGGATATAATTTGCAAAAGTGGTAATATTTTAGACTAATAATAGTTTCATGCAATTTTAGAGGCATATTCTATGCGGCAAATTCTAATAATTCACCCTGGAAGTTAACTGGCATAAGCTATTTCTACAGAAGCTGTTCCTGCATCAATCTGATGTGATATAAGACACTCCAGTAAGGCTACCTCTGCCTCTGTATGGCAAAGCATGATGGAGCCAAAGAAAAAATCAACGGATCCTTAAAGCTACCAATCTGATGTTCTTGCATTACTGCAATATCTTTCAGAATAGCTGACCATTGCCTAATTAGACTTCTGAGCAGTATCTCTATTTTGTTTTGATTAAATCTAATTTTATTGGCCTTCATCCAATCTTAACCAAGAATTTATTCAGACCATCCACACTCTTACTTGGTTCAATTAAACAAAACAAGTGAGTTGAGGTCCATATAATAATTTAATAAATTTGTTGGCTGCCCATAAAGTGATAGAATCATGATATTTTAGCTTGCAGAGCTAGACAGCCAGATGATTCTAAGTGTTGAAAAGCATGGAGAATAAAATAAAATTCTTAAACTCACAACACAGGTGGTTGAGACAATTATTTCTATAATGTTTCACTGTTTCATCAAGGTTTTAATTCAAAAAATTTGTAAGGCAGCAACCAGTGACTTAAGGAGAGGGATATTCCTGACATAGAGCAGAGTATCTAGCTGAAGGCTTTTTTGTCCACAATACACTATTTATCTATAATGAAATAAAGCATAACAGGTAAGTCAGAAAATATTACTTTTGATGCATTTCCCCCCCCCCTAAAAATAGAGGGTCTAAAATTGCCTTTTCAATAAGCTTGGTATAGGTAGAGGACACTGTCAGACATCCCTGCCCTCAAGACTTTAATTACTTGCATTAATTTAACTATGGGCATTTTATCCGCTTTTGCATGATTTGTTTTATTTATCATTACCACCGTTAACTTTTATACTTGCGTTATTTTAACTCTAGCTACTGGTGGTTTCATTTATTGGCATTTAATAAATATTTTAACTGCTATACCTGTTTTGTAAATTTTCATGATTTGGCATCTATTGATTTAGTGACACAGAACAAGTAAATAAAAATGAGCAATAGCTCATACTCCAAGTAGAGCTGATGTGTCATACAGATCAGTCTTCCTTCAACCCCAAAAGGTCTTGTTAAAGAGGACAGTCCTGACACATTTTCTAAAAGAGAACAGGTGGGTTCAGTGAAACTTCTAAAGGAACATATTGAATAATATGTTTGCCCTGCCTAATCTACGACACTGGTTAATTAGGAGCATATAACAGAAGGGAATAGTCACCAAAAAGTTCTTACAAGATATCACTTAGCTTCTATGGTAGACCTATGCAAACAGGTGTCTTACTCCTGCATATAACAATGGGGGAATCCACCTGCTTCCCACCTAGTCATTACTGTATAATTATGCAGAACATAAAACCAATATGAAGGCAGCAGATGAACTAATAGCTTTGCTTATCTTTTAGAAGACAACTAGTTTTTAACAACTAATTTCAGCTTTGTTGGTTCCCCTTTCCTCTGAGTAGTTTCATGAGAATACTCATTTTTATCCTCAAAGAAATCCAAGGAAAAGGGACCAGCCCAGAGTTATTAAGAAGCTCATGACCAAGAATGCTCTGAGTCTAGATCTCCCCAACTTCAGCTGAGCACTATTCCATGGTACACTAATGCTTGCCTACATGCTGGAAAAGTTTTATCTACCTTTTTTTTTTCTTACAAATCTATCCAGGTTACTACAGAAGGAGCATGCATGCCAGCATATCTGACAACTGCTGGCAATCCCACTGCAGAAGTTATTAGAGAGTGCAAGCCACTACAAGCATCAGAGTATGGTCCAGTCAATTCACATTCTACTCGCTGTGATTTGCCTGAATTCATCTGTCCAATTTGTCCCACTTCCCCATGCAGATCCGTGACAGATTAAAAAGTACACATTTGCTGGTTGCACAGCTGTCTCTGCAGCCCAACAGCATGAATCCAGCCATACAATTAAAAAAAAACAAACAAACACCTGCGTGGGTGCCAAAATGTTGTGGACCCAACTCTGCAAGGGCCTCCCAGCACTTAACTCTTTCTCTCAGTAACCTGTATCTATTCTCATCAGAACATTATAGGGTGCCTGGGTCTGTGGTAAATGGCTTGCTAAATAAAATTGAAACTTTCTGCACCACAAAATTACAGGACTGCCTATAAATACACTCCACAGTTGTTACCAACAAACAAAAATATACAAGACCAGCTCAAGCGTCAGTTCAGTCCTTAGGGCCCAGGGAGAGTTGCTTGGCAGGAGGGGAAATTTCGGGAAACAAGGAAGAAATGTAAGAAATCGGAGAAGGAAGGGCAAAACCTGACCCTCTATTATCCAGAATGCAAAATGATTGTTCCTTTAAAAAAGAGTAAGCATTCTGTTAACGGAATTAAACGCGCTCAATTATCCAAGCCTTCCCCAAGCCTGGCGATGCCTTGTTCGTGTGTTTAAGTTTCATTCTTCCCAGGATGTCTCAAAAGCCAAACTCACCCAGTCCCCAAGACGAGGATTTTAAACAAGTGGGAAGAGCCTGCCAGATCTTTCTCGCTCTCTTTTTTTTCCACGGTTAACCGCACGTCTTCAGTCTCTGCATAATAGCCGGTTATGCTCTCAGTTTAAAGTCATTTAGCAATAATGGGGAAAAAAGTGGAAGAGAAGGGAGAAGGAGGGATTAAATGATCCGCCCGTCTCCGCCCACTCGGGTTTTGGAACTCAAGCAGCACCTCCCGGAAAATGTGTGTGTATGTATGTATGTATGTATGTATGTATGTATGTAAAAACGAAATGATATATATATATATATATATAAAATGAAAAATAACTAACCCAAAAGGAGCTTGCAAGTCGGAGAATCGGTCCCAAGAATACTTGGGAGAACCAGCAAGCAAAAAAGCCCACAGGTTCGGTCTTCTGTTGATTCCGTAGCGTGGAAGTAAGAATCCTCCTCCACAGGGAGGCATCACTTCCCGAGCAGACACTCACCGGGTCTGTCCTGGCAAACCTGCGCGCCGATCCCGGAGAGCGAGGGCAGCTCCTGCTTTCCTCTCTCCCTTTCTAATGACCCCTGGAGGCGGCGGGCTTCGGGGTCGGTATGCAAAAAGAAAGCCCCCGGGAGCCGCCTCGCTGCTCTAGGCGGGCGAGGACCTAGCGCGTATTTCGCGCCTCGAGAAAGCGTAAACAAGGCGCTGAGACCGAAAGAAAGAAAAGGTCTTTTTTTTTCTCTCTCTCTCTCTCGCTCACCCCACCCCGTCATAATCAAAACATATCGCTAACTTATTGCTCTTTCTACATTCCACGTTGTTGTTCTTCTCTCTTTTTTCTTTTCTTTTCTTTTGAAACTAACTGTGATAAAGATCGTTAGGGCATCTCAAGAGCTGGTCGTACAACAAAAAAACAACAACCTTGTAAATTGTAAGCGGCTCTTCCTTCACGCCAGGATAAATAAACGCGGATGGCTGCCGTTGCTGGGGAAACTGCTGCGGCTTTCCTAAATTTTAGAGCTTTCTTTCCCCCCCCCCTCCCCGAACTCCTCCTACTCCCACTTTTAGGGGAAGTTCTCACCTTACTTCGCCATGCCCTCAGACGAAATCAGACGCGAGGAAAGTTTACGCTTTACGCATCCGCCGCCGCCGCCGCTGCTGCTGCTGCTGCTGCTGCTGCTGCCGCCGCCCCCCCCCCTCCCGCTTTTATTTAAAAAGAGCTTAGAGCGCCACTTTTGGAAAGATGGGACACTAATAGGTGTGGGAGTTTTAATAGCTGGTGGAGGAAGAAGGTCCTCCCGGTTATAGATTCGCTACGGCACAAAGTTTTGTTTTGCGTTTTCTTGAGGGTTTCTGCCCCGGATTCCAAGTTTTTATCGAGTCAGCTGCCTTGGACCACCCAAAATGAAAGAAAAACCAAGGCGATGTAGCAAGAGGAAAAGAAGTTGAATTACAGGTAGTTTTCAACCTACAGTAGTTCATTTAGTGACCGTTCAAGGTTACAATGTCACTAAAGTGACTTGACCATTTTTCATGCTTCATACCATTGCAACATCCTCATGGTCCTGTGGTCAAAATTCAGACAGTTGGCAACTGATTCATATTTATGAAGGTTGCAATGTTTATTTTATTTTATTTTTATTTTATTTATTTTGACTTGTCGATCGCTTACAAGATACTAGGTATAAGTATATACATAGTTATGAATACATGAAATGGGTATATATAAGAAAAATAAAAGAAATAATAGGACAGAGACCGTAGGCATGTTGCTGCGCTTATGCACAGACCTCTTAGGAAAGGGGTGAGGTCAATAGTAGAGTCTAAGGTTAAAGTTTTTGGGGTTTGGGGAAGAAACCACAGAGTCAGGTAGAGTATTCCAGACATTGACCACTCTGTTGCAGAAGTCGTATTTCCTGCAATCAAGTTTGGTGCGGTTAACCTTGAGTTTGTATCTATTGTGTGCTCTTGTATTGTTATGGTTGAAGCTGAAGTATTCGTTGACCGGTAGGACATTGCAATGTATGATTTTATATACTATATTAAGATTGGACCGAAGACGGTGTAGTTCTAGGTTTTCTCGGTATAGAATTTCAAGTCTGGTGGCATAAGGAGTTTTGCAACGAGTAGAGGAGTGGAGAACTCTTCTTGTGAAATATTTATGGACTTTCTCAACTGTGTTAATATCAGATATGTAATGTGGGTTCCAGACTGATGAGCTGTATTCGAGTATTGGTCTAGCAAATGTTTTGTATGCTCTAGTTAATAGTGTGATATTACCAGAGAAAAAGCTATGTAGGATTAGGTTAACAACTCTTAATGCCTTTTTGGCTATGTAGTTACAGTGGGCTCTAGCACTTAGATCATTTGAGATGAGTACTCCAAGATCCTTGACAGAGTTTGGATCATCAACAAGGTCTTGACTATTCAGCTTGCATTTTATTTTCTGATTTGTTTTGCCAATATGTAAGACAGAACATTTATTTGTTGAGAATTAAAGTTGCCAATTGTTTGACCATTCTGATACATAGTCAAGATCTTTTTGAAGGGTAGCAGTATTGTCTGTGGTATTGAACATCTTTACATCATCAGCGAAGAGAACGCAGTTGCTCTTTATATGATCACAGAAGTCATTTATGTAGAGTATGAAGAGAGTTGGTCCTAGGATCATGTGATCCCCTTTTGCGACTTTCAGTGATTCACTTAACAATGGTGGCAAGAAAGGTAGTAAAATGGGACAAAACTCACTTAACAAATGTTTCATTTAGCAATATAAAATTTGGGCTCAATTGTGGTCATAAGTCGAGAACTACCTGTATTAATGCTTTCTATATTTTTTCCCAAAACTTTCTTATACCAGACACTGGTAAGTTATATTTATTCAGAAATTGGCACAATAGTACTATGAATATGTACTCAATATTATACCCAAATATATTTTATTTACACATGAGTATCTCTTAGATCTTTCCCTACATGGTGATGTCCTATAGATGAGAATTGTGGAGGAGGATACTGAATAGATTGAGTGACAGATTGGGAAAGCTGCTTTACTCTTATACAAGAGTCTGGAAATGAGCACGTACTAACAATATATAGATTCATTATGTCTGATTTGTTAATCACGAAGTTATGTCTGACCCATCATGACCCCATGGACAATGTTCCTCCAGGCCTTCCTGTCCTCTACCATCCCCGGAGTCCATTTAAGCTCACGCTGACTGTTCAGTGACTCCATACAGCCACCTTATTCTCTGATGTCCCTTTCTTCTTTTACCCTCAATTGTTTCCACCATTAGGCTCTTCTCCAGTGAGTACTTCCTTCTCTGGCCAAAGTTCATATTAAGTGGCCAAATTAGGTAGCCAAAGAGTTTCATCTTCAGGATCTGGCCTTCTAAAGAGTAGTCAGGGTTGATCTCTAGGACTGACCAGTTTGATTGCCTTGCAGTCCAAGAGACTCGCAGAAGTCTTCTCCAGCACCATAGCTCAAAGGCCTCAATTCCTTGGCGCTCAGCCTTCCTTATAGTCCAACTTTCACAGTGATATATCTGCTTAGTTTTTTTTATTTCAGTCCATGTTGTTATTGTTATGTATTAAAATGGACTACTCGAAATCCCTGCGCCTTGATTGGCTAAGGCGCGGGGATTTCTGATTGGCCAGGCGAGCCGCGCCGATTGGCCCGATTGAAGTCTCCCACGATTGGTTCAAACCAAGAGCGGGAGACTTGAATCGCTGCCATTGGCCGCGGCCGCCGCGGCAAAAGGTATAAAAGCCGGAGGCTTTTTGCCTTTTGCCGGTTCGGTTCAACTATTAGAAATAAAGAGCTGTTAACGAAAGTCACCGACTCAGAACCTTTTTTTCGCGGACACGACACTGGTGACGAGGGTGGGATCTCGCCCCTGAACCGAACCCCGTGTCCATCTAAGAACTAGCGACAGCAAAATGGCGAAGATAGCACCGCCCGCCCCCTTCAACCCTGCCACCGAGGACTGGGAATCGTACTCGGATAGATTCCGTATGTACCTGGAATGTGCCGGCATGAAGGACGCCCCGGGCCCGCTAAAACGCGCCGTCTTCCTTACGCATTGTGGACCAGAGGTTTTCCAGATGGCCAAGGCATTGGCCAAACCGGCAGACGTGACTGCCATGGATTGGGACGTCCTCGAACCCATACTGAGGCGCCATTACGCCCCCGAGGTCCCCATCCTAATACGACGAAATGAATTTTACCAAAGAAACCAGAGACCAGACGAAAAACTGAGCGACTTCGTCGCTGAATTAAGGCGCCTAGGGGGACTCTGTGAGTTTGAAGGATTGAATAGTCTCATAAGAGACCGTTTCGTACTCGGATTGTGGGATCCGACACTCCAGAGCCGACTTATGGCCAAAGGCGACATCAGCCTAGCCGATGCCCTCACCGCAGCCGCAGCCGCAGAAGCAACCCGCACGTCAGCAGACACCATGCGAAGATCCGACGCGAAGGGCGGAAACAACAACCCCGCGAGGTCGGCCGACGCAAGAAACGAAGCAACCGCACACTACGGCGACTACCAGTCAACCTCCAGCACGTCAGATGATGAGGAGGACATACATCGCGTGCAGACGGGACGCGGAAACCAGCGAAGCCAAAACAGTCGTAGGTCGAGGACCAACTGCGCCGGGTGCGGCGGCGACCACCCCAGGTCTGAATGCCGTTTCTTTGATGCTATCTGCAGGCATTGTGACCGAAGGGGCCACATCGCTCGAGTTTGCCGCCAAAAGAAGACCCGCAGCCCGCCAAAATGGGAACAGCAGGACAGAAGAAGAGAGAGCTCCCCGCCCAGAGCCAGAGAGCGCCAGCCAGCAGGTAGATGGGACCAGAAGCAACGACCTCAAAGAAGCGGCGACAGTCGGCGGAAAGAAGAAACCCACCAGACGGTGACCATCGGCCACGCCATCTCCAACGGCGCCAGAAAGGTACACGTAGAAGTCCACATCGAAGGCCGGCCATGCAAAATGGAAGTGGACTCCGGGTCCTAACTTTCCATGATTGCATGGCGCGAAATAAAAAAACTAGTGCCTACTCTACAAAGAAAAAACGTGCTTGCCCAGAAAATCATCATAAAAGACTACCAAGGTAATCGCGTTCCGGTAGTGGGCACCAAGAACTTTAACATAACCTACAAAGGCCACACCGAACAACTGCCACTCACAATAGTCGATCGTGACCGCCCGAGCCTGCTGGGTCTGCAATGGTTCGCCCCGCTTAACATCGCGCTGACAGGTGTCAACCAAGTCTCCATTGAAGCCTGGGAACAGCGGCTAGTCCAGGAGTTCCAGGAGGTCTTCGATGGAGGCCTGGGCAAGTACAAGGGGCCCCCTATCTCGTTTGATTTAGACCCAAGGGTTCCCCCCAAGCGGCTTAAACCTAGAAGGGTGCCCTTTGCTTTAAAGCCAAAAATTGACGAGCAGATCAACAAACTCGTCAAACAAGGGGTATTAAAACCGATAGACCACGCCAGATGGGAGACCCCTATAGTGACCCCAGTAAAGCCAGACGGGTCCGTGAGAATCTGCGGGGACTATAAGGCCACCCTAAACAGCGCGCTACAGCAAAGCGCCTACCCAGTTCCAATAGTGCAACATTTACTGCACTCACTGGGAGGGGGAAAATTTTTTGCCAAGCTCGACCTCGCCCAGGCATACCAGCAACTGCCTGTGGACGAGGAAACGGCAGAAGCCCAAACAATTGTGACACACCGGGGGGCCTTCAAGTGTAACAGACTCCAATTTGGAGTCAGCGTGGCACCAGGCATCTTCCAGAGCCTGATGGAACGTTTACTACAGGGCATCAAGGGGGTGGTGCCCTATTTCGATGACGTATTAATAGCGGCGCCAAACGAAGCCGAATTAGAAAACCGATTAAGACAAGTCTTAACAAAATTTAAAGAAACAGGACTTAAAGTCAAACGCGAAAAATGCCAACTTTGTACACAGCAAATAGAGTTTTTGGGTTACCTCCTAGACCGGCAGGGCATCCACCCTACAACTAAAAAAGTTAAAGCCATCAAGGAAGCCCCCACCCCGAAGTCCAAAACAGAACTACAAGCATTCCTAGGCTTACTGAATTTTTATAATGTCTTCCTACCTCAGAAGGCAACGGCGGCGGAACCTTTACATAGACTCCTAGACAAGAAGGCAGCATGGACTTGGGGGAGACGAGAACAAGCCGCCTTTCAGAAAACCAAAGACCTCCTCACCTCCGACGCCGTCCTGATGCAATTCAGTGAGACTTTGCCCTTAGCTGTCACTTGCGACGCATCACCTTTCGGTGTCGGCGCTGTCCTCAGCCATACCCTCCCAGACCAGAGAGAAGCACCTATCGCATTTTTTTCCAGAACTCTGACTAAACCGGAACGGAACTATAGCCAGCTGGACAAAGAAGCTTTGGCTATAGTTGCCGCCGTTAAGCGTTTCCACGAGTACCTGTACGGCCGCCCATTCAAAATAGTCACTGATCATAAACCACTGCTGGGCATCCTCGCTGGAAACCGTGCTACACCAAACATCTTGTCGCCCCGCATGACAAGATGGTCTGAATTCCTGGCAGCCTACAGCTACGAACTGTTACACAAGCCAGGTAAGAAAATTTCGCACGCGGACGCTTTAAGCCGCTCGCCCTTGCCGGACTTTGACCCTGACCCCGCACCAACAACAAACACCCTGAGTATCGAGAGTTTGCCCATAACCGCATCTGATATTGCCAGAGAAACCATTAGGGACAGACATTTGGCGCAAATCTTACATTGGTTAGAAAAAGGCTGGCCGGAAAGAGACATTGACGAGACTTTTAAAACATTCCAGCAGCGCCAGACTGAACTTTCACTGTTAAGAGGTTGCATCCTGTGGGGTGATCGGGTGGTAATTCCAGGCAAATTGCAAAACAGGGTCCTAGAGATGTTACACGAGGGTCATCCTGGCATCGTCAGGACAAAAGCCCTGGCCAGGAGTTACGCTTGGTGGCCAGGGATGGACAAACAAATTGAAGCATGGGTCGCCAAATGCCACCGGTGCCAGGAAACCAGATCCAGCCCACCCACAGCACCTATCCGGGACTGGGAAATACCACGGGGACCCTGGTCCAGAATCCACTTAGACTTTGCTGGCCCCACAAATGGACACACTTTTCTAATCACAGTCGATGCATACTCAAATTGGTTAGAGGTGGCTGACATGAAATCCACCACCACAGAGGCTGTCATTAAAGAGCTGTGTAAACTGTTCTCCACACATGGCCTCCCAGACGTCATTGTCTCAGACAACGGGCCCCAATTCACCTCCATCGAATTCGAACGGTTCCTGGCCGAAAGAGGTATCCGCCACGCATTGACAGCACCGGCGCATCCGGCGGCGAACGGTAGGGCGGAACGGATGGTCCAGTTTACAAAAAAGACCCTCCGGAAAATGGACCACGGGGAGATCAACGAAAAAATCAACAAACTACTTTTCATACAGCACATCACACCCAATACCACAACCAACAAAAGCCCTGCAGAGCTCCTGATGGGCAGAAAGCTGCGGTCCCCACTCGATCGTCTGCACCCAACCTATAACCCGGAGCGACCCCCAGACTCAAGCTCCAGGTACCGGACTTTTGAACCAGGCGACTTGGTCTACGCCAAAAACATGACGGGGGACCCCCTATGGATCCCAGCCGTCATAACCCAAATCACTGGCCCACGGTCGTACCGGCTCCAAACCATCGATGGGCGAGCCTGGAAACGACATATCGACCAGCTCCGGTCACGAGCAATGACTGACCTCAACCCCCAAGACACGAACCAAGGGGGGAGGGAATACCCGGTAAGACAAACGCAGGAGAAAATTAAATTTAAAAACTCACCGGAACGCAGCCTTCGCGAGTCCCATCCGGAGAAGAGCTGTCCGGCCAACTCTACCGACTCGGAGAAGCCAAGCGGGAGCGGCGAAATCCGTGACTCAACCGACCCGGTAGGCCCAGGCGGGAGCCACGGCGAGAGAACCGGCCCGATCATCCAGCCGGTTCTCACAGAGCCAGGAGCAGCCAAAAAGATGACCGCTCCGGCCGAGTTACAACAAGGAAGTGAGTTGCGCAGGTCAACTAGGACCCGACGGAGCCCCGCCTACCTGCGCGACTACACCACGTGAAGGACCGTACCAAGAGGGGAGGGGTGTTATGTATTAAAATGGACTACTCGAAATCCCTGCGCCTTGATTGGCTAAGGCGCGGGGATTTCTGATTGGCCAGGCGAGCCGCGCCATTTCCTACAAAGAAGTAATAAAGCCACCGCAGAAAAAAACATAATCATCATAATCAGCAAGGATAATATGTGAAGTTACACAGTAAAACAATTCCTTCCAAATAGCAAAAAATAGCAAGAGTGAGGTTTTAAAATTGGTACAAATGTTTGTTTGTTTTTTCTCTTAAATATTTTGGAAAATAAAGGTCTTTCCCTGAAGCCAGAAGGATAATATTGGAGAATGTTTATGGGAACATTTCATAAATGTGGCACCATCTGTTGTGGTTGGAGCAAATGATGGAATGTAGCCAACCTTGTTGATCTCAAAAAACACCAAACTGGATTGGGTCCACTACTTCAGGGGTGTCAAATTCACGTCGTCACAGCAGTGTCAGGTGATGTTTCGGAGCTTTTTTTCTCCTTCGCTAAACCGTGCATGGCCAGTGCATGCTGTAGAGTGAGAGCTGATGTAATGCACTCTAAAAATGTGAAGTCATTTGGAATTCTAGTGACAGTTCTAGTGACAATGACAGGAATCTGCTTTCTTTTTGCACATGGCTTCAATGAATTGATATTGTACTAGATTTCCAAAATGGTGCTTTGTGATTTCAGCCTGGCCCCATCTACTGGTATAATAACTACTATCAGAAACATGTATTGATAGTGGCTTATTTTTGGTCAGCGACAAAGCCAAGAAGATGGCTTCATTCTGGGATTTTAAAGTTTGATCTAGACATGGAAGAAGGTTTCAGTTCACTACTACAAATTGTCCATTCAGCATTCTAATTCAGTATGTATCTCCCTTGACCGCTACTCTGCATGTACTGTAATGGTCATTAAAAGTACTATTTCTCCTTGTCCCAATAATGTCCTGCTGTGACTATTCCATGTTACATTGTATGGCAGGAGAATTATTCTGTTTACCATATAATAATTCTTTTCAAGCTGATTTGAATATAAAACCAATTCACTTCTCCATGGGAATTGCCTGCATTGGACTTAGCTGGAGGTTTATAAATAACAGATTGCACTTGTTTATCAGTACCTGAAAACGCTTGTTGAACATTTCCTTCTTAATCCCAGCTTTTGGACATGTAACCATTAAATAGCAGAACAAGCTGAAGTTAAAGACAGCAATAAAGTATGATTGTTTTACAACAGTAGTATCAGCAGCTGAGGCAGGCATACATGGAAAACAGGCTTTTGAATCTTTAAGAGCTCCCAAATTATGAAATATTTAACCAAAGTTCTCTTTCTAATGTTCTACAGTGAAACTCTGGAAAACTAGCACATGTTTCTGAAGAATTCGGAAAGAAATATCCTTTGCTTGTATCTCTGCAAGTACCTGAGCAGTTGCTAAGACGAAGCAATTCTGAAAGATACCTTTATTAGGTATTGCTTGCTAAACTACACATATTCACAAAATTGTCATCTAATCAAAACTGCAGCTGAATACTTTAAACAATTTTGGAAGCATTATAAAATTTAAGAAAGGTGAGATAAATGTGTCAACTTACACAATTAAGAAAAGAACTAATCAGAAAAAGACTGATTAAGCATATCACTTTTAAAATATTTCTATTACATTTCTATTGCTGGATTATTTCAGCTAATCTAATGTCTCTTAGATCATGTACCAGGATAGTTTTTTCTGAAGGGGAGAGGAACAGGCTTAGATTCCATCCAAGTAAAACAAAGAGGTTGTGGATTCAGAAGACTGTGGATTCTGATAATTTCCACTTTTGATCCTGCATTGGTTTATTCCTCTGTACAAAATGAGTTCACAATTTGTGGGGGGTGGGGGGAGACTCTGATGATCCTGTTGGAGTCAATGCTAAATAAGCAGAGGAAAGCTCTAGACAGGAGACACCTTGTACAGCTTCATCCTGCTGCCAATTTTGGACAATTCCTAGACTAAGAAGTACTCATGCCCTTCTCACCTTTTATACGACTATTGCTGTCAGCATGGAACATAATAACTGAGTTGGAAGGGATCCTGGATGTCTTCTAGTCCAATCCACTGCTCAGGTAGGAAATCCCATTTCAGATAAATGGTTCTCCAATTTCTTCTTAAAAACGTCCAGTGTTGGAGCATTCACAAATTCTGAAGGCAAATTGTTCCACTGATTAATTGTTCCAACTGTCAGGAAATTTCTCCTTAGTTCTGCATTGCTTCTCTCCTGTCCTTGAAGATTAGTTGGATGCTGCAGCTACTGCAAAATTAGAGGTATTTACAGCTATCATCACTGCCTTCAAAATGACAGGCATAATCACCTGATTATACCTGTCATTTTGAAGGCAGTGACCATTAATGGGGATACTCCAGTTTGGAATGCAGCATTCTGAGTATTAAAGGATTTACTGCATATTGTTTGTAAGTATATTTGTACTATAGAGGCTACACAGGTTTCCAGTGGGCTTTTAGGAGCAATTGCTATCTTTATAGCTTAAGATGTGCTATTTATGAGACCATCTTCTCTTAATAGCATCTATCCAATTGAAACTTAAAAGAGTGGGCTTGCTGTGGGTCCCAACCTGTAGGGAATGTCATCAGGGACTAAGGAAGAGCCTTACCAGTGGTGGTCCCTCTCCTACTGAAAGAAAAACTACTTTCAGAGATAAGACTGGCACTATTCGAACCAGTGGCAAGAAAAATGTTAAGAAATAGCTCTTTTGGAGTGTCTTTGGTGGTAATTGTAGAAGTTGCACTCTTGGGATAGGTTGTTGATTGGATTTTATATATATTGCATGTTTTTAGCCCTATTAAGGTACTAAGGAATTGTAAATTGGCCAGAGTTGCTTTGATTGGAGCAGCATATAAAGTCAGTAACAAATAAATGTTCATATTGCTTATGAAGGTGGTTCAAAGACCACTCTAATTAAAAAACTGTACTAGTGTAATACTCCATTTCAGATAATTCAGAATTACCAAAAAGGGCAGGAGGAAGTGCTTTTTCTAGAAAGATATTAGATGCAGTCACATGTGAAACTGAACTTCTTTTTTTTTTTTTTTTGGTAAAAGTTTTATTGATTTTAACGACAAACAAACATATAAGACATAAAACATAACATAAAAAGATCATTCTTCATAAATTTACAGTGTATCGGTTGGTTTACCACTCCCTTTTGTGCATCCATTTCATAGTCATCAAAATAATTATATTACATAATAACTCACATTATCAATCATCAATAAAATATCCCAATATCATTATTGAACAATCATTTGACTATAATTTTACTAATTCATACTTAAGCGAGATAATTATAATTAAGTTAAATTATTTTATAACAAATCATAGAATCATACCAAATCTATCTTAATAAAATATTCTTTAAAAATTATCAAAACCAAGAAAAATTATATATTCATTATTTCCTAAATTTCTAAATATTCTATTATTATATTGTATTATCTAACCATTGATAAAAAAGATCCCAAACTTCATTAAATTGTTTATCTTCTTGTTCTCTAATTTCAAATGTCAATCTACTCATTTCAGCACATTCCAATATTTTCTAAATAATTTCTTCCTCTAATGGTATTTTCTCACTCTTCCAATGTTTAGCAAATACAATCCTAGCTGCTGTTAATACATTTACAATCAAATACTTTAAATTTTTATTATATATATCAGGTACGATTCCCAACAAAAAAAATCTCTGGTTTCAAATCTATGTGTTTCTTTGTCATTTTTTCCAGCCATATGCGAATTCTAGTCCAGTATTTCCTGGCCTCCTCACAAGTCCACCACATATGGTAATATGAGCCAGGTATCTGATGACATTTCCAGCACTTTTCAGATTTATTCTTGAACATTCTTGCTATTCTTGTTGGGGGAAAGTGCCACCTGTAAAACATCTTATACAAATTTTCTTTATATGCTGTTGATATTGTCATTTCATAATTTTGTGACCACAATTTTTGCCATTTCTCTAAATCAATCCCATATCCAAAATTCTTCCCCCAAACAATCATTGTTTCTTTAACTTGTTCTTCCTCTAATTTAATTTCCAACAAATAACTATATAGTTTTTTAATCACTTTTTCACCAGTACCTGTCAAAATTCTATTTAAATCAGTCAATTTATCATAAAATCCTTCTATTTTAGAATCTTTAAGATATCTTGCATGTATTTGCACATATGAAAACCAATTCATCTTTATACCTTGTTCTTCTAAATTTTGCATTGTTTTAAGTTCACCCTTTTCATCCAATATTTCCCCATATCTAACTGTTTGTTCCTTCTTATAAGTTATAGGATACAAAAAAGCTTCAATAGTTGATAACCAAACTGGAATTTTCAAATAACATTGTATTTTTATCTTCTCCCAGTTTAACCACAAAGACTCCCGTATATAATGTCTTCTAAAGTAACCCTGTGTTTTAGTTCCCTTATACCATAAAAAAGCATGCCAACCCAATAATAAATCATGACCTTCTAATGTCAACAATCTAGTCTTTCTTAATGTTATCCATTCTTTAACCCACATTAAGTTTGCAGCTTGATAATACAACTCCCAATTAGAAAGGCCAAATCCTCCTCTAATTCTAGCATCCTGTAAAAGTTTTAATTTTATTCTCGCTTTCTTGCCTTGCCATATATACTTCAACACAATTTTATTTAATTCTTTGAAGTAATCCTTACTTAACCTAATTGGTATTGTTTGGAACAAATATAAAATTCTGGGTAAAATATTCATCTTGATTGTTGAAATTCTACCTATCAATGACAATTATAGGTTTTCCCATTTTTTCAGGTCGGATGCTATCTGCTGTTTAAGCTTAATATAGTTATTCTCTTTCAGTGTAGTACATCTTGACGTCAAATATATCCCCAAATATTTAACTTTGTTCGTAACTTGAATTTTCAATAAATCTGCCAGTTCTTCTCTTTGTCTTAATAACATGTTCTTTGTCAGAATCTTTGTTTTGTCTTTATTTATTTTTAAACCAGCCATCTCACCATACATCTCTATCTTTTCCAATAGTTTTAAAGCTGTCTCTAAAGGGTCTTCCAAAATAAAGACCAAGTCATCCGCAAAGGCTTGCAATTTGAATTCCTCCTTTTTGACTTTCATTCCTTTTATGTTTATATCCTCTCTAATATTTCTATTTAAGACTTCCAAGGTCAATACAAATAACAAAGGAGATAATGGGCATCCTTGTCTTGTACCTTTTTTAATATTGATAGAGTCTGTGAATTCTCCATCTATCATTACTTTTGCCGTTTACAGCTTCTATTGCTTGGATAAATTTTCTAGCAAAGCCCATCTGTTCCAATAGTAATAACATAAATCTCCAGTTCACATTATCAAATGCCTTTTGGGCATCTAAGAATATCAAAGACATTTGTTTTTCAGGGTGCGCCTCATAATATTCCAATGTGTCCAGGATTACCCTCATATTGTCTTTAATCTGTCTCTTTGGTAAAAATCCATTCTGATCAGAGTGAATAAAGTTATTTAGGTATTTTTTAAGCCTTTCTGCCAAGATTGAAGCAAGATTTTATAGTCTGCATTCAATAAGAAAATAGGTCTATAGTTCTTAATTTGTAATGGGTCAACCCCTTCTTTTGGAATAAATGTAATATAAGCTTCTGACCATGTTTCAGGTATTTTCTTATTTATCATAACTTCATTCATGACTTCTAACAGTGGAATGCTCAACGATTCTTGTAATGTTTTATAAAATTCTGCCGGGAAACCATCTGGTCCTGGTGCTTTTCCATTGTTCTGTCTGTTGAGTGCTTCAGTTAATTCCATCATTGTTATAGCACTTTCTAACATTTTCCGAGTTTCATCAGGTATCTTAGGTAGGTTAGCATTTTGTAAATACTGTTTAATTTTTCCCTCATCAAGATCCTCCTGTTTATATAATTGTCCATAAAAATCTCGAATGATTGCCTTTTTCTCCTTATTACCATAACAAATTTTACTATGATCATCTATTAACTGTGATATTTTCCTTGACTCTTTCTCTTTTCTCAACTTATATGCTAACCATCTACCTGGCCTATTTGCATCTTCAAAATAGTTCTGTTTAGCACTTCTAATTTTTTGTGCCAGTTCTTCTTTCTCTGCTTGATCCATTTTATGTTTAATTATGTCCATTTTAAGTTTGATATCTTTTTTCTGTGGCATCTTCTGCAATTCTTTTTCTAGTTTTTTATGGTCATCTTCTAGAGCTTTAATCATTTGCCTCTTCCTAATGTTCTTTTTCTTTATATAGTCAATTATTAATCCTCTTGCATATGCCTTCATTGTATCCCAAACATTCTGTATTGAAGTATCTTCTTTTTTGTTTTCATTGAAGAAGAAGGCCAATTCTTTTTCCATCTATTGTATAAAATCTTTTTCCTTTAGAATAGTATTGTTTAATGTCCATCTAGATCTTCTTTTTTGTCCTTTCCATTTAATTGTCATTGGATTATGGTCTGCCCATGTACTTGTTTCAATATTTATTTGGAGAAGGCGGAGCTTTGTCACTGCGATACAGCTGCGATCTCGGGGCTCCGAGATCACAGCTGATATCTTCGCCCCTGGTCAGTCCCAATGGACCGAAACCGTCTCGTAGTGATGGTGACAGTAAGGGGCGCGTTCTGTAGATTCCGGGGACATTGCAAGTCCCTGGTCGATCCAGAAGAAGCCCTTTTGCCAACGGCGGAGAGGCAGCCATTAGGCTGCTGAAGCTGGGACTGCTCCGGAAGAACGGGATAGAAAGAAGTGTATCGGCTGGTGAGGATCTTTTTTTTTTTGCTTGGGACTTAAGAACACTTTAATATGAGAAGAAATCTGTAAACTTATTGACAGAATTTGATTTAGCAGCGATTTTTTTTAGTAATGTCAAAGTGAGGCTTGGCTTTTTATTTTTACTTTTTTTTTTCTTTACTGAATTTCTATTGCGATCTAGTTAATCAGACTGGTTTTTTTCTTTTACATTTTTATATTTACTTGCTTTCTCTTCACCTTTCTGACTGTTTATATTTTTTAAAATAGAGGCCCCCTTTAATATTTTTTTTAATACACGTAAATATACATACATACTTTTTTTTTCTTCTTTTTAGGCTTTTTTCAGGGGGGAAGAAGGGGGAGTGGATTGAAGAAACTTTGTAACACTGCCAACTAGAGGCTTGAAAATATTCTGTTTGAAGTTGAAAAATATTCTGTTTGAAGTTGAAAAACTTTTGTTTGAAAAACTTTTCTCAAGGCTACTGGAAATGATAAGATAGAGGGAAGAGTACTGGAGGATGTTTATACAGGTGCTCTTTGGAACTTCTACTATTAAATGAATATTTGAAGTTTGGCTTTGAAATTTGTGGAGAAGTCAAATAAGAGCCTTGAATAAATAAAAGGCTGTGTGTGTCTTTTTTTTTTTAACTCCTTATTAATTGTTTCATCCCTCCCCTCCAACCCCACACTATTTTGTAATATTGATATATTTATTTTTTATCTTTTATTATATCTCATTTTTATTTTATTTTTTTTAAAGGGGAAGCCTCAGAATATTCTTTTTTTTGCTTTTTTGCTTTTTTTTTATGGGGATGTCTGTCTTTCTATTTTTGACTTATTTTTATAGCTTTTTTTTCATTTTCTGAGGTTTTTCAATTGGATTAAGGTGGGAAGAATTTGAAGAACTCTCTTTTTCTTTTTTTTCTTTTCCTTTTTCTTTGCTTATTATTTTTTGATATTATTGGGCTTTATTTTGCTTCTTTTTTTCTCTTCATTTTTTAATTTTTACTTTTGAATTATATTTGCATATTTTACAATTGGATTAAGGTCTTGAAGAACCTGAAGAATTTTTTTCTTTTTAATTTTGGGCTTTTTACTTATTACTGGTTTTGTTTTTCATTTTTTGTGGTGTTTTCCTTTTTTTAAATTGGATTATAATTGGCTACCTCATTAATTGGATTAAAAGATCCGGAAGACCTTGAGTTATCGAAATGAGTAAGAAAATTTTACCTTCGGGCATCTCAACTTCTGCTCCTGTCTCCCCATCATCTGGAGGACGACTCTCAACAATGGTGAAGCAAGACAAAGCGCAAGTGGATTTAACTATGGTTATGCAAGGAATACAAGATCTTAAAATGAGTATGGAACAAAGAATGGAGAGTATTGACCAAAGAATTGGAAAGATGGATGAGAAATTTGAAAATTTTCAACAAATGATGGTGAAACATGATGAGAGAATCCAAAAAATAGAAGAGAAAGACAAGCAAAGAGATGATACAATTGGGAATATCGATAACAGATTAACAATGGTCGAACAAGAAAAAAGTGGGATGTTGAAGTGGGAGATGGACAGGTTAAAATTTTATCTTAGATTCCAAAATATCGAGGAAGAAAAAGGACAAAACTTGGCGGCTGTAATGATTGAAATTCTGGCTGGAGTCTTGGAAATAACAGAGGAAAAGATGATGGATGGAGTAGATGAGATATATCGAGTCTTCACAAGATATGCGACGAGGAACCAATTACCAAGAGAGGTCCATGTTAGACTCACTAAAAAAACTATTAAAAACCAAATATTAAAGTGGTAAGAGAGAAGGGGTTGAAATATAAACGCAAAGAGATTCTGGTCTTAAAACAAGTACGTAGAAAAGTGAGAGAGATTAGAAGAGAGTATCAATTTTTGACTAAAATGCTATTGAAAAAAGAGGTGAATTATAGATGGCTGATTCCAGAAGGATTAATGTTTACATGGCAAGAACAGAGACACAGAATTGATTCAATTGCGAAAGCAGAAATGTTTTATAAGGAATTTTTCGAAAGAAGAGAAATGGAGAAAGAAAAAGAAAAGATTTCAACTGAATTTGAAGAGGACCAAATGGAGATGGAAAAAGAAGAAGGCGCAATAGGTGGACAAATGGAGATCAAAGAACAACGTGAAATAAGATCCACGAGAGCTGTTAGACCTAAATATAAAGCATAACCATGGGGGGGAAAAAACTGATTTCCATGAATATAAATGGACTGAACTCAGCTATCAAAAGAAGGAAAACTTTTTATAAATTAGAGAAGCTAAAATTTGATATAATTTGCTTACAAGAAGTACACATTAAAAAACAACATGAACAATTATTATTTTTTTAAACAAATTTTATTAATTTTACAGAAAACACAATACACAAACATACAAAACACAAAACATAAACAAAACTAAAAGATCTTTTCTGAAGGTTGTCTGATCCCGGGTTAAAACTCTTCACACAGACACAAATTCAAACATCATATTCACTTTGTATATCCTTCCATATCTTATTATCATTTTCTTTATATATATATATATATAAACCATTTTTATCAATTTTATAAAAACAATGCACAAAAAATCAAGGCATAACAGCTTATAAATTCTTTTCTAGGAAAAAATAATAATAAAAAACCAATAGAACATAACAATTCCAAATTATAGTATCAATACTTTATCTATTTAACTTCATATCTTATCCCTACTTCTCCTTTTCATCCAAATTATTTCTTGTTAATTAAAATTTTATTGCCTTTTATCAATATACAAAATCCAAAAAAAAAACCATAACAAAACCTTTATATATCCTTTCATATCTTATTACCATTTTCAATAACATTCTTTGTCTGTTCTATTTCCAACTATCCATTCATCTTTTTTCTTTTACTATACTTCTCCTATACACCAATTGGAGTAACGTCTATAACTCATTACCCTAACTTAAAAGTACTTCGTACAACAATTTTTTCTTGGGATTCTGTTTAAAAGATTCTAAAATTACATAATAAATTTTATACTCTAAATACACATATATAAACACAATCTTATACACCCTCCAGAATCCCTCTTTTATCCTAAATTAAATTCACCCATTGTCTCTAAATAAACTTTTTTTCTTTAGATCTTGCTTCCCCCCATTGAGGCTTCTCCTCCCCCCCTTTCTCTCTTGCTTATTCTTCTCCTTGCCCTTTTTACCCCTTTGTTTTTCCTCCTCCCTTTTCTTACTCCTTTTCCTTTGCTTTCTAACCTTGCCTCCACCTTTTCGCTCATTTTTCTCTTCTTTGGTTGTTTTTATAATTCTTAAAATCCCCTTTTTCTTATCCTTTTTCTCCTCCTCTCCGGAAAGGACCCATTGTTCATCAAAGATGGCTTCTTCTTCCTCTTCTTCCTTGTCCCAGTCCTTCTGCTGCGTAATCAACTTTTCATAAGTACATAACGCCATTTCTAAAAATTGAAACAAAGCGCCCAAAGTATCTTCCTTTTTATATTTTTGATATTCAGTCTTTAGTTCATCCACAAGCGATGCCATTATGAAAAGAGAAACTTTTCCCAAAACAACCACAAGTATTTTTAATCAAAAACAATTCAAAAAAAAGTTCCAAAAGTTAATACTTTTCTTCCTTCTTCTCTTTCTCTTTCTGGGGTTAATGTTTAATCAAAGAGGTCCAATTACCTTATATCTTTCTTTGGGATTCTAGGCAATCTCCTCCTTTTTCAGCTTCTGCTCCAATTTTTTCTCCTCTCCCTTCCCACTTGCAATATCAATTTTAAATAATCAGAAATCCATACCTCCAACAAGGGTTTTCCAATTTCTTAAATTTTTCAATGTCCAAAAATCCTTTTGTCCCTTAGCTTCAACTCTCAAAACAATTCACTTTCAATGTCCAATATATCCAAACATTTCTGCTGTTTCCATGGGGTGGGAGAGTGAAGAAAAAAAAAAGTTCCCTTTAACAGCTTCTCCGCCGCTTTCGATCTTCTTAGGGATACAATGTATCCTCCAGCAATTCAAACAGCTCAGTTCCAGGCAATTTAAAGGATGTTACTTGACCCGGCTCAGACATCACTTTCACTCTTCTCCTCCAGCGCAATCTTACCCAGTTGCTGGCTTCTTCATGGCGGCCATTGCTGACCGCCGCTCCACTGCCTTGGGAAAAAGGGGTTTTCCCGGTGAAGGGGGGGGTCTGCGACACCCCCACCCCCCTATCCGACTCCCCTCTCTCTTCAGCTGTCCCTACAGGGCAGCCATATCCCCCTGACCCATCTCGATCGGGGGTACCTCGACGGCTAGCACAGCAGGAATCGCGAGCTGTCGCGAATTCCTGCTGCCCCGAAGCCACGTGAAACCGGAAACCCAACATGAACAATTATTGATACGACCAAAGTTAGGGAAAATATTTACTTCTCTGACTCATTGTAAGAAAAGAGGAGTGGTTTTGTACGTCAAAGAAACCACTCCAACCAAATTGATTTATCCTGATGAAAACGGAAGAGTATTAATAGTTGAAATAGTGGATAATAATATGAAAACACTCTTGGTTGTAATTTATGCCCCAAATGATAAACAAGAAGAATTTTATAAAAAATTATATATGAAAATAATTGAACTGGACTATGTTAACATACTTATGATGGGGGACTTTAATAGAATTGTAGACAATAAACTGGACTATACAGTAAAAACAACACGACAAAATAGGAAAACTCTCCCTAAATCCTTTTTTAAAATGACAGATGAACTAAATTTAAAAGATATATGGAGAGAAAGAAATGCTAAAACTCAACAATATACTTTTTATTCAAACAGGCATTTATCGTGGTCCAGAATAGATATGATTTGGACATCAACAGAATTATTATCTAATATTCATGAAACTGAACTTCTTGTATCACCTTTGTTCCAGTTATCCATTTGAACAGGGGTCTCCGAACTTGGCAACTTTAAGACTTGTGGACACCAACTCCCAGAATTCCTCAGCCAGCTATGCTGGGAATTGAAATCCACAAGTCTTAAAGTTGCCAAGTTTGGGGACCCCTGTTCTAATGAATGACTGGAACAAAGGTGATACAAGAAGTTCAGTTTCACGTGTGAATGCATCTAATATCTTTCCAGAAAAAGCACTTCCTCCTGCCCTTTTTGGTAATTCTGAATGCATCTGAAATGGAATATTACACTATTATAGTATGATTGAACTCTTTTCAGTAAAAGTCTATCAATAATCTGTCAGGCAGGGAATTGCTACAAGGAAATTGCATGTTTAGGCTGTAATCAACCATTGATATAATCCATTATAACCTAAAGATTAGGCTCAATCCACTGGCATTTCTTTGATAATTCATTATACACATTTCTTATTTCATAAAAGCATTACCCCGTGAAAACAAAGATATAACAACAATTGTTATTAAAGGACTAGCTCGATACCCGTGCTTCACCCATGCTTCACGATGAAATTATGTAGTTGGGCTTAATTTTAGGGGAGGAAAATAAGGGGGGAAATTTCTGCCTCTGCCTACCAGCATCCATCGGAATTTATCCTGTCAGTGTGTGAGAGAGTTGAGGGCTGTTTGAAAACTGAAACAGCATTTGCTGTGTGAGCAAGAAGGCGACAGCAAGGAGCCTAAAAGGTGTGGCTTAGCTCAGCTGTTTTGTACTAAAACTGCTTAGTGTTGTGAAACTAAAACTGAAATTGAAACTCCTCTCCTCTGCCTGTGTTTTGCATTTGGAACAGATTTCTTTTCAGGAGTGGAGGGGGAATAGAACTCCTTAACATCAGAGCTTGTTGATAATAATATACGAAATACTAATACTCTGATGGTCATTTTGAAAAATTCTTTCTTAGTGAGCACCTAGAAGCCAAGAGGAACATATATGTCAAATTTCAAGTTTGTAGGCTTTATGGTTCTGGAAATTTTGTGATGATGCATGAGTGGTATTTCACTTTTATACAGTATATATAGATTGTATTCAGATTAGAATAGAACAGATTTTAATTTTGATTGTTTGGTCCACCAGTATACATTGTGGCTTTCAATATGGGCATCTTTCCATCTTCCATGTATGTCAAAGTCATATCACATATGTAGACCTACAAGTAGCAATATAGCTACATGTATTTATTGCCGAGTGTCACAATTCAGTCACCATAAATGAAACAACTGTGATTTTATACATGAAATACAAAAAGGAACATTTGAAACACAAATTATTATACTTTGAATTTCCTTTACTCATGTAAAGGAGTCATTCTTTCTCTCTTGTTCATATGTATGAATATCAAGTGAATGTCTTGTTGATATCAAATTCTTTCTTTTTGCAGGATGGAAGGTTACCTACAGTATCCTCATTTCCATTTATGAAGATTAGTAGAAGACAAGTCATGGATTATTATTTTTGTGTACAGAAGCTGCAGCATTGATCTGCATGCAGTAGTAGAAACGATTCACCTCTTTCTCTCAATCGTTTCAACTACTGATGCATTCAGAAGCTACATAACTGCACATATTTTTTTGGAAAATGTTAGGAAAACGCAACCTGGATTGTTATTCGGTAATGTCTATACAAGATGTGAACAAAAACCAGGAGAAATTTGTCCTTCTCTCTAAACTGGTTTCCTGTTTATTATTTTGTTGCACATGTGTACTATCTTGTTGCCAACAAATGTGTCTCATTACAACAGTTCTGCACCAAGAGGATTCACGTCTCCTGTACTCATGACTTCTCACGTCTTCTGTACTCATAATTATCTGTCAGATTTATGTATTAGCCATCTCATTCTCACTTTTTTCATTTTACAGAAATAAAAATCAAGAAGCCTATCTGAAGTAAAATCCTTTTCTTTAAATAATAGCATTTATTTTGAAATATCTCTGGATGCATTTCTGGTTTTCAGCTGGTAGAAGCAATTTAATGTCCATTTTTGATCAAATAAATAAGTAAATAAAACTCACAAGAACATGAAAACACAACCTAAAATGAGATGGGCAACATTTAAATAGCATCATATCTGAAGTCTAGGTTCTGCTATCTCTTTTTGGCAATGGCCACCTATTATGACAGAATTTAGAAATATGATTTCTAGGCACCACCACTACCACCACCATCTAAAATATATTCCCAATTACACAATATAATAAACATTACATATAGAAAAGAAAAGCAATAAATCTGCCAGAATTTTTATGATGATAAGACATGAATGCATGACCTTCATCCCAACAGAGATTATGTCAAAAGCATGGGAGTTAATCAAATTATTGAAACTGACACAGCCTGTAAAATCAATCTTCCAAGTAAACTGTAAGACATAAATTTTAATCTGTACAAGCTACTGAAGAATGAGATAGGATTTAAGAGAGCAAGAATTGCTGTGCTTATAGATGTAAGGACAAAAATGTCCACTTGGCTGATTATGTATACATAACAAGCAGATATTTGCCTATTGACTGGATTTATGTTCCACATTCTTGTCTTTCTTATTAACAATAAAAAGAATTTAATTAAAATGCAATGGAAGCACAATTAAAATGCTATTAAATCACAGTGAAGAATAAAAACAAAAGTAATCAGCATCATCCATTGCCAAGTTAGCACTAAAACTTGCTCACGTATCAAAGGCATCTCTAAATGAAATATTTGTGGCTGTTGGTAGAAGGATAACAGAAAAAGGGAAGCCTGTGCTGCTTTCATTAGGAATTCCAAAGCTTAGGAGTAGTCATCTAGAAGTTCTCTGAGGATGATATGATTAAAGAAATGCTGTTTTAATATCTTAAATTTTGTATAGAATTGTGAGGAGAAAACACTGTTTTAGATAGGCAAGTCTCAAGTCACATAGAGCTGAACCAGCACTTTAAATTACATTTAAACTGTATTAAGAAATTCTACAGTGCTTTAGTTGTTAGAAGTCATATACTTTTTTTTAGAATTTGTACATTGTCCCTACCCAAAAACTCTTTTATTTTATTGATTGGAAGTGCGCTTTCCACTTTAGGGACTACTCTTGTTGCAAGATTGATTATTTTCTCTCCAAACAACAAAGCTATCACTTTAAACAAAGAGCTTAAAGCAATATTGCTCAAAACAGCCAATACAGTTTTTATTCAATTTGGCACACATTGTATTTCCTTATCTGTATTTAATATTTCCTATATTTGAAAATTGTTATGAAGTTTCAATAAATTAATTCCAGACAAGATATTTTGGTTGAATTGTGTGTGTGTATATATAGAATATTCACAATATTAGTGAAACAATAAATATAAAAGCAACTAAATGTGTGTGTGCATATACATACGGGTAAATCACAGAATATCAACTTTAAAAAAACAATAATTATTTATTCATTTATTTCCTCCCTCCCTCCCTTCCCATGGGAAAATGGATTTTTTGGATTCTTCAGGGAAAAAAATAAGACTTTAATCATTGAACACTAGAGGGAACTAGGAGGAACTATGGATTACAATTACAGAAGAGGAACTTTCAAACTTTTATTAATACAGTTATATAGAATGAAGAAAAATATTTTAACATTGAATATATTGAAACAGTCTCAGAAGTTATTTTTAGAATGTCTGCCTCTATAGATAGTGTTTAAAATATGTTCGGAAAAAGAAAAGGTTTTACCTGACAAAACTGCAATTGATTTAAAAGTGGATTTAAAAATAGCAGGCTACAAAAATGACATGACAAAAGATGTTAGACTGGACGTAGAAAAGAAATCAGTGAAGGTCTTAATAATTAAAAGGAATATTCAAATTATAAAGCAAGAAGATGACCTGGGTAATTTTCCTTTATTGGATTTACAAAAGAGACTTTTCAAAGCTTTGAAGAATTATGTGAGAAAGAAAAAAATGAAAAGAAAACAGATTCTTAGAACATTATTTGAAGAAAGTAAAATGAAGGAATATAAAGTTTAAGCTTAGATCTCTGATCAAGGTTAAAATATACATACTCTTATCTCTGGTAATCCAAAATGTATTTTTACTAATCAGGACTGAAATAATAAGGCTTGAGAATTTGTTTATAAATTACCATAAAAAAAATGCTGTGCCACTCAATACCAGAGTAACTCTGAAAGGTTCACAATACAAATACAAATACATAATAATAGAATACAGGAAAAAATGGCAACTTGGACAGCTAACATCAACACATGTATCAAACACCTTTAACAAGAGGGTAACCTAAAGCCTCAGACAACAATTATGTCTTTAAGTAGCGGTGTCAAACTCATGGTATCACGGCAGCATCACGTCACGTATCACGACCTTTTCACTCTTTGCTAAACTGGGTAGAGGCAGGGCCAGCACATGAGGCATCTGTCCCACAGGCCACAAGTTTGATATTTCCCAAATATCATGAGGGTGGTAACCATCTGCATCTCTCATTTCAGAGGTCAAGCATTGTGACAAAAAAGGCATTCTTCCTAGATCTCAAAAGATTTTATTTTATTTTATTTATTTATTTATTTATTTATTTTGTCAAGAGATTATTAGATAACAGGTATAAGTATAAACATGGTTATGAATACATGAAATGGATACGTATAAGAAAAAAGAAAGAAACAATAGGACAGGGATGGTAGGCATGTTGGTGCACTTATGCACACCTCCTCTTAGAAAAGGGGTGGGGTCAATAGTAGAAAGTCTATGGTTAAAGTTTTTGGGGTTTGGGGAAGAAACCACAGAGTCAGGTCGAGTATTCCAGACATTGACCACTCTGTTGCTGAAGTTGTATTTCCTGCAATCAAATATGGTGTGGTTTACCTTGAGTTTGTATCTATTGTGTGCTCTTGTTATGGTTGAAGCTGAAGTATTAATTGACAGGTAGGACATTTTAATATATAATTTTATGTACTACAATCGGACCAAAGGCAGCATAGTTCTAGGTTGTTTAAGTCTAAAATTTCAAGTCGGGTGGCATAAGATATTCTGCAACGAGTAGAGGAATGGAGAACTCTTCTTGTGAACTATTTCTGGATTTTCTCAACTGTATTAATATTTGATATGTAATGTGGCTTCCAGACTGTTGAGCTGTATTCCAGTATTGGTCTAGCAAATGTTTTGTATGCTCTACTAGTTAGTAGTGTGATATTACCAAAAAAAAAAAAGCTACACAGGATTAGTTAACAACTCTTAATGCCTTTTTGGCTATGTAGTTACAGTGGGCTCTAGCATTTAGATCATTAGAGATGAATACTCCAAGGTCCTTGACAGAGTTTGGATCATCAACAAGGTCTTGACTATTCAGCTTGTATTTTATTTTCTGATTTTTTTTGCCAATATGTAAGACAGAGCATTTATTTGTTGAGATTTGAAGTTGCCATTTGTTTGACCATTCTGATACATAGTCAAGGTCTTTTTGAAGGGTAGCAGTATTGTCGGTGTTGTTGAATAGCTTTACACCATCAGCAAAGAGAACGCAGTTGCTCTTAATATGATCACAGATGTCATTTATGTAGAGTATGAAGAAAGTTGGTCATAGAACACTGCCTTGGGAGATACCACTGTTGACAGGTACAGGATTTGATAGAATGCTCCCAATTTTGACCATTTGCTGTCTGTTTGACAGGAATGCTTCTATCCAGTTATGCAGGTGTCCAGAGATACCCTAAGATTTTAGTTTTAGGAGTAGTTTGTTGTGTACCACTGAATCAAAGGCTTTACATAAGTCTGTGTAAATTGCTTCTATTGCTATGCCCTGATTGAGTTGTGTAGTCCGTATGTTTTCGCAGTGTAAGAGTTGCAGATTACAGGATAGTTTTTTCCTGAAACCAAATTGTTTGTTAGAGAGTTGTTTTGTTTGTCTCTAAGTGGAAGATAATGGATTGGTTAATAATTGATTCCATGACTTTACAGGTAATGCAGCATAAAGAGATTGGTGTGTAATTTTCAACTAGGCTGGGGTCTCCCTTTTTGAAGATGGGGATGACCATGGCTAGGTTTGCAAGGAGCTGGTCCTGAAAGATTTTTCAAAGATTTTGCTTAGAGGTTTGGCTATGGCAGTGGATAGTTTTTTTAAGAAGTCGGTACATATTCCGTCTGGTCCAATAGATAGAGATGGTTTTAGATTCTGTAGTGCTTTTTCAACATTGTCTTCTGTAAAATTGACATGTATTAGATCATTGAAGTTGTCTGTGGTTTGACTAGGAAATACTGGGCATGATCCATTGCTGTTTACAATACTGAGCCAATGAATGTGTTAAAGAGATTGGCTTTAATGGTGTCGTCATTGCAGTCTTTACCATTAGGTTCTTTCAGGGGTGGGATGGACCTTTAGTCTTTTAGTTTGTTGTTTACAAAATTGTAGAAAGCGTGGTAGAATTGGTGCATAGAAAGTTTTCCTCTTGTTTAATGTGATAATTGGTGCATAATTGGTGGCATGAATTTTTGTATCAGCTTTTAAAGTTGGCAACGTGACCAGATTTGTTTTTCCACCAAGGCGAGATCAAAGTTGCCTTTTTTGAAATTATAATTGGGGATCCCATCATTATGATGATTTTTGTGAGGACTTATGTTGAGACAAAAGTCAATCATGCTGTGGTCACTGTTGGAAAAGGGTTCTTTAATTTGTATTCTGTAAACTAAATTCAAACTATTGCAGGAGATGAGATCGAAGCAGTTGTTAAGTCTAGTATTGTTGGTTACTAGTTGTTCCAGTTCCAGATTTGTTACAGCATTGTAGAAGGTTGCATGCGTTGTACATTCGTTTAGGGTCCAATTAATATGAGGTAGATTGAAGTCACCAAGAAAGATAAAAGTGTGTGGGCAGGATGTTGTCCACATTAGTAGTGAATTTAACTTGTTTATATGTTCGATGTCATCATCAGGGGCTCTGTAACTTAGTAAGAATTGAAATGTGATATTTAAGGACAGTTCACAGATGATGGTCTCAGGAAGAGCAAGCTCCTGAGTAACTTGGATGTTTTTTAGATGTAGGGACTTTTTATAGAAGATAGCAACGCCACCTCTTCTATGGAATTCACCATCTGATCGGTAAACATGATAGATAGTCTCTTGCTATGGTAATGGAGTCAGGGAGAGATGCATTGAGCCATGTTTCACAGACAAATATGATGTCGAATTCAGCCGTATTTAGTAAGAGGACAAATTCAGGTATTTTATTTACAAGGCTTCTTGCGTTGAGTAGCTTACATTGAAGGCCAGTTGTAGTTGGAATTGAGGTAGTTAAGGGCATGTGTGCCCAGTTTTGGGTGATGGTGGATTGGATGGAGTAGAGTTGGATGCCAAGTTGTGAGTTGTGTGACTTACTTTTGATAAAATCAGCATGGTAGTCAATGTATAGGTCCTTCTCTCCATTGTCTAGATGTTTTTAGAGTTCTGTGTGAAGTTCATGGAGTGGATTCTTTGCAGTATGGATAAATCTGGTTGTGAGCAAAGTTTGTTATGGATGGGATTGGTTTTAGCTATGGCATTTATTGTACAATTTATTATATTGTATGAATGAATATCTGTTTGCTGGACTCATTTTTGCAAACAACTCTACAGAATCTTGCGGCCGCTGAGCCATTAATGTATTTGAAGTCAGGGCCATCTCTGGTTATTTCAATGATATCTTCAGGAGAGATGTTTGTTGTATTGGAGTTGCTTATGATATTGCAAACTTTGGTGATATCATCAGATTCGTTGGTGTCTTCAAGACCAAATAAGATGGCATTTGGACATTTCTGATCACGTTCCATTATGTCTCTGATGAGTAAGGGAATATCATTTGTGGTATTATTTGATGGGATAGTGATTATTTGTGGCTGTGGTTTGGTGATTATTTTTGGTTGTAGTTGTGATTGTAGTTGAGATAGTGGTTGTGGTAGTGGTTGTTGAGTTGGGATTTGATTTTGAGCTGTAAGGTATTCGCTTATCTGTGCTGTATTTTTTTTCAAGAGAGATTAGGCTTGCTTGTATAGTTGTTTCAAAATGTGTTACTAAGTGTTCTTCTATTGAGTGAATGAATGATTCTATGCCACTTTGACAGCTTTTACCAGGCTGACAGAAACCTCAGGAGCTAAGTGGTACCTCAAATAATTGACCATGTGTAATGTAGGCCTTTGTAGCTGATAAATTCAACATCTTGTATTGCCCTAGAAGAATATTGGTAGCCAGTGCAGCTCATGAAGCAGCAGTTTCACACAGATATGCCAAATCAGGCACATCACTCTCAGACCACTGTTGCCAGTTGCAGCTACAAAATGGTCTTCAGGGGTAACTCCACATAGAGTGCATTGCAACAGTTAAACCATGAGGTGACCAGAATGTGAGGAACTGTCTTGACAGCATCCTATAATTGTTTATAATTGGGCTATATTTCTCCTCATAATAACATGTAAAGTGTACTGGAACAACAATTTATGCATGTAACAATTTAATATATACTTCACCTGGGATTTTAGCCATTAAACTGCCTCAGAAGTAAGATGCAGAGAAATCATATGGTCTTCCATTTACTAGACTATATTTGTTTTCAAAATACATTGTTTGATGTAGTGGCTGTAAAGGAGACTTAGAATATTTCAGAGTAAAAACCTCATTTTTCATTTTAAAGGAGAAACTCAAGAGCATGTTAGATGTGTTATTATTACATATAAATTTGCCCAACAGTGGAAAAGAAGAGATAAGTCTAATTTAATTTGTACAATAAAGAATGAAAGTAAGTTCTAAAATTCTAAAATCCTAGAATGCTGGTTGATAATTTGATTTTTCCTTTTTTATCCAATAAGATATACTGGGAAGAAGCCCGATGGAAGAAGAATATATCAAGCATATTGTTGTGTATGTGCCATAGTTAATAAAAGTATGAGCTTGAGGTAAAGTGCAGGGTGTTGGCCCTGCACTTCTGATTTGCTGTTAGGCGGCCGGATCGGATTGGTTAGTTCTTAGGAATCCAATTGGCCCTTAACAGAGGATTATTATTGGTTAAAAGAGCTGGCGTTCACAGCTCGCTATTGGACAATTCTCACAAGGGTTGCCTATATAAGGCAGAGTTCACTGTTGTTGTTTCGAGAAGTCACTATGCAATAAAGAGCTGAAAGTTACATTCAGAGGCTGTCTCCATTTACTCCGACCCATGTCCAAGTACTTAATACATATGTTCTCAGAAATGCAAGCCATAACCTTTATCTAGGCACTGCTTTTGCTGTTAAAAATGAACTCCTGCTCCCCACCAAGACACACCAAGACACACCAACACATATCCTCTTTTTCTTTATTGTAGGAAGACCAAAAGAGGAAGGAGAAATGTGAACAGATTGAGAAAGTTCCTTAAATGACTGGCTAAATATTGGAAATAGTTAATTATTAAGCATAATAATTTCTCTGTTATGGATTTACTATGGAAATATATTGTGAGACTTTTGATCACACTAAAAGAAGCTAAATAACTTTTCACCTTCAATATGAAGATTTAAATCTACAATCTGATATTATCCCATCCTGTTTTTGCCCTGAAATTAAGTGATATATGGCTTGCCTCAACTGATTATGGCTGAACTCAGTATCCCACAGTCAATTTCAACACTGCACTGAATGGCCCATCTAGATTTCATGCATCATTTAAATGATTTTTCTATTAGGAAACATTTTTATTACTGTTGTATAAAGAAAACAGATTATATTTTATAATATTTCATAATCTAGTGCTCAAAAACTAGATAACTAAATAAAGCAATGACACAAATCATACAGCATGCTAAATAAACTGAGAAAGATAAGGAAATGCATAATGGTTGTGCATGTAATACCATTGTTTATGAAACAAACACATATGTCAGCAGATGGCCAGCCCAGATAAATAAATATGAAAGGCTAGAGTTTAAGGCTGAGAATGAACAATAGCCTTAGAAGAATGCACATTACCCCTTTTGACCAGACTTCCATTCAGGAAACCCAAGACATAATACTGTTGTCCTGTATCCTGTCCTCTATCTAAGGATATTGATTCAGTTCCACTTAATCATGCTGGCCATTCTTTCCTGTACATGTTGTGGGTTATAGACACCAAACAATTACAATAAGAAAAGTTTTTTAACTGAGGATTCGTTTACATGGTTTGAAAAAAGAAAGAAAAATTCCAAGATGAATGTTTGGAATGCAAAACAGCATGGCCAATGTAAGATGCTTCATACCAAAAGAGACCCACGTCTCACCTATTGTCTAAACTGACAGTGGTTTTCCAGATTTTCCAGCAGAGATCTTTTTAAACAGCTTATAGGGATTGTATCTAAAAACTTTGACATGCAAAATATGTACATGGTGACCGGGTGTTATTGACTATTCCAATTTAAAAAAAAACTTAAAGCAAAGTCAAATGTTGCTCTTCAAGAAGATGAGACAAAGCATTTGTAGAAGTAAGGTTTGTCACAAAACATTGCAACTCCTGTGTTTTTATTTCATTTATTTTAAATGTACTACAACATTCTTTTATCCAGAAAGATCACAGTGTTGTGTACAAATAGATAGTAATCATTTTCAGTGGTTAGCTAACAAGGACATGTTAATTAGCGAGAAAAGACTATCTTTTCCCAGAGGGTGTACACTATTGAACTTTTTGCAATTTTATTTTTTAGATAACCCAAGCTCTCTCTTATCAGGAAGTAGATGTCAATAAGATGCCCTGGAAAATGAGTGGTGGCTACAGGAATTAGCAAACCACTACTCCAAAACAAGTAGCAGGCTGGCATGTGAGCATACAGAATGCTTCTGTGAGATGAAGTTTGAAATCTTTAGCTTTTTACCCCCCAAAGGCTCACCAGTACTGATAGAAATACTATATTGTAATGGAAAAACATATGTTGCTACAGATAAAGGATACTGTGATAGTTTGTAATGATCATCCATATTATTAATCAGATAAAGGGCAAAGATTAATATTCCCTATTCTCTTCCTTGATTTAAGAACAATTTCCTTGGTGTTTTAAGGAAGAGCGGATTGACAGCATTTAACATGCTTTCCTGAAGTCGACTACTCAGCCGGGCTTGGAGCACTGGGAATCTACCGTGATTGGCTGCGCCGATTGCAGGAGATTCAAAGTGCTGCCATTGGCCGCCGAGCCACAAGCCAGTCCTATATGAAGGGCTGCTGCAGCTCGCATTCTCCCAGACTATTCTCAACTATAATAAAGAGCTGAAATCACTGAATGGTCTCGCGTCTCCTTCGACCTGATCCGCCCCCAATCTAACAATGTCGACGAAGGTGGGATTGTGAACAGGAGACCCCAGCACGTGGCGGAGCAACACGCTGAACAGGCAGCATGACCGGCATCAACTCGCCACCCGCACCCTTCAACCCCGCTACCGAGGACTGGGAATCCTATACCGATAGGTTCCAAATGTTCCTCGAGAGTAGCAACCTCAAGGACACCAATGGCCACAAGAAACAAGCTGTGTTCCTCACGCACTGCGGGCCCGCAGTATTCAAGATGGCCAAAGCCTTGGCCAAGCCGGAGGACGTCAAGGCGATGGAGTGGGACGATCTCGAGCCCCTGCTGCGAAGCCACTACGTCTCCATCGTGCCCATCCTTATCCGGCGGCACGACTTCTACAGGTGGGATCAACGCGAGGGCGAGGGGCTGGGTGACTTCATAGTGGCACTACGGGACCTGGGTGGCCTGTGCGAATTCGCTGACCTGGATGAGGCCCTGCGAGACCGCGTTGTCCTAGGACTCCGAGACCCTGTCCTCCAGAGCCGCATCATGGCAAAGGGAGACATCTCCTTCTTTGATGCCCTCACCGAAGCTGCTGCAGTGGAAGTGGCCAAGAAGTCAGCGGCTCGGATGCGACAATCAAGCATCATGCCACGAGCGGCGGCCGGAGAGACCACGTCAATCCCTGAGAGGCGACCAGAGGCAGACCACACAACCACACACCACGGCGACATTGACTCCTTCTCAGAAACCGAAGACGAGGAGGAAGAGATCCACCACCTCCAATCAGCGCGGGAGCGGCGGGAACCACGAGGTTGTAAGTCGAGGTTCCAGTGTGCCGGCTGTGGTGGCGATCATCCCTGAGCGGACTGCTGTTTTCTCGATGACATCTGCAGGCATTGCGAGAAATGGGGGCACATCGCCAAAGTATGCCGGAATAAAAAATACTACAGCCCGCGATGACTTGACACCAGCCCCCAACGGAGAGAAAGCACTCCCACCAGGAACCGTGATCGCCCAATGGAGAACCGCTGGAGCCAAGAAGGTTGGAACAGGCGACTCCAGGAGACGAGACAAAGAGAGGAAACACACCAGACCATCGTCATCGGCCATTCCTCCACCAGCAACGCCAGGAAAGTATATGTGACAGTCGGGATAGAAGACCAGCAATGCGACATGGAGGTGGACTCAGGGTCCTTCCTCTCAATGGTCTCCTGATGCACACTCAAGCGCCTGGTTCCCACCATCCGCCACCACGAACTGGAAGACCAAACACTCACCCTCAAGGACTATCAAGGGAACTGAATCCCTGTAGTCGGCAGAGGCCATTTTAAGGTCACCTTCAAGGGCCACACAGAAGTGCTACCCCTGATGATCGTCGACCGAGACCACCCGAGCCTGTTGGGACTACAGTGGTTCGCACCCCTGGGCATCAAAGTAACCGGAATACACCACATCGGAGTGGCAGACTGGGAAGCGGCGCTCGTGAGGGATTTCCGGGAAGTCTTCGATGACAGCCTAGGCAAGTACCGGGGGTCCCCTATCTCATTTAACATAGACTCGAGCATCACGCCAATCCACCTTAAGCCCAGGTGAGTGCCGTTTGCACTCAAGCCCAAGATCGATGAGCAGCTTGATAAGCTCATCGCGCAAGGGGTGTTGGAGCCGATCGATCATGCCCGGTGGGAGACCCCAATTGTCACCCCCATCAAGCCAGATGGGTCTGTGAGAATTTGTGGTGACTACAAGGCCACCCTAAACCATGCGCTCCAACAAAACGCATACCCCGTCCCAGTAGTCCAGCACCTTCTGCACTCACTGGGGGGAGGCCGAATTTTTGCAAAGCTCGACCTGGCACAAGCCTACCAGCAGCTGCCAGTCGATGCCACAACAGCAGAAGCCCAAACCATCGGAATGCACCGAGGGGCATTCCACTACAACCGGCTCCAATTTGGAGTCAGTGTGGCACCCGGAGTCTTCCAAAGCCTTATGGAAAGACTCCTCCAGGGCATAGAAGGGGTTGTGCCCTACTTTGACGATGTCTTGGTGGCCGCAAAAAATGAAAAACAACTAGAAGCCAGATTGAGGGAGGTACTGAAGAAATTCAGAGACTCGGGACTTAAAGTCAAAAGGGGGAAGTGCCAACTATGGGCCGAGAGGGTCGAATTTCTAGGGTACCTCCTAGACAAGGGATCCACCCCACAGAAAAAAAAACTGAGAGCCATAAGGGAAGCACCTCAACCCCAAAACAAAATGGAATTACAAGCTTTCTTGGGACTGTTAAACTTTTACAATGTCTTCCTACCTCAAAAAGCGACCGTGGCGGAACCGCTGCATAGGCTGTTAGATAAAACAGCCACCTGGACCTGGGGAGCATGGGAAGAGAGCGCCTTCAACAACACAAAGAACCTGCTAACATCCGACGCGGTACTAATCCAGTACAGCGAGACTCTGCCACTGACGGTAACTTGCGATGTGTCACCATTTGGGATCAGCGCCATCCTCAGCCACCAGCTACCAGATGGGAGGGAAGCACCCATCGCCTTCTCATCAAGGATACTTTCAAAGCCAGAACGGAACTACAGCCAGCTCGACAAAGAGGCCCTAGCAGTCGTCGCCGGCATCAAGAAATTTCACGAATACCTTTACGGTAGGACTTTTACAATAATCACAGACCACAAACCGCTGCTAGGAATCCTGGTGGGAAACAGGGCCACACCGAACATTCTATCACCAAGAATGACTAGGTGGTCCGAATTCCTAGCAGCATACAATTACCAGCTGATACGCCGACCCGGCAAGGACATCGCTCACGCAGACGCCCTGAGCCGCTCACCCCTACCGGACCGGGAAGACGACCCAGCACCCACAACAGAGGTACTCCAAATAGAGACAATATCCAACCCACTCGTGACCGCGCCAGACATTGCCAGAGAAACAAATAAAGACAAGCGGCTGGCGCGAGTCTTGAGCTGGGTTGGAAAAGGGTGACCGGAAGGGGACAAGGACGAACTATTCAGACCCTTCTGGAACAGACAAACTGAACTCTTTACCGAAAAGGGCTGCATACTTTGGGGGGACAGAGTGGTAATCCTGGAAACATTACAGAAAAGGGTGTTGGGGATGCTGCATGAGGGGCACCCAGGGATGGTCAAAATGAAAAGCCTGGCCAGAAGCTACGCATGGTGGCCAGGAATGGACAAACAGATCGAAACCTGGGTGGCCAAATGCGAACAATGCCAAGAATCCAGACCTAACCCTCCCGCAGCCCCAACCCAGGAATGGGAAACACCCAGGGGCCCGTGGTCTAGGATTCACATAGACTTCACGGGGCCAACCAAGGGACACATGTACCTTATCACAGTGGATGCTTACTCCAACTGGCTGGAGGTAAGCACCATGAAATCTACCACAACAGAGGCAGTAATCAGAAAACTGAGCAAACTGTTTGCTACGTACAGCCTGCCAGACATAATAGTATCGGATAACGGGCCCCAATTTACCGCCTAGCATTCGAGCAATTCCTGGCAGGCCAAGGAATATGCCATGCATTAACCGCACCAGCAAATCCAGTGGCGAACAGACGAGCGGAATGCATGGTCCAATACACTAAGAAAGCCATCCAAAAAATAGAAGCAGCCAAAATACAGGACAAACTTAATAAAATGCTCCTCATACAACACATCACACCTAGCGCAACCACAAATAGAAGCCCAGCGGAACTGATGATGGGTAGCAAACTGCGGTCAACCCTAGATAGAATGCATCCAACATACAACCCGGACAAACCCCCGGGGTCCTCAAGCAAACACAGAACATTTAAAATAGGGGACACGGTATATGCGAAAAATCTGTCAGGAGAACCACTCTGGGTACCAGCAACAATCACCCAGATAACCGGCCCCATATCATACCGATTAGAGACAAGCAACGGAAAAAGCTGGAAACGACACATCAACCAGCTAAGGTCGAGGATAGCTATCACCAACAACCAACTATCAGAGCAGGAAACTAGAAAGGGGGGGAAATCAGCAAGTGAAAAAGAAAGAGCCGAAGGGAACCAACTAACGCAAACAGAACACCCCCCACCCCCAATAAATAAACCACGAATAAACCGAGGCTACTCACCTGTAGACGCAGAACCCACAGAACATGAAACCCCAGAGTCTTCACCTGGAAGGAGCGGCCAAACCAGTTCAACCAGCCTGGAAAGATCCGGCGGGAACAACAGAAGCAGCAGCTCAACCAGCCAGTTAGACCGGGAGGGAGCTACCCAGAAAGGCCCAGCTCAACGTTCCAGGCAGTTTCATCCCAAGGAACCGGAGCGACAGAGAAGACATCCTAACCGGTCGACGACCACACCAGAACTGAACCGCGCAAGTCAAGTAGGCAGGTACGAAGCCCCGCCTACCTACGTGACAACATCACGACGCACCGACGGGCGAAACCAAGAGGGGAGGGGTGTACGATATTAGCATACTCCAAATCCCCGTAAACTGATTGGTCCAAATGGATAGCAACCTGATTGGTCGACTACTCAGCCGGGATTGGAGCGCTGGGAATCTACCGCAATTGGCTGTGCCAATCGTGGGAGATTCAAAGCGCTGCCATTGGCCGCTGAGCCACGAGCCAGTCCTATATGAAGGGCTGCCGCAGCTCACATTCTCCCAGACTATTCTCAACTATAATAAAGAGCTGAAATCACTGAATGGTCTCGCGTCTCCTTCGACCTGATCCGCCCCCGATCTAACACAATGCAAAAAGGTGAAAAGCAGAAGTCTGCTAGTACAATGCATCATTTAGTTTTAGCTTGCATGCCAGCCAGCTTAAATGAAATGCATTCTTTTGCTGTAAGTAATGAGTTCACCTTTTTTTTTTTTGCATAGCAACGTTGGCATCTTTTGGTGGAAATAATATATAATCATTTCAGAGAGGAAGGAAAGTGATGGACCATATTCTCACCTCTATTGTAGACAGCAGAGAAAGACGATTGCTATTTTTATATTTCCTAGCAGGAAGAAAGAGAGGAAAAATGATCAGAGACTGCTTTCCTGAGCTAAACAAAACAACGCATAATGTTGTTTTATAAAGAACTGTGTTTCCATAAATGTTCATATCAGCAAAAACGATGCATATATTTTCTGGGTGTACATTTTTCAATAAGCACTGCAATATATTTTCCCCCAAAGGTATAAAAGCAATATTTGTTTTGCATAAATTACTGTATTAATTTCTTTAACAAGCAAATAACTTGCTTTTAACTTGAAGCACATTTCACTTTCACATCCGAGTGTCTGTCTGAAGAATAAACAATCAAGTAAAATTAGACTGAATTCACAAAGAAATTTCCATTTCATTTAATACATAAAATAAATGCACTGAAGGGAAATACATCTTATTTTAATATACAGGATACATGTATATACACATGTACAGTATTTTTAATATAACCCCTGTGTGATGAATGTATTATTTTACCAGAAGCAATGAAGCCTTAAGTGGGATGTGATGGTTAGGCAGCAATTTTGTATTTACCATTATGTGTATGTTAGGACTACTTGTGCTTTAAAATTTTCCCTGATGTGAGCTCTGGTGCTATGTGACAAGATCCCTTTTATTGAATAAGGTTTTTAATTACATTCAGAGTATAATACCCCTCATTGTGACAACTAGGAATGAAATCAGCTTCTTTGTTCAATGTACTAACAACAGAAAAACAAAAAATGTTACATCCCAAGGAGATGGCCTGCCTCAGATTGAGGACGACTAAAAACAAGAAGAAAAATTTCAAAAGTCTCATTTTACACAGGGAATTTCCAAGTTGTACAAGGACAATGGCAGTGTAAGAGAAAATGGAAGTGAATAGATTAACCTTCTTTTATATGCTGTAATTGTTTCCTGCATAAAAATAATCCTCACTTATGTAAACTAAAAGAACCGGGAGTTAGAAAAGAAAAACAATAAATTTCCCTGTTCTTAATGGAATGGGCTTTCTCTGTCTTTATTTACTTATATCTACACTGAAGGCATTAGAGATTCTTCCAGCTATAAGAATGAGAGTTCTCAAAATCCCCGAGCAACATGGCCAGTGAACTGGTATGATGCAGGTTGAGGAATAAAGTGGTTTGTGCAGCAGTTCCTGAATCTCATTGTAATCTCTTCCTTCTATACATCCTGTATCACAACATGAGGTCATGATCAACACATCAAGTTGTGGCTTAGTTATGAAAACCAATTGGATGACTTTGGGACACTCACTCTATCTCAACCCCCTCACGGGGTTGTTGTGAGGAAAATAAGAGGAGGAAGGAAGGTGTGCTGGATATGATCACTGATTTGAGTTATTTGTAAAAGTAATAAAAGCAGGATATAAACAAATGAACACACACACACACACAAAATTCAGAATCCATACCTTCAGTTTTCCAGTGTACCTACATAGCAGCCATGGAATCCTATCAGGAATTCTACTTTAAGCCTACTAGCAATTCTGACTTGCTAATTCCAGACAAGACACATTAAACCTGGTTCACACAACCTACAAAGATTTCTCACCATACAGAGAACTCCATGTAGCCCAACCCATTTTAATTGAGTCAAACATATGGTACAAACCCAGGCAATGTCTCTGGCCAAAGCTGATAATTATTTTTTATATAAAATTTGGCATCATCCCACTTTTCTAATTCATGTATATTACCCAGAGCCACTAACGAGTCTTAAAATCAACACAAGGTTTTAAAAGCTTAGAAAGCTTAGAGAAAGCTATTAATAACTATAATAAATTCCTGATTCGGGGACAGGGATTAAGATAATGAATTGCTACATAGTGGTTACCGCTTTTCACACTAAATAAATTATTTACTGCTTTACTGCTAAACAAAATGCCTGTATTAATTTGTGCTAAGCAAGCCCCATTAACTGCATAATGATCTATGTTTAGAATAAAACATCCATTTGAACATCTGGCATATTCTCATTTGCAAAAGAGACAATTGTTTTATCTGCTGCCACATTCTATAAATGTTTATTTGATCAGAGTCCAGAATATTTGTGGAACACTGCTCTCCTTAAATTTTCACAGAAGACAGGTTAAACCTAAATTTTATTATTACTGCTAAACCTAATTTCAATATTACAAATCCCGTAACTGCATAATTTTAACTAACTTGTAGAATGAATAGGTCTCCTTTTCATTCCAATATTTCATAGAAAATGTTGTAATCTACATATAGAAAATATTTCACATTTGGAAGTTTAAAATATGTTTTGGACAGTCTGAAAGAATGTCCTAAGCCTTCACTTATTCACAATATGGATTCAGTTTGGGTGTGGCCAAGACCAATACCAGAGGGCTAAAATTAAACTTTATACAGGATTAATATTCCATATATAAGGAAGTTTCTATTGCTCAAATAAAGCTTAGTTTAAACAAGAAGTCTCTTATTAACTGACCAGACTCAATGGACAAAGTTATGTGAGAGCTCTAGAGGAACCTCAATCTACATGTCATTGGTTCATCCATAGAAATCAACAAAGAATAATATTGTGCTGACCTTCTGATTACTGGAGTCAAGGATTCCGGTACTTTCACTGGGAGATGGCCTTCTTGGGTACCTACTCTCAGAGGTGGCATTCACCAGTTCTGACAGGTTCTGGAGAATCAGTAGTGGAAATTTTGAATAGTTCAGAGAATCGGCAAATACCACTTCTGACTGGCCCCGTCCCCATCTATTCTCTGCCTCCTGAGTCCCAGCTGATTGTCTGGGTGTTCTTTTGTTGCCCTGCACAGGAGAACAGAGCTGGAAATCAGGTTAGTGGGTGGAGAGGAAATGGGATTTTGCAGTATCCTTTCCCCTGCCATGCCCACCAAGCCACACCATGCCCACCAAGCCACATCCACAGAAGCGGTAGTAAAAAGATTTGAATACCACTACTGCCTACTCTTCAATTAAAATCCAAAAGAGACATCTGCGGCAGTGGTGGGATTCAAATTTTTTTTTACTACCGGTTCTGTGGCCGTGGCTTGATGGAGCAGGGGAAGGAAACTGTAAAATCTCCAGTCAGAGGTGGTGTTTGCTGGTTCTCCAAACTACTCAAAATTTCTGCTACCGGTTCTCCAGTACTGGTCAGAACCTGCTGACTACCACCTCTGATTTGGGGGAATTCTTGCAATAGGCTTTTGATTTGTATTTCCAATCAGAAAGAATGAAAAGCTAGAGGCACTGCAGAGTGAAGGAAATGCAAGCAGCAGGAAAAATTAAAGGAAAGCAAGTAAATAATCAGAAATTTGCAAAAGCATCAATCTAGAAATCCTAAAGCAAACTAAGAATGGAGGAAAGCAAAGCCTTTTTTAAGGGAAGAAAACATGGGAGAGACTGAAGAATAGATTTTACCAGTTTTAATATTCCTACAAAACAATTAAGCACTTGAAAGAAGCACTGATGTTTCAATGGAGAGCTTTAGCATGTGATAATGATATTGCAATAAGGCTTGAAAATACTGAACTGGGATTTCACTATGCAGAGGTGGTATTCAGCAGGTTCTGACCAGTTCTGGAGAAACGGTAGGGGAAATTTTCAGTAGTTCAGAGAACCGGAAAATACCATCTCTGACTGGCCCTGCTCCCATCTATTCTCTGCCTCCCGAGTCCCAGCTGATTGGCTGGGTCTTCTTTTGTTGACGTGCACAGGAGAACGGAGCTGGAATGCAGGTTAGTGGAGTGGGGAGGGAATGGGGATTTTGCAGTAACTTTCTCCTGCCATGCCCACTCACCCATGCCACGTCCACCAAGCCATGCCCACAGAACTGGTAGTAAAAATTTTTGAATCCCATCATTGGCACTATGCCAAAAGACCATAAATAGTTGAGCAAGATTTTACAGGCATAATTCAGTTCTTGTCTGCTGTGTTCCTTTCCCATTCCCTTTGTTTATATGCTCCTCAATGCTTTTAGAAAAGAGTATGATCTTATATGAATCTAATTCACTGTTATGGATTCATCAATAAAATTACAAGACTGTAAAAAGCACTTTTGAAGAGCATGAGTTAAATTCCATCCAATATTTATACATCCGTGGAGGTGGGTAAAATGAGGACCCGGATTGTTGGGGGCAATATGCTAATTCTGTAAACCGCTTTGAGAGAGATGGAAAGCACTATAAAGCGGTATATAAGTCTAAGTGCTATAGCTATTGCTAAATAGTCTAGGCAATTTGATGCCAAATCAACATTTCTGCACCTTTCCAAATTTAAAATCTAGTAAGAAAATAATGGCTAATTTTCCATTAGGGATAGCTGCCTACCAGCGTAGGAGGCCCTAAAACACTTTTTCAACAGCTAAATTTACTATTTTAAAACCATTTTTTCAGAAAGGAGAATTAAAACCAGTAAAAAAAAAAACCTGAGGCTTTTATAGCAACATTCATTTATTTATATGAATCAACTTTCATGGTTGTTTATTTCCAGATTTTATCATCCAAACACTACTGTTCAATTGTGATTAATTATGTTTTATTTTCTTGTTAATTGTAAGGCAAAATTGTGTGGGTTATATGACCCATGGGGGAGGGAACCAGTGACATCTAGTGGCAAAGGCTGGAGGTGATGAGATTAACAAACTAAGGCATTTTTAAAAGTAGATTACAGTATATTGCAGTTCTGGCTGTATGATGCATTATTCATTCATTTACTAACTGTTAGGGTTTAATGTGAGTATGACTTTCAAAACTGACATTTTTATCTTCAAAGAGGACCAGGATAACATACATCATTTTTTTCTTTTTTCTTTTTAAATCTTCCTAAGAACCCTGCGTAAGTAATTAGCTTGGGAAACAGCCTAGTTTATGCAACTTTCATGATTACATAAAATTCTAATCAAAGCAGAACCAGAATGCTTACTATTATTGTTATTGAAATTATTATTATCATCACTGTGGTCACTTATTAAGGAATAAATAGATATTGCTTTCATCTACATATGGTCCTCGATTTACAAACTACCTGAAAAAGGGAATTTATGATCCCAATCCAAAGTTCCAATAATTGCCCTGTGGTCACATGACAGGAGTTTGGGCACTTAGCAACATGGCTGCATTGACAGCTGCATGCAGTATCCCAAGGTCATGTGACTATGTTTTACAGCAGTTTTGCCAAAAACCGGCACTTATTTCCAATTTTCAGCAAAACTATGCCATAGCATACAATGAGTTCATTTATGATTGTGGCATTCACTGTATGTGGCATTCACTAATACGATCAATCAATCAAAAGCTCCATTTTAGATTGCTTATTTCAAATCAGTTTGAAAGATCTTCAGTGACTTTAGGATAGAGAGCTTTTCTATTTAATCAATTTTCTAACAGATGCAGTCATAGCCAATTTTCCCACAATTAGCGTCTTGTAATATGCATGTTCAAAGAGTTCAATAACAAATTCATTAAATAACACAATTGATAGTACACGGAGAAAACGAAGAGGGCAAGCATGGATGCACCACTTCTTCCAGATGTAATCTATAAGTGTAACCAAGTTATTTTCAATCCCATGCTCTAGTATAAAATCCATTTATCTAATCTCCCATATGCAAAGTTATTTGGAGTAGAACTTGCTTCCTGTTCCTATGTCAAGAAGTGTATCCTGATTGGTTGTCAGATTCCCATGGGGTGATGCAAGGGTAACTTTGCAGATTGTCTGTGTGCTAAGCTTGATTGAAACTTGGTGGGTGGTGCAATGAAGGGAAATGGCTCTGCCTGAAGGAGGTAGAACTTTGTTATGTAGAATAGACTGGCCCAGGCTTTGATGGCCCATTAACAAAGGTGGGAGGGGCTGCCTCTCTGAGTTTCTACTCTTTTAGAGGAAATATTATGCCTTTTTAGTATATCCTAAAATATTTCATTTTTCTAGGAGAGGGGTGGGTTTTAACTTCCAACAGTGGGTATAGAAATATAATTGATACATCTGCACAAGTATAATGAACCCTAAAGTTCAACAAGTATATAGTGGAGCATTTTTTAAAGATACATTTTAGCATCTTGGAACTTGTTTTAGTTAACTGTTTTTTAAAAAAAGAAATCAGAATGTCTACTAGGTCCCTGAAGGACATTTTGAACTTCTGTGGCAGAACAACCAATACAAATATGCTATAAGCATTAAATATATATTTTCTCGTCCTGCCTGAATACAATCAAGGAATTTATCTTTTAGCCCAAGGGTTTGGAGCATGTTTTTTCAGACAGAGAACAATGTGGAGTCATGAGATAATGTATAGCATCTAGCTCAGAAAATTAATAAATCATGCATTTAAGCTATGAAAATGTACCACATAAATGTTGCCATCAAGTATTATAAGGGTGGTATTCCACAAGCATGTTGGTGATTTCCATCAGTTATCTCAGTCACATAGACCCTAGATCTTTTTCAGAGGATTTTTCTTTCCAATCCCCAGGTGAAAAAATAATAATAATTTCTTGAACAGAATTGCCTTAGCCCAGAAGTCTCCAAACTTGGCAACTTTAAGACTTGTGGACATCAACTCCCAGAATTTTCCAGCCAGCAAGTCTTAAAGTTGCCAAGTTTGGGGACCACTTCCTTAGCCAATAGAATGACACCGTTGAATACAAACCAAGCTATTTTAATTTGGAAATGAAAAAGCTAGTAGACCTACCAATCAATTTTAACTCTATTAGGTGTCTAGCAAATATAGCGCATGGCAGCTCCTTAAAAATGCTTGCCTTCCTCTAGTCAGATTTTTTTTTTAAAAAAAATACATAATCTCCGTAGCAGTCTGTTTAATATCTGAAAGAAATCTCTACAAGTAATCTTTCACAGTGGATCAATCTTAATGAATTTCAAGATGCCCAAAATTATAAAAAAAGAATCTCACATTATACAGCTCATTTTTAAAAAATGGAAAGAGAAATATAATCTGGGTGTTCTTTTTTTCTTGCAAAGGGACTAAATTTAAAACAGTGTTTTAACAAAGGGGAGCCCAATCCTTTAGGTAGTTTTTGAACTAACTGCATTCTTGATTTATTTCAGGGGAAAGCCACAAATAAAACTTGCATGTGAATAATTTCAAAAATACATTCTGCATAGATAAAGAAAACTTTGAAATGTATAAGGTGCTGATGCCAAGACATGATGAAATAAGTATAACATGAGACATTTTTGTTCACATAAATAAGGTTCAAAGCTTCTCTTTGTTAAGTACTTGGACATGGGTCGGAGTAAATGGAGACAGCCTCTGAATAGTGACTTTCAGCTCTTTATTAGCATAGTGACTTCTCAAAACTACAACAGTGAACCCTGCCTTATATAGGCAACCTTTGTGAGAATTGTCCAAAGCGAGCTATGAATGCAAGTACTTTAAACCAATAATAATCCTCTGTTAAGGGCCAATCGGATTCCTAAGAACTAGCCAATCCGATCTGGCCGCCTAACAGCCAATCAGAAGTGCAGGGCCAGAACCCTGCACTTAACCTCAAGCTCATACTTTATTAACTATGGTACATACATAACACCCCTTCCCCCTGGCTTCTTAATTATGGTGTAGTTATATAATCCTTTAAGTAGGATGGTTGTCTTTTAAGTCTTTCGGATTTTCGTTGGACTGGTTGATTGCAATCCTGTTGAGGTAAATTGTTGTTTGGCAGTGTCTCTGCTTCTTGCTCAGGTGCAATTTCTTGCGGTGCAAACAATTCTCCTTCCTGCTCCATTTTTTGAGTCTCACTTGATTCATCGCTCTCTTCGAGCAGGTTCCCTGGAACGTCATCTTCTTCTTCTGTACCTCCCCCCCCCTCGGTTTGGTCATGGGGGAGTTGTTGACTGGCCGTTATGAGTCGTGACCGTAATTGGTCGATATGCCGTTTCCACAGTCTATTGTCACAGCATTTCACTACGTAGGATTTGGGGCCGGTCACTCGTACTACCGTTGCCTCTATCCATAACAGATCGCCTGATAAGTTCCGTGCGTAAACGCGGTCTCCTACCTGGATCGTGCGACAGCGGCCACTGGATCCTATTGGCTTTTCCGGTTCGTAAGCAGGGTGCAACCGGTCGAGGTGGGAATGGAGTCTTCGTCCCATCAGTAGTTCTGCGGGAATTCTGCCGGTGACACTATGTGGAGTTATGTGTTGCAAAAAGAGAATTTGGTTGACTTTGTCATCGATATTGTCATAGTCCATTTTTTGCAAAGTCTTTTTAACAAATTGGACCATGCGTTCCGCTCGACCATTGGTCGCAGGGTGCGCAGGCGAGGTGAGCGCATGGCGGATGCCGCGGTCAGCGAGGTACTGCTCGAACATCAATGCCGTGAACTGTGGCCCGTTATCGGACACCAGGACATCAGGCAATCCGTGGGTTGCAAAGAGTCTATTTAGGATCTTAATCACTGCCTCAGAAGTTGTGGCCGTCATACGATGAACTTCTAACCAATTGGAATATGCATCGACTGTCAGCAGGAAGGTATATCCTTTGGTTGGCCCCGCGAAATCCAGGTGGATTCTGGACCAGAGTCCACGTGGCGTTTCCCATTCAGTAGGCATGGCTTTTGGTGGGGCGTTGCTGGCTTGTTGGCAACTGGTACACGCTTTGACCCACTGCTCGATTTGCCGGTCCATGCCCGGCCACCATGCGTAGCTTTGTGAGAGTGCTTTCATCCGCACGATGCCAGGGTGGCCCTCATGCAGGGTTTGTAGTAGCGTCTTCCGGAGTCGTTCTGGGACAACGACTCTATCGCCCCAGATGACACAGCCTTTTTGTGAAAAAAGTTCAGTCTGTCTTGCTTTAAATGGCGCAAAGTCATCTGGGACTTGGTCCAATGGCCATCCGCGTTCTACCCAGCCTAGGACTTGAGCTAGGGTGTGGTCTTGTTTGGTTTCTCTCGCGATGTCTCGGGTGGTCATAGGTGGCGAGTTGAGTGTTTCGATCTGCAACATGGTTGCCATTGGTGCCGGATCGTCGAGAGTCTCTGGAAGCGGTGCTCGGCTTAATGCATCGGCGTGGGGAATGGCTTTCCCCGGTCGATATTGAAGGCGATAATTATAAGCAGCGAGGAATTCTGACCATCGGGTCATTCTAGGGGATAATATGTAGGGGGTTGGCTTGTCCCCGGCTATTATCCCTAGCAACGGTTTGTGGTCAGTTATAATGGTGAATGTCCTTCCATACACATATTCATGAAATTTCTTTACAGCTGCAACGATTGCGAGAGCTTCTTTATCAATTTGTCCATAGTTCTGCTCTGCATGTGAAAGAGTCTTCGAAAAGTATGCAACAGGGGCTTCGTTCCCATTAGGCAGTACATGACTCAAAATGGCGCCCACCCCGAAGAGCGAGGCATCGCAGGTTATAACTAATGGTGAAGTCTCGTTATACTGCATAAGTACAGAGTCAGATGTGAGAAATTTTTTAACATTCCAGAACGCTTGTTCTTCCCGGTAACCCCATACCCACAATGCTTTTTTATCTAATAACCGGTGTAACGGTTCAGCAATAGTCGTCTTATGCAGTAAAAATACATTATAAAAATTAATTAGGCCTAAGAATGCCTGGAGATCGGCCTTGTTACGTGGCCTGGGGGCATTTTTTATCGCCTTTAATTTACTTTCGGTAGGGTGGATGCCCTGGCTATCAATCCTATACCCTAGAAACTCAACACTGTTAGTATATAAGTGACATTTATTTTTTTTCACCTTAAGTCCTGCCTCTTGGAATTTTTTAAGAACACTTTTCAAACGATCCTGCAAGATTTTTTTTGGTAGGGACTGCAATTAATACGTCATCAAAATACAGAACCACGCCCTTGATTCCCTGTAAGAACCTTTCCATGAGGCTTTGGAATATCCCCGGGGCTACACTAACCCCAAATTGCAATCGAGTACATTTAAAAGCACCTCTGTGCGTTACAATTGTTTGGGCCTGAGCCGTCTTTTCATCCACTGGTAGTTGTTGATAAGCTTGAGCTAAATCTAATTTAGCGAAAACCTTTCCGCCCCCCAAGGAATGGAGGAGGTGCTGCACCACCGGAACTGGATACGCATTCTGCTGTAGGGCGTGGTTTAAAGTGGCCCGGTAGTCCCCACAAATTCGGATTGACCCATCTGGCTTAATGGGCGTTACAATAGGGGTTTCCCATGGAGAGTGATCGATGGGCTTCAACACCCCTTGAACAATTAACTTATCGAGTTGTTCGTCAATCTTAGCTTTAAGAGCGAATGGAACTTGACGGGCTTCAAGCGAATTGGGGCTACTTTTGGATCTAAACTAAATGAGATTGGGGTCCCCTTATACTTGCCTAAACGGTCCACGAAGATGTCGCTGAACTCAGAAGCAAGGTCTTCCTCCCACTCACAACCACCGACTCGGTTCACGCCGGCCACCTCGATGCCTAGTGGCACGAACCATTGGAGGCCTAATAGACTAGGCCTATCTCTGTTGATGATCGTTAGAGGTAAGTACGCTGTATGTTTTTTGAAGGAGACTCGGACTCGGCAGGACCCGACCATAGGGATTCGATTTCCTTGGTAGTCCTTGAGGATGAGGCGTTGAAATTGGAGGTCTTGGCGTTGGATTGTGGGGATAAGTTGCTTGAGTGTCTTCCAAAACACCATCAAGAGGGACGATCCCGAGTCGACCTCCATGTGGCAAGGCTAGTTCTTGATGACTACCGTGACTCGAATTTTCTTAGTGTCCATGACTGAGGTGTGACCTATAGTGATAGTATGGTGAGCCTCTTCTTTTTGCAAAGCACGATTTCTGTAGGAGTGGTTTACTGGTTCTCGCCTTACAGGACGGTTTCCTGTCGATTGGCGATAGTTGGCCCCTTTTGAGGCCTGGCTGGGTCCTGGTAAGCTGCGGCAGACCCGGCTGATGTGGCCTCGTTTCCCGCACTCATGGCAGAGTGCGTCGCGGAATTTGCATTCGGCCCTGGCATGGTTTGCTCCACAGCCAGCGCAAGGGCGTAAGGGCTTAGGGCGAGGATCCTGGTCAGACCGCATTCGATGGACCCCTTCTTCATCGCTGTCTGACGACAAAGAGAGGTCCTCGTGGTGCATCATAACGAGCTGCCCTTCTGAGTTGGGTAAGATTTCGCCGGTCGGTTGTGTTGCCGAAGTGCGGCTTCACCGTAATTGTGCAGCCGACATTTTGGTCGCCTCTGCAGCCGTGGCTTTGGCGATGGCGTCAGCATGGCTGATGTCGCCTTTCGCCACCAGCTTGCTCTGCACGCCTAGCGCATCTAATCCCAGAATTATTCGGTCTCTTAGTGCTTCTTCTAAATCGGCGAACCCGCAGAGGCCTTCTAAATTTCGGATGTCTGCCACGAAATCAGCCACGCTCTCTCCTTTTCACTGGTTCCTTTGATAAAACTCGTGGCGTCTCACAAGTGTAGGCACGGTTGGCGCGTAATGATCTCTCAGGATGGGTTCGAGGTCGTCCCAGCTCATGGCTTTCATTTCTCGAGGTTTGGCGAGTGTTTTTGCCATTTTAAAAACAGCCGGGCCACAGTGCGTCAGGAACAGTGCCCGCTTTTTTGCTGGTGTGGTGTTCTTCAAATTATTCGTCTCAAGAAACATTTGGAAGCGATCCATGTAGGATTCCCAATCCTCTTGGTTTGGATCGAACGGAGCGGGTGGTACGATGCTGCTGGACATGGTTCCGTTGTTGGCGTCGTCTTCCACGTGCTCGGTCTTGCTTCCTGACTTCTTAGGTTCAGACGTCTCCAAATCCCACCTTCGTCGCCAGTGTTAAGTACTTGGACATGGGTCGGAGTAAATGGAGACAGCCTCTGAATAGTGACTTTCAGCTCTTTATTAGCATAGTGACTTCTCAAAACAACAACAGTGAACCCTGCCTTATATAGGCAACCTTTGTGAGAATTGTCCAATAGCGAGCTATGAACGCAAGTACTTTAAACCAATAATAATCCTCTGTTAAGGGCCAATCGGATTCCTAAGAACTAGCCAATCCGATCTGGCCACCTAACAGCCAATCAGAAGTGTAGGGCCAGAACCCTGCACTTAACCTCAAGCTCATACTTTATTAACTATGGTACATACATAACACTCTTTCATTGGAAATTTCTGTTCTGTATTTTAGAATCTGTAGATTAAAATGTTTATATTGAAGTATATCATACATAAGATCAATATCAGAAAATTTCATATTTTTAATGCCTGTTCTCTCGCTCTTTTCAGACATATTTTATGCATAAAAATAAGCCATAGATTTATATGTGGTATAAATCTATACCATTCCAATGTCATTTTTCTAATTCTTGCTCTTTTTGAAAAAGTTTAAGGACTAGCTTTTCCCCGATGTTTTTTAATTGGAGAATATTTTAATTAGCACAAAAGAAAAAAAAAGTGTCCCAAAATGTATTTTCCCAAAGATAAATGAAAAACATTTTGACAGTAAAATCCTCCAGCCATGTAAGAGGATTTTATAAATCCTCAATATAAAACTAGCACATCAGAAAGAACATAAAATATGACTATCACCAATTTTTAAGGTGATTCCAAGTCATTTCACATATTACAGACTGTGGTGGTGAAGATGCTTCCTGACATATCTCATTATGCCACAAAACAAAATAATGCTGCCTATATGTAATGTGGGCTAAGGAAGAACTTTCAAGGAACCAGTGTTGAAAGAGGTCACATAAGCAATTGCAATACCAGGGCTGGACATACCAAATACCCTTGAAGGCATTTACAATTCCACTTCTTCAAGTATGTAAAAGTAATTGAAAACACAGAGTTTAACATTTTTTTTTTTTTCAGATTGGTTCTCATTCACAATAAGGTACAGAGAATGGTAGCCATAGTAATCATGGCTGCAATACCTATTCTGAATACTGAGGATTAATATAGCATTAACATTAGGGAGCCTTCAAAAATAGGCACTGGCCTTGTGCGTATGCGCTTATGTATGCATGCAAGCACACACGCGCACTGAGAGAGAGAGAGAGAGAGAGATGCAATCAAATAAAGAATGCTATAGTGCTACAGCACTTTTTCATGTTACTTAGTTAGGATAGAGACACTCCATCGTAGTAATGGCCATGGCAACTTCGTCTATGTAGAAAAGCCCACCCTGTGGATTGAGGGGGATGTGCAGTACTGGTGCATATACAGTAGTCTCAGAACCATCAAGTGCTTTTATAATTGCCTTTTCTTTACCACTGACACCTAGAGGGCTATACAGATTTGTGATCTTTAAATTAAGTAGTATTGATTTTCCTAGCTTAACTAGTTCTGATTCTGATTTCTGATTCAAGTATTTATTAAACAGAATACAGAGTAAGGCTATTAGATCTGGGACTGCAAAAATCCAGACATCTTCAGACAGCAGCAAAGAGATGCAGAACACCTCTTCACTGCCATCTAAGGTTGATCTGAATTCTTGGATCGTCCCTCAGAATGAAAGCATACTGTATAAATGGATGCATATTTAAAACAAATCGGCCATCCAAAGAATAACTCTAAAATGTAAGCAATCAATTCCTTTCTATTGCTTGCATCACAATTTTCTTCAGCCCCCACAAACAGTCGTCTAAGATTTGGGGCAGTTCAATCAGTGCTATCCAGAGGGCACTAGCACGTCGTCTCCTTCCTCGAATTGCACTGCAAACTCAATTCATTCATCCAGCAACTTTAAGTCACTTTCTAATCTAAGCCACTTAGTATTAAACTACAACTCCCAGACTGCAAAGCAATCTCAGACCTTGCCACGTGACCTCTTCTTCCAATGATATTTCGTATCTAATCACATGGGAAGGGAAATATGGCTGCATTGGATAGGGAAGTGTTTGCTTCGCTTCAGTTCTTACTGAAAGTAAGTGCGTGCTTATTTTAATATGGGGAAAGCAGGATGCCGCGGAAGAGCGACCAGCTGCAGTCGTTTTGCTCTAAAACACATTTAAGTGGCAGAGAACAGAAATGCTCATGCTTATGATTTGTATCCGTGCTTATTGTTAACAAAGTAATGTCTAGTTTTAATCCCCCTTTCACAGTTGCCAGGTGAGACATGAACATGGGTATAAAAGAAAGCACTTTCCCTTCTTTTAGGCATTTATAAATCTAAATCTAAAACGTTCCGTCAATAGCTAACACATTAATTAAAAATATAACAGGTTTTCATTGGACTTATCTGAACGCCATGAGACAAATAATGAGGAACAAGGCAAAAGCAAACCTGGTCCTTTTTCCTCTCCAACATCCAATTTTCCTCTCCCTTCAAAAAATATTATTTGTTCACTCTTCCAGTTAAGAACTACAAATTTATTATATCCAAATACAAGTTACTAGATGCCTCAGGATGCATCAATATGTTATACATCATCACTCTTTGTGTAGGTTAAGATTTTTGACAGCTGACTGCATCTCTGCTCTTCCTATACCATTTCTTAGATGCACTATATCTAGTTTATTCTTCTTTGCCTTGGCTTTTTTGTATTACTCTTATTTGTATCTTCTTGATCACAGCGTTTCAGAAAGAAAGCTCTAGATTCAAAACCTTACAAAGCTCAATTCTTTTTTCTGCTATTTCATATGAAGGAGCTGATGTGTCTATGCATTTAGGTTTCTAGTACTTGCTGCACTATTTTGTGTGTGTGTGAAGGATCACTATTTGTTTCTCTCCTTCAAAGGCTCCTTCAAAGAATGTTGTTCGGCAGTTATGCCAAGAGTGCTTTTCTTGTTCAGGAATTATATCTGAAAAGCTCACTGAAAGTACCTGTTCCAATCTCTCAGTAACTCCCAATGAAGCAAATCAGGTAAGATGCTGAAATATGTTCAAGATTCTATGAATACTTAAGGGTACACAGTATTATACAGAAAAAAGCATTTGTTTATAGTATTTGTTTCAGTACTTCTGAAGTAAATGAGAAGCACCCCAAGTTAAATAACAACAACAACAACAATAATAATAATACTAAATAATAATAATAATAATTTCATTACAGTGCGGTTCTCTGACATAGTGTATTTGTGCCGCTTCTGAGGTTGTTCAGCTTCCAGTAGCCCTGCAGGCCCATGCCCTGGTTGCTCAGCTATGGAACCCTGGGCCTGTAGCCCACTTGTCAACAGATGCCCAAGTTCCCCAACATCCAACGCAGTCCTTGTTAACCCGGGCAATGACCGAGCTGGTATAGGCTTTATTTGGTTGTGTTTCAGCAGGATTCATTGCATGGGTTGTTGGGTGCACTCAGTTCTGCTCCTTGTCCGAGACCTCTCTGGCATGGTTGGACCTGCTGGTAGTTTGCACTACCACCAGCACAGCTCTCAGCTTCATTGGATCAGTTAAGCCCCCCGCCATGTCAAGGTGGCACCCCGTGCTGTACCTAAAGACCTAGGCAAGCACTTAAAAACAATTGGCGCTGAGAAAATCACCATTAGTCAGCTGCAGAAGGCCACCTTACTGGGATCTGCTCACATAATCCGCCGATACATCAAGCAGTCCTAAACACTTGGGAAGCATTTGACTAGTGATTTGTGATACAAAACCCAGCATAGTTATCTCATTTGCTGTGTGTACTGTCATTTTTGTGTAAAATAATAATAAAGCAAGGATAAAAGCCTAGTAAGGAACTGGATAGACATAGATTATATAAATTGATGTGTTTTGTTTCTTTAAAAAATGCATATAAGGCAAAAGAAGAAATGTTTTCTTAAATGCAATGTGAAACCCTTTATCTCTGTCATTTTTCTTGCAGTTAATCCAGTCTTTGCATAGCCTTACAAGGCACATTGTTTACCATGGCCTAACGTCGCAAGAAGAAATTCTGCCTCTCTTTCCAGAAGGATTTCACCAGAATCTTAAAAATCTTGTAACCAAGATAATCCTGGAGAATGTGTATGAGTCAGGTTTCTAACTTTGGATACAAACAAAGTTCAGTTTGAGGTTCATGATAGACCATGACTTTAAAAAGTTAACTGAGATTTGATTGGTTAAGCAATTGGCATCTCTGGAAAATGAAAACAAGTAAAAACATCCCTTATTGATTTTTAACAGTCTGAGCTGAAGCTTATTTATTTATTTTGATTTGTCAATCGCTTACAAGATAATAGGTATAAGTATAAACATAGTTATGAATACATGAAATGTATATATATAAGAAAAATAAAAAGAATCAATAGGACAAGGATGGTAGGCACTTTGGTGCACTTATGCACGCCCCCTACAGACCTCTTAGGAAAGGGGTGAGGTCAACAGTAGACAGTCTAAGGTTAAAGTTTTTGGGGTTTGGGGAAGAAACCACAGAGTCAGGTAGAGTATTCCAGACATTGACTACTCTGTTGCTGAAGTCGTATTTCCTGCAATCAAGTTTGGCGCGGTTAACCTTGAGTTTGTATCTATTGTGAGCTCTTGTATTGTTATGGTTGCAATGTATGGTTTTATATACTATATTTAGATCAGACCGAAGGCAGAGTAGTTCTAGGTTTTCTAGGTCTAGAATTTCAAGTCGGGTGGCATAAGATATTCTGCAACGAGTAGAGGAGTTGAGAACTCTTCTTGTGAAATATTTCTGGACTTTCTCAACTGTGCTAATATCAGATACGTAATGTGGGTTCCAGACTGATGAGCTGTATTCGAGTATTGGTCTAGCAAATGTTTTGTATGCTCTACTAGTTAGTAGTGTAATATTCCCAGAGAAAAAGCTACGTAGGATTAGGTTAACAGCTTTCAATGCTTTTTTGGCTATGTAATTTCAGTGGGCTCTAGCACTTAGATCATTTGAGATGGGTACTCCAAGGTCCCTGACAGACTATGGATCATCAACAAGGTCTTGACTATTCAGCTTGTATTTTATTTTCTGATTTTTTTTGCCAACATGTAAGACAGAGCATTTATTTGTTGAGATTTGAAGTTGTCATTTGTTTAACCATTCTGATACATAATCGAGGTCTTTTTGAAGGGTAGCAGTATTTGTGGTGTTGAATAGCTTCACATCATCAGTGAAGAGAACACAGTTGCTCTTAATATGGTCACAGAGGTCATTTATGTAGAGTATGAAGAGAGTTGGTCCTCGAACACTGCCTTGGGGGACACCACTATTGACAGGTACAGAATTTGATAGGACACTTCCAATTTTGACCATTTGTTGTCTGTTTGACAGGAATGCTTCTATCCAGTTATGCAGGTGTCCAGAGATACCATAAGATTTTAGTTTTAGGAGTAGTTTGTCATGTACCGCAAACTAAGAGTTGCAGATTACAGGATAGTTTTTTTCTTAAACCAAATTGTTTATTAGAGAATAGGTTGTTTTTCTCTAAGTGGAAGATAATGGATTGGTTAATAATTGATTCCATGACTTTACAGGTGATGCAGCATAAAGAGATTGGTCTGTAATTTTTTTTTATTTATTTTTTTTAAATTTTATTAAATTTACAGAAAACACAATACACAAACATACAAAACACAAAACATAAACAAAACTAAAAGATCTTTTCTGAAGGTTGTCTGATCCCGGGTTAAAACTCTTCACACAGACACAAATTCAAACATCATATTCACTTTGTATATCCTTCCATATCTTATTATCATTTTCTTTTTTTATATATATATATAAACCATTTTTATCAATTTTATAAAAACAATGCACAAAAAATCAAGGCATAACAGCTTATAAATTCTTTTCTAGGAAAAAATAATAATAAAAAACCAATAGAACATAACAATTCCAAATTATAGTATCAATACTTTATCTATTTAACTTCATATCTTATCCCTACTTCTCCTTTTCATCCAAATTATTTCTTGTTAATTAAAATTTTATTGCCTTTTATCAATATACAAAATCCAAAAAAAAACCCCATAACAAAACCTTTATATATCCTTTCATATCTTATTACCATTTTCAATAACATTCTTTGTCTGTTCTATTTCCAACTATCCATTCATCTTTTTTCTTTTACTATACTTCTCCTATACACCAATTGGAGTAACGTCTATAACTCATTACCCTAACTTAAAAGTACTTCGTATAACAATTTTTCTTGGGATTCTGTTTAAAAGATTCTAAAATTACATAATAAATTTTATACTCTAAATACACATATAAAAACACAATCTTATGTACCCTCCAGAATCCCTCTTTTATACTAAATTAAATTCACCCATTGTCTCTAAATAAACTTTTTTTCTTTAGATCTTGCTTCCCCCCATTGAGGCTTCTCCCCCCCCTTTCTCTCTTGCTTATTCTTCTCCTTGCCCTTTTTACCCCTTTGTCTTTCCTCCTCTCTTTTCTTACTCCTTTTCCTTTGCTTTCTAACCTTGCCTCCACCTTTTCGCTCATTTTTCTCTTTTTTGGTTGTTTTTATAATTCTTAAAATCCCCTTTTTCTTATCCTTTTTCTCCTCCTCTCCGGAAAGGACCCATTGTTCATCAAAGATGGCTTCTTCTTCCTCTTCTTCCTTGTCCCAGTCCTTCTGCTGCGTAATCAACTTTTCATAAGTACATAACGCCATTTCTAAAAATTGAAACAAAGCGCCCAAAGTATCTTCCTTTTTATATTTTTGATATTCAGTCTTTAGTTCATCCACAAGCGATGCCATTATGAAAAGAGAAACTTTTCCCAAAACAACCACAAGTATTTTTAATCAAAAACAATTCAAAAAAAAAGTTCCAAAAGTTAATACTTTTCTTCCTTCTTCTCTTTCTCTTTCTGGGGTTAATGTTTAATCAAAGAGGTCCAATTACCATATATCTTTCTTTGGGATTCTAGGCAATCTCCTCCTTTTTCAGCTTCTGCTTCAATTTTTTCTCCTCTCCCTTCCCACTTGCAATATCAATTTTAAATAATCAGAAATCCATACCTCCAACAAGGGTTTTCCAATTTCTTAAATTTTTCAATGTCCAAAAATCCTTTTGTCCCTTAGCTTCAACTCTCAAAACAATTCACTTTCAATGTCCAATATATCCAAACATTTCTGCTGTTTCCATGGGGTGGGAGAGTGAAGAAAAAAAAAAGTTCCCTTTAACAGCTTCTCCGCCGCTTTCGCTCTTCTTAGGGATACAATGTATCCTCCAGCAATTCAAACAGCTCAGTTCCAGGCAATTTAAAGGATGTTACTTGACCCGGCTCAGACATCACTTTCACTCTTCTCCTCCAGCGCAATCTTACCCGGTTGCTGGCTTCTTCGTGGCGGCCATTGCTGACCGCCGCTCCACCGCCTTGGGAAAAAGGGGTTTTTCCGGCGAAGGGGGGGGTCTGTGACACCCCCACCCCCCTATCCGACTCCCCTCTCTCTTCAGCTGTCCCTACAGGGCAGCCATATCCCCCTGACCCATCTGGATCGGGGGTACCTCGATGGCTAGCACAGCAGGAATCGCGAGCTGTCGCGAATTCCTGCTGCCCCGAAGCCACGCGAAACCGGAAACCCAGAGATTGGTCTATAATTTTCAACTAGGCTGGGGTCCCTCTTTTTGAAAATGGGGATGACTGTGGCTAGTGACCATACGTTGGGCAAGGAGCTGGTCCTGAAAGATTTTTCAAAGATTATGCTTAGAGGTTTGGCTATGGCACTGGATAGCTTTTTTTAAGAAGTAGGCACATATTCCGTCTGGTCCAATAGATAGAGATGGTTTTAGATTGTGCAGTGCTTTTTCAACATTGTCTTCTGTAAAATTGATATGTATTAGATCATTGAAGTTGTCTGTGGTTTGACTAGGAAATACTGGGCATTATCCATTGCTGTTTACAATACTGAGCCAAAGAATGTTGTTAAAGAGGTTGGCTTTAATGGTGTCATTGTTGCAGTCTTTACCATTCGGTCCTTTCAGGGGTGGGATGGACCTTTAGTCTTTTAGTTTGTTGTTTACAAAATTGTAGAAAGCATGGTGGAATTGGTGTGTAGAAGGTTTTCCTCTTGTTTAATGTGATAATTGGTGCATCCAGTCTTTACCTGGTGGCATAAATTTTTGTATCAGCCTTTCGCAACGTGACTAGATTTGTTTTTCTACTTAAGCGATCTCTTTTTTGATTGAAGCTTCCTTATTGTTATAGGTAATCTGTTTTTTCTGGTTTTGGGAGTTGTTGTTGGTACATATAGTTTGATGACTCTTTTAACTTCAAGTAAAAATATGTTGTAAACAGACAAATCTCATGATTGTAACTCTGAATTATGACTGACTAGTTGCAAGACATCTGTTTAGGCCAGAGCTGTCAAACTCGCGGCCTGTGGGCCAGATGCGTCATATGCTGGCCACGCCCACACGCGGTTTAGCAAAGGAGAAAAAAGTCCCGATACATTATGTGATGCCACTGTGACACCACAAGTTTGACCCTTGATCTAGACCCATGGTGTCAAAAAGCTGCCAATGTTTGCAGCAAGCACAGTTTATTATAAGATTCTATATTTCTCAAATTAAGGTCATGTAGCCATGCTTGAGCAACTGGATATGATTTTTATAGTAAATTAGCCATAGTTATTTAGATTTCATGCCATTGCCAAGTTGCCCTTCCTTTCTGAGTGATTGTTTGTCACAGCATAACCCTGATTTCCCAGCTACAATATTGCACTGCTAGATGAAGGCAGATAAAAGCAACTTGTCACTCTCAATGAACAAGAGACATTTGCAATTACTGAGCAAAAGAAATAATCTTGCAGACCGTCAGCTGTTGAAACTGTAAGTGTCACTGAACTCCAATATGCATTAGATTCTTTCAGACTTCCTGGCCACAAAAACGTAGTTTGTGGAGTAAAAACAAGTTTTGTGGAATCTGTTGCCGCTTTCTGTTACTATTTTGCCTTGGGAAGACAATTATATTTTTTAAATATTTTCTTTCTTCTTTTTAGTGCCGCCTGGAGAAATGAAGCACAAGCCAGTCAAAGTGAGTAGCAGGATATGTGTTGGGATAATTGCTATATATAATATTACACTTACATAATATAGCTTGTCTGCATTTAATTTCACACATTTGAGTTTAGGGCTAATTCACATAAAGCATGTGTCTAGCATAGAAATTGCTTCATAGATTATGTCTGAAGCAAGGCTCAACCTCTTTTGCTTTTGGAAGAGTCCTGGATTCTTGTATTTCTTCCAGTGTTATTATGCCCAACACAGAAATGAATAAGAGATATTAAATCAAATAAATGAAAGACATAAAATAAGAAAATTAAGCAAATGTACACCATTACGATTTACTATATAGTACTTCATACCAACACTGTTCACTGTGCTTCTCCACATCTGTCTTGTAAACCATATTTATTTTCATTACATTAATACACCACCTCTCATGTATTGCTTTTTTTCCTCTTTACATTCTCTTCTTTCTCTTGATTTCATTCCATCCATTCTGCTATTCAGTCCCATTCAATATATGAAACAGATCATCAGTATATTTATTTATATATTCATTTAGCATCCATTCACTTTTGATCATGTTCTTGTTTGACCATATCCACTTATTAAATGTCCCAGTTTCCACTGCATCCATTTTTTTTTTCTAAAATACCCAATTCTCACCTAACAAAGTAGACAGAAGCATGCTGTTATACTCTGCCATTCTGGCTTATTGCAATGTTCATTCCTTGGAATAGACCATATATTACCCATTATCATTTGCTGTTCTTAAATTATTTCTGTCCACTTCCCTTTCTTTAATAAGTATCTTAGCAAGAGCCACAGATTCATCAATTTGCTCAGTTTTTACCTTTTATAATTTGCAATCACTTCTTCCTTTTTCCCTGTAAGATTCAACCATCTTTGTTTTTTGATGCATTAATTTTCACTCTGCATTACATCATATAGCCTAATGTTTCCTACAGATCCTTTAGTTTCACCATACAAGGTAGTGGTAGTATACAAAAATATGTGCATGTTCATGTCTCTTAATCAACATGCTCCAATATTTCTACAAGCATTCCTTATATATTTATCCAAAAATGCATTAAACAACCAAGGGGACATCAAATATTCTCATCTTAATTCTTGTTCATTGTTGAATCATTTTTAAGCATTCCATTTATTCTCATGCACGCTTTATTTCCCTTAGGTGTTGCTCTGGCTACATGCAGCAATCAACCTTCAGTTCCATTTTCAGCCAGATATTTGATAATACAAGTTTATACATATTATCACACACTTGGACCAAATCCATTAACACAGTAAGATTTTATTTCTCTTACTGATGCATTTCCCAATGGTTTTTCTCACATCATACACTTCTCAATAATAAATAGGACTGACAAATGTGCTGGAAATATTCCTCCATGAGCCAAAGCTTGATAAAGGGTTTTCTATATTTAGTAGGAGTGAGAACTCTCATTATTAAACCGTTGTTGGCTTATCAAAGTTTTTTTTATTTCTTAATATGCATTAAAACGATATTAGTATTAAAATGACATTGAATTTCCTGCATTATTGTGTAACTTTTCTCCTGCCTAATTCTTGTAGATGGCAATACATTGATAATGCAGGAAAATGCATTATTTAAAATGGATATGTCTTTAATATCACACTTTTATTAAACAAGAAATGAAATGCATTGTTTCCTACAAGGAAGTTATTTTTACAAAATGTGCTGCTTTATGAGTGTCGATATTAATAGAGAGCTGCTATGTTTTTTGAATTAGATATTTTGATTCTTGGTTCATATTGTACATTTCCAAACCCAGGAAAATTGCACTGAATTATAACAATGTCAGTTCAATAATATCTAGAAAAATCAATGTTTGACTGCCAGTATATAATGACTGATAGCTCCTTTGTTCAGATGTTCTGGATCTAAAAGCTTCTTCCCCAACTTTTATATTTTCTTCATTTCCTTCCTTGTCAACAGGATCCTTTTATATATTATTAAATATTGAATTGTGATGGTCTTTTGATCAAACTTTTTGACTACTGAATGGAACTGTGGCATGGTGTGCTAATAATCATTTGCAAGAAGGGCACAAAAACTGGTGGGGAAAACAGTTTAAATTAACAAGTGAGTCGTGAATTGAGGCATGCATGAAACCAAGAACAGTTTTGGTACAAATTCAGGAACAAGCTATAATTTCTAGAGAATCTGCTGAACTGTTTGTGGTCAGTCATGGTTCTCCTAGGTTTGAAATGAAACAAAACCTGGTAAATAGAGCAACCTGATCTGGGTTGATATTGCCACGTAAGCAAAGTGGCAGACTTCTGGGAGAAAATTGTTAACTGAATATGACAATTATGATGAAATAAAATGCCAGTGAATAGACTGGATATTTGTAATGCTTCTCCGGACAAGGAGAAAACTAGAGATTTCCCACAATGCTCCATACATTTATTCCTTGTGAGAAGGTGTGAATTTAAGAGTTCTGGGAGATGTGAGAATAGCCATCTTTTTGCTCAAATTATGGGGACATAAGTTGAGGATTATCTGTATAAGAATCCTACCCATGGGAAAATGCTTTTGATGTGAATTCTCATCACGATAAGATTTGAGATGCTGAAGATTGGACGTTACAGAGAATGAGAAGAAACTAAAGATTACAAATGAAGGAAAACACTTTTGACTTATTAATACAGAATGGACCAAAATATTTTATTGTTGGACATATTGAAGGATACTTTTGAATAATGGACCTATACGTTTATTTTAAGAATGTCTGTCTCTGTAGATAGACTGTGTTTAAAAGATGTTATGGGAGAGGAACATGTTGTACTGTTCTTGATCAGTCTCAAGTTTAGATTCTAATCAAGTTCATTTTCTAATCTGAAAATGAATTTAAAAAATAACAGGCTACAACAATGAGATGAAAAAGATTCTACACTGGGCTTACAAATGAAATGAACAAATATCTTAATAATTAAAAGAGGTATATAAATACCAAATCTAGAGTATTGAATAGTTTTCCTGTTGTAGAAGGGACAAAAAAGTGAACAGAAATCAAGTTGTAGGACATTTGAAGGGATTAAAGATTAAGATTGTTAAAAATAAAAGGAAGGGATATAAAGTTGGTTTATTTCATCAAGGTTAAAATAGATATGTTGCTATGTCTGGTAATTCTAAATGGATTTTAGATGATCAGCACTAAAATGGTGAAGCTTCAAGGATTTGTTAATAGATAACAGATGGTATATGGAAAGAAGGGAAAATTTGTTCTGTTTTAAGAGAAAGTAATAAATTACTAAAATTGTTTATAGTTATGAGCAGAGGTGATATTCAGCAGGTTCTGACCAACTGGAGAACTGGAGTAGTAGAAATTTTGAGTAGTTCGGAGAACCGGCAATACCACCTCTTATTGGAGATTTTATAGTGTCCTTCCACTGCCACGCTCACCAAGCCACACCCACAGAACTGGTAGTAAAAAAATTTGAAACTCACTGGTTATGAGGAAGGGGGACATAATTTCTTTATATATTTCTTTTCTTTTTCTTTACAGTCCTCTTATCTTTTCTTTGTTGTTATTTTTACACTTTATTTTTTATTTTTATTCTTTCATTTTGTATTAGTTTTTATCTGTGTAATTGCAATTTTTAATAACAAACACACAAACATACACGTTATGTGAATATACAGTGAGAATATTTAGACAATATTTGCCAAATAAATATTTGCCAAACTAAGATGAACAAACATATGAATGGACTCTCACAGAAAAAGGAGAAGCTATTCTTTAGTAAAAAAAGATTTAAGATGCTTCACTTTGATAAATAAATAAGTGAAATGTGGTTATAAGTCAATTGTAGTGCAATACAATAAGATGTTCTGAGGGCAAACAGGACAAAATCACTACTAAGAAGAATTAATTATTTTGAGCTGGTTTTCTAATGTAAAGCTGTACATATTTATTTAAATGTGTGAGAGAGGCAAAAAGGCCTGGGTGAATATAGGAGGGGAAAAAAGTATTTCTGCCTCCTGTCCCCTCATCCTCTCCCTATCCCTTGAGAATACTTAATGGATAAGAGAGAAAAAATTCTATCCACTTTCTCCATTTTTTGAGAACAAAAATTTGGATCTTCAGCACAATTGGTGGTTTCTCCAGCCATTGCATGAGACGTTTATGACAAGATTATTCTAGGCAATGGTCATTAACTTTAAATGGAGTTTAGATATTAGACTTTTGTAATTGTAATGCATAACCATTTCGCAAACAAACATTGCATATACATTTATACAACCCCATTCTTAGAAGATTCAGTTTTAACTATAGCTGTTCAAAATGTTTCAAATTCTAAATTCTTTGAGCTGGAGATGATATTTGTTTGAATTGCCTCTTTTCACCTTATTGGAAGTGTTTGAAATACGAAAACACCTCAGTTCTGAGCTTGAAATGAGGTCATTGAAAAGGTCTGAATACTTCTGAAATGGCTGGGAAATTGTTTTGAACTTAAATTGGGACATTTTGAGCCCGAAACATTTTGATTTTGAACTGCTTTACACACCTGTCATTTGAAGTATACTTGTTTGGAAGCAAGTCAGGTTGAGGTGAATTGGATTTCTTTGCAGTGAATATGTATAAGGTGATATTCTGAAGGAATATATGGAATTTCTTGCACTGTAAGCATCTAGGCTATTGCTGGGGGATTTTTTTTGCACCTTGACTTCATTAGTTCTAGTCTGCTACAAATAAGGTCAGGAGCATCTTCCAGAGTCATCCATCAAATGGAACTGTCCCTGGGGCTCTAACAAATAGATGAGGCATCCGAAGGTTGCTATCCTATACATATGCCATGCATCAGCATGTTTTTGTTTGCAGGCAACAAAACTGCAGTTGTGTTCTTTCCATTAATTGGTTTTTGTAACCGTCTTGATCTTTAGTTGCCAAGTGAGCTGATGGTTGCTCCCTCTTTCTCAGGAAGCTAGAAGCTAGAAGTGGAGCTAGAAGCAGTTTTTATGTGTGGACTAGATTACAGATTAATTAAACCAGACTTGGGTGGAGGAAGATGGATGGATGAAGAATGCAATCCTGCTGTGAAATTTATAGTCTCTTTTTAAAGATTCTCTGATGTGACATTCATAACACTCGGAAATGTTACCATCAGGATTATTTCTAGGTTCTGCACAGGTGTAGAGTTTTATAATCCTTATGGAATTTGGAATGGCAATTATCTTATTAGAAAGCTAGGTTTCTAATTAGACTTAAATGAATCATAGTTGAATTAAAACAAATCAGGATAGGGCTTTGCAGGAAATTAACAAACAGAATGTTTACCACAATCTAACCCTTATTTCTTAGAGTTAGACCACAGCTGCGTTCTGATGTGCTTTGCTTCTGGTCATACTTGTAATCCATTATTCTTTTTCTGACACCTAAAGATCCAATCAAAATGAATGACTAGGTCTAGGTTCTCCCATTCCTCTGGGGACAAACAGTAATGATCGAATTCTTGTTTTTTTTTAAACATGTCAAAAGGGAAGGTTTATCTAAACTTTGAGCCTTTTGTGACAAATTGAACTGTCCTTAGTTCAGCCTTTTTTAATAACTTGTCAGTCTTGTCAGAATTATGAGGCAGTATCCTTTCTGAGGCAACAAGCCCTTGTACTATATAGTGATCAATACAGAGAAAACAATCTTAAGTTTTTGAAACCAATAACAAATATTTAGAAATTGGCTCTATACAAATATACAAAATAAAGAAAATATGTTGATAATCTAAACAAAAATGTTAACCTGTTCAGGGCTGAATATGGATTTTGCATCAGAATTAAGAAAGAATTCTGTAATTAGAATCAATAAAATAAGTAGAAATAAATGGGAACTGCAATATAAAGTACATTCATTGGCCTATTCACAGTAAAAATACAGTATTCCATTATTACTGAGCCAGTATACATAGTTTTAATTGAACAATTTTCCTTCCTTCCTTCCTTCCTTCCTTCCTTCCTTCCTTCCTTCCTTCCTTCCTTCCTTCCTTCCTTCCTTCCTTCCTTCCTCTCTTTCTTTTCCTCTCTCTTTCTCTCCCTCCCTCCTGCCTGCCTGCCTGCCTGCTTGCTTTCCCCCACCTGCCCCACCTCTCTCTCTCTCTCTTTCTCTCTTCCATGCATTCAGAAAATTCTTGGCTGGGTTGAAGAAAGGGCAAAAGAGTCACAATATATATGGTACAGAACCACAGAAGAAGACAAATATAACTTTCCAGAAATGGAAAGAGAAAATAGCAAGTTACATTTCTTCATTCTAGATCCCCCCCCCTTATATTTGTTTTCTAGAGCCATAATGGGGAGGAAATGCTACTTTTAAGAAGTTTTCAGTTCTCCCTAGAATATAGATAGTCTATAACATGAGTTGTCAGCCTGGTGTCTAAATTTTGTTAGACTACACCTCCCCCAGTTCTTTGTCATTGGTTAATGGGAATTGGATTGAAACCCAGAAAGACATCTTAGTAAGTAATTTATCTTATTACAAGTAGTAGGATACAAAATCTAAAAAATGCTAGTTTGTAAATAATAGTTTGTATCTTTGACATCCATCCTTGCATAATATTGTGTGCCACTCTACATACGATAGTAGAAAAACAGTTGGAGCAGTATGATTGTGCAATGAATCTGTCTTATATTGAACGAAGCTATTGATCTGCCATTCTTTATTTAGTAATATATACTGTCACATCTAGCAGCTTTCAAGATTTCTGGCAAGGATTTTTTCTAATTCTTTAACTGAAAATCCACTTAGGGAATGATAAATATGAGACTCCATATGTATGGCTACCAATAAGTTGTCCAATTGGTTGAATTTTATCCACTTACCAACATTATCTCTTGGGTTTAATGCAAACATTTTTCACATCACATTCGTAATAATTTTACCTGGAGGTATCAATTAAACCAAGACCTTGTATATGTAGAAAATCCACTATGCCCACTGAGAAAGAGACAGGATCAAACTTGCCAAAGCCCTGTGTTTGTTTTGGACTTTTAGTATGGACAGTAGCTGATGATTTTGGGTTTTGCAGGTGAATATATTTATAAGTGATAAATTGAGAAAAGTTGTGTTCTGCTATTGAGCTGAATAAGCTAATAAACTGAAAATATGCTTATTTTCATGAAGCATATTAATGTAAGTGCTTAACTTCTACAAAAAGTTGGTGAACTTGAGCTTTCTTATGGGTAAATCTTTGAAGAATGCTGGAATTGTTTAGCAAACCTGGCAGTAATTGATGGTGATTTCCAAGAACAGAAGTGTGTTGAGAGATAGTTTAGACTTGAGTGTATTAGCAATAGCAATAGCACTTAGACTTATATACCACTTTAGAGTGCTTTACAGCTTTCTCTAATCGGTTTACAGACTCAACATTTTGCCCCCAACAATCTGGGTCCTCATTTTAACCACCTCAGAAGGATGGAAGGCTGAGTCAATCTTGAGCCTGGTAGATTTGAACTGCCAAATTGCAGGCATCTGGCAGTCAGCAGAAGTAGCCTGAAGTACTACATTCTAACCACTGTGCCACTCTTTTCAATGTATTCATTCACTGATTCCATTCCATGTCCTTTCAATTTCAGTTTCCCTCCCAAGGCTAGTAGATATGGATTGGAGAGTAGACATTAAGACATCTTCAGACAATATCAGCAAAATGGCTATTCCTACCTGCCTGCTACAACTTAAGGTATTGTCAAATGCATTTTCATGCACTGTTATTTGTTTATTCTTAAAAAGAGATATAGTTTTTCCTCTCCTATGCATTAATACATACATACGTACATACATACACACACACACACACACACACACTACATTTCAGATGATAGTATTTTATGAATAAATAGCAGAGCAAATTAAACCAGTCTCAGAGCACTGCCCATGACTGTGTGCCATGCATTCAGTGTATAAAGAGGTTTTATGTATATATGTATTTATGTAATGTTTGTTTATATATTTAATTTACTTGCTGCCTGTTTCATTTCATAACTCCTCTTGGTGGCTTACAGCATTAAAAGCATTACAAACATAACTGGTAAATCTTTGTAAAACAATAAAACTGGAAATTATAATCAAAAATAGAATCATTGTAAAAGATGATGAGGAAAGGAGCAAGATGCACAAGTGAGGGAGAAGGGATTGCTTGTGTTAGTTGATTTTCTTGTGTGTCAGTTCTTACAGCACAAGCATGTACAAAATGTGGCTATCAGTTTTGCAGCCAATGCATACATTTTGTGTATATAAGTCAGGACTTGCATAACTTGAAGATGTGTAGTAATCATCAGCCTTATCTCATTATGCAGGCATTAAATCTCTGGTTGATTGCTATAAGTAAAATCTGTTCTAATGACTGTCAACTAGTGCCTGGAATTTAAATTTTGTGGAAAGTTTATGAGGCCGAATCTCCGTTTGTATGCTGTTTTTCCCATTGAAATTATTCCCTAAGGAGACAGGGAAAATATGATAATGGTGGCCACTTAGGTAGGTTGCATGGAGAACTTTCATAAGCTGCATGAAGGTGCAAATTGCATAAATGTTTGTTAAGATTTGTGAGTGAAGTTAGATTCCATGAAGATCTGTGCATGCACCTATTAAGTCATAAATGCCTTAATAAATGTCTGAATTCTAAAACTGATCTGTGGATGGAACAGTGTAGCCTCGGCCAAGCTATAATACACCAATGGGAAGACTACTTCTCTGCTTGTATACTGTGTAGGGCAGTGATAACATTATATCACTTGGGCTATTTCCTTGGGCTATTTTTCATTTCCTCTGGTTAATTTCCAGTTGACACTAAATTTTTTTGCAAAACCCACATGACCAGAGGAAGGGGCAGCAAGTGAAAAAAATAGTATGTCTGAAGTGGTTTTGTCACTCAAGTAGTCCTTGAGTTCACAACCACATATACGAACTGGAAAACTTATCATTAAGTGAGGCATTTAACTACACACCTGATTTTACAACTTTTTTTTGGCATGATCATTAAGCGAAACACCATGGTTACTCAGTGAGACATCATGTGACCTTCACTTACAATCTTCCCTGCTGGCTTACCCACTGACTTTGCTTGTTGGAAAATGGCTGAGAAGATCACAAATGTCAACCATATGATTTCAGGATGCTGTAACCATAGCAACATATGCCAAGCAATAGCAGTAGCACTTATATACCTCTCCATAGTGATTTACAGCCCTTTTAAAGCAGTTTATAGAGTCAGCATATTGCCCCCAACAATCTAGCTCTTCATTTTACTGACCTCAGAAGAATGGAAGGCTTTAAGCCCTGTCAGAATCGAATTTCAGGTTGTGGGAAGAGTTAGTCTGCCATACTATATTCTAACTACTGCACTAACAGGGCACCAAATCACAATCATATACCTGCAGGGATGTTGCAGTGGTAGTAAGTGTGAGGATGAATCATAAGTTACTTTTTTCAGTACCATCATAACTTTGAATAATCACTAAATAATTGTTAAGCAAGAACTATCTGTAGTATCTTCAGAAAACATAAATAAACCAAAAAGCTAGGTTTCCTACGTGGTAACAATGTAAAAAAAAAAAAATCCATATTCTAGCTTCATCTTCAACCTTCCTGTTAATCTGGAAGTTCTCAACTCATGTCAGATTTCATCTCATCTTGTTCACTCTGTGGTCATTGAAAATACTGTATTCAGCAAATCCTTTAATGTGGTTACTATATCACTCAAGTCTTAACAAGGTTTAAGTTAATTGCTCTAAATACTGGCTTAAATCAATAGGATTTTAGATAGGAATGGGACTTTTCACATTGATTTCAGTGGTATATGTGTCACCAAGGCAGGATCAATCATACTGTTTACATATTAGCCTCTCTATGATTATGACTTATGAAGAAGCACTTACTCAATGATTAATAGCTACTGCAAAGACACTACTGTTTTGCATTACAATGAAACCACATTCAGACAAAACCAGAATATATATGGCAGCCTGACAAGGAAAGAGAAACCAGCTGTTTGGCTTCTTCTAAGAAACTTTTCTACCTTTTTTAAATCAGGATTAGATTAAATCAAAATGAAGGGAGAAGGAGCAGTAAGTAAAGACAAAAACCCTTGAGCTTGTTAAACTACACCCAGAACCATATATCCAATCTGTTTTTGAAGAATGGGCAATAATGAAGAAGTCATATGTGCCTCGAGGGTAGATTGCTTTTATATTTAGGATGACTAAAAACTCTGGTTTTCTTTCAGATTCAAGAAGATGCTGGCTTGTGTGGAAATGACTTTGCAACCTCTGCATTAACAGTAGAGCTGAATAAACAAACATTGGACACTATGCTGGATGGTCTAGGGAGGATTCGGGATCAGCTTTCGACGATTGCAAATAAATAATACTCTTAAGTAAAAAAAACCCCGCATCATCCATTTGTATGCATAAAAGTATTTTCTTTTGAACTCAAATATGATATTTCATATGGATTCATTTAGCCGTTCTATTTTGTTTCACCCCCTCAAGGGCTAAATACAGTTTTAATAATCTAGATATTCTCAAAGAAGATTGTATTTTGGGAGTGCTGCCTAAGATAAGCTTATAATGTTACTCAGGCCCTCAGTTCGCATCTATTGCTACAGAAGTTCATAACTGTGGTTAATAGGAAAGTTTTAACAAGAAAAAGGAGCAGCCAGTGAAGCAGATTATTCCCTGGACTAAAGTTGTACTACTAGAAACACAAATGCAGTTAATTGACCAGTTTCCAATTCACACATACTTTTGAAAAGGGTGTGCTGAAGAGCATGTCATCAGAGACATTTCATCTTCACTGATGCATCATTTCTGACATAGGACAATTGTGGGGCAATGTCTGTTGTCATTGCAGAATGTAATTTTTCAATAAGCCTATTCCTGTTTTATGCCACACTTTGTAACAGTGAAGAAGAAGAAGAAGAAGAAGAAGAAGAAGAAGAAGAAGAAGAAGGAAGAAGAAGGAAGAAGAATAAAAAGAAGAAGAAGAAGAAGAAGAAGAAGAAGAAGAAGAAGAAGAAGAAGAAGAAGAAGAAGAAGAAGAAGAAGAAGAAGAAGAAGAAGAAGAAGAAGAAGAAGAAAAGAAGAGTGTCATTTCATACTGACTTTTAACAGGAAATGAGTGTCGTTGCAATTTGGTTATACTAAATAAGATTCCTAATAGCAATTCTAGGTGTCATTGCAGCCTATATGAAATATTAAGATTTCATTAAAATACATACCTTCTAACAACTGAACTTCATCTATTTTCATTTATTTTAAGTAAATTATTTTTCTCTCCTAGGTGCCATGAGACTAGATCTGTTTTGCGTTTTTTGTTTTATTAAGCCTTAAGGCTAATGTTATGTTTCCTCAGTATTCTCAATTATCCAATTTTATTCTGTGATATTTTTCTTTATGTTACTTTATTCTTTTTCCCATATTTTTTCTTGAATGCATGAAGTGGTCGTACCTTCGGTTATCTTTTCTCTTTTTCCTAAGATGATTTCACTGGACACACACATAGTGATATCAGTAGAGAATACCTGGCTAGTTTCCATTCTGATATCTTTCAGATGTGATCCTACTTACATGAACTTTTCCCAACTTGGTGCCTTAGAAAAATCTGGAAAGACACTTGGAGGCATTTGGATGGTAGGATTGAAGTTAGCAAGGCAGGAACCAGCACAGTTCGGTCCAGTCAGATCTATCGGAGTAGGGGAATTCCAGTCTCAAGAATGGAATAGTTTGTTGATTCAAACAGATGAGAAGAAAAGGCTTAAGATTTAAATTCCAAATCTGATACAAAAAGGGTTTTAATTTCTGATTTTCAGTAGGTAGATGTTCTGCATATGGCTTTTTTCATATCAAAATAAAGCAACGTACCTAGACCTATCAAGTTTGTGAGACTTTTACACTTCCCAATTCTTCAGTGCAGAATTAAGTTTCCAGAAAAGTAGAGGTATAATCATGCTTCCCCTGAGGTTTGAATTGGTAGCAGAATTGATAAATTTGGGATCATCAGGAATTGGAACTGGAGCATTACATTCAATGTCCATTGGACATAGCTCCTACTGATTTCAATGATAAATCAGTAGGAGCTGTGGTGGCGCGGTGGTTAGAATGCAGTACTGCAGGCTAACTCACTTGCTCACTCAAGGAGTTGGATTCTGAGGGCCTCAAGGTTGACTCAGCCTTCCATTCTTCCGAAGTTGGTAAAATAAGAACCCAGATTGTTGGGGGTAATATGCTGAACCTGTAAAGCGCTTAGAGAGCGCTGTAAAACACTGAAGCAGTATATAGTCTTAAGTGCTATTGCTAAAGTCCTCCCAATTAAAAGCAATTAAGGTTGCCTCCCAGGAGTATATGGTTTGAAATAGTGGTGGGATTCAAATTTTTTTATTACCGGTTCTGTGGGTGTGGCTTGGTGGGCGTGGCAGGGGAAGGATACTATAAAATCTCCAGTCAGAGGTGGTATTTGCCGGTTTTCTGAACTACTCAAAATTTCCACTACCGGTTCTCCAGAACTGGTCAGAACCTGCTGAATACCAACTTTGAAACAGCAACAAAAACACAAATATCTGTTTCTGGTTAGTGGTATATGATCAGGGACTGTACGCTAAAAGTAGGTTCTTTCCACTTCTCTATAGGATGTTAATCCCTGGCAGAAGTCATTGTTTGTACTTTCCTCTACAAAAGTCATTCTTAGCCCAACTGGTATAAACCATTTGTCCAATATTATTAGGTAAGGTAGAAGTTATCTTCCTTTATCCTTGATTATCACAGCTGGCCAGCTGTTGTGGGGTGGGTGACCTTGACTGGGGATAGTCTTCCATATGTTATCTCCTTTGTTTTTAACCATCAGAATGCTGGCAACATTATCCATTGTCTTGCCTTCCACTGAACCTTAAAGATAGTGGTTCCATGCATTTTGATCACATAATCCCCTGATTTCTAGCACTTAAGCTGGCATTGTTGAAATGCTAAAATATTTCTTTCAGACTTGGAAAGGCAATTTCTCCCTGTCCAGTTACCATAATGATCATCATACCTCTCATCCCAAAACAAAAATATCTATCAGTTCACATAAGTTTGGATGGGGGGGAAGCAGGAAGGTATATTGTTTGCATTTCCTTCTTTTTCTTCTGGATTGTATACTAGTCCCTCCGTTTTAATGACTAATTGGTCCTGGCTTTTAAAAGATATTCATATTTTTGTTAAAATATAGAAAAGTGAACAAAATGTATAAACATAACCAGAGATAGTGAACTGACATCCTGAAGTTAAACATGTGAATGAGATGTCTCCTTGCATTACACCATGATATCTTAATATTTTATTATTTAGTAATACTTTCCTCTAGCTTCCTAACACATCACGCATGTACTTCTCAATATTTATAACTGTTGTGTAAGTGAGGCTATGAAGAAATAATGCCTGGAGACAATTATGTGGCAGATCTGAAGCCTGAATTGTTTTGTTGTTGTTGTTCCCAGTTTTTGGCTGTGATTTATCTTGTTGGGTCTAGCAGAAAATCATTTTATATATATAGTGAGCTGCTTTACATAACATTAAATCATGGGTCCTTTTAAATCAGTCATCTCTGCAATAGTTCTCAAGATGTTGAGGCTAAATGCAAGTGTTTGCATGCAGGGCATAACCGTGACGGGTGTGATATTTGTTCTGCTAGAAATGAGCCAATGGAATGATCTGATCCTCTTCTTTGATGTTTACAACTCTGTACTTCTTAATAGGAAGCCACAGTTGCTAAGTCTTAAGTGTTGAAAAGAAGGTATATGTTTCCCTAAAATGCTTTTTTAAAAATTCATACATTTTGCTGCCTTCAGCTGAAATCCTTCCCATTGGCATTCAGGACATTAATCCTATGCTATTAATTACCCTAATTTCCCTGCATCCTTCTCTCATTGAGGGCAGTTTCGTATATAAAATGGTTGGCTAATTTATTTTCTGTAAGGCCTTCTGAGGCTGGAATTGCTCAAGCTTTATTGAATAACCATCTCCCATTCCATCTCCCATTAAGGTTTAATAATTCAGCTGCCAATCGGCTTGAAGCTTTCCAGCACCACGTTGCAGATTCTGACTACCAGACTGGCAAATTCCACTTCTCCCCAAGCCATGTGGCTGCTTTATATGCTATCTGTATCTTGAGGCAAATTTAGTGTTAGTTAATGATGCTACTATGTGGTGTTTATTTGGCATCTATCCAACTACTATTAAACAAACTATACAAATGGGGAAGCTAACTTGATTGGTCTGAAGCTCTATACCAGTGAATCAGGTGGAGAATTGAGAAACCTGAACCCCTGGGGCAGAGTTTCTCAAACTTGAAAACTTTTAAGATGTGATGACTTCAACTTCCAGAATTCCCCAGCCAGCATGCATGGAAGTTGAATTCAACACAGATTAAAGTTGCCAAGGTTGAGAAACATTGCCTTGGAGGACATCTGCATTGATCTGACTCCAGAAATGCTCATTCAGAAGTGAATGATGTTCTTTTCTTTCAATAGCTTCCTCTGTAGGATGTTGTATATGTCTTCTCGTACAGAAGTAGACAACATGGGCAGTGGTGGGATTCAAATTTTTTTTACTGTGGGCGTGGCTTGGTGGGTGTAGCAGGGGAAGGATATTGTAAAATCTCCAGAGGTGGTATTTGCTGTATCTCCGAGCTACTCAAAATTTCCTCTGCCAGTTCTCCAGAACTGGTCAGAACCTGCTGAATATCACCTCTGAACCGCCTCCTGAGATTCCTGGATTACACCTGCCATGATTCTTCACCTTAAGTTTTCTGGGGAAAGCAGGGGAATTGGAGTGCACTCACATCTGGAGGGCCATACTTTGTCCACCCCTGTTTTTATAGGATACTCGTATTTTTAAGGTTAAAAAAAAAAGTGAAAGAAAACATTATCTAGTTTTGCAGAATTTATCTGCCTTATGTCCTCATGTTAGCCTTTGACGTACACATTATACATAAACCTGTATATAACCTCAATTATAAGAGTCTATTTTCTTAGGTGGAATTCTATCAGGAAAGAAAATATGTTTAATTATTAGTGCATTGGCATTTTTTTTTTTGCTCAAAACCACTAGTTTTCTTTTTAAAAAAAATGTTAGGGGAAAAAAATCTGGTTTGCTCCAGAGGTGGTATTCAGCAGGTTCTGACCAGTTCTGGAGAACAGGTAGCAGAAATTTTGAATAGTTCGGAATACCACCTCTGACTGGCTCCGCCCCCATCTATTCTCTGCCTCCCAAGTCCCAGCTGATCGCTGGGTCTTCTTTTGTTGCCCTGAACAAGACAACGGAGCTGGAAAGCAGGTTAGTGGGATGGGGAGAGAATGGAGATTTTTCAGTATCCTTCCCCTGGAGTGGGGTGGGAGTGGAGATTTTTCAGTATCCTTCCCCTGCCATGCCCACCAAGCCATGCACACCAAGCCATCCCACCCCACCAAGCCATGCCCACAGAACCAGTAGCAAAAAATTTTGAGTCCCACCACTGCTTTGCTCTTTATTTATATATAGTAACTTTCCCTGCCAGTGTTGATGGGATGAGGCCATGGTTTTTTTCCTTGATAGTCCCTTTAATAGTATTGTTTTCTGCTGGACTGGTTGTTTGATGGTCTGTCTCCTTAGGAGTTCCTTGATTATGGTACCATTTTCTGTTTGATTGTTTGGCTGGAAAATTGTGAAAATCCAAGACCAAGCTAAATCCAAAAACCCTAGGGGTTTCCTGCAAGCTTGGCATTCAGACAAATCAGCCAGCAGTAAACACATAGAGATAAATCACATTTACAAACCATTCAGAAAAAAGAATAAAAAAGCTAAGGAAACAAAAAGACCAGAACATAGGCTCTCCAGCAGCATACACTCAGATAAGCAGGGATTTACACCAGACAAATAAGAAATATTCTAATCAACAAACCATAAAGGAGAAGCCATCCCCCAACACCAGGAGGGCAAGCTACTGTATATAAACAGAGAGCAAACCACATTCATTAGTGCTGTTGATGTTACCTAATCAGATAATGGAATGTCTGCAAGCAAATAAGCTCAGAGAGCACCAAGAATTCCACAACCTCAAAAATATCCCTGTAATGATAGAAACATGCAACAGTGAAGAAGTAGTTTGGCATATGTTTTCATGAGTCTGATCCATCCAGGGCGAATGGAAGTATTTAAGTTTGACATTAAATAGTTCAGAAGGGTCCTGGGTAGATGGAGACAGGCATGCTTTGATGAGAAACACCTCAGGCCTAAATTTTTGACATCTCCAAGCTGACAAATTCCTGTCTTAAAGCCAAGAATTGCAATCTGGGAAACGCTGATGTCACAAATCACACTATCTTTGGGTGGGGGGAACTGCCACGAGTTAAGCACTGAAAATAAGTGAAGCCAAAGTGGGTAGGATGAAAAGTAGAGACACCCATTTTTTCCCCATATCTTCAAATAACACATTCTCCATCAATTCATTTTTTTCTTATCTTATCCATATGTTCAATCTGCCCATATGCAAACATTTAGTCTGCCTTTCTAACAGGCATCACACATACACTTTCCTTCTAGTATTTCCTGAATATCATGTGCCATTTACAGAGGTCTGACTGTAGAACAATGACAAGATGATCTTTCTATAAAATACTCCCAACTGTTGTGATTTGCACTCAAGTCCTTGCTAGCAAGAGATAGGCAGGTATACTGTTTTTAGAAAAGATGTAAAGAGTTGCTTTGCAGTGAGATGGGCAGTAAACAAATTTAATAAATAAAAATAAAATAAATAATTTATCCTGAAGAGTAGTTTCACCACCGGACTTGTGTCAGCATGCTGCTGTTTCCCATTTTCCAAAATGAAAAGTTTTACCGCTGTCTTGAAAAGGTAATGAGTCTTGCCATTGATCAAGCAGAGAAGAGGGCTCAGAAAGAAAGAAAAAAGTCCAAGACTGAAACTAGAAGTGATGTAGAGCATCCATGAGAAATGGCAATCCTCTTTTCTTTGAAAAAAAAAATCAATAGCAGCCACTATGTGATTATATGGGAGTTGGGAGAAATATTTTTCTATGTGAAAGTATTTCCACAAGCTATACAGCTATTGATGCTGGGGAGGGAGAGAATATGACAGAATGCTTAATTTTTTTCATGTTCTGCTTTGTCAGCCCTTTCAAGAAAAAAGATTCTTCAAGAATTTTTGGGACATCATTAATATAGGTTATCGTAAGGGAATCTTGAAAATCTGATTAGTGTTTTATCTCCCTCCCTCCTTATACCCAAGAGAGTTAAGCTAGTCAGTTTAAACTGGTTTCTAATGTGTTCTTCTTGCCCTGGACTTAAATCATTTTTTGTAACTGCTGTTGCATAGTTTCTCCAGAGTCATCTTCATGGTTCTTTGCCTGCTTGTGTCCTTCCCAGAACCAGCTGGCTAGTAGCTGGGAGAAGGACACAAGTTAAATGTTTGTTGGATCTATCATGTTCTATGTTTTATCTAGTTTGGTCTATAATTAGAATAAGTCCATGCTTGACATTTTCATTGGCAAAAAATCACTTTCATGTTAATTGACATCCCCACACCACCACTATATTTATTTTGGAGGGAGACTTTACTTCAGTTCTGTCTGGCTGTGAACCTGTCTATGATTAAATTTTGAGAAGGAAAGTTCATGTAATAAGTATCATAGCTACAAATCTGACAGATCTTTTCTTAGAACCTTGCAATACAATTACATCTCACTTGTTAGATATTCTCAGAGAAATGGACAAGCCAGATTGTGGAAGCTGTAGTTTTGCAAGTCGTGATCCATATTTTTACCAGAAGATGGCCTCATTGCATTCCTCATTTTATTATAATTGTCTCAGAAAGTCTAGAAGTCAAGAAGGCAATAAAGCTGTCACATATCTTTCCTTCATTCAAACCACTTTGGAATTCAGAAAAAAGAACAAAACATACTTGACTTTTCCGCTTATTTAAAAGGCCTTTTCTTGTTTCTATCTGGCTGGAAGAAGAGATAAGTAAAGTGTTCCCATGAATGTAATAGACAGTTTCAAAAGAGCACCTGGTTCTCAATTCACAATTTTATTTAAAGGAAACAGAGAGACAGGCCAAATCCACATGTTCCTAGTAATGCCCTAACCCCAGTGCAGATGCCACAGGAGTTGATCTTGGCAATCACAACTCAGCAATGGGGTAAGATAGTTAACAGTGAACCATTTTTATTTTAGGAATAAAAACTCTTTCAATTTAATAAAAGGTGCCAGTTTATATATTATCTGTGTAGATAGGAAAGTAATATCCAGATTTAGTTTTCACGAAGATAGATCTCTAATGTCCAAGGAGCATCTCACACAAAACAAAGTTCTTTCCTTTCTTCTGCAGAAAAGGGAAGTGGATTTGCTAAAACCAAGGAGTTTTCTTACAGACAAGCAAATAGTTCCAAGGGCAACTATGTTTGTTAGTACAAAATAATGATTTTGGATGAACACATCACATTCACAAATGTGTTTTCCAAGTTTACATGCACAAACACAGTGGCAAGAATAGGCTATAAACAATCCAGAGAGATACAAAAAATTCACAAAGTAATAAAGTATGATCAATAATAATCATTACATTATCAATAATATCTTATCAATAATAAACACTTGCAAAAATTGTATTATGTTTTCCTGATAAGGGATTTTGCTCTGACCATTGAATGACTGCAATGGAATGCTTAATTAGTCAAAAAGAAAAGACTGATGTTGGTATGTTGTTGTTGTTAATTGTGAAGTCCTGTCCGACCCATCATGATCCCATGGACAACATTTCTCCAGGCCTTCCTGTCCTCTACCATCTTCTGGAGTCCATTTAAGCTCATGCCTTTTGCCAACCACAAAATCTGATCTTTCTGTGGGAATCATTGGGGAAAAGGTAAAGTGATTAAAGATGCATTTTTAACCCAGCTTAAAAAAAATAAAATATCTTGACTAGTTTCCAACATAGTAGAGTTAGCAAACTCTATTATTTAGGCTGAATCCTAAAGAGATATCACTGTTTCCCCTCATCTCCTTAAAAGCAAAAAAACATGTCCTCTTCTTCCATTTTTTCCGTGAAAATATTTGCCTCCCAACAGATTTCTGGGAATGAAAAGTCTTATTTCTCCTTAGTCTCATCATTTTTGGGACTGTGTGGCAATGAGTCTAGCTGCAGATTCATCTTCTGGGTCATTTGTTTCTCAGGTAGACAGTGCCCCTTTATGCTGAGGAGACAGTGAAAATTTAGGACCAGCTACCAGTCACAGAATTATAATAGCATCCATTAAGGTGGTTCAGTGAAATCTGTCAGAGGTTCTGCTTGTAATTTAAAAGTAATAACTCAGCCCTGAAAATAAGATTCAGGAAGCAGGATGTATGCTTCAACAACAATGAGTGGCAAAAGCATTGTCTAACAAGAATTAGGTTTGACAAGCTCCCGTGGAAGCTGCAAGCTGGTGTAAAATGGTTCTGTAGTTAGGATAATCAGAGGCAGAATAGTGACAAGCTAACTGGAAGCCAAAATACCCCCCCCCTTTTTTTTTCTCTTTTTCTGTGAAATTTAAGCTTTGCTGGATGATATCAAATGCATTTATTCTCTAACAACTGATATTCAGACTCATGCTGCTTCCAATATGCAACTGATATGCAATTATAACCATTATCATTTCTATGCCATTTTATCCTCAGAACAATTGATGTAGTTTAAGATAAGGGAATGACAGGTTCAAGATCACCCATAATAAAAATGGGGATTTGAATCTAGTCTGTTGCTTTAATCCAATATTTTTCAAACTTGGCAATTTTCAGGTGAATGGACTTCAACTCCCAGAACTCCCTAGGTAGCATACAAAACTTTTTGTAGAGCCAAGGTCACAATATTGTTGAAATTATGCCTCTAAACTGGTTCACCCTTTTGTAAAGTAGAGAAAGAGATGATATCATCACATGGTATATTTATGAAATGTGGATTGGTAGAGCTCTAAGAGGAGATATTCATATCTGAAATTCCCCTAGAATAATAGAAAGAATGTGAAATGTTTTGAATTATAGCATATAATGATATTGTTATGACAACTAGAAATAAAATCAGCTGCTTTATTCAGGGTAGCAATAAGAGAAAAATAATGTATAAAATGACCTTCATACCAAGGAGATTATTTTGTTTGGCTGAGACTGAGAAAGATAAAACAAGATTTTCCAAAGTTCCTGCTTCAAATGCTGCTTGGATTTCAAACCAAATATACAGAACAAATACATCCTGGGCTGGGAATAGTTCATTTCTCTCCCATTTTTGCATTCAGGGTCTACTTTTTCCTTTTCTTTGCTACAGAGAGCTGGTGGAAAAGAGAAAAATATGAATTCAGAAAATGTTTCTATGGTGTTTCTTATACAGTCAGTCTCTGCTTTTTATTCATTATTTTAAAGTTAGTTACCTTTGATTTTTTTTTACCCCCCCAAAAGTATTTCTTGACCTTCCAACCCTCCTGCTTTCCTCCTTTTGTATGTTTTTCTGCTACCCCATCATATCCAGCGATCCCAGCTACCTCTGATTTTTGCTATTGTTTTAATTTACTTATTTGCCCTGATGTGGATCAGCAAATATAACAATGACTTTGCCAGTCCCTAGGAAGAAAGTAAGCTTCAAATACAGATGCCATGCCAGAACGACAATCAGGGGGCTGGTTCTGGAATCTGCAGAGTTAAGGATGTTAACATTGATAAATGAACTTTAAATCAAAATAAATCTCATTTGCTGCAGCTGGAGGAAGAAGTTGACATGCACACAGCCATCTGTTTCTTAAGTGAGGAATTTCCCCACCTACCTAAGCACAGATGGCCATATTCCCATGTAAAACAACAGCAGTATGAAAATCTCAAGGCACAGGTTTCCACCCATTGATTTCCTATGATCTTATTTTCCAACCCATTTTGATCCTGGAATGAATTTAATAAAAGAGCAGGCAGCTTTCTCTGGAGGCCAAGTAAGGAAAATGTTTCTCATCAAACGACTATATTTTTAAAGGATACTGGAAGAATATTACAGACTGGATACAGATTAAAGAAATCTAGAGCATTAATTGGAAATAGGGATATTGAAGGAACAAAAATTTCTCTTGGAGGAAATTGGACCATTCAATTTACAGTTGTATTGAGTATGCTGACTAGGTTTTATCAGCGATTTTCCTTTAAGTGGACATGCAAGGGAGTTTCTGCATACAAAGCATTGTTCTACTACTGAATGTCAGCCTCTATCCGTAACAGGAGTGGTGGACAGAATTATAATCAAGAGGCTCCATTGTATTTAATATGTGACCTGGAGAGAGGAAAAAAATTAAACTTATCCATTTGTGACATTTCGCTAAACCAGATAATGAATAGTTTCAGGCCACATTAATGCAAAGTACTGTGGAGAATACTATCTTGTCTTAGTGATATGGGTTGATGCTTATCCTTTAAATGAAAGCACAACCCTCTGAATTTTCTTCTGATTGAATGGAATTTATTCTCTAGGACTATAATTGCAGTCTAAGGATTCTATTAGCAAAGAATCCATGTGTTCACAATGCTCAAGTATGAGAAAGCACATGGAGCTTTTTCAGTCCAAAGGCTGGAATTGGCTCTTGGACAGCACAGAGAAAATACATAATCAATGTGTGCTTTCACAAATCAGGAAACAAATGATTTAATTTTATTTTCTCAATAGTGAAATCAGTCAAATATGAACAATATAATTGCTTGCTCTGTATTTAACAATTTGCATTCTATCTGTCTGTCTGTCTGTCTGTCTGTCTGTCTGTCTGTCTGTCTGTCTGTCTATCTATCTATCTATCTATCTTATGTCATAATTTATCTACCTACAATTTGGAGCCAATTTTTGGCATCCTGGGAACCTGTACCTAAAGATTTTTGTAAAAAGGTGGTTTCTGGCACTGGGACTTAAAATTATGTCTTTTGGGTAGAGAAAAGTCAACCTGAATATTGGTTTCATGGTTTCTGGGTTTTGGTTTCAAAGCTCATTCTTTTATTTCTTGATCATAAGAAAAATTAGGAAAATATTTAAAATGTTAAGTTCTGTGCATGGGCGCAAAGGAGGAGATGAGCCGGTGAACAGTGAACTTCAAACTCTTTATTTATATGTGAAAACAGCTCAGCTCCATGGCCGCAATGGGCCCCTTTATATAGGCAAACTCTTAACTATTTAACCAATGAAACATGGGGAGTGCTAGCTCCATTAACCAATGGGAGAGGCTCGTTAATAGCCAATCAGATTCTCCTGAATGGACCAATCCGATGTCACTATTATCGGCCAATCAGAAGTGCAGGGCCAGAACCCTGCACTTTGCTTCAAGCTCTTAATAATCTTTATTCAAGTACTTTTATTGATTCACAACACCCCTTCCCCCCGGGTTCCGTTTAAGGGGTGCGGTCACGTAGTCTTTGAGGTAGGCCGGTTGTTTTGATTGTCTATTTGATTTGCGTTGTTCTCCCGGTATTTGGCTACAGTCTTGTTGGGGTAGGATGTTATCTGGTGAAGAGGGTGCCTCCCATTCTGTATTCAAATTTTCGTTGCCGCAAATGCTCTCGGCATCTCCTTGAGGCGAGATCACCCCCATTCCCGATCCTTCACGTGTTGCCTCTGAGCGGTCATTACTTCCGCTTAAACTTTCTGCCGCTTCAAATTCAGCTTCCTTGGTATCTCCTCCCCCCTTGGTTTGGAAGTCAGGGGGCTCGGAGATCCCTGACTGTAGCCTTGAACGCAGCTGATCAATAGGGCTGGTTACTTGGACTACAGTTGCCTCGACCCACAATGATCGCCCAAAAAGTTCCTAGCGAAAACCAAGTCGCCTACCTGGAAGTTACGGCATTTCCCGCTGGAACCGTGTGGCTTTTCAGGTTCATATGATGGAAGCAGACAGTCGAGGTGGGAGCGGAGTTTCCGCCCCATTAATAACTCAGCGGGAGTTTTATTGGTGACGCTGTGTGGAGTGATATGTTGCAAAAGGAGTATCCAGTTGATCTTGTCTTCTATATCGCCATAGTCCATTTTATGCAAGGTTTTCTTGATGAATTGTACCATGCACTCGGCCCTTCCGTTGGCCGCAGGATGCACTGGCGAAGTTAGCGCATGACGAATACCGCGGTCCACCAGGTACTGTTTGAAGGATAGCGCGGTAAATTGGGGCCTGTTGTCGGATACTAGAACGTCTGGTAATCCGTGTGTCGCAAAGAGTCTGTCTAGTTTCCTGATGACTGATTCAGTTGTTGTATTCCTCATCTCATGGATTTCAAGCCAGTTCGAGTAGGCATCCACTGTTAACAAAAATATGTGTCCCTTGGTAGGTCCTGCAAAGTCCAGATGAATACAGGACCATGGTCCCCTCAGTGTTTCCCATTCAGTTGGGGTTGCTTTCGGAGGGGCGTTGCTTACTTCCTGGCATTTGTGACAAGCTTTTACCCATGTCTCGATGTGCTTGTCAATACCTGGCCACCACGCATAGCTTCGTGTGAGGGCTTTCATGCGCACAATGCCGGGGTGGCCATCGTGCAAGGTCCTTAGTATCGCTGGTCATAACCTCTCTGGGATGACAACTCTATCACCCCAGATAATGCAGCCCTTCTGGGAAAATAGTTCTGTTTGTCAATTCTTGAATGGGGCGTAGTCATCAGGTATCTGATCCAATGGCCATCCCCGCTCGACCCAACTGAGGAATCGTGTTAAAATGGGGTCGCGTTTCATTTCCATCGCAATATCTTGGGCTGTTAATGGCGGCGTTCGAAGTGTCTCGATCTGCAGTGTTGTAACTGTCGGAGCGGGGTCATCAATGGTCTCCGGAAGTGGTGTGCGGCTCAATGTGTCGGCGTGGGGAATGGCCTTCCCTGGGCGATGTTGCAACTTGTAATTATATGCCGCCAAGAATTCTGACCAGTGGGTCATTCTGGGAGATAATATATACGGTGTTGGCTTATCTCCCGCTATTATTCCCAGCAAAGGTTTGTGGTCAGTCACTATGGTAAAGGCTCGGCCATACACATATTCATGAAATCTCTTAACTGCAGACACAATAGCAAGGGCCTCTTTATCAATTTGACTGTAATTGCGTTCTGCTTTTGATAACATCTTTGAGAAATAGGCAACAGGGGCTTCACTACCATTTGGCAAAACGTGGCTCAAAATGGCGCCCACTCCGAATGGTGATGTATCACACGTGATCGTTAAAGGCAAAGTCTTGTTATACTGCATCAAAACAGCATCAGAAGTCAATAAATTTTTCACGTGTCGAAACGCCTGTTCTTCTCTGTGTCCCCATACCCAGGTTGCTTTTTTGTCCAATAAATGATGTAGGGGTTCAGCTACGGTTGCTTCGTGAGGCAGGAAAATGTTATAAAAATTGATAAGGCCTAGAAAAGACTGGAGGTTGGCCTTATTCCGGGGTTTTGGGGCGTTCTTGATTGCCCTGAGTTTGTTACCGGTGGGGTGAATGCCTTGACTATCAATTAAATATCCCCAAAATTCTACACGATCCGTACATAATTGACACTTGTTTTTTTTTAACTTTGAGACCTGAGTCTTTAAATCTCTGGAGAACCAACCTCAGGCACTCCTTTTGTATTTTCCGAGTTGGGACAGCAATTAACATATCATCAAAATATGGGACAACGCCTTTTATCCCTTGTAATAGCCTTTCCATCAAACTTTGAAAGATTCCCGGGGCTACGCTCACTCCGAACTGGAGTTGCTTACATTTAAACGCACCTTGGTGCGTAACGATCATTTGGGCCTCTGCCGTTTTTTTGTCAACAGGCAGTTGTTGGTATGCCTGGGCTAAGTCTAGTTTAGCGAAGACTTTTCTGCCCCCCAGGGAATGGAGGAGGTGTTGCACTACCGGTACCGGGTAAGTGTTTTGTTGAAGGGCGTGGTTCAGGGTGGCTTGGTAGTTCCCACAAATTCTTATTGATCCATCCGGCTTGATGGGTGTTATGATTGGGGTTTCCCAGGGAGAGTGATCGGTTGGTTCTAACACACCCTGTGCCATTAATTTATCAAGCTGCTTGTCAATCTTTGGTTTAAGGGCAAATGGAACTTGATGAGGCTTAAGATGGATGGGAGCTATTTCAGGATTGAGGTTAAATGATATCGGGGTCCCCTTGTACTCGCCTAATTTTTCTGCAAAGACGTCCTGGAATTCGTGGATGAGGTCTTCTTCCCAGTCACTGCTGCAGGTTCGGTGAATGCCGGCTACTTCAATTCTGAGTGGAGTGAACCATTGGAGGCCTAACAAACTAGGCCAATCCTTGTCGATTACAGTCAGGGGTAGAAATGCTGTATGGTTCTTAAACGATACCCGGACTCGGCTGGATCCAACGACCGGGATTCGATTTCCTTGATAGTCCTTGAATATGAGTCTTTGGAATCTGAGGTCTTGCCGCCGGATAGTAGGGATGAGCTGCTTGAGGGTCTTCCAGGAAACCATCGAGAGGGACGATCTTGAATTGACTTCCATCAGGCAGGGCTGGTTTTCGATGGCCACTTTCACTCGGATCTTTTTGGTGTCAAGAGATGAGGCGTGACCGATCGTGATCGTTTGGTGAGCCTCTTCTCACTTCGTTGGGTGGTTTAGGGTTTTGTTTCTGTAGGAGTGGTTGTTCCATTGGTGGTTCACGGGTTCTCACTTCATGGGATGACTTCCCGTCAGTTGGCAATAGTTAGCCCCCCTCGAGGGCTGGCTGGGTCCTAGCTTACTTCTACAGACCCGTCCGATATGGCCTCTTTTCCTGCACACATGGCAGAGCATGTCGAGGAATTTGCATTCTGACCGGGGGTGGCTTACTCCACACCCGGCGCATTGGTACTGCGATTTCTGGCGTTGGTCTCGTTCGGACCAAAGTAGATGGACCTCTTCTTCATCACTTTCTGATGATGATTCGAGGTCCTCGTGGTGGGCTGTTTCTAGCTGACCTGACTGAGGTGAAATGTCGTGGGCACATTGGTGAAGCGGGGCGTGGGTGCGGCGCATTTGGGCAGCCGACTTCCTGGTTGCTTCTGCTGCAGTAGCTTCAGCTATGGCATCTTTAAGGCTAATGTCGCCCTTCGCCATTAGTTTACTCTGAGTGCCTAGTGCATCTAATCCCAGAACTATTTGGTCTCTTAGGGCTTCTTCTAGATCGGCAAACTCACATAGGCCTCCCAGATTCCGGAGATCCGCTATGAAATCAGCAACACTTTCGCCCTTCCGCTGACTTCTCTGGTAAAATTCAGGCCTTCTAATGAACGTTGGCACAGTCGGTGCGTAGTGAGCCCTCAGCAGGGGTTGAGGACGTCCCAGTCCATAGACTTTACTTCTGCCAGTTTTGGCCATCTTGAATACGGTCGGCCCGCAATGAGTTAGGAATACCAGTCGTTTCTTTCCAGTATGGCATACTTCAAATTGTTGGTCTCCAGAAGCGATCCATATATGAGTCCCAGTCTTCTTGTGCCGGATCAAATGGAGCAGGTGGTATGACGCCGCTGGACATGGTTCCACCATTGGTGCGTTTCAGCCACGTGCTTGGTTATAGTTCTTCGTCGTTCAGTAAGCTCTGACATCTCCACATCCCACCTTCGTCGCCAGTGTTAAGTTCTGTGCATGGGCGCAAAGGAGGAGACGAGCCGGTGAACAGTGAACTTCAAACTCTTTATTTACATGTGAAAACAGCTCAGCTCCATGGCCGCAATGGGCCCCTTTATATAGGCAAACTCTTAACTATTTAACCAATGAAACACTGGGAGCGCTAGCTCCATTAACCAATGGGAGAGGCTCGTTAATAGCCAATCAGATTCTCCTGAACGGACCAATCCGATGTCACTATTATCGGTCAATCAGAAGTGCAGGGTCAGAACCCTGCACTTTGCTTCAAGCTCTTAATAATCTTTATTCAAGTACTTTTATTGATTCACAACATAAAAGATCACATTTCTGCCACCAGTACCGTCATTATGTTCAGAGGCTGGAAGTCGGAATTCCCATCTTGAGCCTTGAGGTTTGATGAGACAGTGTGAAATGCAGATCAACTTAACAATCATACAACATGCTTAGCTCTCATATTTGGCTGAGAGGAGGCTCACATTTTGTTTGCAATTAGTTCCTGCTTTATTATATCATTACTATCAAAGGACATCTTAATTAAATTATTTTTCTATGGAGACTAAAGATCTAGCCATTCTGAATGGCAAATGTATGAACAATTTGATAAGCTCATTACGCCTCTCTCTGTTGATTTGGTCCTAGGAGATGCAAAGTTTATCAGTGCCTGAAAAACTATTTGACTTTCAGATAAACAAAAAATGATCAGTCACAGTTTTTGAGTAAACAGACAAGGCAGTGTGGAAGAAAACCTAAATATCAACCTAAATATATCTGGAGAAAGGATGGCCATGTTAGATTGAAGGGTTTAAATGGCTGCAGTCACAGGTGCTCCGCTATCCAGCTGCACAACAACCTAGATGGGTTCTCCAATTTCATTCCTTGCTATGGGATCAACCAAAGCAGCCACCAGCCTCCCATTTCATCTGATTAATGCAATAGTGAGCTTTCTGCACTTCCAGAGACACATTGTGTTTTGTCCTTCTATCAACATTTTTGTAAAGCAGCTCAGAGCTTTACAAAAATCATTTGCCTGTAGCTGAGGAAAAAAAGGATGGTGCCAGGTATGAAAAGGGTCTGGGAGTAAATAATAGAGGACCTTATTACATGTCCACTATTGCTATTTAACAAGAGAATTGCCACATTAGTGCATTTCTCTCCCACATGCTTCGTATCTAGTGTTACCAGAACTATTTTGAATGTATTTTGTGAATTCTGTGGGTAAAGCAAGCTAATGTATTCCAGCATTTCCAGTATAGGAAGACTGGTTCCCTATATGTGGCAATGCTTCCAGTTTCACAGACAAATTATTTATGCTTTCCTGGTAGCAATCATCTCAAAATTCTTAAGCAGTGGTAGCACATATGTTGCTACTTTTTAAAATAGCATAATGTTAAGAATAAATATGTTTAAAATTTTCAAACCCAGAGACTCTTTCACACTTCTTAATATAGCACATAGCTTAGAGAATTACATAAAAAGTCTACATTAGGTAACACACATACTGTTTCAAGAATAAGGAAGAGGAAAACCTTTGTAAACTGCTATCCTGTGGTCCTTCAGAAAACTTCTGAGGCAATGGTGGGATTTAAAATATTTTAGTAGTGGTTCTGTGAGCGTGGCTTGGTGGGCATGGCAGGGGAAGGATACTATAAAATCTCCATTCCTTCCCTACTCCAGAAGAAAGATACTATAAAATCTCCATTCCCTCCCCACCCCACTAACCTGCTTTCCAGCTCCATTCTCCTGTGCAGGGTAACAAAAGAAGACCCAGCCGATCAGCTGGGACTCAGGAGGCAGAGAATAGATGGGGGCAGGGCCAGTCAGAGGTGGTATTTGCTGGTTCTCCAAATTACACAAAATGTCCGCTACCGATTTTCCAGAATTGGTCAGAACCTGCTGAATACCACCTCTGTTCCGAGGCCCATAGGCTATTTCAAAGCTCTCTTTGGGTGAACTGAAAGTGTTCCATACTAGCAGGCTTGTAGGCCTGCATTCCTATTGGTCTGGAAAAGCCGGACCTGATTGGACAATACTAAGTGTTCTGATTGGTTCATATTCGGGCTGCCGCGATTGGGTAAAAGCAAGCACGGCAAGCTCAAAAGCATGTCATAGGCTGCCTAGCCGCAGCCAGCTCTATAAAAAGAGCTGCCGTGGCTGGGAGTCTAATCTCAGTATCTGATTTCCTAATAAAGAGCTGTTGTCACTACTTCGAGTCTCGTCTCTCCTTGGGACCCACTGCCCAGACTTAACAGAAAGAACTTTTTGGAAGGCAGGGATCCATTCTCAGAAACTCTCAACTGCTGGAAATTTCACAGCCTTTGCTTTGTTGATGGCAGAACTCAACAGAGAGAAAACTTTGAGTGGGAGAATTAGAAAAAACTTGGAAGCACATTTTCTGAAGCCTTCTCATTCTCCCTGCATGCTTCAACTTAACAGCAAATCTGCATCAGCCTAAGAGCTTAATTTCTTCCCCATGGCAATTAGTGAGGGGGATTTTGAAGGAGAAAAGAAACACAGCCAGGAAAAAGGAGGGAAATGCCTTAGTAAAATACTGCTCCTTTCTTCCCCACCCAATATGAGGCTGGCAGAGTTTTGGATCTGGCATATCAGTTGCTTTCAGGTCTGTCAAACCATCCCTGGTGGGACTGCATATTGCAAAGATTTTCCTCAATTGCTGCAGAATGTTTCCATATATCCATTTGCCGTGATATAGAAAGAAAGCTGAAAAACCCAATCTAAAGTCCAACAATGCATTAAAAAGAAATGAAGCCATCAAGAATCTGAATAATTTGCAAACCAATCTGTCCCTTATGAAGTTCCTCTGAAAGTCTGGGTTGAAACTGCTGAATATTTCCAATTTATAGCAACAGGGTGGTAGTTACTTACCAGGGAAGCTTATAGTATCAATTTTAGAAATGGTTTTTAGTTCTAGGCAAAATTCCATGGTTTTTTTCTTTTTTGCTTGACCTTTAACCCCTAATGACTTGATTCCAACTTGCCTAAAGGATTTCTCATCTCATGCTAAGAGAAAGCCATAGCTTTCTATTTTATGTGTTTAAAGTTTCTCTAGGGTACTTAAGAGGTCATCATAGTCCCAAGAAAGTTTTACATTTGTAAAATAATCAAAATATTAGTAAAACCAACATAAACCCCCAAACCCTATAAAAGATAAAACAATCTTCCAATGCCAACATCCTCGTTCCAAATGTATCCTGAGGCATTCAGATAGATAACTCATTTAAGACAGAGAGTTGCATTTGGTTTTTGAATGGTCTATCAGAAGCTCTATTCCAATAAGAAGGCAGAATCAGAAAACAGAATGAGATAAACCAGGGGTGTCAAACTGATGGCCCAAGGGCTGAATGTGTCATGTTCAGGCCACGCCCATCTCAGCTCCACAAGGAAGAACATTGTGAAATGTCACGTGATGTCAGTTTGCATCACGTGATGCAAACACTGTGAGTTTGACACCCCTGAATAAAACAAAAAACCCCAAATTTATTTGGTTTACATTAAACCAAATTTATTTCATTCTTCAACACAGTGACTAAATTAGTAGACCAGCAAAATACTGTGGACATAATATACTAAGATTTCAGCAAAGCATTTGACAAAGTAGACCATAACCCAGTTCTTAGTAAGCTAGAAAAAAGTGGAATAGATAGCACCACCACTAGATGGACTCGCAACTGGCTGGCAAACTGCACTCAACAAGTAGTCCTTAATCGGTCTATGTCTACATGGAGGGAAGTAAGCAGTGGGGTGCCACAAGGTTCCGTCTCAGGCCCAGTACTCTTCAATATCTTCATTAACGACTTAGATGAGGGAATAGAAGGGGAACTTACCAAATTTGCAGATGATACTAAGCTGGCAGGAATAGCTAACATCCAAGAAAATAGGCTCAAGATCCAGATGGATCTTGACAGACTAGAAAACTTGGCCGTATCTAACAAAATGAAATTCAATTCTTAGGCAAGAAAAACCAAAAGTACACATATAGACTGGGTGAAACCAGGCTCAATAGCAGTAACTGTGAGAGGGATCTTGGAGGCCGAATGGACAACCAGCTAAATATGAGCCAGCAGTGTGCAGCAGCAGCCCAAAAAGCTAATTCAAATTGTATTAACAGAGGGATACAATCAAGATCAAGGGAAGTACTAATACCACTCTATAAAGCCTTAGTAAGACTACATCTAGAGTACTGCATCCAGTTTTGGTCACCACATTATAAAAAAGATGTTGAGACTCTAGAAAAAGTACAGAGAAGAGCAACCAGGAGGATTAGGGGACTGGAGGCTAAAACATACGGATGGTTGCAGGAACTGGGCTTGGCTAGTCTAGCAAAGAGAAAGACCAGGGGAGACATGATAGCTGTCTTCCAATATTTGAGGGGCTGCCACAAGGAGGAAGGGGTCAAGCTATTTTCTAAAGTGCCTGTTGGCCAGACAAGAAATAATGGATGGAAACTGACCAAGGAGAGATTTAACCTAGAAATAAGGAGAAACTTTCTGACAGTGAGAACAATCAACCAATGGAACAGCTTGCCCTCAGAAGTTGTGGGAGCGCCATCACTTGAGACTTTCAAGAAGAGATTGGACTGCCATTTGTCAGAAATGGTGTAGGGTCTCCCACTTGGGCAGGTGGGTTGGACTAGATGACTTACAAGGTCCCTTCCAATTCTGATTATCTGTTATCTGTTAAACTTAAATTGAATAAACACAGTTAATATTATGGTGAAACCTCAGTTGAAGAAGCTAGAGTGGGGAGAAAAGATATCTATTCTTTCCAATTGTCTGTTAAACTAAACAGTATCATGCCATTTATGATATTGTTACACAAATAGCAATGACAAATCATGCCATTTATGATATCATTACACAAATAGCATAGAAAATTGCCCCATTGCATTCAAAGTCTGTTGTATAGAAGTCGAGATCTTACTGTACTGCTTGCATTACTGGAGGAAAAGGTTACTTTCTGTTATATTAACAATTGCAATTCAGCAGTAACTTTTGGAATGACGGGGGGGGGCACTGAAAATTAATTTAATTTTTAACTTTCTCTATCTTAAATACCAAAGCACACCTTAGTGTCATACAAAACAATACCAATTGATCTCCCTTTAAGTTAGCCCTGCCATAGCTCAAAATGGGCTGGGAAAAAGTGACTAGCTTAAAATCACTCAATGAATGTTGGGAGAAGGCGGAGCTTCATTTCGGCGATACAGCTGCGATCTCAGGGCTCTGAGATTGCAGCTGATATTTTCGCCCCTGGTCGGTCCCAATGGACCTGTAGAGACGGTGATCGTGAAGGGCATAGTCCCAGGATCCCAGGGATATTGCAAAATCTCTGGTTTGATCTGGGAGAAGCCCTTTTGCTGGCAGCGGAGAGGCAGCCCCCATAGCTGCTGAAGTCGGGACAGCTCCAGAAAGAAAGTGGCTGGAAGTGAAATTGTGTCAGCTGGGTGAGAAATTTCTTTTGTGTTGTAAATTCGCTGAGATTTGAAAGGGCACCCTGAATAGAGAAGAAACCTGTGAGATTAATTTTTGACAAAAACTGTAGGAGCGGCATTTTTTAAAGTGATGTCAAATTGAGGCTTGGATTTTTTTTCTTTTTCTTACTTTTTTTGGGGGGGACTTTAGTGTGACTTTGTAGGTAACCGGATTGAATTTTCTCATACATATATTTTCATGCTCCTTTTGATTTTTTAATTTTCTTTTAGGATAGAGGCTCCCTTTGGCTATTTTTTCTTTTTTCTTTTGTATAAATTATCCTTTTTTTCTGGCTGGGTGGGGGGAAGAGTATTAAGAAACTTTGTAACACTGCCAACTAGAGGCTTGAAAATATTTTATTTGAATTGGAGAGAACTGTAAGAAGACTCCTTCTCAAGGACATTTTAATGTGATAAGATAGAGGGAGAGCACAGCAAAATATTATTACAGGTGTTTTCCTGGACTCTTATCAATATTTCAATACTTGAGGCTTGGCTTTGAAGCTGGTGGAGAAGAGAGTCATAATAAGAGCCTTGGACAACTAAATAAAGTGCAGTGTGCTTTCTTATATTTTTTTTCTTTACTTGTGATACCCCTATTCACCAGCCTCTTTGTAAATTCCAATTCTAGTAATATTCTTATTTTTGCTTTTTATTTCAAAGGGAAAGCCTCAGAGCTTTTTCTTTATTTTTCTTTCTTTCTCCTTATTTTTACTGAGATCCTTTTGCTTTTTCTATCCATGTTTTTGGACCACTCTGTTTTTTCTTTTTGATTATTGAGACTTTTCAATTGGATTAAGGTATGAAGAACCTGAAGGAATTTCTTCTTTTCTTTTTTCTTTTTGTTCTTTTTTTTCTTAATCAATATTATTATTTTTGGGTTTTTTTTCTTTCTCTTTTTCATTTTTTATGATGGACTACTTCGTAATTGGATTAAAGTCTAGAAGAACCTGAAGATCTTTCTTCTTCCTTTTTTTCCTTTTTGTTCTTTAGTTTTGGGCCTTTTACTGTTGGATTTTCCATTTTGAATTATAATTGGCTATTCTACCAGTTGGATTAAAAGTTAAAAAGAATTTGAAGATTTGGAAGCATTAAAATGAGCAGGAAACCAATATCATCTGGAGTTTCTACTTCTACCTCTGCCTCCCCACCAGGTGGAGGACAACGTTTAATTCAAATAATGTTGAAGCAAGATAAAGAACAAGAAAAAGTAACTTTACAGATGATTATGCAAGGAATTCAAGATCTCAAGACAAAATCAGAGACCATTGAACAAAGAATGGAGAAGACTGATGAAAAAGTGGAAAATATTAAACAAATGATGGTGAAGTATGAGGAGAGATTCCAAAAAATTGAGGAGGAAGGTAAACAAAGAGAGGAGAAGATTGGATATTGACAGTAGATTAACAGTGGTTGAACAAGAAAAAAGTGGGATGTTGAGGTGGGAGATGGAAAGGTCAGAATTTTATCTCAGATTTCAAAATATAGAAGAAGAAAAAGGACAAAATTTGGCTGCGATAATGATAGAAATTTTGGCGGATGCTCTGGAAATTACAGAGGAAAAGATGATGGATGGAGTAGATGAGGTATATCGAGTTTATACAAGATATGCGATGAGAAATAAAACCAAAGGAAGTCCCTATTAGATTGACCAAAAAATCCATTAAAACACAAATACTACAAGTGGTAAGAGAGAAAACATTGAAATACAAAGACAAAGAGATTGTGGTTTTAAAACAAATACCTAGAAAAGTGAGAGAGATGAGAAGAGAATATCAATTTCTGACCAAAATGTTACTGGAAAACGAAGTGAATTATAGATGGCTGATTCCAGAAGGATTAATGTTTACGTGGCAAGAGCAGAGACATAGAATTGACTCAATTGAGAAAGCAGAATTTTTCCATGCAGAATTTTTTGGAAGAAGAGAAGAGGAGGCAGAGAAAGAGGTCTCATTAATTGAGTTTCAAGAGGAACAACTGGAGACTGAAAAAGAGAAATGAGCAGTAGGTGGACAGGTGGATAGTAAAGAACAGCGTGAAGTGAGATCCACGAGAGCTGTTAGACCTAAATATAAAGCATAATCATGGAAGAAAAAAAACTGATTACAATGAATATAAATGGACTCAATTCAGCTGTTAAAAGAAGGAAAACCTTTCCTAAATTTGAGAAACTAAAATTTGATATAATTTGTCTACAAGAAATTCATATTAAAAAACAATATGAACAATTGCTAGTACAGCCAAAACTAGGGAAAATATTTACTTCTTTGACTCAATGTAAGAAAAGAGGAGTGGTTCTATACATTAAAGAGGCTATCCCAACAAAACTGATCTATACGGATGAAGACGGAAGAGTATTAATGGTGGAAATAATGGACAATAATATAAAAATACTCTTTTTTTTTTAAACAAATTTTATTAATTTTACAGAAAACACAATACACAATCCAGGCATAACAACTTGAAAAGTCTTTTCTAAAAGAAAAATTAATAATAATTAAAGAAGAAAGCCAATAGAACATATAAAATAATTTCAAATTGTAATATCAATATTTACATTATCTATTTAACTTTATATCTTATCCAGACTTCTCCTTTTATCCAAATTATATTTGGTTTCCGGTTCCGCGTGGCTTCGGTGGCAGTAGGAATTCACGACCACTCGCAATTCCTGCTGCGCTTGCCACCGAGGTACCCCCGATCCAATCGGGTCAGGAGGATATGGCTGCCCTGTAGGGACAGCCGAAGAGAGAGGGGAGCCAGACAGGAGGTTGGGGGTGCTGCAGACCCCCTCCTCATCCTGAAAAACCCCTTTTTCCCAAGGTGGTGGAGCGGCGGTCAGCAATGGCCGCCACGAAGAAGCCAGCAACCGGGTAAGATTGTGCTGGAGGAAGCAAGAAGAGTGAAAGTGCTGGCTGAGCCGGGTCAATCAACATCTTTCAAATTCATTGGAACTGAGCTGTCTGAATTGCTGGAGGATACATTGTATCCCTAAGAAGATCGAAAGTGGCGGAGAAGCTGTTAAAGGGAACTCTTTTTTTTTTCTTCACTCTCCCACCCCATGGAAACAGCAGATTTGAAATATGTCTGGGCATTGAAGGTGAATTATTCTGAAAGTTGAAGCTAAGGGACAAAAGGGTTCTTGGACATTGAAAAACTTAAGAAATTGGAAAACCCTTATTAGAGGTATGGATTTCTGATTATTTAAAATTGATGTTGCAAGTGGGAAGGGAGAGGAAAAAAAATTGGAGCAGAAGCTGAAAAAGGAGGAGATTGCCTAGAATCCCAAAGAAAGGTATATGGTAATTGGACCTCTTTGATTAAACATTAACCCCAGAAAGAGAAAGAGAAGAAGGAAGAAAAGTATTAATTTTTGGAACTTTTTTTGAATTATTTTTGATTAAAAATACTTATGGTTGTTTTGGGAAAAGTTTCTCCTTTCATGATGGCATCGCTTGTGGATGAACTAAAGATTGAATATCAAAAATATAAAAAGAAAGATACTTTGGGCACTTTGTTTCAATTTTTAGAAATGGCGTTATGTACTTATGAAAAGTTGACTACGCAGCAGAATGACTGGGACAAAAAAGAAAAGGAAGAAGAAGCCATCTTTGATGAACAATGGGTTCTTTCCGGGGAGGAGGAGAAAAAGGATAAGAAAAAGGGGATTTTAAGAATTGAAAAAACAACCAAAAAAGAGAAAAATGAGAGGAAAGGTGGATGCAAGGTTAGAAAGCAAAGGAAAGGGAGTAAGAAAAGGGAGGAGGAGAGACAAAGGGGTAAAAATGGAAAGGAGAAGAATAAGCAAGAGAGAAAGGGGGGGAGGAGAAGCCTCAATGGTGAGAAGCAAGATCTAAAGAAAAAAAGTTTATTCAGAGACAATGGGTGAATTTAATTTAGGATAAAAGAGGGATTCTGGAGGGTACATAAGATTGTGTTTTTATATGTGTATTTAGAGTATAAAATTCATTGTGTAATTTTAGAATCTATTAAACATAATCCCAAGATAAATTAAGTGTTATATGAAGTACTTTTAAATTAGGGTAATGAGTTAAAGACGTCACTCCAATTAGTGTATAGGAGAAGTATAGTAAAAGAAAAAAGATGAATGGATAGTTGGAAATAGAACAGACAAAGAATGTTATTGAAAATGGTAATAAGATATGGAAGGATATATAAAGGTTTTGTTGTGTTTTTTTGGGTTTTGTATATTGATAAAAGGCAATAAAATTTTAATTAACAAGAAATAATTTGGATGAAAAAGAGAAGCTGGGATAAGATATGAAGTTAAATAGATAAAGTATTGATACTATAATTTGGAATCATTATGTTCTATTGGTTTTCTTCTTTTATTATTTTTTCTTAGAAAAGAATTTATAAGCTGTTATGCCTTGATTCTTTGTGCACTGTTTTTATAAAATTGATAAAATTGGTTTATAAAAAAAAGAAAAGAAAATAATAAGATATGGAAGGATATATAAAGTGAATATGATGTTTAAATTTGTGTCTGTGTGAAGAGTTTCAACCCGGGATCAGATAGCCTTCAGAAAAGATCTTTTAGTTTTGTTTATGTTTTGTGTTTTGTATGTTTATGAAAGGCAATAAAATTTTATTAAGCAATAATATAAAAATACTCTTGATTGCAATTTATGCTCCGAATGATAAACAAGAAGAGTCTTATAAAAAAACTACACATGAAAATAATTGGACTGGACTATGTTAATATAATTATGATGGGAGACTTTAATTGAATTGTGGACAATAAACTGGACTATATAGCAACAACAACAAAGCAAAATAGAAAGACTCTCCTCAAATCTTTTTTTAAAATGACAGACGAATTAACTTTGTTATGAACTAATAAAACACTTAAATAAAGTTTATCAAAAGCTTTAGAAAATAGCAGGGTTCTAGCCCTGCACTTCTGATTGGCCGATAATAGCAATATCGGATTGGTCCGTTCAAGAAAATCTGAATGGCTGTTAACGAGCCACTATCATTGGTTAAGTGGGTTAACACTCCACATTTCCTATTGGTTACTCGAGCAGCGGCTTGCCTATAAAAGGGCTGCTGTTGCCCTAGGGTTTTGCTCTGTTCAGAATGTTAATAAAGGGTTTGAAGTTCACTTTTCACCGTCTTGTCTCCGTTCCTTGCACCCCTGTGCAGAACTTAACACTGGCGACGAAGGTGGCATACGGAGACGTCAGAGCTGACTGAACACTACAGAGCACTAAACAGAGCACGTGGCTGAAGGCACATCAGCGGCGGAAACCAAGACCGGTGGCACCATACCACCCACTCCATTCGACCTGGCACAAGAAGACTGGGACTCATACATGGACCGGTTCCAGAAGTTTCTGGAGACCAACAACTTAAAGGATGCCACTACTGGGAAAAAGTGAGCGGTATTCCTGACTCACTGCGGACCTGCCATTTTTAAGATGGCTAAGGCACTGGTGAAACCGGCTGAGGTGAAATCCATGGACTGGGATGTCCTCGAGCCCCTCCTACGGGCCCACTATGCACCTACCGTACCAATGCTTGTCTGAAGACATGAATTTTACCAGAGAGACCATTGGAAAGGAGAAAGTGTTGCAGATTTCATCGTGGATCTCTGGAACCTGGGAGGCCTCTGTGGGTTCACTGACCTCGAAGAAGCTCTAAGAGACCGAATAGTTCTGGGATTAGATGCACCGCACGTGCAAAATAAGCTGATGGCGAAAGGCGACATCAGCCTTGCAGATACCATCGCTGATTCTACTGCAGCAGAAGCAACCAGGAAGTCGGCTGCCCGAATGCGCCGTACCAACGCCCCGCTCCTCCAACTCGCCGGCGAAACCTCACCTCACTTTGAGGGACATGCAACGGCAACCCACCATGAGGACCTCGAATCGTCATCAGAAAGTGATGAGAAAGAAGTCAACCGGCTCCGGTCTGAATGAGATCAACACCACCAGCGTAACCAGAGACTGCAGTCCCAGGTTGTGGGGCAAACCACCCATGATCAGACTGCAAATTCCTCGACGCGCTCTGCCATACTTGTGGGAAGAGAGGCCACATTGAAAAGGTCTGTCGAAGCAAGCTAGGATCCAGCCCACTTCAGAGGGGGACCAACTACCGCCAACCCACAGGAAGTCATCCTGTGAATCGGGGACATTCGGACCACCAATGGAACAACCACTCCGACAGAAATAAACCACTAGCCCATTCAACGAAATGAGAAGAGGCACACCAAACCATTACAATTGGTCATGCCTCATCATTAGATGCAAAGAAGATCCAAGTGAAGGTCGCCATCAAAAACCAGCCCTGCGTAATGGAAGTCGATTCAGGATCATCCCTCTCGATGGTTTCCTGGAAGACCCTTAAACAATTGATCCCTGCCGTCCAGCGGCAAGACCTCAGAACCCAAAGAATTATACTCAAGGACTATCAAGGAAACCGAATTCCAGTCATTGGATCCAGCCTAGTCCAGGTCTCATTCAAAAATCATACTGCATCTTTACCATTGACCGTTGTCAACCGTGATCGGCCTAGCTTGTTAGGCCTTCAATGGTTTGCTCCACTTGGGATTGAGGTAGCCGGCATTTACCAAACCAGCAGCGACGACTGGGAGGAGGCCCTCGTCCAGGAATTCAAGAATGTCTTTGCAGATAAACTAGGTGAGTACAAGGGGACCCCGATATCATTTAACTTTAACCCTGAAGTAGCCCCCATCCGCCTTAAGCCTCGTCGAGTCCCTTTTGCCCTTAAACCAAAGATTGACAAGCAGCTTGATAAATTAATAGCCCAGGGTGTTTTAGAACCAACTGACCATGCTCCTTGGAAAACCCCAATCGTAACACCCATCAAGCCGGATGGATCATTAAGGATTTGTGGGGACTACCGTGCCACCCTGAATCACGCCCTTCAACAGAACGCTTACCCAGTGCCGGTGGTACAACACCTCCTCCATTCCCTGGGGGGGGGGCGGAACAGTCTTCGCTAAATTGGATTTAGCACAGGCGTACCAACAACTGCCTGTAGATAAAAAAAAATCGTTTTTATTGTTACGCACCGAGGCGCCTTTAAGTGCAACCGACTCCAATTTGGAGTTAGCGTGGCCCCAGGAATCTTTCAGAGCTTGATGGAGAGACTATTACAGGGTATAAAAGGGGTCAGACCATACTTTGATGACGTTTTAATTGCTGCCCCGAATAGAGAAATACTAAAGGAGCATCTTAGACTGGTTCTCCAGAAATTTAAAGACTCTGGCCTAAAAGTTAAAAAAAATAAATGTCAACTGTGTACAGAGAAAGTAGAGTTGCTGGGGAACCTAATCGATAAACAAGGCATTCACCCCACCAGTAGCAAGTTAAGAGCAATCAAGAGTGCCCCAAGACCCAGAAACAAGACTGATCTCCAGGCCTTCCTGGGGCTTATTAATTTTTACAACATCTTCCTGCCCCACAAAGCAACCGTAGCCGAGCCCCTACATCGGCTTCTCGACAAAAAAGCAACCTGGGTTTGGGGGCACCGAGAGGAGCACGCGTTCCGACAAGTGAAAAACCTATGAACTTCAGATGCTGTTTTAATGCAGTATCATGAGACTTTGCCCTAAACAATCACATGTGACGCGTCACCATTTGGAGTAGGAGCCATTTTGAGCCATGTGTTACCAAACGGTAGTGAAGCCCCTATTGCCTATTTTTCAAGAACTCTATCAAAGGCTGAATGTAACTATAGTCAAATCGATAAAGAGGCTCTTGCTGTTGTATCTGCTGTTAAACGGTTTCATGAATATGTTTATGGACGAGTTTTTACTATGGTTACTGACCACAAACCTTTGCTGGGGATTATAGCGGGAGACAAGCCAACCCCCTATATATTATCACCTAGAATGACTCGCTGGTTGGAGTTTTTGGCTGCGTACAATTATAAGCTGCAGCACCGCCCGGGGAAGGCCATTCCCCACACTGACGCATTGAGCCGTGCACCACTTCCGGAAACCATCGATGACCCAGCTCCAACCCTTACAACAATGCAGATTGAAATGCTGCATTCACCGCCGCTAACCGCTAGAGATATCGCGATCGAAACAAAACGCGATCCTATCTTAAAGAGGGTTCTTATCTGGGTTGAACGAGGATGGCCAGTAGATCAAACCCCTGACGACTTCAGTCCCTTCAAGAATCGACAAATGGAACTTTTTTCACAAAAGGGCTGCTTCCTGTGGGGGGATAGAGTCGTAGTCCCAGAGCGGTTACAACGAGCGGTACTAAAGACACTGCATGAGGGCCACTCCGGCATCGTACGTAGGAAAGCGCTCGCACGAAGCTATGCGTGGTGGCCGGGCATCGACAAACAAATCGAAGCCTGGGAAAAGACTTGTTATAAGTGCCAGGAGGTTAGCAATGCCCCACCAAAAGCAACTCCGACAGATTGGGAAACACCTCAGGGACCGTGGTTCCGCATTCATATTGACTTTGTGGGACCTACTAAGGGACATACATTCCTATTAACAGTGGATGCCTACTGAAACTGGCTCGAGATCCACGAAATGAAAAGTACTACAACCGAGTCCGTCATCCGGAAGTTGAACAGATTATTCGCGACGCATGGACTGCCAGACATTCTGGTATCCGACAACGGACCCCAGTTTACCACGCTTCTTTTTGAACAATACTTAGCGGACCGCGGTATTCGCCATGTGCTAACTTCACCAGTGCACCCTGTGGCTAACGGAAGAGCCGAGCGCATGGTACAGTTTGTTGAAAAAACCCTCTACAAGATGGACTATGGGGACATTGAAGATAAGATAAATAGAATACTCCTCCAACACATCACTCCGCACAGCGTCACCAACAAGACTCCAGCGGAACTATTGATGGGACGCAAACTCCGCTCCCACCTTGACGGCTTCACCCATCTTACGAGCCAGAGAAACCCTTTGGATCTAGCGGAAAATGCCACGAGTTCAAGATAGACGACTTAGTTTTCACCAGAAACCTTTCTGGTGAACCGTTGTGGATTGAGGCCACTGTTATTCAAGCCACTGGATCCAGGTCATACCGGGTGAAAACCTGCGATGGAAAAATATGGAAACGCCATATTGATCAGCTTCACTCGAGGCTACAACCTAGTTTCTGCGACTCCAGTAACTCCCAAACTGAGGGGGGGAGGGGACGTCGAAGAAACCGAATTCGAGATGGCGGAAAGCAGGAACAAAAGAAGTCAGCCATGGGGCGTAACAAGTGAAGAAGGATCAGGGATGGGTGTGGCCTCGCCACAGAGGAACAACCCAACAGAGGCAAGCCCGCAAGGGCCAGAGAACAACGACGAGAACATTAGCGGCACCGAGTCTTCCAACGAGGAACCACTGGCACCCGACTTGCCCGAAAACGCCCTACCTAAACAGGCTTACAGAAAAGAACCGGTGGGACAGCGTAAATCCAATAGACAGTCAAAGCAATCTTCCTACCTCAGAGATTACATCACCGCACCCCCCAAATGGAACCCGGGGGGAAGGGGTGTTATGAACGAATAAAACACTTAAATAAAGTTTATCAAAAGCTTTAGAAAATTGCAGGGTTCTAGCCCTGCACTTCTGATTGGCCGATAATAGCAATATCAGATTGGTCCGTTCAGTAGAATCTGATTGGCTGTTAACAAGCCCTCTCATTGGTTAAGTGGGTTAACACTCCATGTTTCCTATTGGTTACTAGAGCAGCGGCTTGCCTATAAAAGGGCTGCTGTTGCCCTAGGGTTTTGCTCTGTTCAGAATGTTAATAAAGAGTTTGAAGTTCACTTTTCACCATCTTGTCTCCGTTCCATGCGCCCATGCACAGAACTTAACAAACTTTAAAAGATATTTGGAGAGAAAGAAATGTTAAAGCTAAACAATATATTTTTTATTCAAATAGACATTTATCATGGTCCAGATTAGATATGATTTGGATCTCAACAGAATTAATATCCAATATTCAAGAAACAAATATCGAAACAAGTACTTGGGCAGATCATAGCCCAATGACAATTAAATGGAAGGGACAAAAAAAGAGATCGAGATGGACATTAAATAATACTATCTTAAAGGAAAAATATTTTATACAACGGATGGAGAATGAACTGCTTTTTTCTTTTGAGAAAATAAAAAAGAAGATACTTCAATGCAGAATGTTTGGGATACAATGAAGGCATATGCTAGAGGTTTGATAATAGATTACACAAGAAAAAAGAATATTAGGAAAAGGCAAGCTTCTAAGGCCTTGGAAGATGAGTATAAAAGACTTGAAAAAGAATTACAGAAAATGCCACAGAAAAAATATATTAAATTGAAGCTGGATGTAATTAAACATAAAATGGAATTAATAGAGAAAGAAGAACTGGCACAGAAAATTAGAAATTCTAAACAGAATCATTTTGAAGATGCAAATAAACCAGGCAGGTGGCTAGCTTATAAATTGAGAAAGGAGAAGGAATCAAGAAAAATATTGAAGCTAACAGATGATTAAGGCCAATTTTGTTATGGTAATAAGGAGAAAAAGGAAATTATTCGAGATTTTTATGGCCAACTATATAAACAAGAGAATATTGATGAGGGAAAAGTTAAACAGTATCTACAGAATGCTAACTTACCAAAGATACTTAAAGAGACTGAAGAAATGTTAGAAAGCAATATAACAATGATGGAATTAAATGAAGCACTTAAGAAACAAAATAATGGGAAAGCACCAGGTCCAGATGGGTTACCGGCAAAATTCTATGAAACATTTCAAGAATCATTGAGCATCCCATTGTTAGAAGTTATGAATGAAGTTATGTCAAAGAAGATGATACCCAAAACATGGTCAGAGGCTTATATTACACTTATTCCAAAAGAAGAGGCTGACCTACTGCAAATTAAGAACTATAGACCTATTTCTTTATTGAATGCAGACTATAAAATTTTTGCTTCAATTTTAGCAGAAAGACTTAAAAAATATTTAAATAATTTTATCCACCCAGATCAAAATGGATTTCTGCCAAAGAGACAAATCAGAGACAATATGAGAATAATCCTGGGTACTTTGGAATACTATGAGGCTCATCCTGAAAAGCAAATGGCTTTGATATTCCTAGATGCTCAAAAGGCATTTGATAACGTGAACTGGAGATTTATGTTATTACTATTGGAACAGATGGGTTTTGCCAGAAAATTTATTCAAGCAATAGAAGCCATATACAATAAACAGACAGCAAAGGTAATGATGGAGGGAGAACTTACAGACTTTATTAATATAAGAAAAGGCACAAGACAAGGGTGTCCCCAATCTCCTTTGCTATTTGTGTTGACTTTGGAAGTGTTGAATAGAAATATTAGGGATGATAAAAGCATAAAAGGAATGAAAATTAAAAAGGAAGAATTTAAACTACAAGCTTTTGCTGATGATTTAGCTTTTATTCTGGAAGACCCTCTAGAAACAGCTCCAAAGTTATTGGAAAAGATAGAGACATATGGTGAGGTGGCTGGTTTGAAAATAAATAAAGATAAAACAAAGATTTTGACAAAGAACATGCTACTGAGACAAAGAGAAGAACTGGCAGACCTTTTGAAAATCCAAGTTACAAATAAGGTTAAGTATCTGGGGATATATTTAACAGCAAGATGTAGCACATTAAAAGAGAATAATTATATTAAACAAACAACAGATAGCTACAGACTTGAAGAAATGGGAAAACTTGCAATTGTCATTAATAGGGAGAATTTCAACAATTAAGATGAATATTTTACCCAGAATTCTATTTCTGTTTCAAACAATACCAATTAGGCTTGGAAAAGACTATTTTGAAGATTTAAATAAAATCATGTTGAAGTTTATATGGCAAGGTAAAAAAGCGAGAATAAAACTAAAGCTTTTGCAAGCTTTTGCTAGAATTAGAGGAGGTTTTGGTCTGCCTAATTGGGAATTGTATTATCAAGCTGCAAGTTTGATGTGGGTCAAAGAATGGATAACATTAAGAAAGGCTAGATTGTTGACACTAGAAGATCATGATTTGCTGTTGGGCTGGCATGCTTTTTTATAGTATAAGGGAACTAAAACACAGGGTTATTTTAGAAGGCATTATATACAGGAGTCTTTGTGATTAAACTGGGAGAAGATAAAAAGACAATGTTATTTGAAAAGTCCAGTTTGGTTATCGACCATTGAAGCATTTTCCTATCCTATAATTTACAAGAAGGAACAAACAGTTAGATATGGGGAACTATTGGATGAAAAGGGTGAACTTAAATCGATTCAAAACTTAGAGGAACAAGGTATAAGGATGAATTGGTTTTCATATGCGCAAATATATTCAAGGTATGATGAAGATTCTAAAACGGAGGGATTCTATGATAAACAGACTGATTTAGATAAGATCTTGATGGGTACTGATGAGAAGGTGATTAAAAAATTATATGGTTATTTATTGGGAATTAAATTAGAGGAAGAACAAGTTAAAGAAACGATGATTGTTTGGGGGAAGAATTTTGGATATGGGATTGATTTAGAGAAATGGCAAAAATTGTGGTCTCAAAATTATAAAATGACAATGTCAACAGCATATAAAGAAAACTTGTATAAGATGTTTTACAGGTGACACTTTCCCCCGACAAGAATAGCAAGAATGTTTAAGAACAAATCTGAAAAATGCTGGAAATGTCATCAGATACCTGACTCATATTACCATATGTGGTGGACTTGTGAGGACGCCAGAAAATATTGGACTAAAATTCACATGTGGTTGGAAAAAATGACAAAGAAACACACAGACTTGAAACCAGAGATATTTTTATTGGGAATTTTACCTGATACATATAGTAAAGATTTGAAAATACCTGATTGTAAATGTATTAATAGCGGCTAGGATTGTATTTGCTAAAAACTGGAAGAATGAGAAAATACCATTACAGGAAGAAATTATTAAGAAAATACTGGAATGTGCTGAGCTGAGTAGATTGACATTTGAAATTAGAGAGCAAGAGGATAAACAATTTTATGAAATTTGGGATCTTTTTTATCAATGGCTAGATGATAGAATACGATAATAGAATATTTAGAATGTTAGACAGTAAGGAATATCTTTACTTTTTTTCTTGTCTTTATTATTTGACACTATATTTATAAAGTGTTTTTAGGATTGATTTGGAATGAATATATGATTTGTTACAGAATAAACTATTTAAAGTATTGTTATCTCATAAAGCATGAATAATTAAAAGTATAGTCAAAAGTTTTTTGTGTTTTTTTAATAGCGATATTAGGATATATAAGTTTGGATTGACAATATGAGTTGTTATGTAACATAATTGTAATTGAGACTACAAAATGAATGCACAAAACTGATGAACCAACCGACACGCTGGATGTACATATGAGAGTTGATGTTTTAATGTTTTGTTTGTCTTGTTTGTTTGTAGAAAACCAATAAAATTCTTTTTTTTTAAAAAAAAATCACTCATTGAATGTTCAGTTCTGGATATAGATTTGAACCTGGGTCTACCCAGTCTTTTCTGAAAACCCACAGAGACATACTGGTTCTCAGTGAGCCTGAGGAATGTCTGAAGTTCTATAATGGCATTCATAGATGGGGCTATTTTTCTTGTGTTGTTCAGCTTGACAGCCCTCAAAAGGAGTGGAGAGAAAAGTCAGTGTTTGAGAACCTGTGGAGCAAGCAAGTTAGTCATGGTGGAAGCAGTTTCTTCAAAAATAACAAATTCTTCTTGGAATTGAACTGGGAGATGCACTGGTAATCATCTTGAGTGCAGCTGTGCTTGCAGTCCTGATAGGCAATTTCATCAAAGGAAAGAACTTATCTGATATTGTGTTCTGAAAATTGATTCTAACTGAACCAGGGCAGGTGGCTGCGTTGTGTTAAATTATTTGTCATGGTATAGAAGAAAGCCTGATCCAATAATAGGAGTGCCTTGATAAATGTTCAAATGAATGGCAGCAGAGTCTGGATCTGATAAAAATGAAAGGAAAACAAGGAAACTGATTAGACTGCTACTCCTAAAGGAAAATATGCAAAATATTTTATTTTAAAAAGGTCGATTTACTTCCATATGTGAACTTACACTGAGACTTCTAATTATTGGGGGTTAGAGTTTACTGCCCTTTTTGCCTTCAGATGCATTCTAAGGGACCTAACCCTAACCCCCAATAATTTAAAAAGGGATGAAAGAAAAAATATTACATGTTTAGAAGGTGTGTGGAAAGTCTGTCTGCAGGAATTACATTGGAATAAGCAGTGTCAATAGCATTATCAATAACACTTGGAAGAGTTTGCTTTTCAAAATTCAAACTAGGATGTTTGAAAAAATGCAGAAGCAATTTAACCAGAGATTGAAGTCCTTTTTTCTACGTTCATCAAAAATGCAATAAGCATGTGTTCATCAAAAATGCAATAAGCATGTGAAGGAAACTGGGCCCTATTAAATATGCTTTTGTGATGCTGGCTCATTCACATGCATGCCTAGGAAAAGGGCTCAGGCAAATACAACTGAATATATGTTGGCACTCTACATATTTTCAGAAGGACACAAAATGAATGTTTTTTCATCATTATCAATAATGCTCAATAAATATTGTGCTGTAATTCTAGACAACTTTTTGAATTGCCTTCATGGGGATGTTTACTGGTCCCATCAATTCACAGAACCTCATTTCTCACTCTGAGAATATCTGAGTACTGATTTGTAAAAGAAAAAAAATGGTATATCTAAATATCTACATGCCCATCTCCCTGCCTGATAGAAAGGAATTTTGAAGTTAATTAAATGTATCAAACCTGGAGTGAATTAACTACCATCAACTACATTAACTACCATTAACTACATTCCAGATTGCCTATTTTGTCCATAGGTTTTTGTTGTTGTTGTTGACAGAAATCTATTATTATCCATAGGAGTTATGCTGTATCTTTGTGCCTTTAAAAATACAACATATAGTTTAAGGAGTTTCTCCAGACCCAAAGGCTTCAGGCTTCAGTGGAACTGTAGCTATAGCTTTAGCATCCTGTGAGGAGAAATTTCTCAGGCTTGAATCATGATCTTGTTGGGAATAAACAGGATGTCTGCAGCCGGATCTCTGTGAAAAAGCAATTTGTCAGGGCTCATCAAAGTGAGGGTGCTGAGCTGAAAGGCCTCATAAATCGGAAGGTGAGATATTGAGCCAATGACCAGTCAGCAGGCATCAGACCAAACCTTAAAGTCAAAGTCTAGAAGTCAACTAAAAATGGCAAGCAATCGGTATGAGATTGAACACTTGAAGGTTAGAGGGTGTGGAATAGAAAGATAAATGAAACTTCTCCTTGAATATAAGTTGAGGATCAGAGAGAAGTTTCAAAGTGGAAAAGCATTGTACTGTATTTCACCCCCATATATGATAGTTTGCTATCCCTCAGAGAGCAGTGAATAAAACTTGACAGTGTGCAACATACCTTTTCTCTGTATGAAATGGGAAAACAAAATGTTTGTTCAAATGTGTGTTAACATTTAGGTATATTTCAGTAGTGCATTTCCAAAAAGTTGACCACTGGTTCAGTGGGCATGGCTTGGTGGGCGCACTTTGCATGCACGCAAAACTTTGCACGCATGTGTTCCAAACACACACTTTGCACAGGCGCAGGGGCTTTCCAACTCACCTCCTGCAATCCTTCACTCTCCCTGCCACTTCAGCAGCTGATGCGTGGCACTCTGCTGTGCTGCGCAAAACAGATGCACTTCAAAAGTAGGACATAAAGGTCAGTATGGGTGTGCAGGTGGGCCCAACAGCAGAACATCTTAGAGAACCAGTTTGGTCTCTGCAGCTCTTTGGAGGCACTGGTACGTCAAAACTGGGCCAAACTGGTATTGCTGATATATTTGCACGCATTCTTAACAAGTAATCATCATCATTAGCCTTTGTCTATCCACTGCAGGATGAAGATTTCTTTTGTATATTTGTAACCAATACGGTCCTGAGCTTTCTTTTGACAAATGGGTCCACAATGCTTGCTGGTGTCGTCGATCCATCCTGGTTTAGGTCTCCTTCGTGGATGCTTTTTATCAACTGGTCCCTCAGTACAGTATGGCATATATGCCCTCTTTTTACATCCTGAATGATGTGATCAGAGTGTCATGTTGTAATTGGCTTACTAGACTTTGATTTCCCAATTTCAAGTCTTTCAAAGAAATTCCATCTTCAATTCATCTAAATCAGTTCGGGCAATGCCTCTTACAGTTTCAAGATTCTGCATTTATTCTAGATTAGTATTAAAATTGTCCATCCATCCAACCAACCAACCAACCAAATTATACAGCCACTCATCTATCAATGGAATTTTTACTGTAATTTGTGTGTTTCTTACCCAACTCGATGGAGCTTGTAAGTTCTACTGGATGATGCTGTTGATAATGATTATATTTTTGTCCCACATGTATGTGTATATATATATATATATATGTGTGTGTGTGTGTGTGTGTGTGTGTGTATGTATGTATATGTATATTTGTTTTCTTAAGTTTTCGTGGGTATTTATATGTATGGTATTCAGCTTTGTTCGGGTATTTTCCCATGTCATTATAGTTGTGCTTTCAAAGTTGTAGCGACGTTTTGGCAGAATCTCATCTGCCATCATCAGGCTTCTGTATAGTGTTCATCTGTGAATCAGACTTTCATAGCCGTTTCTGTTTTAAATTTGGTGCTAGCCTACTGCTGTGCCAGAATGGTTTTTTTCTTCATCCTGATTGGTTGGGAGTCCTGGTCTGTGTTTATTGGTCTTGGAGTTTGCTGTGTTCTGCTTGATTGGTGTTTCTAATATCTTCTGTCTGTTTTGTAGCTTTTTTTGTCTTGATTGGCAACATTGTGTTTCCTGTATTGGAGGCTTTTAGTGCAGCTTGGCTCCAAGTAAACGGATGGCTATCATTTATTAGGAAGCTAGGTTTCATCTGGGTGCCTGGTTGGGGTGTGTTTGAGCTGGAGGTATCAGGGGGAGTCTGTTTGTGCCCAGATGTTTGGCTGGCTTGTGGTGTGGAGATTTTTTTGTTTGAGAGTGCAGGCTTTTATCTGTCAATTATCTGGAAGCCTGCACTCTCAAACACAATACAGAAGCCTGATGATGGCAGATGAGATTCTGCCGAAACTTTAAACTTGCTACAACTTTAAAAGCACAACTATAATGACATGGGAAAATATCCAAACAAAGCTGAATGATATATATATGTTTTCTTAAGTTTTCGTGGGTACTTACATGTATGGCATTCAGCTTAGTTCGGGTATTTTCCCACGTCATAGTAGTTGTTTTTTTAAAGTTGTGGCAATGTTTCAGCAGAATCTCATCTGCCATTATCAGGCTTCTGTATAGATGAACACTATACAGAAGCCTGATGATGGCAGATGAGATTCTGCTGAAACGTTGCTACAACTTTAAAAGCACAACTATAATGACGTGGGAAAATACCCCAAAAAAAGCTGAATACCATACATATAAGTACCCGCAAAACCTTAAGAAAACAAATATGTATGTATGTATGTCAATTAAAGTTGGCAAACATACCAATATTCCAGCCTCCTATTTTCTCCATGCCTACAACCTGCTGGGGAGAATTGGGCTGAAAGTCACCCAGCTGACTTTCGTGACTAAAGGAGCTCTAGAATTCATTGTCAAGGTTTCCAAGTCAGCACCTTAATCACTAGACCAAACAGCTGGAAGATTACCTACTACCTGATGCCTATAGCAATCCTTTAGCCATGTGGGGAAGCCTGAAGAAGTATAGTTGTTGCAATGGATGGTATCCTTTGGTATTTATTTAGTTACATTAATGAGTCTTATTTATAGCAAAAAAGAAAATGCCAGAGCTTTATTGAAGAAGGCACTAGCTCTCTCTTGAGCTTATAATACTGCTGATCTATAATTTGTAGAATTAAAGTTTATATTAATATTTTGTTTTAAAGCCACTGACCTTTTAAAATTTATGCTTTGAATAAATAGGGCAGGTTGATCTAAGTGTTATTGGTTTTCTAACTATGCCTTCATGTGCTGCAAACTGGAACAACAAGTGAAACTCGAAAAATTAGAATATCATGCAAAAGTTCATTTATTTCAGTAATGCAACTTAAAAGGTGAACCTGATATATGAGATAGACTCATTACATGCAAAGCAAGATAGTTCAAGCCGTGATTTGTCATAATTGAGATGATTATGGCATACAGCTCATGAAAACCTCAAATCCACAATCTCAGAAAATTAGACTATTGTGAAAAGGTTCAATATTCTAGGCTCAAAGTGTCCCACTCTCATCAGCTAATTATGCCGTAACACCTGCAAAGGGTTCCTGAGCCTTTAAATGGACTCTTAGTCTGGTTCAGTAGGAATCACAATCATGGGAAAGACTGCTGATCTGAAGTTGTGCAAAAAAACATTATTGACACCCTCCATAAGGAGGGAGAGCCTCAAAAGGTAATTGCAAAAGAAGTTGGATGTTCCCAAAGTGCTGTGGAAGGGAAAAGTGTGGAAGAAAAAGGTGCAAAAGCAGCAGGGATGACCGCAGCCTGGAGAGGATTGTCAGGAAAAGGCCATTCAAAAGTGTTCAGGCCTTTCACAAGGAGTGGACTGAGGCTGGAGCCAGTGCATCAAGAACCATCACACACAGACGGATCCTGGACATTGGCTTCAAATCTTGTCAAGTCACTCCTGAACAACAAACAACATCAAAAGCGTCTTACCTGGGCTAAAGAAAAACAGACCTGGTCTGTTGCTCAGTGGTCCAAAGTCCTCTTTTCTGATGAGAGCAACTTTTGCATCTCATTTGGCGACCAAGGACCCAGAGTCTGGAGGAAGAATGGAGAGGCACACAATACAAGATGCTTGAAGTCCAGTGTGAAGTTTCCACAATCTGTGTTGATTTGGGGAGCCATGTCATCTGCTGGTGTTGGTCCATTGTGCTTCATTAAGTCCAGGGTCAATGCAGCTGTCTACCAGGAGATTTTGGAGCACTTCATGCTTCCTTCCACAGACGAACTTTATGGGGATGCTGACTTCATTTTCCAGCAGGACTTGGCACCTGCCCACACTACCAAAAGCACCAAAACTTGGTTCAATGTGGGATTACTGTGCTTGATTGGCCAGCAAACTCACCTGACCTGAACCCCATAGAGAATCTATGGGGCATTGCCAAGAGAAAGATGAGAGACATGAGACCGAACAATGCAGAAGAGCTGAAGGCCACTATTGAAGCATCCTGGTCTTCCATAACACCTCAGTAGTGCCACAGGCAAATAGCTTCCATGGCATGCTGCATTGAGGCAGTAATTGCTGCAAAAGGGGCCCAAACTAAGTACTGAGTACATATGCATGCTTATACTTTTCAGAGGTCCGATATTGTTCTCTATACAATCCTTGTTTTATTGATTGCATGTAATATTCTAATTTTTGGAGATTGTGGATTTGGGGTTTTCATGAGCTGTAAGCCATAATCACAATTATGACAAATCACGGCTTGAACTATCTTACTTTGCATGTCATGAGTCTATCTCATATATTAGTTTCATCTTTTAAGTTGCATTACTGAAATAAATGAACTTTTGCACGATATTCTAATTTTTTCAGTTTCACCTGTATAATAGCATTCTCCCATTCTTTCTGCTTGATATTATGGCTCAGAAAATTAGCTCTTCCTATTCCTAGGAAAGGAGTCAGATGCAAGTATTTTCCCATTTCTGGAATCTGGGTCTCTTTCTCCCAGTTGTGAAGGCGTTCCTTTCCAGGTAATATAAAAAAATAATGCAAGGCAGCTTTTTCCCCTTTGCATGCCCTTCCTTAAACCCTTTCACAGATGTGAGCCTGTGTGGAATGAAGAGTAAGAAAAGCTCATTACACATGCTTCAAAGCATTTCCTCCACATGTGTGACATGAGCTTTGAATGACATCCTTTGATCGTGCAAATATGCATATATTTATTGTCAACATTTATACTGTGTAAATAATATAAATTGATATCCATAACATTCTGTTTCCTCTATACATTCCTTTTGTCAAGAAGTCTATAGTAGGTATTTATTTTGGAATTTTAGGATGTACTTTGCCATGGTGACATTCAGAAAATTATGTTGTCTTCCAGACAGATAGGATGAAAGAGAAAGGGAGAGAAAATGTACACCAACACATACTGGATAGATGTACTAAATTATGGTCCATAAAATTCAATGACAAGACCTTTATCTTGCAGTAGATTGATTCAGGCTAATAATCATTATTCTGTACCTCTACCTTTCCAGAGAAATTTATCCAGTTATTCCACTGCCTATGTTTTCCCCCTTTTTTCCATCAAAAAGCCTGATTTGAACAGCCAAGCCAATTAACTGTCATGGTGTTTTTACTGTTTTTTTTTTTTTAATTGATGATCAGGTGAATATTGCATTCATGCTCTTTTGTAAATTTATATTGGATTCTCCATAAGTCGCTATCACTTGTCCTAAATTTTGAGTTTCAATATTATGCCCTTATTCATAGAAATAACATCTCTCCTGGTTTTCTTTTTTTAAATGCAACTGCTTAATTCAAGTTGTATTGCAATATCATGGAGTCATATAGACAGTAGACTAACTTGGGAAGATATTTTGTAGTATAAGATTTTTTTTTAATTAGCTCATATTATTCAACAAGTAATCTAATTTATCAAGGAATACTCTTCCTTCATTTTCAATTTGTTTCGAGAGAGATTAATCCTGTAACCAGATATAGCATCAGGATTTGAAGCAGCAATCCAATTCACCTTTAATATGGAAACTATGTCACTATACACAGAAAATTTTTCCTTTTACTAAACAAGAAACTTATACATGATCATATTAATAACTGTATTCATTTTTAAGGTTCTTAGTCATGTTCATCTGAAGTCTCTCAAAAGCAGAGCCTCCTTTTAATCAAAGTAAAGCAACTATCTGAATGAAATCATTTTGAAGCTATGTAAAGGGCAAAGATTTGATGGTCATTTAACAGATTATTTTTTTATATTTCATGCCATAGAAGAACAGGTTTTTTTTCTATACAAGAACATAAACAACTTGACTACTATTGGACTCAGTACATTTTCACTTGATGTTATGGGCAAAGAAACTATATTCTTTTCTGCGCCATGAAACAGAATATATTTTGTTGGCTTTAGGCTCTACTCAGAAATCTGTATTAGACTGATCAGGTCTGGAGAAAGAGACTTTTTAGAAATGATGCTTGAAATAAGAAACATTATCCCTTTAGAAATTTGTCCGGTAGCAATTTTCACAATTATGTCTGCACCTCTTAGTTGTATTGGGTGGTGGTGGATGCTTCACCTATGAGATGCTTGTTGCTTTTTTACTGAGGTGACTGTGAATACCATTGTTTTCTTTTGCTTATTTCTTCCAAAGCTGTGTACTGTGTACTGATTCAGAGCCCTGTTACTGAAAAGCACATTTAGCGCACATAACTCATTTATATTTATTAGATGAATAAATTAATTAACTTTAAATGTTGAATGAAAATTCAGATGTGTAAAAGGACAAATAGCTGCTTTTGTACTTTGAATTAAATTTGAAACAGGAAAAGCAATAACTGAATAAAAGTGTTGGAAGGGACCTTCAAGATCTTCTAATCAACCCCCTGCTCAAGCAAAAAAACCCTATAGCAGGGCTGTCAAACTTGATTTCATTGAAGGCCACATCAGGGTTGTTTGACCTTGGTGTGTGTGTGTGTGTGTGTGTATGTCCAGCTTGATGTCACATGTGTCAGGGCGCCTGTGGTAGCCTCAGCACTCTGCCTGCGAAAATAGGCTCCCAAGCTCTGTTTAAAGCAGTGATGCCATCCGTGACCCTCCTGAGCTCCGTTTTTGCTGGCAAAGGCACTTCAGGCTAGTCCTTTGCTGTTTTCTGGGTGGTCCCATGGGACAGATCTGGTCCTTGAGTGCCCTATACCCTATACCATTTCAGGCAAATGGTTGTCCAATCTCTTCTTAAAACTTCCAGTGCTGGAGCACCCACAACTTCTGGAGACAGGTCATTCCACTAATTAATTGTTCTACCTGGTTTCCAAATGGTTTGGGGGTGGGGGATAGCATGGGTTGGGGAAAAATACAAGGAAGATCAATAGTAATAAATGAAGTAAAGCTGAAAACCAAGCAAAGTTTAGTCTAGTTACTAGTACATTTTACAAAAGCATCAACTGGAATTAGATTATGCTTCCATAAGTCAAAACAGTGGGATTCAGTTTATACATGAATATCATGGCTAAGTTAACACTGGATGTGACCTTATTTCTTTCGTGTATGTGTGGGTGGGGTGGTGGTAAACCACATCTCTATGCATTTAGGATTGATTGTGTTGTATCTCTGTGAATTGATGCAGGAAAGGATTTTTTTTAGTATATTATCCTAGTGTGGGATGTGACGTTTTTTGTGTGTGTGAACTTAGAAAGAAATCATTTTGAGTGATATTACTCTTTGAAGGAATAACATTGATGAACTTTAGAAAACCTGTTTTAGAATTCAGAAGTGATTTGGATGAAATTATTGCATTTCTATTAAAAAGGGTTTTATTGGATTTGGATATGCAAGATGTATGCTCATCTTCTACCGATCCCAAACCGGCTTTTTCCCATTCAGAACAAGTATTCATATCTCAAACCTGACCATAGCCATTCTGTTGTACTCTCCCATACACACACCTCACATCCCTGGTTCATAGTAGATAATTCTCAGAACCTCATACATGGACATTGGCTACAAGAAGTTAATGTTCCCTACAACATGTGATGCTGATGTTAACTAATCTGGCCAAATGCCTAGGTTTTTCAACAATGCACTAGAAATTCTACTCTCACAGAATGCTACTGATCCCATCTTAGTGAATAAAGGAATTGCACCATACATAATAAAAAAGGTCAGCATTTACCAAAAGCAGCAGTCTGCCAGGTCACTGCAGGGGAAAATTATTTCTTTTTCTGTGTATCCTGGGACAATGTGTTGCTTCCTGAGTCAACCATGTCCACACTTTGAGTTCATTGGCCTCTATTCTATTCAGTGCTGGGTTGGTTTAGAAATAAAAACCTGACAAGTTCACAGCCTGAGGTGGAATTGCTGTTTTATCACTCAGTCCTCAGTATCAGAACATTGGCCTTTGAAAACAATCCAGTTCATCTTCCCAGCTTGCTGTCTTCTTTTTGTCTCAATAGGTCCTTTTTCATGCCTTGTTAGCACAATTTCAGCTGGTTTAAAGAATGCTTTGAAGGGCAGGCCTGCCATTGGAACCTACATGGCTATCCTTTGATGTTAATCCCAGCTTTATGTTTTTACATGACATTATTGTGGACAGGCTGGTGATCTCCCCTCACCTGGCAGCATCATTACTTAGCAAGTAACGCCATCAATAATGCTGAGATTCCTGCAGTTTTCCTTTCAGTTCGTAGCTGAGAAGTTTAAGAGGATAGATGAGGTAAGAGTTTACTCATTTGTTGCTTTTCCAGTGGTACGCTAGCTGGAAGATTATGGGAGATGGGGTCTTAATATATTTAGCATTCAATGGAAGAGGCAAACTCACACATCCTGACTTCCAAATATTGGTGTTTGATATTTTAAATTTTATATCATATAGTATGCCTTATTTTAATCATGATGCTGCTAACACAAATAAACAAGCAAACTTCCAGTAAATTGAAAAGAAAGATTTTTTTTGTTCTTGAAGCTGGAAGGAAAAAGGATAAATTTTGTGTAAACTTATTTATTTATTTATACAAAATACATGAACATGAGCATTTGCAATTCTCTCTCTCTTTCTCTCTCTCCACTCCCAATCGAGTTCTTAGAAATTGGCTGGGAGAACAGAATTGGTCTTACTAGCAATAATAATAATTGGTCAAGTAAATAACTTTTAAAATCATTTAGACCTTGTTAAAATTCTTGGCCCAAGTTCATTTAAGCATTTCAGATCCATTCCAGTTTCAATTATATCAAGCCACAAGATCGTGCTTTTTCTTTCTGGCCTTAGGGCAACACAGCAGTACTTCACACCTATCCCTTAGCCCACTTCCTTGGCACTTAGACTTATATACCATCTCATTATGTTTTACAGCACTCTCTGAGTGGTTTACAAATTCAGCATATTGCCCCCAACAATCTGAGTCCTTTGAGCTGGTCATGATTGAACTCCAGACTGTGGCAGAATTAGCCTACAATACTGCATTATAATCACTGTGCCACCTTATTCTACTTCAAGATTGTGAATGACCACCTTCGTTTATTTAACAAGGTTCCACTATCTTGGACAACTGCATAAGGAGAAAACTTAATGGGTGATATTTTCTTTATCATTGTGTCTAATTAGCAGAAAGCCATTGTTCTTGCTGTATTTTTACCTCTCAAGTCCTCATTGATATATTGTCCATGAAATCTCACCTGTAAAATAAATCATGCACCAGGCAAATAGAAATTAAGCTGAGTTTCAAGCCAGAGAGCAATGTATCTATCAATCTGTACCAGGATGTGGTTTTAAAAAAGAAAATGATAGCTACAATAGTGCAATCAAAGTTCTGTTTTTATATCCTTTGGGCAAAGTTTTGCATTATCATGGTCATCTGTAGTTTAACATTTTTATCACCACACTCCGTATATATATCTGATTTTTCATTTTTCCAATTTTAAATTCAAATACATTTACCATTTTCAAAAATGCCTTCCAATTTTTTTGTGTTAATTTATTTTTTCCTAAGGTTACTCATTTTTTCTATAAGGTATTTCCTATGTGATTATTTTTCATTTCCTGTGAGTACTCAAATTTTGAGGACCTCCAAATTTTGATGGATTTTTCCAAAATGAGTCTTTAAAACTCTGTATACAAACTGGAGTACCCAAAGAAGCTGAATTAAAAAATAAAAATATATCTGGAAGAAATACTGGATACAAAATCTAAATATTTACAATCCCTATTTTTTTTTTAAAAATATTTCTTTTAGTGAGATAAATAGACTTTCTTTGACCTAAAGAAAAAAGCTGCTTTTATGTTTAAAATACTATTTTCTTTGTTTCGTGTCCTCTACAGAACTTCTACAGAATTGCTGTAGTGATCGCCTCCATTTTGGCTACATAAAGAAAATAGCACCCTAATAGAATCAAAAACAAAATCCCATCACCATGGTAATTCTGTTCAATGAAGCATCCAGCTACAGTTATTCCTATCCTCCATGTCTTGTCATTTAGCCAGTTTCCTATCCATGGGAAAAACTTCTCTTACCCACAACTAAGTCTTAATTAGTGACTTTATCAGCAGCTTTTTGAAAGCCCAAAGACACTTTCACCTGGCTAGTTGCTATCTACTTCAGCCTGCGCATACACTGAAGTAATATTTGTTGCTCCCTGTATCACTCTCTCCAGGCTTGCAGATGGCAAGTGGAATAGAAAGGATTAGAGAAATATCTACAGCAGTGTTTCCCAACCTGAGCAACTTTAAGTTGTGTGGAATTCAACCTCCAGAATGATGTCGCCAGCATGCTGTGAGAGGAATTCTGGGAGTGAAGTCCACACATCTTAATGTTGTTAAGATTGAGAAACATTGATTTACTGGATTCGCAAGGAAAAAGAATGTCTTCTTCATCCTGGGCAATATCATTGAGGTCAGAGTGGCAGGGCAACATATTTCACAGACCTAACTCAATCCAGGCTGTGGTGGTAAGACCAAGAATGAGTTGTGCATCTCTATGCTAATAGCCGAGGTCCTTGGTTAGGGAGGATCTGTGTGTTGTGGTAGGCACCTAATTCAGTGGGAATAAGATCAGCAGGGCTTCTTCACATTTCTTAGTGATAGCTGCTGGACCAGAATTCCTTTCTGATGCAGTCCAGAATTTGTACAACTTTTGCCACCCTTGCTTGCAATCCCCCCTCCCCCCGCAAACTGACAAGCTTTAGCCAAGAATTTGCTATATAAGTCATTAAGTATACCACTTTGGTCAAAATAAATTTTCAACTAAAATAAATTTTCAACTAAACTTTGCCTTTTAACTTTTCCCGCCCTGGAAATTTTGTGATTCTTCTGTGGTTTTGGAAGAGTCCTATCAAATGCATGTTTTGTTTCTTCTAATTCTAATAGGTTCATTTGTTTCTGTAGTTACCCGTTGTGGGCTGTCTTTGCTTGAAGTTATGTGGTATACACATTTGTGAAATCAATCAATGTCATTTTCTATCCTTTCACCATTGCTCTGTGGCCTTCTGCATTCAGGCTGTGCATGGAATAACACATGAGTTTTTGTTGTTGGCACAATCAGGAATGATGCAGGTGTGCAGAGTTGGCAGTAGCAGCATACATGGGATAATAGTGGTAATCAGAAATTAGAAGAGCAATGTTTGTGGAGGCCCCTAAATGGGGGGAAGCTCGCTTTTCTGGCAACCAATGTGTACCCCCTTACACTGAATCAGCTTAGGAACTACCTTGAATTGTAAACATGAAAGTCTTTGGGATCTCGAAAGATGCTTGTAGATGAAACATTCTCCAGTTCTTCAGATCCTATTTCCCAACTCCACACCCTCCATCCCACACACATATACACTTATAACCAAACATTGGTTTTCCAATAACTATCTAAAAGCCATAGCTATGGAAGTCGGTTCAAAGGGTGTGAGTGGGATGATTGCTTCAAGTCCTAATTTAGCAATGAAAACTGATCCTTCCATCTTCTCTTGTGAGGTGTTGCATGCAATTCTCTCCCCTTCCGACTTTTTTTAAACATTCAGTCAGGGTGAGATTCAAGTTTTGTAACAACTGGTTCTGTGGGCATGGCTAGGTGAGTGTGGCATGTGACTGCATGGGCATGGCTTTTGGGGGGGAAGCACCTCCCATTTTGGGGCCTTCTGGGCCTCAAGGAAGCCTCCTGAGGGTGCCATGAAGCCAGTTCTTAATAACCACATGTGTGCTGCTAACTTGGTACCAAATTGTCTTCTTTTTAATTTGCTCATTAGCTCAAAAACTGGAGCAACAATAGCATAAGCCTCAATGGCTAGACCTTTCTCCGTACTTGTTTCCAAGTGTGGATTTGTACAGGTTTTGTTGCTTAGGAAACATAGTAGACAGACCAGAGGATGTCGATTCTGTCAAGAGAAAAGCACAATAACATATCATGTAACGTCTACTGACAATGACAGCCTCAAACCTGAAGGGGATTGAGGGCAAAGGATTAATTTTTCAATGGGATGATATCCAATTTTTCTATTATTATGCTGGGTCAGAAGATCTTTCTTTGTCAAAACTAGCTTTGGTTCTGGGGAAAAGAGCTGGATAAAAATGTGCAGAAAGAAACAGTGATGATTTCTACAAACAGAGAATGAGAGAAAGGCAAGAAGGGGTGATGGAAAAATGAAAAGGCAGGCCATTATTTGTACACTCTATAAGGCAGCTTGCCAACTCATGCAAGGTTGCTTTCTTGTCATTTGTTCCAGGTGAGAAATACTGTTTAAAATACCTCTGTCCAACACTATTCTTTATATGAAATAGCATTTGGAAACAGGTCACAAATTGGTATTAGGCCCCTCTAAAATGAAAAAAAGCAACAATCCTGTATTTCAAAAAAGCATAGCTATGGAACTATAAGCAGGAAGAAATATATTGTCGGTATGATGCATTACATGGTGAAGTGGTCCTGTTTCGTTTGCTTGGATGAATTACTTCTGCTGGATCTGTTCAGCCTTTGAAATCTTGCAGAAAGCAAGCAACAGCTTTGTACCTCTGGACTCTTTAAGATAAAAGAGAAAAGCTCATGGGGTAATTTTGGACCAGTCATTCGTTCTCAGGCCAACCTGCTCCAGAGGACTTTTGAAAGGGGAAAGGAGTGCTATGGACACAGCCTTGAGCTGCTTGAGGAAAGATGGTAAGGAAAATAATCTAACAAGTAAATACATTTCAAAACAACGGAAGCCACAAAAAAACGGAATTTAGGTAATGTTGGTTTTGACAGCCAATTTACCAAAATTCTTCAGGCAAATCATCTATTTGCTATCATAATGAATCAAAGAAAGAGTAGCCTATCAATCATTTTCAAAATGTATTTCAGAGAAAGAGACAAATGTATTGAGAAGGTTTGGACAGTAGGAATAGAAGTAAGCTGACTCCCCCAAAAGAAATACACAGAAAAAGACCTGGGAAATTTCCATCTAAATTTTAAGATCCATTGTTGAGGTAATTCCCCGTTAGGAGAATAAGCACATATAGGGAGACGTATTTGAGAATAGTGTTTAAATAATACACATACAGCACACTGATACACTGTACAGTAAATGTAGGGTTTTACTTCCAGAAAGATTTAAGCAAAGTTCAAAATAAGTAGTCCAAAGTCATTCACAAGTAAATCAGTCAATTTTCAATCCAGGGATAATCCAATAACAAATTCCAGTGTCAAAAACAGTTCAGTATCAGACTTACATCAAATCCAGGAATATCAATCAATTAGGAAAAATGGCGCAAAGGCAATACTTTCCAACAGAAGGAAACAGAGATGCACTCACACTCTTTTCTAAGACTAAACAACCCAGGTTTCTGGCTCTATCTTATGGCCATTTGAGAAACCACACCTAATTACAGTTTTGCATTTTCTTTAAAGATACAGTTTTAAAATGTTTATCCTGGTTTAGAAATTTCTAACCCAAATACCTGTTAGGTGACTCGTATTCCTAACAGCCATATAGAGCTGATGTTCTCCACAACTAACAAACAAAAATATCAGAAACTTTTTCTTTTTTCCCTTTTCTTTTTCAAAACAGCAGTCTTATCTCTATAAGCTAATATTTGGTGATGGAGTTTGGCTGTTCAGTAATAAAGGTCAAACATTTTTTTTTGCTAGAAAAACCATTAACCTTTTTTTTTCCCTGGGAGAAAAGTGTTAAAAAAGGAAGAATTAAGATGATGTTCTCTAGGAAATGATAGAACAACTATTTGAATGCATTCAAGCCATGGGCTTATTTCCTCATTTGGGGAAACAATGATTTACCTTCCAGTCTCATTTTCAGGTACTATTCTCTGTGCCTGGGCTTTCTTTGCAGCTAAAACCCCAGCAATATAGATAGTCCTCATTTAGTGACTGTTACGTTTTGAGCATGGGCGAGAAGAATGGAGACAAGCTTCTGAACGGTGAACTTCAGCTCTTTATTTACATCATAACTTGCTCAATTGAACAGCAGTAAAACCTGCCTTATATAGGCAAACCTTGTAACGATTAACCAATAACAAGCTAGGAACTCTTAAACCAATAAACTCTTAAACCAATAAGACATTTCTGTTAAGGGCCAATAGGATTCCCCGGAACGGGCCAATCCGGTCCGGCCGTTTAACAGCCAATTAGAAGTACAGGACCAGAACCCTGCACTTGACTCCAAGCTCATACTTTATTAGTTATATTGCATACACAACACTCCTTCCCCCTGGCTTCTTAGTTCAGGGCGCAGTTACATAGTCCTTTAAATAGGACGGTTGTCTTTTTAGTCTCTTTGACTTTTGCTGTATTGGTTGGTTGCAGTCCTGCTGAGGCAGATTGCTGTTTGGTAGTGGGGCTGCCTCCGGTTCAGAGTTCACTTCTGCATCGTTGCCCCCATTTTCCGCAATTTCTTGAGGTGCAAACGTTTCTCCCTCCAGCTCCGCAACCTGGGTTTCTGTTAAATCGTTGTTCCCTTCGAACGGGTTTCCTAGGGCTTCATCTTCTTCTGTACCTCCCCCCCCTCAGTTTGGTCATAGGGGAGTTGCAGACTGGCTGCTGCAAGTCGTGACCATAACTGGTCGATATGCCATTTCCAGAGTTTATTGTCACGGCATTGCACAAGGTAGGATCTGGGGCTGGTTACACATACTACCGTCGCTTCCATCCACAACAGGTCGCCCGATAGGTTTTTTGCATAAACCAGGTCTCCTACCTGGAAGGTGCGACAGCGGCTGCTGGATCCTAGTGATTTCTCCAGTTCATAAGCAGGGTGCAACCGGTCGAGGTGGGAGCAGAGCTTTCGTCCCATTAGCAGTTCAGCGGGAGTTTTGTTGGTGACGCTATGTGGGGTGATGTGTTGCAAGAAGAGGATTTGATTGACTTTGTCGTCAATGTTATCGTAGTTTACCTTTTGCAAGGTTTTCTTTACAAATTGGACCATGCGTTCTGGTCGGCCATTAGACGCAGGGTGCACAGGCGAGGTGAGCGCATGGCGGATGGTGTGGTCAGCGAAGTACTGCTCGAACACTAGTGCAGTAAATTGTGGGCCGTTATCGGATACCAGGACGTCTGGTAATCCGTGGATTGCAAAGAGTCTGTTTAAAATGTTGATGACTGCCTCGGAGGTTGTAGTAGTCATGCGATGAATCTCGAGCCAATTCAAGTAGGCATCGACGGTAAGCAGGAAGGTGTGGCCCTTGGTTGGCCCCGCGAAGTCCAGGTGAATTCGGGACCACGGTCCACGTGGTGTCTCCCATTCGGTAGGCATGGCTTTTGGAGGGGTGTTGCTGACTTCTTGGCATTTGGGACAAGCTTTAACCCACTGTTCGATTTGCTTGTCAATGCCCGGCCACCATGCATAGCTTCGTGCAAGGGCTTTCATTCGCACGATGCCGGGGTGGCCATCGTGCAAGGTTCTCAGCAGCGCTTTTCGGAGCCGTTCTGGGATAATGACTCTATAGCCCCAGATGACACAGCCTTTCTGGGAGAAGAGCTTGGTCTGTTGAGACTTGAGTGGTGTGAAGTCATCAGACAATTGGTCCAATGGCCATCCGCGTTCTACCCAGCCTAGGACTCGTGCTAGGGTGTGGTCGCGTTTGGTTTCTCTTGCGATATCTCGAGCGGTCAGTGGTGGCGAGTTGAGTGCCTCGATTTGCAACATGGTTACCGTTGGTGCCGGATCATCGAGAGTTTCTGGAAGCGGTGCTCGGCTCAATGCGTTGGCGTGGGGAATGGCTTTCTCCGGGCGGTATTGCAGCCGATAGTTATAAGCAGCTAAGAATTCTGACCATCGAGTCATCCGAGGGGATAATATGTAGGGAGTTGGCTTATCTCCGGCTATTATCCCTAGCAGCGGTTTGTGGTCAGTTACAATAGTAAAAGGCCTGCCATACACGTATTCATGAAATCTTTTCACAGCTGAAACGATTGCGAGGGCTTCTTTATCAATTTGTCCATAGTTCCACTCCATTTTTGAAAGAGTCTTTGAAAAATATGCAACAGGGGCTTCGTTCCCATAAGGCAGTACGTGGCTCAAAATGGCGCCCACCCCAAAAGGTGATGCATCACAGGTTATAGCTAACGGCAAAGTCTCGTTATACTGCATGAGTACAGAGTCAGAAGTGAGCAGTTTTTTAACATTTCGGAACGCCTGTTCTTCACGGTAACCCCATAACCAAATTGCCCTTTTATCTAACAGTCGGTGTAACGGTTCAGCGACAGTTGCTTTGTGCGGTAAAAACACATTATAGAAGTTGATGAGGCCTAGGAAAGCCTGGAGATCGGCCTTGTTTCGTGGCCTGGGAGCGTTTTTGACCGCTTTTAATTTACCTTCAGTAGGGTGAATGCCCTGGCTATCAATCAGGTACCCTAAAAACTCAACACTGTCAGTGCACAATTTACATTTATTTTTTTTAACCTTAAGACCGGCTTCTTGGAATTTTCTTAGGACTAATTTTAACCAGTCCTGTAAGATTTTTTTAGTTGGGGCTGCAATTAATACATTGTCAAAATAGGGGACCACGCCCTTAATTCCTTGTAATAACCTTTCCATAAGGCTCTGAAAGATCCCCGGGGCTACCCTAACTCCGAATTGCAGTCGGGTACATTTAAAGGCACCTCGGTGCGTCACAATAGTTTGGGCCTGTGCCGTTTTTTCATCTACTGGTAATTGCTGATATGCCTGAGCTAAATCCAATTTAGCGAAAACTTTCCCGCCCCCCAGAGAATGGAGGCGGCGCTGCACCACCGGAACTGGATACGCATTTTGCTGGAGGGCGTGGTTCAAGGTGGCCCGGTAGTCCCCACAAATTCGGATTGACCCATCTGGCTTAATGGGTGTTACAATAGGGGTTTCCCAAGGGGAGTGATCGATGGGCTCCAACACCCCCTGAGCTTTCAGTTTGTCGAGTTGCTCGTCGATTTTCGCCCTTAAGGCAAACGGAACTTGACGGGGCTTCAAGTGAATGGGAGCTACCTTCGGATCTAGGCTGAATGAGATTGGGGTCCCCTTGTACTCACCTAAGCTGTCCGTAAAGACGTCCCTGAACTCAGAGATAAGGTCTTCCTCCCAGTCACAGCCACCGACTCGGTTTACGCCGGCCACTTCAATGCCGAGTGGCGCGAACCATTGGAGGCCCAGTAGGCTAGGCCTATCGCTATCGATGACTGTCAAAGGTAAGTACGCTGTGTGCTTCTTGAAAGAGACTCGGACTCGGCAGGACCCGACGACGGGGATTCGATTCCCCTGGTAGTCCTTGAGGATGAGGCGTTGGAACCGGAGATCTTGATGTTGAATTGTGGGGATGAGTTGCTTGAGTGTTCTCCACGACACCATTGAGAGAGACGATCCCAAGTCGACCTCCATGTGGCAAGGCTGATTCTCGATGGCTACTGTTACTCAGATTTTCTTAGTGTCCAAGGTTGAGGCATGACCGATAGTGATAGTATGGTGAGCCTCTTCTCTCTGCAAAGGTCGATTTCTGTAGGATTGGTTTACTGGCGCTCGCCTTACAGGATGGTTTCCTGTTGATTGGCGATAGTTGGCCCCTTTTGAGGCTTGGCTGGGTCCTGGCAAGCTGCAGCAGACCCGTCCGATGTAGCCTCGTCTCCCACACTCATGGCAGAGTGCGTCGCGGAACTTGCATTTGGACCTGGAATGGTTGGCTCCACATCCAGCACAAGGGCATACAGGCTTCGGGTAGTGGTCTCGGTTGGACCGCAGTTGATGGACCCCTTCTTCGTCGCTATCTGATGATGAAGAGAGGTCCTCGTGTGCTATCGCGAGCTGCCCCTCTGCACTAGGTGAGATTTCGCTGGCCGGTGGTGGTATCGGAGCGCGGTTTTGGCGGTTGTGCAGCCGACTTCTTGGTTGCCTCTGCCGTGGTAGCATCGGCAATGGCGTCGGCAAGGCTGATGTTGTCTTTTGCCATCAGCTTGCTTTGGACGCCTGGAGCATCTAATCCAAGAACTATGCGATCTCTTAGTGCTTCTTTGAAATCGGTGAATCCGCAGAGGCCTCCCAAGTTACAGAGGTCTGCTATGAAGTCGGCCACGCTTTCTCCCTTTTGCTGGTTTCTTTGATAAAACTCATGGCGTCTCAAGAGCGTAGGCACGGTAGGAGCGTAGTGGGCTCGCAGGATAGGTTCGAGGTCATCCCAATCCATGGCCTTCACTTCTCGGGGTTTGGCTAGCGCTTTAGCCATCTTAAATACAGTTGGACTGCAATGCGTTAGGAACACCTCCCGTTTCTTTCCTGGTGTGGTGTCCTTTAAGTTGTTCGTCTCAAGGAACATTTGGAAGTGATCCATGTAGGACTCCCAGTCCTCTTGTGTCGGATCGAACGGAGCGGGTGGTACAATGCCGCAAGACATGGTTCCGTTGTTGGCGCCGTCTGTCACGTGCTCGGTATTGCTTCTTGGTTTCGTTGGTTCAGATGTCTCCATATCCCATCCTCGTCGCCAGTGTTACGTTTTGAGCATGGGCGAGAAGAATGGAGACAAGCTTCTGAACGGTGAACTTCAGCTCTTTATTTACATCATAACTTGCTCAATTGAACAGCAGTAAAACCTGCCTTATATAGGCAAACCTTGTAACGATTAACCAATAATGAGCTAGGAACATTAGCTCTTAAACCAATAAGACATTTCTGTTAAGGGCCAATCGGATTCCCCGGAACGGGCCAATCTGGTCCAGCCGCTTAACAGCCAATTAGAAGTGCAGGGCCAGAACCCTGCACTTGACTCCAAGCTCATACTTTATTAGTTATATTGCATACACAACAGTGACCACAGCTAGAATCCAAAAGTTGGTTATTAATGATTGCTAAATGAAACAGAAACTTTTGTACTTACTATAAATTATTTTGGTTAAATAATTAACTGTAAAAATTAACCTTAACTGGTTACAAAATTACTTTTTTCATCATCTTGTAACGTGTATGTGTGTGTGAGAGATATCTATATCATATATCTATCTATCTTCATCTATATCTATGTAATTATATCTAGCTATCATCTATTCTCTCTCTCTCTCTCTTCCCCCCCCACCCCCCGATTCCATGGCATGGCTCCTAATCTCTATAACATACTCGTTCCAATATTAATATTAATGTTAACAGGAGAGATAATCTGTAGACTACATAGTTCTTATCAGTCATTGTAAAATGGATTTTTTGTATCACGGAAACATTTCCATTGTATGCAACACCCTCTCAGCTTCCAATATCCCTACCTGAAGCTGATGTAGTTTCTTATTAGCACATAATAGTCTTAGACAAAATTGACTTCATTTTGAGTGCAATGATCTGTCTCTCTAAGAGGATATGCAAATATAATATTGTGAAATGTACATCCCATGTAATGTAGTATTGAAATTTGCAAATGAGAATTTGAAACATTAACATTGCTTTACGTGTATACAAAACAGATGTAAGAACATAGATTTCACAATATTCAGTTGTCAAGAAATGTATTTGTCCTTTCTTTTCTAACAGAAATAGAAGCCCTTTCTCCATCTAACATTTTGTTTTGTTTTCTGTTTCTAATAGATCATCTCTGCCAAGGGAACTTTCACTGAAACAGAAGCACTTTTAAAACAAATTAAGGACAAACAAAACATTGCTTCTCCTTAGACATATAGTGCACTTTCACAATTATTTTTCCTGCTCCAAAATTGCTCTAGCTAGCCATGACCATGAGCTAAGTCAATTATAATTGAGGATGAGTTACACAAGCACTATATATTATCTTAAATGGGAGAGTCAAACATCTCTGAAATAAAGATGGTTGACTTTGCCATTTATAGAAAAATAAACAGAGAATAGAATTAAGGCTCTGAATATCCCTCTGAAATAACAAACCCCATTTTTTTTCCCTAAATGTTTGCTTAACACTGGATTCTCTAGTAGCAGGCCCAGTAAACTGTTGTAGGGACAGAATAAGGAGAGAGAAGCTGTCCTCTGTTACTAATTTATCAAGCTACAGAAAAGCCATTATTCTATGCTAACTGTTAAATACCAATGGTCTTGTGCTACCTTTGATCACTTCCTTAATCCAAAACCAGAACATTCCCCATTCTGGAAATCAATTCAGAATTTTAAAAACAACAAAACTTCTTAATTGACTGGATTGTTAAGTACAACTGTTTTTCCCCCCTCCAATCCATCCACTTTCCCTCAATTTTCCATGTCTATTCCTTTCTCTTTCTCTGATTTGCCTGGTGGTCTGAATCAGTGGTGGGATTCAAAAAAATTTACTATCGGTTCTGTAGGTGTGGCTTGGTGGGCGTGGTGTGGCTCAGTGGGTGTGGCAGGGGAAGGATACTACAAAATCCCATTTCCTCCCCACCCCACTAACTGCTTTCCAGCTACATTTTCCTGTGCAAGGCAACAAAAGACGACTCAGCTGATTTGCCGGTTCTCCAAACTACTCAAAATCTCCACTACCGGTTCTCCAAAACAGGTCAGAACCTGCTAAATACCACCTCTGGTCTGAATGACTCCATATTCAAAAGAACATCCAAAATACACATAGATACATTTTGGGATTAATATGTACAATTGGATAGCATGATGATGAAAAAGCTTTTCTTTCCTGTCTGAAATGATGTGTTTTGAGCCCCTTGCAATTTTTGCAATTTCCTACACTTTCCTCCTGTTTTAATTGCAAAACACAGGTTTGCTTGTAGTCCTATGGAAAAACAAAGCAGCTGGCACTTCGTGCATTTCAAAGAGCTGTTGTCAAAGTAACTGTGGTAAAATCTAGGTGGGTTTATTTATCTGCATTCTCCAATTGAAAAACTACATTGGAAAGGATTTTTCAGGCTGTCAAATGTTATTACTCTCCTTGCGGTTTCTATATCAATTGCACTCCCTCCAACCTCTTGGTGAGGCTTCTGTGTGGAGAAGCTTGATGGTAGGCCTGCTTTTGGTCTTTTCAGCAGCTCATGGTGTGTATGATTAATGAGCAGCTTCTGGCAGACACAACTTATCTTGAGAAGACACAAAAGTAGTTAGTAAGCTGGCACAAAGTATACATTTTTCACTCACAGCCCCTCTGCTGAGCAGAGAAATGGAAGGCAGGCATTTTTCATACCTCTACCATGGGACATAACTGCATATCTGCAATCTGAAAAAAAGGCCTCTTTTCACTGAGTTCCAGGAAGAGAGCTTTCAAATGCAGGGAGGGATCCAGGAGTCAAGTCGCCTTAGGAATGCAAATAGAAGGAACTGGAGAGCAAACTTTCCCTGTGCATTTTCAGATCTAGAGTCTGTAAAGAAAAAAAAAACAGGGCATGGAAGAATCAAAATCATGTGAATTGGTTTCTAAATAAAATTGCATGTGGTAGTGGGAGATGAGTGGTTGAAAGCAGAGTGGTTAGGAATTGGGTGAAGTCTAAATTAGTTCTGTATGAAAATGAAAGCTGTTTAATGAAAGCCACTTTTACACAAAGACACATTTAAGAGGAGAATAGTTGCTTCTACACACACTATAACCTCGCAAATTCTCAAGGGCTACTGATACAATGGAAAGCTATTACCAAAAAGACATCAAAAAAAGACATTGACAGAGTGGTCAATGTCTGGAATACTCTACTTGACTCTGTGGTTTCTTCCCCAAACCCCCCAAAATTTAATCTTAGACTGTCTACTATTGACCTCACCCCTTTCCTAAGAGGTATGTAGGGGGCATGCATAAGCGTACCAAAGTGCCTACTGTCCCTGTCCTATTGTTTATTTTATTTTTCTTATATGTATTCGTTTCTTGTATTCATAACTATGTTTATCCTTATACCTATTATCTTGTAAGCGACTGACAAATCAAATAAATAAAATGAAATAAATAATTGTCATATCGATCACAACATTCTGTCTCTTTCTTTGAAATATGAAATCCTTATTCTTTTCAATCAGAAACCAAAAGAATCTGAAATTGTCAAATTAAATTAAATTAATATATTGGGATAGGGTTCCAAAATAAGCTTTGATCTTGACATTGACTTTTCCCTAAATATTCATGGGTATTACAGCAGGAAATTTTTTAGAAAACCTGTTGATACTTATTAGAAAGATTCATGGATGCAGCTTATCTTGAGAAGACACAAGTTTTAATGTGGTGTTGGAACCCATCTCTCTCCTAGAAAAATGAAATACTTTAGGATAAATGAAAAAGGCAGAATATTTCCCCTAAAAGAGAAGTACAAACTCAGAAGCAGAAACTCACCTCAGAAGCAGAAGCTAACCCCCACCTTTGTTAATGGGCAGGCCATTAAGGCCTGGACCAGAGTATTCTATATAACAAAGCACTCTACTCATCTCACCACATGCCCTGGAAAGATTGCATCATCAAGCACTCAGGTGAAGCCATGTGATCCAGACAAAGCCTATAAAGTTAGCTAAGACCCCTGGCCCTGGGAGTCTGACAGCCAATATGATACATATTTTACACAGGAACAGGAAACACTAAAGTGTGGCCCAACAGAGGGTATAAAAGTAAGGATCTCTCAGCACCTTGCCCCTTCTTTCCCTTCACCCAACATTTTGAAGTATGTGATTGTCCTTTTCACTTTGGAGCTGCAAGCCATGTAGCCCTGTCCACCATTAAACATCTTTCCAAGCAGTCACCATATTTTCAGTGTTTCTTCCCCACTTGGAACTGAACCCAGAAGAATATTTATTCCAACAGTGGAGCAACATGCGTGAATCACATGGCATCATTGTGCCCTACAATATCTGTAGAGGTTGGAACAGGGCTACAAATATTCAACATTTTCGTTTGTTTGTTTGTTTTGGTAGGTGAACTTTGTGCATTAGGTCTGGTGTAAGTTTGAAACAAACATTTGAGTATTTTAATTTTAAAACGATGTAAAATCATGCAACCAAAAATAAATATTTTTTTCCATTGAATATCAACAATGCTGTCTGAAGACACATAATGGGTGATGGAGAGGTCAGGTATTATAAACAGCTTGAGGCAAACTATTATGCATTAGTCTGAACTGACTTCAATCTGTTTCTATGCAAAACAACCAGAGATGATAGTGATGTTTTTATAAATCTCTGAAACAAAACATCAATTTGTTGATTTCCAGCATTCAGGGGTGAGATTCTACAGGTTCGTACCTATTCACTAGAACCGGTTGTTCACATTCTAAGCAGTTCAGAGAACTGTTTGTTAGAAGAAATTACTGGTCTACTCCTGTAAGGAAGGCAGGAAGAAAACATTCTGGTGTTGCTTACAGAAACTGCCTCTCCATTATTACATTCTTGGCAAGATTAGACTTCCTGTCTCAGGAACTTCTCTGAAGTTTTTTCCCCTCCTTTGCTGATACTTTGCTTGTGTAGAGTGACCATTCAAAGTTACAGTGGCACTGAAAAAATTTACGTATGGCTGTTTTTCACACTTATGAGTGTTGCAGCATCCTCAAAGTCATGAGAGGCCAAGCGAGGAGATGAGTGCCTTGATGTGAGTGATGTTGAGTTGGCCGCGCCCAGCCAGTCATGTGACCACCAAGCCATGCTCACCAACTAAGCCATGCCGACAGAACCAGTTGTTAAAAAATTTGAATCCCACGCCTGCCAGCATTGGAATTATACTTTCTTCACTGGAAAACTAGAAGCACCCAAAAGAAGAGCAGGGCTGGCAATGTTGATCAAGAAGGTAAAAGTATCATTGCAATCTGCATACACATGCATGCACATATATAAAAATATAACAGACATTTAGTGTAACACTACACAACTAGGGCTATCAAAATACATACATCCTATGCCCAAAGTTTACAAAGTATAACAAAATCCGCAGTTCTTCTCTGTTTGGGAAGGACTAGGTTGTGTAGTGTTTTACCTATATTTTAATGTCTATCAGATTATCAGCAAGCTGTTTTTAATAAAGATAAATGACTTGTCACTATGGTTAATGTAGCTTCTTGACCAACTGAAATTGTCAAACAAGATTAAGGGATACACCAATCACATCCTATGTCCTTGTCAGACTCAACCTTTTAAGCAAAACATATTTGGGATGCTAATAAAAAAATAATTGAACTCATTAATATTATACTTTTTTGTTGAGACTGTATCTTATTCTTTCTCCTGGTCATCTACAGAAAGGGCCATTAATTCCTCAACTGTCATTAATGTGTTGCTTGAAGTCAGAAAGGTCTTCAATTTTCACACACAAAAAAGGTGTGTGCAAAGAAGTGGAAGACTGAAGTGAAACATTACCCCTCATCTTCTACTCCCATTTCTTTTAAAAATGAAAACAAGCAATTTATTTTTAATGTCTAGACAGAAGCAAGCCTGCTGCTATATGGAAACTTCTACTATTCTGCTTAATAGGTTTCATTTTAATTTTTAAAGGAATAGAAAAATCCAAAAGTTATTTCACTCTACTTTCTTCCCTTTCCCTTCTAGTCATCTTGCTTTTCCAATGTTCAAGAGAAGGCAGACATGTTGATGTTCTGCACCACAAACATATTACTAAAGACTATTAATGAACTAATTTTCAGTAATATGTATTCAATAGATCATTGAATTTCCCTATAACAGTTGTATCAATATGTGGCCAATCTTATGTACCTATACATAAGTACTCCAGGGAATCCCATGCAAGCCATTAAAAAAGGAGTGGATGGGAGAAAGAGGATATAAACTTTCCTTTGTAACATGGATGGCTTCATGGAAAATATGAATGGTGGAGATACAGTGCCATGAAAATTGCAGACACCATTTCAGAAGGACTTCTTGTAGAAATATATACTAGAAAATTTGAACAGACCAAAGAGATCTATGTAGAATACTTGATCCTGCATTTTTTGGGCAGGTATATTCAGCCTGTGCAGCCTCTAAATGTTGCTAAGCTGCATTTTTCAGCTGCCTGAGAAGCATGGCGATTGAACAAGAATACTGCAGTTGGCTGTTCAGCAATTATGCTATTTATTTCCCAGCAATTATAGCCTTTCTGCAGGGGAATAACCAAATGTAAAATTACTCATAATAGAATTCATATTGAATTATAATTTATGCACAGCTTGATTAAATGTTGCAATAGGTCAGAGTGGCATTGGTTGTTTTGCTGTTCACAAAGTTTTTTTTTTACCCTTACAAGAGCTGGATTCACAAGATTTGCTTCTGTACATTCATCATGTATATGAGAAAGCTTTTCCTCTAGGCATTTGTAATTATATAGTCATTTTAAAAGTTCAAATTGAACACAACAATGAAAAAAAAATGAAAGAAATAATCAAATACTAAGCAAGCAAGCTTCTTGTTCCCCCAGTTCTGAGAATGATGACCTCCCAGTCACAAAATAACTGTAAAACTTAAATATTACTCATTTATATTACAAGTTTAGAAAAGGCCAGTTTGATGTAGTAGTTAAGGCATCCAACTACAAACCAGGAGACTCTTGTGTTCTAATTCTGCTTTGGAAAACTGCAAGGATTTATCCAGCCAGGCTCCAAGAATGGGGAGCAATTCAACAGAAGAAAAAAAAAGAGTAATACAACTAGAATACAATTTTCAAGAAATAAGTTTCCTTTGAAAAGTAATTTTAGACTACAATTTCTACACTACAGGTAATTTTTGAGTTATGACTATAATGGAGCCATTCCATCATGGTCATAAGTTGAATTGGTCATAAAATTGGTCATCGTGTGACTTAGCCTGTTTTCATGCAACTGCCACAGTTGTAAAGCAACCACCACAATTGTTAAGGGAATGTCATCTATATTAAGAGCCGTGGCGATGCAGTGGTTAGAATACAGTATTGTAGGCTAATTTTTGCCGACTGCTAGCAGTTCAATCCTAACCGTCTGACGGTTGACTCAGCCTTCTCTCCTTCTGAAGTCACTACAATGAGAACCCAGATTGTTGGGGGCAATAGGATGTAAATTCTGTAAACCTCTTAGAGCGGGTTGTAAAGCACTATGAAGCACATATAAGTCTAAGTGCTATTACTATTGCTAAATGAAGCATTGGGAGGTTTTTCCCAAAAATCAGAATTGCTGGGTTTTTTTTCTTTCAAGAACCTCTTTAAAACACAGTCTTGTGACTGCAGGATGCTGCAAAGAGCTGTAAATAGCTTTCCAGCTGTACTTTGGAAGTGGGTCATAAGTACCTGGTAGGTATCTGCTAATTGACAGATTATACACTAAGGATCACCTATATGTCTTGAATGTCATTGCTATTTTCAACTTCTCAAATGCCAGAGTGGATTAAGGGATGTTATACTCAATTCTACCCAGCCACTAATACAAGAGATGTTACGGGCACATCATGGCTGTTCTGTCCTTAATTTGAATACTTGAAATCCCCGCGCTTTGATTGGCTAAAGCGCGGGGATTTCTGATTGGCCAGGCGAGCCGCGCTGATTGGTCCGATTGAGGTCTCCCGCGATTGGCTCGCTCCAAGAGCGGGAGACTTGAATCGCTGCCATTGGCCGCGGCCGCCGCAGCGAAAAGGATAAAAGCCGCGGGCTTTTTCCTTTTCGCCGGTTCGGTTCACAACTATTAAATAAAGAGCTTGAAACTTAGTCACCGACTCCTGGCTTCTTTTGCGGACACGACACTGGCGACGAAGGTGGGATCCCGACCCTGAACCGAACCCCGTGTCCAACAAGAGCCAGTTTCAGCACGGAGATGGCGAAAATTGCACCGCCCGCCCCCTTCAACCCCGCCACCGAGGACTGGGAATCGTTTTCAGACTGTTTCCGCATGTACCTCGAGTGCACCGGAATGAAGGACGCCCCGGGCCCGCTAAAACGCGCCGTCTTCCTCACACACTGCGGAACCGAGGTCTTCCAGATGGCCAAGGCATTGGCCAAGCCGGCAGACGCAACCGCCATGGACTGGGACGTCCTCGAACCTATCCTGCGGCGCCATTACGCCCCTGAGGTCCCCATCCTAATCCGGCGCAACGAATTTTACCGCCGAGATCAGAAACCAGGCGAAAAACTGAGCGATTTCGTCGCTGAGTTGCGGCGCCTAGGAGGACTCTGTGAGTTTGAAGGTCTGAACAGCCTTCTAAGAGACCGATTCGTACTCGGCCTATGGGACTCTACCCTCCAGAGCCGGCTTATGGCCAAAGGCGACATCAGCCTAGCAGACGCCCTCACCGCAGCCGCAGCCGCAGAAGCAACCCGCACTTCCGCTGACAGTATGCGAAAATCAGACGCGAAGGGCGGAAACAACAACCCGGCAAGGTCGGCCGACCCAAAAAACGAATCAACCGCACACTACGGAGAATTCCAGTCTACGTCCAGCACGTCTGAAGACGAGGAGGACATACATCGCGTGCAGACGGGCCGCGGCGACCAGTGGAACCGGAGAAGTCGCAGGTCGAGGACCAACTGTGCCGGGTGCGGCGGCGACCACCCCAGATCAGAATGCCGATTTTTTGACTCTATCTGTAGGCATTGTGAAAGACGGGGACACATCGCTCGAGTTTGCCGCCAAAAAAAGACCCGCAGCCCGCCCAGATGGGAACATCACGACCGAAAGAAGGAAAGTCCCCCGCCCAGGACCAGAGATCGCCAACCGGACGGTCGGTGGGACCGAATCCAACGATCTTCAAGAGGCGGCGACAGTCGGCGAAAGGAAGATACCCACCAGACGGTGACCATCGGCCACGCCATCTCCGACGGCGCCAGAAAGGTAAACGTAGAAGTCCATGTAGAAGGCCAACCATGCAAGATGGAGGTGGACTCCGGGTCCTACCTCTCCATGATTGCATGGCACGAGATTAAATGGCTAGTGCCCACCCTCCATAAGAGGAACATTAATGCCCAAAAAATCATTATAAAAGATTACCAGGGAAACCGCGTCCCGGTAGTGGGCACCAAGAACTTTAATGTAACTTACAAAGGCCGCACCGAACAACTCCCACTCACAATCGTCGATCGTGACCGCCCAAGCCTACTGGGCCTACAATGGTTCGCCCCGCTTGACATCGCGCTGACAGGAGTCAACCACGTCGTCGACGATGGCTGGGAACAGCGGCTAACCCAGGAGTTCCAGGAGGTCTTCGACGGAAGCCTGGGCAAGTACCAGGGGCCCCTTATCTCATTCGACCTAGACCCTAGGGTTTCCCCCAAGCGGCTTAAACCTAGGAGGGTACCATTCGCCCTAAAACCTAAAATTGACGAGCAGCTCAACAAGCTCGTCAAACAGGGGGTGTTGCAACCGATAGACCATGCCCGATGGGAGACCCCAAAAGTGACCCCAGTCAAGCCAGATGGGTCCGTGAGAATTTGTGGGGACTATAAGGCCACCCTAAATGGCGCGTTGCAACAAAGCGCCTACCCCGTCCCAATCGTGCAACACCTACTGCACTCACTGGGAGGGGGCAAGGTCTTTGCCAAGCTCGATCTCGCCCAGGCATATCAGCAGTTACCGGTCGACGAAAAAACAGCGGAAGCCCAGACCATTGTTACCCATCGGGGGGCATTCAAATGTAACCGGCTCCAGTTCGGAGTCAGCGTGGCACCAGGCATCTTTCAGAGCCTGATGGAACGTTTACTACAGGGCATCAAGGGGGTGGTACCCTATTTTGATGACGTATTAGTGGCGGCGCCAAACGAAGCCGAATTAGAAAACCGACTCAGGGAGGTCTTAACAAAATTTAAAGTAACGGGACTCAAAGTAAAACGAGAAAAATGCCAACTATGCACAGAGCGAGTGGAATTCTTGGGCTACCTTCTAGACCGGCAGGGCATTCACCCTACAATTAAAAAAGTGAAAGCCATCAAAGAAGCCCCCGCCCCAAAGTCTAAAACGGAACTACAGGCGTTCTTAGGCTTGCTGAATTTTTATAACGTTTTCCTACCCCAAAAGGCTACGGCGGCGGAGCCTCTGCATAGGCTCCTGGATAAGGCGGCAACTTGGACTTGGGGGAGACGAGAGCAAGCCGCCTTTCAAAAAACCAAAGACCTCCTCACCTCCGATGCCGTCCTGATTCAATTCAGCGAAACCTTGCCCTTGGTTGTCACTTGCGACGCATCACCTTTCGGCGTCGGCGCTGTCCTCAGCCATACTCTCCCCGACAAAAGAGAAGCACCCATCGCTTTCTTTTCCAGGACTCTAACTAAACCGGAGCGGAACTATAGCCAGCTGGACAAAGAAGCTTTGGCTATAGTTGCCGCCGTTAAGCGATTCCACGAATACCATTATGGCCGCCCGTTTACCATTGTGACAGATCACAAGCCGTTGCTGGGCATCCTCGCCGGAAACCGAGCCACCCCGAACATTTTATCACCCCGGATGACAAGGTGGTCCGAATTCCTGGCAGCCTACAGCTACGAACTATTACACAAGCCAGGTAAGAAAATTTCGCACGCGGACGCTTTAAGCCGCTCGCCTTTACCAGACTCTGATCCTGACCCAGCACCAACAACAAACACCCTTAGCATCGAAAACTTGCCCAACCTACCCATTACCGCGTCAGACATTGCCAGGGAAACTATCAAGGACAGGCGTCTGGCGCGAATTTTACATTGGGTGGAAAAAGGCTGGCCTGAAAGGGACAGTGACGAATCCGTTAAGATATTCAGAAACCGCCAGACTGAACTTTCACTGCTCAAGGGATGTATTTTGTGGGGTGACAGGGTGGTCATCCCGGACAGGTTGCAAGGGAGGGTCTTAGAGATGCTGCACGAAGGGCATCCTGGCATCGTCAGAACTAAAGCCCTGGCCAGGAGTTACGCTTGGTGGCCAGGGATGGACAAGCAGATAGAGGCATGGGTAGCCAAATGCCAACGATGCCAGGAGACCAGACCCAGCCCACCCGCAGCACCCATCCTGGACTGGGAAACACCAAGGGGACCCTGGTCCAGAATCCATTTAGACTTTGCCGGTCCCACGAATGGACATACCTTTCTAATCACAGTTGACGCTTACTCTAACTGGTTGGAGGTAAGCGACATGAAATCCACTACCACGGAGGCCGTTATTAAAGAACTTTGCAAACTCTTTTCCACGCACGGCCTCCCAGACGTCGTCGTCTCAGACAACGGGCCCCAGTTTACTTCCCTCGACTTCGAGAGGTTCCTGGCGGAGAGGGGCATCCGCCACGCATTAACAGCACCGGCGCATCCGGCGGCGAACGGTAGGGCGGAACGGATGGTCCAATTTACCAAAAAAACCATCCGGAAAATGGACCACGGGGAGATCAACGACAAAATCAATAAACTCCTCTTTATACAACACATCACCCCGAACACCACTACCAACAAAAGCCCAGCCGAGTTGTTGATGGGTAGGAAGCTGAGGTCCCCGCTCGACAGGTTACACCCAACATATAACCCGGAGCGACCCCCAGACTCCAGTACAAAATACCAGACCTTTGCCCCCGGTGACTTAGTGTACGCAAAAAATCTGACGGGGGACCCCCTATGGATCCCAGCCGTCATCACTCAAATCACAGGTCCACGGTCGTACCGGCTCCAAACCACCGATGGGCGAGCCTGGAAACGACACATAGACCAGCTCAGGTCACGAACTGCAACAGACCTCAACCCCCAAAACACGAACCAAGGGGGGAGGGAATACCCAAATAAACAAACGCAAGAAAAAATAAACCAGCAGTACTTACCGGAATGCAGCCATCGCGAGTCCCCACCGGAGAAGAACCTCCAAGCCAGCTCTACCGACTCGGAGAAGCCAAGCGGGAGCGGCGAAACCCGCAGCTCAACCAACCCGGAAGGCCCAGGTGGGAGCCATGGAGAAGGAACCGGCCCGATCATCCAACCGGTTCGCACAGAAGAGGGAGCAGCCAAGAACATGACCGCTCCGGCCGAAATCCAGCTTGCAACTGAGTTGCGCAGGTCAAGTAGGACTAGACGGAGCCCCGCCTACCTACGTGACTACGCAACGTGATGGACTATACCAAGAGGGGAGGGGTGTTCTGTCCTTAATTTGAATACTTGAAATCCCCGCGCTTTGATTGGCTAAAGTGCGGGGATTTCTGATTGGCCAGGCGAGCCGCGCTGATTGGTCCGATTGAGGTCTCCCGCGATTGGCTCGCTCCAAGAGCGGGAGACTTGAATCGCTGCCATTGGCCGCGGCCGCCGCAGCGAAAAGGATAAAAGCCGCGGGCTTTTTCCTTTTCGCCGGTTCGGTTCACAACTATTAAATAAAGAGCTTGAAACTTAGTCACCGACTCCTGGCTTCTTTTGCGGACACGACAGTGGCCATCCCAAATTGCTGTTGGGAATGGTGATCCCTTCCCAGGGAACAGATTGAGTGGATTATGGGATATTGGTGTGGGAGGGAGAAATTAAGTCAAAAGGAAAGCTTCCATGAATGAGCAGAAGTTGACTCACAAGTCATTGCCTATAACCCCTGATTCTTTATAACAGGAAAATAAAAATTATCTGACATTTTTTTAATTCAGCAACTTACTCATGGACATGAGTCAGATTTATGTGCTGAAAAATAATCTTTTTCCATGCAGCCATTTCAGATATTTTGAATCACCAAGGACTCAATCACAATACAATATCTGTGTAAAAAGACTGAAGTTAGCAAAACATGAATCATTCAGATCATAAATGGTTGTATAAGTTGACTTTTGTAAGAAAGAGCACATAAAAACCACAAGGAAGCCATGGCCTTCAGTTCTCCTCTCTGACGAAAAGGCAGCTGTTTGTTAAAGGACGACATTAAAACACATTTTTCTGTGAATTCAGTTTCTGCTTTTTTCTCCTTACACATTCTTGTGTGGAATTACAGGGCTACATATTGCCCTAGCTTAGATAGATCACCACCAGAAAAATCTTTGGCTGGAAATTCCATTCAGAGTTTTTTTAAAAAATGAAGCTATTATGGGAATTTTATAAAGGAAATGACCTACAAATCAAATGTAATGGAATACTCTTGAAAAGGGTATGTTTTCCATTTTGTTCAACTTTCTAAATGTTTCCATTGTGTGTGACCCGTCTTTATGCACCTGATGAATTATTCACTGGTGGAATTTATGGCTTTAGGGAACTCTTAAGACAAAACTCTGCATACCTTATCTAATCTAAGTCACTCCTCCGCACATCCCCCAATACTAGCACGGCTTAGTTGCAATATTAATGCAACCTGTCTTAGTACTGGAGTATCCTCTAGCAGGCCCCAGATAAAAGCATGCCAATGATTCCCATTTCTGACTTCTCAGTTTATTAAATATTATAATCAAAACAAAAATTAAATACAAAGCATCATGCTGCAATATCAGCAACTTTATTTTTAAAAGTTTATTTACTGTAAATTTATTTATTTACATCAATGACTGCATCTCAAATGATCTATCTGTTAAAATACGGAAGTTTGCAGTTGATACAACAGTGATTGGTCTCATTCGAGACAACGATGAATCCACATACAGATGAGAAGTTGTACAACTTGCCTCATGATGTAACTGGAACAATCTGGAACTGAACACACTCAAAACTGTAGAAATGGTGGTAGACTTTAGGAGAAACCTCCCATACTACCACTTCTTACAATACTAGACAACACAGTATCAACAGTACAGACCTTCAAATTTCTAGGTTCCATCATATCACAAGACCTAAAATCTAACATCAAAAACGTCATCAAAGAAGCACAACAAAGAATGTTCTTTCTGCACCAACTCAGAAAGCTCAAACTGCCCAAGAAGCTGCTGATTCAGTTCTACAGAGGAATTATTGAGTCTGTCATCTACACCTCTATAACTGTCTGGTTTGGTCTGCAATCCAACAAGACAGACACAACCTTCAGAGGATAATTAGGACTGCAGAAAAAACAATTACTACTAACCTGCCTTCCATTGAGGACTTGTATACTGCATGAGTCAAAAAGAGAGCTGTGAAAATATTTACAGACCCCTCACATCTTGGACATAAACTGTTTCAACTTTTCCCCTCAAAACGACGCTATAGAGCACTACACACTAGAACAATTAGATACAAGGTCAGTTTTTTTTCCCAAACGCCATCACTCTGCTAAACAAATAATTCCCTCAACACTGTCAAACTATTTACAAAAGCTGCACTACTATTACTATTATTCTTCTCATCACTCCTTATCACTCATCCCCTCCCACTTGTGACTGTAACTTGTCGCTTGTATCCTTACGATTTACATTGACTGTTTTCTAGTATGATTTGATTACTTGTTGTACCCTATGACTATTATTAAGTGTTGTATCTTATGATTCTTGATGAATGTATCTTTTATTTTATGTACACTGAAAGCATTTGCACCAAGTTAAATTCCTTGTATGTCCAATCATACTTGGCCAATAAAGAATTCTATTCTTCTTGTGCCATATCTGTCATTGGATGTTGGACATTTTGTACAGAATACCTTCTAAGATGTCCTTTCCTTTGATAGCATTTTCCCTTGGCCACCATTAACCAGTTTCCATTTAATCATTAAATCACTAAACTAATGAATTAAATTTCTATGGCTGCCACTAAAGTTTGTTGCAATAGCAATAACACTTAGACTTATATACCGCTTCAAAGTGCTTTACAAACTTCTCTAAGCAGTTTACAGAATCAACATATTGCCCCCAACAATCTGTTTCCTCATTTTACCAACCTCAGAAGAATAGAAGGCTGAGTCAACTTTGAGCTTGGTGAGATTTGAACTGCCAAATTGCAGTCAGCTAGCAGTCAGCAGAAGTAGTCTGCAGTACTGCACTCTAACCACTGCGCCACCACGGTTCTTTCAACAGAAGAATCAATGTTTACCAGTCATAGGCTTGCATCAGACTTTGTATGGCATATCAAGAACCATATTTAAAAGGTGATCAGAGCTTGGACTCATGTTGGGAAGTTAAAGAAAGAGTTGAAAGGAAGAAAAGAAGTGTCTTCAGCTTTAAGGCACCTATGTGCCTCTTAACTCCCCAGAATAAAAACAAAGTGTTAATCTTTTGGCCACTTCTAATCTAGGAGCTATAAAATGACAGCCAAAAGGGTACATGTTTGCCACTTATTTTAGGATAATTTATTGCAACAGGAGACTTCATAGGCCTTAACAATAATTTTTGTCTGTTGCAATGACTTCATTTTGTCAATGTTATTGGATTACTTTCATTTTTTTTCTTTTTAATATAAGCAAACGCTAATGATTACTTAATTAGCTATTGCTAGAGACCATTCAAACAATGATAAGCTACTAGGAGTATAAACTGCTTGCAGTGTGATAGGATGAAATGGTGGTGCTGACATAATCAATTTAGAATTGCATGCCATAATTTAGACAATTCCTGCATAATTTCTTATAATTTCTGTGCTCTTGACTCTGCTTTAGTATAGGGTTGTTCTGTATAAATGGGATATAAGCACTAATAATGATACAAATTTAATAGTAATAATCATGGTTAATCATTGGAATAGTTGAATAGATACCAGAATAAAGGCCCATTTCCTCAAAAATATGCAATTTAGTACATTTAGCATCAACAACTCAGCAACAACAGGAGGCAAATAATTAGCTGCAGTGTGTAAAAATCTCAGCAATTCCAATAAGCATCTGCATGTATTAAGTCCAACACCGCTGAGAAAGTTATATTAATATCAATTAAACAGCATTAACAGCATTCTAGTTCATTTGCAGCAACACTAGTTTGGCATGGTCTCTTGTGCAGGAAAATATTCTAGAGATGTTTTCAGAACTGATGAAATAACCCTCACTTCTGTACCAATCAGCTCTACATCTAATGAGATGGTAGAAATAACACACCCACATTCTTCTATATACTTCAGTAGGATATCCTGTAACCTTCAACTGGGAGGAATTGAAAAGTAAAGGGTGACAATTATTAAACCAAGGTAATTCAAATGGATTAATTTAAAAAATGCTGGGATTCATGATTTCCATGGGAATGAAATTTTGGAAAGTTGTAGCAACTTCAGCACCCCCGCACTTTCTGACTACACTTCCCATTGACTGTATGGTGCAAGGAAGATAGAATGGGATACCCTCACTCTATTACCTACCTCTCTCTAGTCCCTGCATCATTGGACAGCAAAGCCTGATGGACAAGTGGTGATTGGATACTTTAGAACAAAAGTTCTGAAACCTTTTAACAATGATGGCTGGTGAGCGAACGATGACAAAGTAACTGTGAGGCCTGCTGGTGAAGTAGGGCTGGCAGGCGGGGTGGGGTGCTGGCAATCAATGGATGAGCCCTTTTTCTCTCTGAAGGGAGGGGGCCCTTAGGGATACTTTAGTTGTGGAACGGGGATGTAGTTCTCCTCATGGTCCACAACTCCCTTTGTTCCCCATCATTTCACAAAGTGACAAGCAATTCCATGGGTCACCCAAGATGGAGCAGGAGGAGTTGTTATTTTCAAGCTCCCTGCCTCCTTTCCAGAAACAATGGCAGTGGGGAAGCCAAAAGAAGTCATTGCTCCCTCTCTTATTATTATTGCTCATCATCATCACCATCATCACTATTATTTGCTCATGACCTTTCTCTACTTAGGTAAGTAAATAGCTTTGAAAGGATATCCAATGGGTCACAGGCTATCTAGTCCATTCTAAATTTAGCCAAATATTGACCTCAGGTTGACCAATCCTTCTAGTCTCCCATGTTCTCCTTTTCTCCATATTTGAAGATAGCAAGAATATTTCTGCAAACCACTAATGCAAAGCTCTCCATGTTTTTTGAAAGATCACAGAAATAACCTCTAAGATGATAGTCTTCCTCTTTCCTTTTCTTTTTAAATAATATTAACATCAGCAAAAGGAAAGTTATAAGCCATTTGTTGCTTTTAGCTTCCCTTAAGAGCCTATGTTTCTTTTGTGTTTCAGCCTTTGCTTTCTTTTTTCAGATGTTAGAGCGACTTGCTGCTATTCCTCTTTGGTAATTACACATATATTCCATTTCCTTTATACTGTATGTTGCAAAGTCAGTGTGCATCTATAATCATCTCCCTAGCTGACCCCCATTTTTCCTCCTTTGGAATGGTAGAAGATTGTATTTCTAGTGTCTTATGTCTGTGAAGTTCTTAACCTCCCCTGAGCTACTTTGTCCTCTGGATTTTGATCCATGCCTTTCAGCCTAGTACTCCTCTGAAGTTTGTTGCAATAAGCTCTCTTGAAATCTAGTATGCATATATAAATCATACTATGCTCCAGTTACTTCTGCTGCAGTATTTTGGAATTCAATATGGTGCTGTGGCTTTCCTTAAGGTTCCATTCCTTTGATTGCTTCAGCCAGTTTTTTGCTGCTATTCCATAGGATACATTCAGTGCTATCAAATAATATGTAATTTTCTGAAATTTTGCTTAAACTCATGGTTTTGTATGTAATAGTTTTGCATTGGTAAGTTTATACTAAGAATCTGAAGAAGAGCTGATATAGTCCCAGAATTGTATGAAGTTAATAGTTCACAGTATGCTGAATGCTAGGTTAGACAATTATAAAAATAGTAGAAAATCTAGTCCAACCTCAGCATGTAGTGCTCAGTTTATCACTAATTATACTTTTACAAAAGTGGATGGGGTGAAACAGAAAAAAATCATGTTGGACTGATCTAGTGAGACTGATTCCCACTAACTGGGAATAATTATGTTAACATTGCTTTCTAACTTCCTTGACTTTTTGATACTTGACTATTCTTACATGCAGTGGCTAAAGAAACCAGATTATACAGACTAGATTGCTTGTTGGTTACATCTAACCCCTAGCATCTCATCTCCTAACAATTCAGAATCAAATACCGGGGTTGTTCTTGACCACCATTCTTTCTTTTGCTAGAAGATCCTAGTTTGTAAGTAAGAGCTCAGGCTTCGTAATTTGTTAGCTGCTCCCATTGATGTAAAGAGCTCAGAAGGAGTAACCAGGTTTTTCATTCGTATTGATCTAGTGTCATTTAAATAAATACATAAATAAATAAATCCATGTTACCTCAAAAAGGGTATACAAAAGCAATTTTATTTCATTTAAGTAGTTGAGAAAAAAAGGTGCTGATGAATTGTGACCTGCACAATTATTTATTTTTGTAAAACAATTTATAAGCCACGGTAGTGCAGTGGTTAGAGTGCTGCCTGCCAGCTGCCTGCAGTTCAGTAGTTTGAATCTCACCAGGCTCAAGGTTGACTCAGCCTTCCATTTGGGTAAAATGACCCAAATTGTTTGGGGGCAATAGGATGACTCTGTAAACCGCTTAGAGAAGGCTATAAGGCTAAGTGCTATTGCTATTGCTATAAAAGTACATACAATATACATATTTGGGGGGGGGGGAAGAGAGAGAGACAGATGAAAGAGACTTAATTTTGGAAATGAATGTGCCAAGCTGAAATGTATAAAGGCATCCCATTATCAAATGGAATAAATGACAGCCATTCCATTGGCCATTCCATTGTTCCTGAAGGATGTCATACTTAGGCTGAGGGGATATGTGATCATTACTAGAATGTTTATAATGGCCATAAAATTGGATATGGTAGTTTATCTATCTCAGTCCTTCCTTCCTTCCTTCCTTCCTTCCTTCCTTCCTTCCTTCCTTCCTTCCTTCCTTCCTTCCTTCCTTCCTTCCTTCCTTCCTTCCTTCCACCATCCATCAGCTTTATTGATAGAGGTGCCCATGCCTCTCAGTTCCTCTGTATCATGAGGTGTACATTTTGCTTCTCCTCCTCCATGCCAATATTTTTAAAGAAGAGCCCAAGCTTTAGCTTAAAAACATTCTAATTCAGCCCTCACCTCCAAAACAATAAATTTAGAGACCATAACAAACAGGTAATGTGTTTGTAGTTTCTGCTGATAGAAAGATGGCATGTTTCAGTGTTTTATGGAGAGAAAGGGAAAGAGTAATAGAATGCTAAGTTGAATGTGAACTTTCCTGTCTCACCTAAACAACCACAGAAAATATAAACAGGACATAACTGAACATTCGGACTGCTGCCACCAAAATTAAAGAGTGCAACTGAAACCCCAAACATTTTGCTAGACACCCCCCCGCCAATTAAGGGATGGCCAAAACACAATGATGTCACACAATAGATCCAAGCATTCTGTTTTCTTTCTTTCCTTTTTCAAAAGTGGTCCAGTCAATCTTGCTTAGGAGTTTGATAAGACTCTATAATTGCATCCTCAGACTTTTCCACTGTGATTAAATAGATTATTACTTCCCCCCTCCCCAGTATTGAAACACCACTTCGTGCAATTTTAAAGAACCCTAGCCTTTGAAGAGACACTTAATTGAAGGGGCTGTAAATGTTCCTTATGAAAGCTCTTATTTGATTTACTAACAATCAATAAGCCTATCTTTCCAGAACATCCAACACATCAAAACTTGTGGTCCCTTTGGCCCCCTTGATTGATAGGTAATCTAACCTGAAAGATTGTATTGATTGTTAGCAGCTCTCCAGACAGAGCTTGCACCGGTCATTGATATGCAATGACCAGCTTCTTGTTAAGGATGTGAATTGTTACAGAGGGAGCATTCAGCAGATCTAGTATGCAAGTGAGATTTTTTTTTAATGAAACAGTATTGAAAAACTACTTGTCTCAGAGTGAATATGGATCCTGAAGATGATGGCCACAGACACTCATCAAAGAAAGTCTTTGAATTTTACTGAGGAAAACTGCAGAATGGCAAGGAGGGGAAAGGAACAATCTTTGGGGAAATAGCCTTTAATGAGGAAATAGAGTTTAAGCAATTCTGAAGGAAGAGCCATGAATACACCCTGCGGGGAGAGAGGTGTCTTACAGCAATCTGGCCAGCTCAGTTTTAGGGGAAAAGCAGGTTTAGTACAGGATTTTAACAAACATTTTTGTCATGGAAGACATAAGAAGTGTGAGTTTTGAAAAATTGTGCATGCTTTGATTTGGCTAGAGGGAATGATGGGCCTAAAAATTTGTTACACACCAGAGATGTTCTTACTGGGAATAATGGAAAAGAAATTTAGCAAAGCCGATACCTATCTAATTATACATGTAGTCATGGTAGCAAGAATGATATTCGCCCAAAATTGGAAAGCAAATGAAATTCCTAGTGAGGATGGTATGATTGATAAGATATTACAATGTACCAAAATGGATAGGTTGACATTAGAATTGAAGGTTCAAGATGAATCAGAATACCATAAAATATGGAAAAAATGTTTTACTACTGGAGGGGCATGAAAGGGAGTTCATAAAATTGAAATAAGAATCTAAGGTGAAATAGGGAAGAGGTGAAGGGCTGCATAATTGAGGAATAATGAGAAAGATTTAAAAATTACAAAGTTTAAATGTATATATGTATATAATTGTACATAACTTCTTTATCTTTCTAAATACAAAATGGACTGACAGAAATGTCAAAGAAGACCACCACATCCAATGTTTTTAATGTTTATACTCAATAAAATTTATTTTTTAAAAATTGTGCAGGCATCAGCATTTGGGGTCAAATTCTGAGAAAAAAGGAAGAGGAAGTAAGAAGTCAGTCTATATACTGTATAATAGACAGAGGAGTAAAGAGAGAATCCTGTGCTTGTATTGTGGTCTACAAGGCTACATTCCAATCTGTTAAGGAGACCACACTTGTCAGGAGAGATAAAGTTCAGAGCTGCTGCTGAACCTTCGAGTGACTTGAAGTAAAGATGGAAAGAAAATCTCAAAATGAAGTGGTTGTATTTGGTTGGGCATTTCCTTTTTGGACTGGCTGCTGAAAAAGTCAGGGTTTGTATATTGTGTTGGTCTAATGTCTATTATTATTTAGAGGGACAGTGGACATCTTTCTGTCAACCCAAGTATCCAAGATTTCCCAATCTTGCAGTTTACTTGGGACTCCCTGTAATAATTTTTCTTTTTAAGATGATCAGCCTTGAAATCCAGTCAACCTTCCAATGAAGTCCCTGCATACTTGCTGCATCTGCCCAAATGGAGATTTTATCTGATCAACAGCACTGAGCAAAAAGCTATATCTACACAGGGGAGAATTAGAGAAAGAGAAGCAGGTGCCATGCAGAAATATTCTCTTCAGTGCTCTTGTGCAACATTTCCTCTTGTTTGGTATACAATGGAAATTTAAGAGACAAAAATCTCTCAGGACCAGCTGAAGGGCAGCTTTCTGATGAATTCTGGAACTCCATTTCAATGTAAATTGTATGGGAACATAAACATAAACATAAAAATGGGAATATAAACATGGAATCATTGGTGAGGTTGGTGTTTTGAAAACTCTCATACATTACTACCTTCTAACTCAACATACTGCCTTGATGGAGTTGCTCATCTATGTAATATTAGTAGGTTCCTCTAATCAAGTTTATATTGCAGTTGTATTCCATCAAGCAAGCAAAATCTGGGATGGGGAAAATCAACCTCCTAACTCATTTCTAACCATATAATTAGTCTTCAGGAACAGTTGTCTTGCAGAGGAGGCTTAGAGGTCTCCGGGGGACAACCAAGGCTGAGAGGAAATAATGAGACTAAAATGGTCCTCATGCTGGGTTACTTATTTTCCCATACCCAGGTCTTAATAATAACCTGCATGCATTTGTTTTATCTCTAGCTGTGTGATGAGGTTGCAAATCAGCAACAGCCACTTGCATTTAAATGGAGAGACAGCTGGGAGCAGCTTCTAAAGCAGCTGCAGAAGCCTCTTAGAAATAGTCAGAGCCATCCACCAAGGAATGCAATGTTCAAAGGGGAAGGACTTTAATTTTTATAACCATTATTTGTGGGTCGCAGTTGTAGATGGCTCTTTTAGCAGCCGAAGATGTGGCTGCTATAATAATTTGAAAGCAGTCACTTCCAACTTTGTTATTCTATGAGTCTATGACAGGAGTGTCAAACTCGCAATGACATATTGTCGACCCGTGACATATCTCAACTTCCACCCCCCCCTTGTTAAACTGGGGGTGGGCATGGCCAGCATGTGATGCATCTGGCCTGCGGGCTGCAAGTTTGACATCCCTGGTCTAGGACATCTCCAAAGTCCACACAAGTTGCAGTAGACCTCTTTTGTAGGCCCTCCATAGCCCAAGAGACGACAAAGCCTCTACCTTTTGAAGGAATAGGATTTTCAACCTATTGAGGAAAGGGGTAAAAATGAAAATCCAAATTACAATTTAGCACAGATATCAGGTTAATTTAATATCTGTATTACATGCTTAATCTGCTTTCATCCTGGCTAGATTTTAAGCCAGTTTAAGAAAATCCTGTCTAGATTGATATGCTTCAGTAGTAACTTGCCAAGTGTAAAGTCTGTTGTGCCCTCTCAATTTCCTCTACAAAGAAATCAATCATTTTCCTTTCAATGAGAAAATCTTACTAGACATATGAAAAATTTATATGCACAAAGTTAAAGCATCATAATGCAAATATATAAAATCAAGACAATCTGCTTAAAACAAAAATGCTTTCTTACATTTCCTCCTCTTTGGCTCCATAAAATCTGTCATGAAAACACCTTAGATAGTGGTAGTGTTGACTCCTGGAGACTAGTCCCTGCTGTTTTGTTGGGAATGTAATGGTTATACTATTCGTATGATATGCAGAGCATTACAAATGGGAAACCAGCAGAAATGCTTTTTAATAACCAATTTCCCCCTGAGCTACTTTAGCTTTTCACCCAAGCCACTTTATCAAAGGATTTACAATTTTCATAAAATCTCAGTGGGAAAGGTAGGTAGCCAGAGGGGAAAAAGAACAATAATGCTACAAAGTACTTTGAGAATAATATTCTGCACAAGAATTAAGTATTATAACCACTGTGCTATTCTAACACTAGTGGCAGAGATTACAGGGCCAAAGGATGTGATCAGTGACTCAGATGAGGGAATGCTCCTTTCTCTGTGCATTAGCTGATGAAGGAGCAGGGCCTTAAGAGCCACAGGCGAACCACACATTAACATTTCAATCCGCATTAGTTGGACCATTCCTATTTTAGTGTAGAACAAGAAAACACAGGCAGAAATTGCATTAATGATGGGTTGGCAGGTAGCAAAAGGACAATATCATTTGAAGAGTTGTCTGAAACCAGATCAGTGGCATACAAATTTAATAAATAAATAAATAATAAACATAATATCTATCCTGTAGAAACAGTATCTTATACTCACAATATGTCAATCTTAAGACAGTGAAAATTCCAGTTCAAACGTATTATTAGGTTCACTGGAGCAATATTTAGTTAGTGTTTGGTATAACCAAACTCATAGGAGGATAACATTGTGTGGAACGGAAGGAACATGTATCCTAGACATTCTAAAGGTGGGATACACTTGTATGAAGTGTATGAAGTAAACAAAGCCACTTCTTAAACATTCTTCTTTAATTCTGTTCCATCAAATGGAGAACTACAAACAGTATATTAGTTCAGCTTTAAAAAATTTAGATTCACTATGACTAAATTATAACTCAACTAGGAAAAAAAAAGAGTTCACTGTGCAATCAAATAAAGCTACAAAAATCCTCCCTTTTTATTGAAGTGTTTTCCACAAGTTATTTAACTTTAAAGTCACCAGTACAAACATTTCTTGCCCTGACATATGACAAATGCTAGAAAAGGGTGCAAGAATGGAAAATTTCTCCATTCCTAATAAAACTTGATTCTGACAGGTATTGTCAGCAGTGTTGAAAATACATATAACATACAGATGAAACTTGAAAAATTAGAATTTTGTGCAAAAGTTCATTTATTTCAGTAATGCAACTTAAAAGGTGAAACTAATATATGAGATAGACTCATGACATGCAAAGCAAGATAGTTCAAGCCATGATTTGTCATAATTGTGATGATTACAGCTTACAGCTCATGAAAACCCCAAATCCACAATCTCAGAAAATTAGAATATTACATGCAATCAATAAAACAAGGATTGTACAGAGAATAATATCGGACCTATGAAAAGTATAAGCGTGCATATGTACTCAGTACTTGGTTGGGGCCCCTTTTGCAGCAATTACTGCCTCAATGCAGCGTGGCATGGAAGCTATCAACCTGTGGCACTGCTGAGGTGTTATGGAAGACCAGGATGCTTCAATAGCGGCCTTAATTCTTCTGCATTGTTTGGTCTCATGTCTCTCATCTTTCTTTTGGCAATGCCCCATAGATTCTCTATGGGGTGCAGGTCAGGCGAGTTTGCTGGCCAATCAAGCACAGTAATCCCATGGTCATTGAACCAGGTTTTGGTGCTTTTGGAGTGTGGGCAGGTGTCAAGTCCTGCTGGAAAATAAAGGCAGCATCCCCATAAAGCTCGTCTGCAGAAGGAAGCATGAAGTGCTCCAAAATCTCCTGGTAGACGGCTGCATTGACCCCAGACAATGAAGCACAGTGGACCAACACCAGCAGATGACTTGGCTCCCCCAATCAACAGAGACTGTGGAAACTTCACATTGGACTTCAAGCATCTTGCAGTGTGTGCCTCTCCATTCTTCCTCCAGACTCTGGGTCCTTGGTTTCCAAATGAGATGCAAAGATTGCTTTCATCAGAAACGAGGACTTTGGACCACTGAGCAACAGACCAAGTCTGATTTTCATTAGCCCATGTAAGACGCTTTTGGCGTTATTGTGAAGAGTGGCTTGACAAGAGAAATACGACATTTGAAGCCCATATCCAGGATCCGTCTGTGTGTGGTGGCTCTTGATGCACTGACTCCAGTCACAGTCCACTCCTTGTGAAAGTCCCCAACACTTTTGAATGGCCTTTTTCTGACACTCCTCTCCAGGCTGCGGTCATCCCTGCTGCTTGTGCACCTTTTTCTTCCACACTTTTCCCTTCCACATAACTTTCTATTAATATGCTTTGATATAGCACTTTGGGAACATCCAACTTCTTTTGCAATTACCTTTTGAGGCTTTCCCTCCTTATGGAGGGTGTCAATGAAGATTTTCTGCAGAACTGTCTGGTCAGCACGCTTTCCCATGATTGTGATTCCTACTGAACCAGACTGAGAGACCATTTAAAGGCTTAGAACTCTTTGCAGGTGTTATGGCTTAATTAGCTGATTAGAGTGGGACACTTTAAGCCTAGAATATTGAACCTGTTCACAATATTCTAATTTTCTGAGATTGTGGATTTGGGGTTTTCATGAACTGTAAGCCATAATCATCTCAATTATGACAAATCACAGCTTGAACTATCTTGCTTTGCATGTTATGAGTCTATCTCATATATTAGGTTCACCTTTTAAGTGCATTACTGAAATAAATGAACTTTTGCATGATATTCTAATTTTTCGAGTTTCACCTGTATTAGCAACGTTAATAATGGGAAAAGGTCCAAACAGCTTTAGATAACTAAGATACAATACTGTATATGGAAAGTCAGAATTGATAAAATGGATGTTTCTTCCATTCTTTTGCATAATAATAAAATTTGTTTGTATATTTATTTATTTGGAAATCGATCCTGAATGAAGTGATGCAAAACAAAACACCCTCCAAAAGAATCCAGTGAACTATGACAAAATCTTTGTTGATCTTCTGGTAGTGTAGCACAGGTCATAATAAGAAAGTGCTAAAAATTGGCAAGCAATCAGAAAATATTTTTCTATAGTATCATAAAGAATAATTATTAAAAAGGATCCTGTAGGTTTTGTTGAATCTGCTGCTATGTGCAAGAAATCATGACTAAAGCATCCCAAACAGAATCCACTGAGTTTTAACATCTCTAGCAAAGACAGTCTTCACACTTCCTAAGACAGTCCACTCCATCTCTGAGGAGCTTATACACTTAAGACATTCTCCCCAAAGACCTACCAAATCTACTTTCTTGTAATTTAAAGCCACCATTTCTTCACTTCTGGAACAACAATATACCAATTATGAAATGATTTTCAAGTTACTTGATCATAATTACCATATTTCTCCACAGCTTGCTTTCTGCAGGCTGTACATATCTAATGATTCTAACTGTTTCTTGCTCATTTTCCCTCCAATAGGCTTCTTCTCACTTTGATCTCTCTAATTTGGAAACAGTCCAGTTTGTTAATGATCTAATGTAGTATTCTATATGTAGTCGGTCCAGTAAGAACAGAGAGAATCAATTATTTCTCCTGCTTCTGAAAGTACACTTCTAATAATGAGCCTATGATTGCATTTGCTTCTTTTTTTTTTTTGAAACAAATTTTTATTAATTTTAAAGATAAAACAACACATCATTAACCATTAAATACATAAACACATAAAACCTCTTAACATTGTAAATCCTTACAAGTCAAACAAAACATTATTTTTATACAGCATAATTCCAATTTATCTCATCTCCATATGGACACACAAATATCTTTCAGCAAATTTCTCATTATTTCTCTTTACTCCTATTCAATTTCATTTCTCTTCCATATTTATCCATTTTATAGTCATCATATTCTTTTCTTTCTGGCTTGTTTAAATTATTCTCATCTAACATTCCTCCAAGGTTTTATTGATTCGTTTTTCCTTTTTTTTTTTTTATAAAAAACAAATTTTGTTAGTTTTACCATAAGCACAATACACAAACATACAAACACAAAACATAAACAAAACTAAAAGATCTTTTGTGAAGGTTGTCTGTTCCCGGGTTAAAACTCTTTACACAGACACAAATTCAAACATCATATTCAACCCATATCTCCTTCCATATCTTATTATCATTTTCTTTTTTATATATATATATAAAAACCATTTTTATCAGTTTTATAAAAACAATGCACAAAGAATCAAGGCATAGCAGCTTATAAATTCTTTTCTAAGAAAAAATAATAATAATAGACCAATAAGGCATAACATTTCCAGATTATAATATCAATATTTCATATAATATTAACTTCATATCTTGTCCCTACTTCTCTTTTCCATCCAAATTATTTATTAATTAAAATTTTATTGCCTTTTATCAATATACAAAATCCAAAAAAAAAAGCATATATATCCTTCCATATCTTATTACCATTTTCAACAACATTCTTTGTCTGTTCTATTTCCAATTATCCATTCATCTTTTTTTTTCTTTTACTATACTTCTCCTGTACACCAATTGGAGTAACATCTATTGTCATGTATGCAAATGGACTACTCGAAATCCCTGTGCCTTGATTGGCTAAGGCGCGGGGATTTCTGATTGGCCAGGCGAGCCGCGCCTGATTGGCCCGATTGGAGTCTCCCGCGATTGGTTAAAGCCAAGAGCGGGAGACTTGAATCGCTGCCATTGGCCGCGGCCGCCGAAGCCAAAGATATAAAAGCCGCAAGCTTTTTGTCTTTGGCGGTTCGGTTCCACCAGTGTTAATAAAGAGCTTGAATTGAAAGTCACTGACTACGAGTCTTAATTGCGGATACGACACTGGCGACGAGGATGGGATCTCGCCTTTGAACCGAACCCCGTATCCGTTTAAGAACCAGCGACAGCGAAGATGGCGAAAATAGCACCGCCCGCTCCCTTCAACCCCGCCGCCGAGGACTGGGAATCGTACTCGGATCGATTCCGGATGTATCTGGAATGCGCCGGCATGAAGGACGCCCCGGGCCCGCTAAAACGCGCCGTCTTTCTCACACACTGCGGACCAGAGGTCTTCCAGATAGCCAAGGCATTGGCCAAACCAGCAGACGCAACCGCCATAGACTGGGACGTCCTCGAGCCCATACTGAGACGCCATTACGCCCCCGAGGTCCCCATCCTGATACGGCGAAACGAGTTCTACCGCAGAAACCAGAAACCGAACGAGAAATTAAGCGACTTTGTCGCTGAATTACGGCGCCTGGGAGGACTCTGTGAGTTTGAAGGGCTTAATAGTCTCATCAGAGACCGCTTCGTGCTCGGGCTATGGGATCCGACACTCCAGAGCCGACTCATGGCAAAAGGCGACATCAGCCTAGCCGATGCCCTCACTGCGGCCGCAGCAGCAGAAGCCACCCGCACGTCAGCAGACACCATGCGAAGATCTGACGCGAAGGGCGGGAACAACAACCCCGCGAGGCCGGCCGACACCAGAAGCGAAGCGACCGCACACTACGGTGAATACCAATCAACCTCCAGCGCGTCAGATGACGAGGAGGACATACACCGTGTACAAATGGGACGAGGCGAACAGCGAAGCCAAAGAGGTCGCAGGTCGAGGACCAACTGCGCCGGTTGCGGCGGCGACCACCCCAGGTCAGAATGCCGATTCTTCGACGCTATCTGCAGGCATTGTGACCGACGAGGCCACATCGCCCGAGTTTGCCGCCAGAAAAAACCCCGCAGCCCGCCCAAACGAGAACAACTTGACAGGAAGAGAGAAAACTCCCCGCCCAGAGCCAGAGAGCGCCAGCCAACGGGTCGATGGGACCAGAGACAACGATCGCAAAGAAGCAGTGACAGCCGGCGCAAAGAGGAAACCCACCAGACGGTGACCATTGGCCACGCCATTTCCGACGGAGCTAGAAAGGTTCACGTAGAAGTTCACATAGAGGGTCGACCATGTAAGATGGAAGTGGACTCCGGTTCCTACCTTTCTATGATTGCTTGGCGCGAAATCAAGCAACTAGTGCCTACACTACAAAGAAGAAACGTACCTGCCCAAAAAATCATCATAAAAGACTATCAAGGTAATCGCGTTCCGGTAGTGGGCACCAAGAACTTTAACATAACCTACAAAGGCCATACAGAACAACTTCCACTCACAATAGTCGACCGCGACCGCCCTAGCCTGCTGGGGTTACAATGGTTTGCTCCGCTTAACATCGCGCTGACAGGTGTCAACCACGTATCCATTGAAGCTTGGGAACAGCGGCTAACCGAAGAATTCCAGGAGGTCTTCAATGGAGAATTGGGCAAGTACCAGGGGCCCCTTATTTCATTTGATTTAGACCCAAGGGTTCCCCCGAAGCGGCTTAAGCCTAGAAGGGTACCCTTTGCATTAAAGCCCAAAATCGACGAGCAGCTAGACAAGCTCGTCAGACAAGGGGTGTTACAACCGACAGATCACGCCAGATGGGAAACCCCTATAGTGACCCCAATAAAACCAGACGGGTCCGTGAGAATCTGCGGGGACTATAAGGCCACCCTAAATGGCGCGTTGCAGCAAAGCGCCTACCCAGTCCCGGTAGTGCAACATTTACTGCACTCACTGGGAGGGGGCAAAGTTTTTGCTAAGCTCGACCTCGCACAAGCCTATCAACAACTACCTGTGGACGAGGAAACGGCAGAGGCCCAAACAATAGTGACCCACCGGGGGGCTTTTAAATGTAACAGACTTCAATTTGGGGTCAGCGTGGCACCAGGCATCTTCCAGAGCCTGATGGAACGCTTGCTGCAAGGCATCAAGGGGGTGGTGCCCTACTTCGATGACGTATTAATGGCGGCGCCAAATGAAGCTGAACTAGAAAACCGTTTAAGACAAGTCTTCACGAAATTTAAAGAAACAGGACTTAAAGTCAAACGCGAAAAATGCCAACTTTGTACAAAACAAGTAGAGTTTCTGGGCTACCTCCTAGACCAGCAGGGCATCCACCCCACAACGAAAAAAGTAAAGGCCATCAAAGAAGCCCCCACCCCAAAGTCCAAATTAGAGCTGCAAGCGTTCTTAGGTTTACTAAACTTCTATAATGTCTTCCTACCTCAAAAGGCTACGGCAGCGGAACCTTTACATAGACTCCTGGACAAGAAGGCAGCCTGGACTTGGGGGAGACGGGAACAAACAGCTTTTCAAAAGACCAAAGACCTCCTCACCTCTGATGCCGTCCTAATGCAATTCTGCGAAACCCTGCCTGTAGCTGTCACTTGCGACGCATCACCCTTCGGCGTCGGCGCTGTCCTCAGCCATACCCTCCCAGACCAGAGAGAAGCACCTATCGCATTTTTCTCGAGAACTCTGACTAAACCAGAGCGGAACTATAGCCAGCTGGACAAAGAGGCTTTGGCTATAGTGGCCGCCGTTAAGCGTTTCCACGAGTACCTTTATGGCCGCCCATTCAAAATAGTGACTGACCATAAACCGTTGCTGGGCATTCTCGCGGGAAACCGTCCCACACCAAACATCTTGTCACCCCGGATGACAAGATGGTCTGAATTCCTGGCAGCATACAACTATGAACTGCTACACAAGCCAGGTAAGAAGATATCGCACGCGGACGCTTTAAGCCGTTCCCCCTTACCTGACTCTGACCCTGACCCTGCACCAACAACAAATACCCTGTCCATCGAGTGTTTACCCATTACCGCATCGGACATAGCGAGGGAAACGGTTAAGGACAAACACTTAGCGCCAATCTTACATTGGCTGCAAAAAGGCTGGCCGGAAAAAGACGATAACGAGACTTTTAAACCTTTCCGCCAGCGCCAGACGGAACTTTCACTACTGAGAGGATGTATCCTTTGGGGAGACAGGGTGGTAATTCCGACTAAATTACAGAACAGGGTCCTAGAGATGTTGCACGAGGGTCATCCTGGCATCGTCAGGACCAAAGCCCTGGCCAGGAGTTACGCTTGGTGGCCTGGCATGGACAGACAAATTGAAACATGGGTCGCCAAATGCCACCGGTGCCAGGAGACCAGATCCAGCCCACCCACGGCACCTATCCGGGACTGGGAGACACCTCGGGGACCCTGGTCCAGAATACATTTAGACTTTGCCGGCCCCACAAATGGCCACACCTTTTTAATCACAGTTGACGCATACTCAAACTGGCTAGAGGTGGCCGACATGAAATCCACCACCACGGAGGCCGTCATTAAAGAACTGTGTAAGCTGTTTGCCACCCACGGCCTCCCAGACGTCGTTGTCTCGGACAACGGACCACAGTTTACATCCATCGATTTTGAACGGTTCCTGGCAGAAAAAGGCATCCGCCACGCGTTAACGGCACCGGCGCATCCGGCGGCGAACGGTAGGGCGGAGCGGATGGTCCAGTTTACAAAAAAGACCCTCCGGAAAATGGACCACGGGGAGATCAACGACAAGATCAACAGGCTGCTCTTCATACAGCACATCACGCCAAATACAACCACCAACAAGAGCCCTGCAGAGCTCCTGATGGGCAGGAAGCTGCGATCCCCACTCGACCGCCTACACCCAACCTACAACCCAGAACAGCCCCCAGACTCCAGCTCCAGGTATCGGACATTTGAACCAGGCGACCTAGTATACGCCAAAAACATGACGGGGGACCCCCTATGGATCCCAGCCGTCATAACTCAGATCACTGGTCCAAAGTCGTACCGGCTCCAAACCACCGACGGGCGAGCCTGGAAACGACATATCGACCAGCTCCGATCACGAACATTGACGAACCTCAACCCCCAAGACACGAACCAAGGGGGGAGGGAACACCCGGTTAAACAACCGCAAGAACAAATAAAAATTAAAAACTCACCAGAACGCAGCCTTCACGAGTCACAGCCGGAGAAGAACCGTCTGGCCAGCTCTACCGACCCGGAGAAGCCAAGCGGGAGCGGCGGAATCCGCGACTCAACCGACCCGGTAGGCCCAGGCGGGAGCCGCGGCGAAGGAACCGGCCCGATCATCCAGCCGGTTCGCTCAGAGGCAGGAGCAGCCAAAAAGATGACCGCCCCTACCGAGATACAACAAGAAAATGAATTGCGCAGGTCATCTAGGACTCGACGGAGCCCCGCCTACCTGCGTGACTACACCACGTGAGAAGACCAAACCAAGAGGGGAGGGGTGTCATGTATGCAAATGGACTACTCGAAATCCCCGTGCCTTGATTGGCTAAGGCGCGGGGATTTCTGATTGGCCAGGCGAGCCGCGCCTGATTGGCCCGATTGGAGTCTCCCGCGATTGGTTAAAGCCAAGAGCGGGAGACTTGAATCGCTGCCATTGGCCGCGGCCGCCGAAGCCAAAGATATAAAAGCCGCAAGCTTTTTGTCTTTGGCGGTTCGGTTCCACCAGTGTTAATAAAGAGCTTGAATTGAAAGTCACTGACTACGAGTCTTAATTGCGGATACGACATCTATAACTCATTACCCTAACTTAGAAATACTACATATAGCAATCTTTCTTGGGATTCTGTTTAAAAGATTCTAAAATTACATAATAAATTTTATATTCTAAATATACATATAAAAACACACTCTTATATACCCTCCAGAATCCCTCTTTTAATCTAAATTAAATTCACCCATTGTCTCTAAATAAACTTTTTTTCTTTAGGTCTTGCTTCCCCCCATTAAGGCTTCTCCTCCCCCCCTTTCTCTCTTGCTTATTCTTCTCCTTACCCTTTCTACCCCTTTGCTTTTTCTCTTCGCTTTTCTTGCTCCTTTTCCTTTGCTTTCTAACCTTGCCTCCATCTTTTCGCTCATTTTTCTCTCTTTTGGTTGTTTTTATAATTCTTAAAATCCCCTTTTTCTTATCCTTTTTCTCCTCCTCTCCGGAAGGGACCCATTGTTCATCAAAGATGGCTTCTTCTTCCTCTTCTTCCTTGTCCCAGTCCTTCTGCTGCGTAATCAACTTTTCAAAAGAACATAACGCCATTTCTAAGAATTGAAACAAAGCGCCCAAAGTATCTTCTTTTTTATATTTTTGATATTCAATCTCTAGTTCATCCACAGACGATGCCATTATGAAAAGGGAAACTTTTTCCAAAACAACCACAAGTATTTTTAATCAAAGACAATCAAAAGCAATTAAAAAAAGAAAAAAAGTTCCAAAAGTTAATACTTTTCTTCCTTCTTCTCTTTCTCTTTCTGAATTAATTTTTAATCAAAGAGGTCCAATTACCATATATCTTCTTTTGGGATCCACAAAGACGTTCTAGACAATCTCCTCCTTTTTCAGCTTCTGCTCCAATTTTTTTTTCTCCCTTCCCACTTGCAATGACAATTTTAAATAATCAAAAATCCATACCTCCAGCAGAGATTTTCCAATTTCTTAAATTTTTCAATGTCCAAAAATCCCTTTGTCTCTTAGCTTAGCTTTCAAAGCAATCCACTTTCAATGTCTAATATATCCAAATATTTCTGCTTTTTCCGTGGGATGGGAGAGTAAAAAAAAAAAAATTCCCTTTAACAGCTTCTCCGTCGCTTTTCGCTCTTCTTAGGGATACAATGTATCCTCCAGCAACAAGCAGCTCAATTCCAGGCAATTTAAAAGGTGTTACTTGACCCAGCTCAGACAGAACTTTCACTCTTCACACTTCCTCCAGCACAGTTCTTACCCGGTTGCTGGCGCCGCTCCACCGCCTTGGGAAAAAGGGGTTTTCCCGGAGAAGGGGGGGTCTGCGATGCCCCCACCTCCCTATCCGACTCCCCTCTCTCTTCAGCTGTCCCTACAGGGCAGCCATATCCCCCTGACCCATCTGGATCGGGGGTACCTCGACGGCTAGCACAGCAGGAATCGCGAGCTGTCGCGAATTCCTGCTGCCCCGAAGCCACGCAAACTGGAAGTTTTCAAGCATTTGCTTCTTTTTGATGCTGCATTATATTGTTAGCTCAAATTCAACCATCAGCTTCGGAAGCCATATTAGCATGAGAAGCTTCCACGTTGCCACAGTCGTCATGGATCAATTGTGATCCATCAAGGCATCCATTTTTTCCTCCTCATATATCCTGCCTAATCATCCTCCACATATAGTCATCTAATATCTTTTATTGTATGTTTTTTCTATCCCCAAAAATGTTTTGATCCTGTTGAAATTTATCTTTCAGACCAGTGGTTCAGTTTGTCAAATTATTGCTGAATCTTGATATTGTCCTTTAAAGTACCTGCTATCTTCTCTACTTTTGTGACATCTGCAAATTTAATAATTGTATTTTATAATTGCTCATCCAAACCATGTGTAAACTAATGGAATGATATAGAATCCAGACTGGAGTCATGCAGCAATGAAGACTTCCAATTTGATACACTGGATATGATTGTAGAATTAAAAATGTATCAACTGGTAGAAATATTTTACCATTTATTCTAGAATTTCATGGCACTCACTTGGCTGAACTGAAAAATGCTGTATGTTCATCCCATTCCCATAATAATTTTTACTTGTTGAGGGTGAGAGTGAAGGAGAGGTTGGGCTTGCTTGATATGACTTGTTCTTTATAAGTCCATGCTAGCTCAAGAATGCAATTGTTTCCTAAATATTCACACCCTGAATCAATCAATCAATCAATCTTGTATATATCTATATTAATTGAGCAAATCTGCAGTTACTTTTCTCCCTTTTTAAAAATAGGAAGAACATTTCCCTTTTTTCAAACTTCTAATAGTATATTTTCTTCTATTATTTCTTAAAGAATACCAAAAAGGGATCTGAGATCATGAGATTCTTCAAGATTCTTGGATGTCATTGCTTTTATCCTGAAGACTTCAGTTTATAAAGGCGATCCCCTACCTTAGGTTATCTCTTCCTCCTTGTTTTAATTGTTATGTCTGGGTCTCTTTAAATGTAGTCCTCCTCTTAGGAGTTAGGGAATTCTGCCCTTTATCCATCATCCATCATCATCTTTCAATTGTCTTGAAGCAATAGACCCACCCTTTCTTTTATTTCCTCTCTTTTAATAATGACATAAACAAAAGAGTGCCTTTTGATGCTTCTAGTTTCTCTGTGAGCTGCATTCTTTTGTGCCTTACCCCTTCTGACATCCTTGCTGCAGATGCTAGCTAGTTGCTGGTATGTTTCTTTGCTGATTATACTCCTCTTTCTTTTTCATTATATGCCTAACTACAACTATAACTCTTAGCTTCTTTATAAACTTCTAATGCAGGGGTGTCCAACTCATGTCATCATGGCAGTGTCACATGACGTATCGGGACTTTACCTCCTGATTCTCATTCAAACCGGGCATGGGCATGGACAGCACATGATGAATCCGGCCCATGGGCCAGAAGTTTGACAGCTCTGTTCTAATGCATTCATAATAGTTCCTAAACTGACCTCTATTTTAATTCTCATCAGAACAGTGCAGTTTTATAGTAATGTTAATACCTTAGGTCTGATAAATTCCCAACTCTCTTACTTTCCTTTGCCCTGAAGTTTTCTATTATATGATCCTGCTTGGGTTTTTCTAAGCTTGTTGAAATCTATCTTCCTAACTCATATGAATGTAAACCTCTGCTCCATTTGTCTTTCTGCAGTAGCTTGAAAACAAGGATGAAGGACTTCCACCCTAGATCTCAACTGTTTTTAATTCTATAACATATAGCTATAGTTAGTATTCATAGGATTTAAAACCAGTCTGCAAGCAAATCACATTATCACTAACCATAATCTGGCAGGGAGAAAAGAAAAGATTAGAATTGGATGGGTTGCTGATAGTTGCCCATTCTTAAATAGTAATTTTGTCATTGGGCACCTGAATTCATTGAATGTCTGAAACTATTTTAACAACAGCCTTGTGACCTAGTTAGAATTGATCCAATATACTGAATGCCAATTTTTTAAAAACTCCAGATGGGAGCCAATTGTTGTTATTCGACTTTCAACATCTAAACATGCATCATTTTATCATGGTGGTGGAAAGACTGCAAGGAATAACACTAGGAAAAAGCAGCCCATGTTCCTGCCCTAATTAGAAGGTCATACATTACCATAACTGTTGCTATATCCTTATGAGCAATTTGCATTGGACCTGGAATTGATGCTGTTACGTTACATTCTTTAATGCTAAAAGACAGATGCAGAAAGATTAAGCATATGAATTGTCATTACTGAATAAAGGATGCCTCGATCTGCCAAGGGACCACTAATCTAGACAATAGTTAGAATAAGATTTAAGTGAAGCGTACACAGAGTCAAAAAAAGTGAAGCAGCTTACATCCAGGCATATGTAAATGATTTTTTTTAAAGTAAAATATTTTTTATTTAACTGGCTGCTTTTTTCTATTTAAAAAAAATCTCCAGAGGTTCTTTTAAAAATGAGCTGCAATTTTCAACATGAACCTAACAAAAAAATGTCAACAAAAGAGATGAGAGGGAGGAAAGCGTAGAGAAGAACTCTAAATGCTTTATGTTGGTAACTATTTACTGGTGTAAACAGACCAGTTGGCATACAGCCAATATCTACCTTGAATGACAATTATAAAGTGTGTAATTAGCAATGGAGTGTACATAATGGAGAAGGTGCACTCTCAAATCTGACAGATGCACTGGTGAATAATGATGAGTCACTTCCCTTGAGGACTTGTCTATTGTAGCAGCTTAGTTTTATTTACAACATCTCAGGGTTTTGAAATAACTGCACCCCAATTGGTGTACCAAACAGTTCTATAAAGTGTCTTTAAATTACATGCAATAATTCCTATAATTATAATTCCAATGAAGAAACCATGGTTAAGCAACATGTAGAAATAATTTTCTCCTGCTGTTTGGCAGGACAGATTGTTCTGGAAAGAGACAGATTACTAAATAGAAGCTGGAGGGCCATTTCTAAATAGAGTCTGTAAAGAGGGATGGGGAGGAGAGAGAGAGGGGGAAAAACATCTTTTAGGGCAAAAACAAATGTTCAGTCACCCAACTCTACCCTGAATTAAGGGATATTACACGGTCGTAAAAAGGAAGTTTTAAGTGACACAGACACAAACAAGCCTTGAAAGAGAACCATAGAATGGATAGGATTATTTAGGCCATTGGCTTATTGCCAGAAACTAAGCATCCCTGATAGAAGCTGTCTATCCTTTGCTTGAACACAAACAATTGAAAGGACCTCCCCACCTATCTTGGAATTGGTTCCACTGTCAATCTGCTCTGTTACAAAGCATTCCCCCTCCAACAATTGGAATCTGCCTTTTTCTAACATGTCTTCTGTTATGAACTAATAAAAGCGCTTAAATAAAGTTTTATCAAAGCTTAAAGAAAAAGCAGGGTTCTAATCCTGCACTTCTGATTGGCTGATAATAGCGATATTGGATTGGTCCATTCTGGAGAATCTAATTGGCTGTTAACAAGCCACTCTCATTGGTTCAAGGGTTTAATACTTCCATGTTCTCATTGGTTAATAGGTCAGCAGCCTGCCCTATAAAAGGGCTGCTGCTGCCCCAGGTTTTTGCACGGACTGCCAGACATTCTGGTCTCCGACAACGGACCCCAGTTCACCGCCCTGGCATTTGAACAATACTTAGCAGATCGGGGCATCCACCATGCACTAACTTCACCAGCACACCCTGCGGCTAACGGCAGGGCCGAGCGCATGTTACAATTTGTTAAAAAAACTCTCCATAAAATGGACTATGGGGACATTGATGAAAAAATTAACAGAATACTCCTACTCCAACACTTCACTCCACACAGCATCACCAACAAGACGCCAGCTGAACTATTGATGGGACACAAGCTCCGTTCCCACCTCGACCGGCTTCACCCTTCCTATGAGCCAGAGAAACCCTGCGGATCTAGCAGAAAATGCCGCGAGTTCAAGGTAGGCGACTTAGTTTTCACTAAAAACCTCTCCGGTGAACCATTATGGATCGAAGCAACCGCAATTCAAACCACTGGGCCCAGATCGTACCGTGTGCAAACCTGCGACGGAAAAATATGGAAACGCCATATAGATCAGCTTCGCTCTAAGCTACAACCCAGTTCCCGCGGGTCCTGGGACTCCCAAACTGAGGGGGGAAGGGATGTCAAAGAAACCAAATTCGAGATGGTGGAGAGCAGAAGCGAAGGAAGTCAGTGATCAGGCGTGATTAATGAAGAAGAATCAGGGAGGGGTATGTCCTCACCACAGAGGAATACCTCAACGGAGGCTAGCCCGATAAGATTGGAGGACAACAACAACGACAGAATTAGCGGCACCGAGTCGTCCAGTGAGAATGTGGAACCGCCGGTACCAGATATGTCCAAAAACATCCCACCGAAGCTGGACTGCAGACGGGAACCGGTGGGACAGCGCAAACCTAATAGACAGTTAAAACAACCCACATATCTTAGAGATTATGTCACCGCACCCCTCAAATGGAACCCGGGGGGAAGGGGTGTTATGAACTAATAAAGCGCTTAAATAAAGTTTTATCAAAGCTTAAAGAAAAAACAGGGTTCTAATCCTGCACTTCTGGTTGGCCGATAATAGCGATATCGGATTGGTCCATTCTGGAGAATCTGATTGGCTGTTAACGAGCCACTCTCATTGGTTCAAGGGTTTAATACTTCCATGTTCTCATTGGTTAATAGGTCAGCAGCCTGCCCTATAAAAGGGCTGCTGCTGCCCCAGGTTTTTGCTCTTTTCATAATGATTAATAAAGAGTTGAAGTTCACTGTTCACTGCCTCGTCTCCGTACCTTGCACCCAAGTGCAGAACTTAACATCTTCATCATTCTGTATCTTTACTGATGAAGGATAGAAAGCACATCTTGATCTTGCAGGTATTTGAAGAATGCTATCGTATCTCCTGTCAGTCTTTTCTAGACTAAACATGCCTAGCTCCTTCAAACTGCAGGATTTAGTTTCTAGTTATTGTTTAACTTTTTTTTTGAAGCTGCTCCACTTTCTCCGAATACTTCCTCAAGTATGAAGCCCAAAACTGGATATAAAGTAGGATCTAACTAGTATAGAATAAAGTTTTCCTTCTCATTATTTGGAGACTATTTCTGAAAGTGCAGTTTAAGATAGCATTTTCCCCTTTTTCTTTTTGCAGCCTCTTCACACTGCTGAGTCATTTAGCTTGCATTCAATTACTATTTCAAGATTAGAATACAATGACTAAGTCAGTTATTCCTTATTTTATACCTGTGAGTTTGGTTTTGTATTTTATAAGTAAATAAATTTGAATGTATCTTCATTAAGTATCATATAATTTTCAGCCTTTTCTATTGTCAGACTTCTGCCAGACTTGGCAATAAATCTTGATTCTCCAAATATTTAACTCCATATTCAGAGCCTTGCTTATAGCACAGGATTATAGATACTATATGGCTAAACGAATGCTTTTGTCGCAAATAAATTATATATAAGCAGTTCTGCCTCTTGCAAAACACAAAATTATTTTTTTATTTTTATTTTTTTATTTGATTTGTCAGTTGCTTACAAGATAATAGGTATAAGTATATACATAGTTATGAATACATGAAATGGGTACATATAAGAAAAATAAAAGAAACAATAGGACAGGGACGGTAGGCACGTTGGTGCACTTATGCACGCCCCCTATAGACCTCTTAGGAAAGGGGTGAGGTCAATAGTAGAAAGTCTAAGGTTAAAGTTTTGGGGGTTTGGGGAAGAAACTGCAGAGTCAGGTAGAGTATTCTACCTAGAGTATTAACCACTCTGTTGCTGAAGTTGTATTTCCTACAATCAAGTTTGGTGCAGTTAATCTTGAGTTTGTATCTATTGTGTGTTCTTGTGTTGTTATGGTTGAAGATGAAGTATTCATTGACAGGTAGGACATTGCAATGTAAGATTTTATATACCATACTTAGAGCAGACTGAAGACGGCATAATTCAAGGTTTTCTAGGTCTAGAATTTCAAGTCTGGTGGCATAAGGTAGTCTACAACGAGTAGAGGAGTGGAGAACTCTTCTTGTGAAATATTTCTGGACTTTCTCAACTGTGCTAATATCAGATACGTAATGTGGGTTCCAGACTGATGAGCTGTATTCGAGTATTGGTCTAGCAAATGTTTTGTATGCTCTAATTAGTAGTGTGATATTCCCAGAGAAAAAGCTGCATAGGATTAGGTTAACAACTCTTAATGCCTTTTTGGCTTTGTGGTTACAGTGTGCTCTAGCACTTATATCATTAGAGATGAATACTCCAAGGTCCCTGACAGACTATGGATCATCAACAAGATCTTGACTATTCAGCTTGTATTTTATTTTCTGATTTTTTTTGTCAATATGTAAGACAGAGCATTTATTTGTTGAGATTTGAAGTTGCCATTTGTTTGACCATTCTGATACATAGTCAAGATCTGTTTGAAGGATAGTAGTATTGTCTGTGGTATTGAACAGCTTTACATCGTCAGCGAAAAGAACACAGTTGCTCTTAATATAATCACAGAGGTCATTTATGTAGAGTATGAAAAGAGTTGGTCCTAGAACAGTGCCTTGGGGGACACCACTATTGACAGGTACAGAATTTGATAGGACACTTCCAATTTTGGCCATTTGTTGTCTGTTTGACAGAAATGCTTCTATCCAGTTATGCAGTTGTCCAGAGATACCATAAGATTTTAGTTTTAGGAGTAGTTTGTCGTGTACCACTGAATCAAAGGCTTCCATCCAGTCCAATAGATAGAGATGGTTTTAGATTGCATAGTGCTTTTTCAACACTGTATTCTGTAAAATCAATATGTATTAGATCATTGTAGTTGTCTGTGGTTTGGCTAGGAAATACTGGGCACGATCCATTGCTGTTGACAAATACTGAGCCTTAGAATGTGTTAAAGATGTTGGCTTTAATGGTGTCGTCGTTGCAGTCTTTACCATTCGGTCCTATCAGGGGTGGGATGGACCTTGAGTCTTTTAGTTTGTTGTTTACAAAATTGTAAAAAGCGCGGGTGGAATTGGTGCAAAGAAGATTTTCCTCTTGTTCAATGTGATAATTGGTGCATTCAGTCTTTATCTGGTAGCATAAATTTTTGTATCAGCTTTTGAAATTGGCAACGTGACCAGATTTGTTTTTCTGCCAGAGTGATCTCTTTTTGGATTGAAGTTTCCTTATTGTTACGGGTAATCTGTTTTTTTTTGTTCTGGGAGTTGTTGTTGGTACATATAGTTTTGACTTCAAGTAAAAATATGTTGTAATGGTCTTCAACAGTATTGCATCCAGTGAGATTGCCAATAGAGATTGCCAATCAAGGGATGAGAGATCATTGTCTATAAGATCATAGATGCCTTTTTTGAAGTTATAATTGGGGATTACATCATTGTGATGATTTTTGTGTGGTCGTATGTTGAGACAAAAGTCAATCATATTGTGGTCACTGCTGGAAAAGAGTTCTTTAGTTTTTTATTCCTCTCCTCACAATCATCGAAGCATTCCTCTGCCTTTACCACCCATCCAGGGTGACTTTTGGCTCCTAAGAGCCTCAGGGCTTTCTCCTCCTTCCTTGTTTCTCCCTGCCAGCTGTCTGATGTGGCTCCGGGGAAACTGTGTGGGGGATATTAATGGAAACACGTTGTCTGGTATGGAAGATACTTCTATCAGCTATGTGAGGGATTTAAATGAAGATACGTTGTTTGCACTCCGCTGGCTCCAAGTGATCCAGTTCAAGAGCCCCACCAGTGTGGTTAATAGGGCTTGATGGAAAGAGCTTCACTTCTCTGGGGAAGGAGAGGAGGGCTCCGGATCAGTTAGCAGGAGCTCTTCCAGCATTATTAGGCCTCTATGGCTTCAGAATCTAGTGTTTTGGGGCTTGTTTTTTAGGCTCTGGTTTACTCTCGGTTACTGGTGCAGGCAGCAGCCTTTAAAAGAGATTTCTGGTGCAGGTGGTGGCTTCATAGGGAAATAGTGCTCCAGGAGCGAGAGCCTCACCTTCCTAGTTGGGCATCGCCATTTGCTGAGTGTGTTCTGTTCAGATGGGGGCTTAGTTGTGCTCAGGTTAGTCTTAGTTGCCAGGGGATTTGAGCTGGTGAGCTGTGATCCTGTTGTTTGGCTTTGCATTCGTGGTCATGCCACATCTTCATGCTGGGCGTCCGTTCGCTTCATGTATGGGTTAGAGGGGTTTGAAGCGGGTAGTGATGCAGCTGCTGTACGGCTTCTGGTCCGTGGTCATGTCTCATCATCTGTGTGGGTGTGAGTCTGCTGTCTACGAGGAAGTGTGGTGGTAGCATCTTGTGTGGCCCTCGTGGGTATGGGTCTGGTGTCATTCTTCATGTTAGGTACTCATCTGTTCATGAGGGTGGGTTTCCAAATGGCTGGTAGGTGGAATATGTCATCTCATTTATTCATGCTGTGTGGGCATTTTTCTATCTCTATGGCTTCTCCGATTATTTTGTTGTTGAAGTGTTCAGTTTTGGCGATAGTTCTGGTATTTTTAAAGTCAATCTCATGTCCTGCGGCTTTGAGATGTTGGACCAGGCAAGAGGTTGGTTCTTCTTTTTTGATTGAGTTCTTGTGTTCTTCAATGCGTGCACTTATTCTTCTGTTAGTTTGTCCGATGTATGTGGTGGGGCAGGCAGTGCAAGGGATTTCGTATACTCCTTGGTTTTCTAACTCGATTTTGTCTTTAGGGTTTCTTAGGATGGTGGATATTTTTCTGTTTGTGCAGAAAAACCACACTTCCACATAGAAAGTAGACTCACACCCACACAGAAGATGAGACACGACCACGGACCAGAAGCTGCACCGCAGCTGCATCACTACCTGCTTCAAACCCCTCCGACTCATACATGAAGCGAACTGACGCCCACCATGAAGATGCGGCACGACCACAAACGCGAAGCCAAACAGCAGGATCACAGCTCACCAGCTCGAATCCCCCAGCAACTAAGACTAACCTGAGCACAACCAAGCCCCCACCTGAACAGAACACCCCCCCAGCCAATCAGAACACAGCCAACCCCTCAACCAATCAGAACACAGTCAAACCCCCAACCAGAGGACACACCCTCACCCAATCAGAACACAGCCAAGCCCCCACCCAATCAAGTCACACCCCCACCAGCAGTTAAAAGGAAGAAGCAGCTGCAAGCTCACATTACTCTGAGAAGCACAAGCCGAAGACACAAGCCTGAAGATGATGAATGAGACTTCATCGAAATGTTGCCTAGATACTTCCAATTTTACGCGGGAGAAAACCTGAATAACCAAAGATCCACATATATGTGTGTGTGTGTGTGTGTGTGTGTTTTCGTAGATTTTCACGGGTACAGGTATGTAGGTCTAGGTATGTTTGAGTCTTTTCCCATGTAAGATTAAGAGTATCTTGGCAAAGTTTCGGTGAGGTCTCACTCGCCATCCTCAGGCTGGTGCTTTCGGCTTCGTGCCAGTGCAAGCAGATAAACGTCGCCAAGATAGTCTTAATCTTACACGGGAAAAGACCCGAACACATCTAGATGCACACACACACACATATATATGTATGTATATGTAAAGCTGGATCTCCTTTTAAGTGATGGGAAAGGCTGGGAGGAAAAGTCTAGTTTAAACTTAAATGAATACAAGAAGCTGAAACCCATATTCTCAGAGAGAAAACAATGATGTATTTGTTCTCTTAGATTTAGAAGGTCGCCTGACTCTAAAATATCTCTGGGTGGATTATATAATTTAAAAGAAAAACACGAAAAAGACATATATATCCAGACAAAAGCATCAGTATATTCCTACAGAAAATCTGCCAGGGACAAAACAAACAGCAATGTTAGACCTGGGAGACCATGTGTTTTTGTTCGTTGTTAAAATCAATAAAACTTTTTTCAAAAAACAAAAACAAAAAACAAACAGCAACCTTAGACCTGGGAGTAAAGCCAAGTTTTGGAAGATTTTTTTTTAAAAATTGTAAATTGGGAGTCATTCACCTTTCTGCAACCTAGAAGTCATACTTCTGGGGTCCTAACTAGAGGATATTGTTTAACTGAGGGAACTCAAGAGTGCCCTCTCTCTCCCCTCGATAGGCAGAAACCATTGGAGACCGATGGTCCTCAAATAACTAGGCCCTTTGTCATGAAAAGCTTTATAGGTGACAAACTGGATTTTGAATTGTACCCAAAAATCCAAAGGTGCACACAGCATCAGATAGGTAACTGCTTCCCCAACCAAGGCCAAAGATTAAACATTATGACATCTATGGAGTCTGAACAGCTATACCCATTTGTTCTTGGCAGGATAGAGCCTTAGTGTGTTCCTCCCCATCTAGACCTGAAGAGCCTCAGAACATTGACATCATCAATTGAATGGCTTGGGTCTGAGATGTACAATGAGATATTGTCTGCATATTGATGATACTGTGCCCCAAATTAATGGATGACCTAAGTGATTTCAGTTAGGTATTAAACAGAAGAGGTGAAAAGGTTGAGCCCTGAGGCGTCCTACAAGTGAGGGACAATGGGAATAACCTCGATATTCAACCAACCTCACAAAAGTCTTCTTGTGGGAAAAATAGGAGGCAAGAGTATTATGCATGTTTGCTGTTTTCAATTGGCAATATACAGCAGGGTTCCCCAACCTCCATGCTGTGCCCCAAAACTGGCCTGAGGCCCATTTGGAACTGGGTCACACAAGCAGCAAGCTCTCTCAGCAAAGCTCCATTTGTGCAAGTGGCAAGCACATATAGGCTTTCCTCAACAGGCCATTGTTAAATCAACTCTTTTGCATAGTAAACATCCTATCTAATATTCAAAGAGGCTATAATAATAATCTTGCTAATCTAATTGTGCTCTACCTCCTCTGCCTTCTTATATTTCTGTGAATTAGGGAGGTGTTTGTGCTGCATCTGCACATTTTATCTGTTCTGGACTTAAGATATGTTTCACCTTTTTGTTGCTTTACATATCTCCATCCAGATTAATTTCTAAATCTCTACACCAAATGGCAAATTGAAGTCTTCAAGACTAACAGTTTGGGACCTGGTAAATCAGTGATGGGATTCAAATTTTTTTACTACCGGTTCTGTGGGCATGGCTTGGTGGGTGTGGCAGGGGAAGGATACTGTAAAATCTCCAATCAGACGTGATATTTGCTGGTTTTCCAAACTACTCAAAATTTCCGCTACCGGTTTTCAGAACTGGTCAGAACCTGCTGAATATCACCTCTGTGCTAAACTATCCCAGATACAGAATTCAACAGCTCAAGCAGAGATGATACCTTGGGGTAAACAGTGTGATATAGCAGCAAGAATCCCACCTGTTTCCTAAGGCCCACATTCAACCGAGGAATTTTACTTCTTGTTATCTGTAGAACACTCCCTCTGTGCAATGACTATGCAATGAAAATAGTTGTTGTCCATCACCTATCCCTTGAAGTTCCAATTGATACAAAATCTAAAACCTGAGTAGACTATTTATAAAGGGGGAGTCTACCCGAGCTACCCACTTTTCAGTTATATATACCAGATTGGCTCTCTCATTTGCAATAAGATCATGAATGAGAATGGATTTATTACAAACTGATCTGACATCCTCAAGCAACAGCTGAAGCCCAGGGCTGCCACAATCTGTTTCCTGGAATACATACCAAGAGCCAAATATGAGGATCTTTAACTTGTCATCTCCTAGTGCAGCTGGCCCTGATGCCCATCATACCTACCTCCTGGCTTTCAAAAAGAGACCGGACAACCATTTGGTTGAAATGGTATAGGGTCTTCTGCTCGAGATGGGGTTGGACTAGAAGACCTCTGAGGTTCCTTCCAACACTATTATTTTATGTTCTATGTCCATCACATTCTCCATGGTATTGCCTGCCTCCCCTTCCTCCTGATTCCCTCCTGTTTCCCAGTTCCCATATATTGGTTAATTGCAGATTTTGTCTGCTTCAGTATTTCTTAATCTATTTTACTTCACAAATAATACAGGTCTATTAGTATTCACTGACAGTAGGTCAAACCTCTACCCTACATTCAAGACAACTATATATTATAAGCAACATTTATTTTCCTTTCAAATGGCATGCTGTGCTATATAATTACTCAGTATTCTTTCAGTGCTCTGCTTATGTTCAGGATCATATATTTCACTAAGAAGGTCTCTTGATTATTTTAAGCTTCTAAGAGGAAATGAAAAGATACATTTAGAAAAAGGGATTTATTTTAAGAGTCCAAGTATTTCAATAGAAATATACATATATACAGTTTAAAGACATTGTACTTATTGTAGAAAGGACAATGATTTGATTGAACACAAACTTAATGTAATAAAACAGTACCTCGGGGTCACACGAAACATTATTTTAAATGTATAAGTAACTGCTATGCCTTTTACTAAAAAAAAACAACATTATGTACCTCAGTCCAAATAAAATTCCCTCAAAAGAAACAAAAAAATATCTGTAATGTTTGTTGTTAATTCAATGTCAGTTTAGACAAGATGGCTTGGGCTTCAAATTTGCATTGATGAATTAACAAATCATTGGAGCTGGATTGGGTACAGAGGTGGACAATGAGTTCAATCTTCCCAATAATGACTACAAGTTCTATACTTAAGTTTGGGTAAAAACAAACAAACAGAAATCCTCTTGCTGTCATGCTTTTAAAACCATTGGATTCTTATTTCAATCCAATATTTTAGAATTATACAAATAACTCTCAAACACTAATAATTCTAAAAACTGATTCACACCATTCCAAAATGCACCAACATTAAAGATAAAGCATATTGTATGCAAGAGAGGTGCATGTTTGTAAATATACAGGAAGAAGTGTGGTATCTATCTCCACTTCATACTTACAATATAAATAATGAAGTATATGTAGCAAATAAGCAAGCTATGCAAGGAATGAATCAGTTCTATAATTCCTCAACAAGGAAATACTACCATCAACTGGCACCATTTTGACACATAAAACTGCCTAAAGCTCCTTCATCTCTCTCTCTCTCTCTGTGTGTGTATGTGTGTGAGAGACAGAGAGAGAAATATGAATAACCATATACAAAACTGAGATACATCTGTCAAAATAGATATCCAAATAAGCCACCAAATTGTTACATTACATTTATGCAAGATAGAATGCTAAAATCTGCTTCACACAGATTCTTCACTATAAGGAAGAAAGCTGAAATCACGCACATTGTGATAAGCAGAAGAATATGGGAGCCTTGTACAATCAGGCTGTAGGGCTATGTTGTCTCATATTCTGGATCAAAGAACAGAACGATTTGGGAATCTCAAACCTGGACTGGAAGGAGATAGCCTCCAGTATAGCACAATGACTATGATTCAGGGAGAAAGCAAAGGGCCATAAATAAGGGTAGACCTTGGTAGCCTGATCTTCCATGAACTTGTCCAGTCCTCTTTAAAGCCATCCAAATTGCTGCCATTACTCATTGTTGTCAGCAAATTCCATAGATCAAACAACCTGCTGTGTAAGAGAGTAATTCATTCTGACGATCCTAAATTGCTCTACATTTTGTGTCAATGGATGATCTCAAGTTCTAACATGGAGAAAGGGAGAAAACTTCTCTTTGATCACTTACCTATATTGTGAATGATTTTGTGGACTTCTATTCTGTTTCCTTTACCCTCCTTCATTTCAAGCTATAGTTTCTTCTTGCTGGGAAGCAATTCCAGTCCCAAATCATTTCTATTGTCCATTTTGTACCTTTTATAGCTCTGTATTGGTTTCATATGTTGGGTGAACAGAACCACAAACAATACTCTAAGTGTCAACATGGATATACAGCATATAAGGACATTAGTATCAACAATTCTATTTCAATTCCCTTTCTAATGATCCCAAAGACAGAATTCCTTTTCATTTAATTTTCTTTTGTAACAGCAGCTGCATACCTAGTTGGTATCTTCACTGAACCACCCACCATGACTCTAAGATTTGTCTCCTAGTCAGTAGTGTCAGCTCAAATTCCATTAATGTTTAGGTGGCTTAAAATCCTTTTAAGCCTGTCCATCAAAAAATATATTATTTTTTCTTACTGAAGTAATAATAGTTTACTCCATAGCAGAGCTTGTGATTTAAACACAACATAGGTCAAACTGTACAGATGATATTTCTGATGACCCTTCAGAATTTTATTTTTCTATTGAAAGAAGTGGACTTCCAGATGCCATCAGCAATACAGTTCAATACTTGCATGAATGCAAGTCTCATTTACTATTATTTTTATATACATTCTTACAATCATAAATAAGAAATTTTTTAAAAAGCAATAAAGTTCATTTGAAACACAGGCATGTCTTGAGACATGTGTGTATGTACATATGTTTGATTTCAGTACATGAATTCTTGTAAATACCCGATATGCTTTAACAGCATGTTATGACAGAGAGGAAGTGACAATGAACTGTTGTTCTCAAGTGCTTCAACCTTCATAATTCAGTAGTTAAATCTAGCATGACTGAGGCCACCGGCACCTTTTCTTGCTCATTCTCCCTTGAAATGATTGAGGGAAGTTGTTTAATGGCAATGCATATAGCTCTTGTTCCTTTCACAAAAACACTTGCAATCATCGAGTAGAAAAAGGCCAAATGATTTGGGACTTCTTAATCTCAGTACAAGTTCAAGCAGACATCCATAAAAATGTGCATAAATAATTGTTTAAAGTTTTCAGACAGAAACTGAATTGATCAGAGAGTCACTTTGCTCGGCTGTAATTTCACACAGTGTACTATGATGCCCCATATTGGTAAAAAGGTTTCTTGATGGACTGCTTTCCAAAGTGTCTGGACCTCTGGCCTCTGAAGCATCTGTGCTTACCACACTTCCAGTTCGAGAACGATATGGAGGAAGATCTAAGTGATTCCGGGATCCTGTTTCTGAGTAATATGGAGGCGGAGGAAGATCAAACCAGGGGGGTCTGCTGCAAAGTATAAATTAGATGTCAAGTTACCAGATGTATGAAATAAAAAAGCATCTGAATTTTGCTTCATCAAGTTATAAAGGCACAAATCTTGACTCTTGATAATGTATCTTTTCTTTTATGTATACTGACAGCATATATACCAAGCCAAATTCCTTGTATGTCCAATCACATTTAGCCAATAAAGAATTCTCATTCTCCCTCCCTCCCTCCCTCCCTCCCTCCCTCCCTCCATATATCTATCTATCTATCTATCTATCTATCTATCTATCTATCTATCTATCTATCTATCTATCTATCTAAATGGACCATTCATTTCACTTACATTCCCCATCATCCCATTTGTGTAATCCAGAAGGCCATTCTGGATGAATTTAAGAATGAAATTGAGATTATTTTACCCCTCAAACCTTTGGAAATCCAGGGGACACACTCTCAGTTTATCCTGTAATACCACTGTCTTCCAGTAACATTACTTTGCAGCTTCCAACTGATCAGTGTTCTATTCCTTGATCCTGGGAAAATGTCCCAGTTCAAATTACTACAATATATTACAATAAAGATGCATATGAAAATGTACACTACTTGAATGGCCAAGTCACAACAGAACTGACTTGATGGGTTGACTTTTGACAAATAACTTTTGTTCAGAAGCCAGAAACATCCATTCAGCTAGTAGCCAGTACTGCTTGGCCTCGGTATTACTAAACTGCAATTTTTGATGTTACTGGAAGAGAAAAATAATAAGATGGTTAAACTTTAGGAATTTTACTTTATGTTGTGTTGTCCCTGATATACTATTCCAAGGTCAACTATAGCTGTCAGCTCAGGGAAATTGCACATAGGTGATGGTGGAATCCACCAAGATGCAGGCTTTTTAAGATATATTCTAGCATCTCATAAACATGGTATAGTTGTTTATAGTTATGTGTTACTGTAGGGTAAGTTGACCTTACTTTGCATTAGAAGCAATAAGGAAGTGAACAATTCTGTTTAAAAGTATTATGTCTCCCAAAATATACTTAGAATGGCTTCTTCCCACATGAAAACATAAAATGATTTATGATTTTTGCAATAGATGGTGGGATCAAATTGAAGACATATTAGAAGTCAATCAGCATTACACAAGTTGCAGCCACCCATCCCCATTATCACCACTGAAACCAGTAAGAATCTTAGCAGGAAACTAAGAAATTTATGGACTGGCTTCACATGTTAAAAACAGGAAAAAACCCTACAATTTAGTTCCCATAACTGACTGCAGACAACATATTGAATTGGTATTTGTTGTTGGAGGGGACTTCTCATTGATTTTTAAGTGCTACATCTTAAAAGCTTGGGGAGTTAAATTAAATTCTGTATAATGTATATATTCATCACTTAGTAGTAAATTATTAGTTGCCATGGTTTCGCATTAACCCCTCCCCCTTTAGCGGGGACAGAGACACTATAAATGGATTTTTAATTTTCCTCAATGGATCCAGATCTTACTCTCAATATATTATCCCCAATATATTGTTATTAAGAAATACAACTGATTGTCTCTTTAGTGGAAATTGTGATCAGTTTGTAAGAATCCTGTGCAAGTGATGCTATTAATACTGAAATGCAATTTGTCCATTTATTCGAAGACAAGCTTTTTAAAAATTAAATTTGCTTTAAATTATTTATAGTGATTAAGCAGCTCCCAAACAATACCAATGAACTGCATAAATGCTCACCATATGTCACATTGGAAGATAAAGTTTGGAAATAGGTGTGTATGTGTTTTCTCCCTCCAGTTTCAGGTAACAATGACAATACTAGCCGAACATTCTATTTTGTATGATTTTTTTTAGGGCTCTGTTCCTCACTATCCTGGAAATACAGTACATATCTGCCTTTAAAAAAAAAACAAAGCAGCAAATACAAGTGAAAAGTGATCTTTTCGTGGGATGAAAATGTTGGTTCAAAAGCATCTTGAGTAGGGTACAAAAAGGGGCATTAAAAAGAAAATGGTCTCTACATTGATCTTCTGATGAACTAAATTGTAAGTGTGACCAAAAGATGGTTTCCACATTATTTCCATGACATACTCCAAATCTGAAAGAATCATTTCTGAAATCTTTAAAGTGGATTCCTGTACCGAGGAGAAAATTACACTCGGTGGTGAAGTTCAAACTGCAGCAATTATGACTTGCCTTAATGAGAGTAAATAGTCAGACAGGAAATTTGGGTATAAATATTGAAGCAGTTTACAAGGGATCAACCCAGTAAAATCAATACTAATGAAGCAAGGGTGGTGCAGCTGTTAAAGGAAGCTATCATGAAAGAGAAGCATTGGATATACCAAAAAACAACAACCCCAGAACAAAGGGTCTAAAGCACAGGAGAAACCCCACCATTACACTACTGCAATGTACCTTTGATCTAGCACAGCTTCTGAATAAGATGGTGGTGAATCTAAATCTGGAGGTCTATGATATCCCTGGGCAGACATATACTGGATCCCATTATTAACATTATAGGTGACATTGCACTGATGAGGATGATCAAGGACGACGAGACGAGACAAGAGGACAGGATGCTGCAGTCGATGTACAGGAAGTGTCATGAGGTTGTTGCGTTTTCGCTGATGGTGCAAAATTAGGGCCAGGAGGGCCACCACCAACACAAAAATAGCAGAGCTGCCAATGATTGCATAGGTAATACTGGGATAGAAGATCAGCTGAGGCTCTGTTGTCACATAATTCTGATTACTGTCAATTTCTGTAAATGAGAAGAAAAAGAGAACGGTACAATTAATCTCTGTGAAATAAGACACGCTTTTCAATATATCTCTTCTCTGCTAATTTAACACAGTTTGCTAGGCTTTTTATCAAGGTTTGCTTTTGCTTTAGAAAGTTTCATTAGTTTCAAAAACAAAATAAATATCGACTAACTTCAATTTCATATTTCCTCCTGCCTGCTTTGGAAGTTTCTATTTGAAAATGACACTCTTATTGACTATGGAGGAAAATAAAGCTCAATACAATGATAAGCTCTCTTTCCTTTACCAACTTTTAAGATTTAGCTTTCAGTAAACAGTTGAATTTAGAGAGTCACACCAGTTTCCATAGTCTAAGATTTAGGCAAGAATTCAAATCTCAGGCATCTCATTCCATTGTTGATTTAGAGAAATCTCAAGCCCATTTACCTATCACCTGCCTATTGTATAATTTCTGAATCCAGTTGCCTGAAAATGACTCTTCACAATGAAGTATAGGCAATCAAATGCACAACTGTTCATATTTCTGCATTATGTATTGGTTCTGATTATGCAGTACCAAGCTGTTATTACTTTCCCCAGAAGAAATAACATGCTGCATTGTAAAAACAAAACAAGATCTGAAAACTACATCAAGTTATTAAAAAATTGGCAGGTTGTTATTTTTAGCAAAACCAAGAGGCTGTACAAGAAAATAATTATGAAATATTAAATTTACTATTTTTTCCACTATAGTGTATTGAGGCAAGAAGTATATCAGGCTACCAATTTCTTTTATTAAGCCCTTTTTAATATGCTGATAAGCAACAGCTTACATACTATAGATCTTGAAGTTGACAACACATAATAATGAGAAATCTAGACACCCATGATAATGTAACAATTGAAAGTATCATTCTGAGATTTAGCAAACGTGTATCCTAGCATCAAAATTTATCTTCTTTCTCAGTTTGGGCATTACAGCACTACAACACCTTACATATTAAAATGCAAGCTGCCTATTCTATGATACTTATAAAAGAGATCCAAGTCAGAAATTCTATAAATTTTAAACAAATTTATTTATTGATATTTCATATTTTTATCTCTATATTACCGTATATACTCGAGTATAAGCCGAGTTTTTCAGCACATTTTTTGTGCTGAAAAAACCCCCCTCGGCTTATACTCGAGTCAGATTCCCCTCTGAAAAAAAAATGGTGTGGAGCTCCGAAGCTGGGCAGCCGCTTCCCTGCTTCCGTGTTTCTTTCAAAGAGGAAATTGTGAACATCAAACTTCTCAACTGTCCTAGTGAAAGTTTTTATTGGCATCTATTTTTATTTTTGAAATTTACCAGTAGCTGCTGCATTTCCCACCCTCGACTTATACTCGAGTCAATAAGTTTTCCCAGTTTTTTGTGGTTAAATTAGGTGCCTCGGCTTATATTCGGGTCGACTTATACTCGAGTATATACGGTAATTACATCCAAAGACCTTTAGTTTGATAATACTTGGCTTGCCAGCTAAGAAAGAAAAGAAGAAGAGCACAGTTTTACCATATCTGAGGACATAATAAAGCATAGTTCTAAAATATTATTCCTGAAAAATATGTTTCCTGCTACAGATCAAGTTGAAGCCACTGAAGGATACCAACTTCTCTTGATCTCAATATTCTCCTTTGATATGAAATGATTTTGAGTAAAGAACACTTTTGTGTGCAATTCATCTCAGCCACTCCATTGGGCTTACTGCCTATAATCTCAGTAGCACATTACATCTGAAAATGAACACAGGACAGGAGACTTGCAATCATTATTTATAATAAGGACCAGCTTAATTAACAAAGTTTAATTAACTAATAGGAACAGTTTCTACAATGGCTGAATGTCTATGACTAGGAATAAAGTCTGCTATTACTTAGACTATCACCAATACTATTGATAAAATTACAAAAATAAATAGGAATACTTTTGCATTTAATCTTATAACTTAAAATGTTAAACTGATAAAATTATTTTTTTCTTGGAGGCTCATATGATGATCAAGAATGTCAGAATCAGTAGCAGTCAAGATTTGATAAGCAATATAGGTGATAGACAAGTGTAAGCCAAATTGAATAATAGACTGAATGTAGTAATGAGGCCTATATTCAAATTCTTTCTTGGCCATGCAAAAACACTGGATGACCCTGAGACATCCCTGACTGCTGCACTGGGTCATTGTGAAAATAAAGGGTGTTGGAGGGGGAGTAGTTATAAATGCAGCTTAAACCTTAAAGCGTGGGATGCACACAATATACATTGTAGCAGATTTCTTTTTTATGGGCGTAATCAAAGAATATATACTGTCCAAATACCCCCAATCTCTACAAAATTAGATTCTCACAAACAAAATTAGAGCTGTGATATGGTGCAGTGGTTAGAATGCAGAATAGCAGGCTAATTTTGCCAACTGCCAGCAGTTCAATTCTCACCAGCTTAAGGCTGACTCAGCCTTCCATCCTTCCGAAGTCGGTATAATGGGGAGGACCATGATTGTTGGGGCAATATGCTGATATTTGTAAATTGCTTTGAGAGGGCTGTAAAGCACTGTGGAGTAGTATATAACTGTAAATGCTATTGCTATTGCTCACCACTTAAAAAGCCAAAGAAATTCACTGTGTTTATTGGCAGTTGGTACTTCCTTTCCTAGGAATAAGGTGTGCACATAGAAAATAAATGCAGTTTCCTTTTTGGCATTCTCTTCTAAAGGAAGAAATAGAAAAGAACTACCTATGAGTTATTCCTGACTAGCTGCTTGTACTGGATAGTGGCAGTTAGAACACTATAACAGATGGATTTAAAGTAGGGCTATCATATATGGGCTGCAAAAATCTTGATACCCTTTCCTACCATTTAATGGTCATATCGATTTTTGCAATTCAGGTAGCTTTCATTTAAATTTACACTATTTTACTTTGATACCAAAAGTAATTTTAGAAAAAAAAAAAGTTTTAGTTCTGTTCTGGAAATTTTTAGCAAAAAAATGCTTTTACAGACAAGGCTACAAAAGTAAGTTTCCTGGTAATACAAGTGAAGCAACCCTCTATGAAGTATGACATGAAGAGATTAAAAAACAGTTTATACAATAGTTAATGTGTGAGCAAGTTGAATTAACTCAAATCATGCCACTCCCCTCTTATTTATTTTTTAATGGCTTAATACATCGAGACAATACTGAGTATATGTGTGTGTGTGTATGTGTGTATACAAACACACACACACACCAAATCCTAACCTGAGTATATAAACCAAATAAGAATAAAAATATGGAAAAGTAGCCTGCATATAATTAAAATTGAACAGAAGGCTGGCAATGGAAATCCTTAAAGCAGGGGTGTCCAACCTTGGCAACTTTAAGGCTTGTGGACTTCAATTCCCAGAGTTCCTCAGCCAGCTGGCTGAGGAACTCTGGGAGTTGAAGTCCACAAGTCTTAAAGTTGCCAAGGTTGGACACCCCTGCCTTAAAGGGTAAAACCTAATGTTTATTAACTATGAACACTATATTGGAATTAATGCAGTGGTTTATGACCAACTATATTAAACTTAGATTCTGAAACTGGAAAGACCATTATTTCATAACTCTCAATCTTGTATAGTAGTTCAGCTGTTCCATACTTCATCAGGACTTCATCAAGACATATCACTAGCATGGGCACGTGCTGTTTTAATGAAGAGAAGTAACTATTTCCAAAGAAAAGAAACACTTTAATATCATATTTACATTATAAAAAGATATAAAATATAAATGATCCTTAGATGGTTGCAGAAAATGATGAAAATTAAAAAGGCTAAGATTGCTGATTAAAATATGATCCGATACCTGTAAAGTTCAAATGCCCCTCCCCCCCTTTGTTGTTTCAGGAAACAATAACATAACAGCACATTCCAGAATCCAGCAATATCCAGAGAAATGAACCAACAATCCACAGCTTAACGCTCAGTGGTGTAGTAGGCTGAAAATCTTTGTCAGTCAATATAAGAATCTTTAACATGAGTTCTCCTCAATTATTAATGGACACCAATAAAAACAAATCTGTGGAAGAACAACCAAGAAGACATTACCTGGGGCTCTGTTCTATATTTGAGGCAGAGGATTACACAATTAAAATGTTTAGAAGCAGTCTTACTTCTTACCATATACAATGTTTCCTAGTTATGGACTCTAATTCACAAGAGTGAAGTGAATTGTTGTACAGTTCATTTTGGCAATAGCTTAGCATTGCAGGATGATTGCACATTAACTCGTCAAATAAAGGTCCAGAACTTCACCTCTCACCTTCTCTCCTTTTTATTTCTCACATCACTGTATAATTATCTCCAATGCTTCTCCTGTCCCAGTTTCAATGCCTCCCCCCAAAATACGGTGGGTGGGGGAAGAGAATCAGCAACTTGAGACAATAAGCCAAGATCACATTAGCATTAAGCTGCTGTTTTAAAAATAATTCTATGAGCTGTACAAATTTCTGATCCATTGGCCATATTGCATAAAGTAGTTTGATGTGTTCAATTTAGATAACCTCTTGTTTCTTGTCAGGAACTGTAGCAGGGGTGGGATTAAAAAATCCCAGCAACTGGTTTGCTGCCCGGTTGCTGGGCGGGCATGGCCATGGTGGATGTGGCCTACCAGAACTTCCTGTTTCCGGCTTCCAATGGGCCTCCAAAGCCCAGGCGGTTTTCACCTTCCCAACGGTCCGGAGGCCTCCCTGAGGGTTCTGGGAGGGCAAAAATAGCTTCCTCCATGCTCTGGAGGCCCACCAGAAGTTGGAAACAGGCCCGTTTCATGACTTCTGTTTTTTCTGGGAGGGCTGTTTTTTGCCCTCCCAAGGATCTGGAGAAGCAACCACACACAGCATGTAGTCATCTTAACTCTCCAAAGTTGTACTTCAAAAGAAGTCCATTCTGGCTTTTATGCTGCAGCATCCATAGGAGGGTCATGGTAAGATCAAAATGACAATATAGAATCATGAAGTCATCATGAAAATGACACAATTATCTAATTGCATTGTAATAGCTGACACAAGTATGTAAGCCATCTATTTGAGTATGTAAGCCAACGTAATGTTCACTTGTCATTTGCTGCCACAACAGCCATGATTTGTACATCGGTGGCTAGATGTTGGCATTAGTCTACAACCTGCAAGAATACTTCTTTAATCCAGAAAGTGCCATGATTAATTGAGAATTATAATTAGTTTTCTCAGATCCATATAATTCTCTACTGAGATGCACAGATGGCTGTAAAAGCTTTACAAATGACATAGTTATTATCTGGAGAATACCAATATGCAAATTCATCAGTGTGCAAGAGCTTTCTTGCTGTCACTCTGGAAAGAGGTAGGCCTTAAAAATGTACACAAGAACTATCAACATTTGTCTAACATGCAAAACTAATGCTGTGCAACAAATAACAAGAGTGAAAAAAGTTCTGTGCAAGAAATTAAATTATTTCATCCATATATTCTACAGCAAGGAAGTCTGTCAGAGTTCATGAGAATATTGGAAGAATCAGCAGGCACTAGAAAGTTTAATTATTTTCTTTCTACTGAATATGCCCCCATTCCACCCCTTATCCATTCAGCAAATGCATCCTGTAGATACATATTTGACAAAATGGCAATAGGTCTATACCTAGCCTAGAAATCTTCTGTCCTGAAAGAATAATACTTCATGTTCCATGGATATTTTGAGTGCTGGTATTAACCAGAAAAAGCAGTTTAAACAATAGAAAGATACTATATTAGTACAGGCACTACTCGCTTACAGTGGAGGAAAGGCAGAAAGCTAATAAGATTCAGTTACTGTCCACTGGTTTAATAAGTGTGTGAGTCAAGATGCACTTGGAAAAAAAATATGGTAGTTTAAGTGCAAATTAGATGTACAGTGTAAAGTGTATTTTAATCAACTCTAAAATGTAGCATAATCACAGAAAATTGCCTCTCTTTTACATACTAGTCTGAAAAAATATGCCAGTACAACATCTAGCACCTCATATAAATAGCTTTAATGATAATCATTCTTATAAAAAAACTGCTCAAAGGAAAAGATACTGTCTTTTTCTTGGAAAAGAAAAATATGCTTTTCCTTTTCCTGATAGTTTCCTTAACTTAAAAGATAGTGTCTGAAATATTACAGGTTTCTTTGACCAAGGTTAAAAACTCAGATTAGGAAGTAAAACAAAATAAGAATTGGTAACAAAAATAACTGCCCCCCCCCCCCCCCCCGGCCGCCATAGGTAGAATTGCTGGGAGAAGTCATACAGAAGTTTGGACAAAGGTGTCGTACTGTGCACTTTATAGTGTACCTCTTCCTTCATTGTAGTAGGCCAAAAAAGTTACAAAATTTAAAAAGGTATATATGGACTCATCAAAGTAAAGATTATGTAATATAAACCAGATAAGATATAGGTACTATTTAAAAAAAAACACCTTTCATGGAGTGTTCCCTCGTTGTGATTAAGAGGTCTGAGCATCCCAATAATACTATAAGCTACACTACTGGGAGTGTCCACTGTCAGAAGTGTCACCCATGATGGGCAGGTTGAAAGGGATCAATCTAGATACATTGCACTGAAGAATGAAATGTAAAGCAAATCAAAATGACATTTACAACCAGGCTGATATCCATGATAACAATAAATGAGTCCCTAAAGACAGACGGTATCCAATAAAACACTGGGAAAAAGCAGAGGGTAACTATGAGTAGCCCTGATGCTTTTGATCTGGACAGATCAAAGCCAAACTATCCAGCTATTGATGCCTCAGAAAACATAGAAGTTTGATGTTGGGAAGAAATTAGTCTGTGAAATGTCAAAACCATCAATCAAGACAAATCTGATCTAACCATAACAGAAATATATTAAAAAAAGAAAACTAATATTCCAGAAATCAGTGAACTGAAATGGACTTGAATTGATTGTTTCATATCAGAGAAACATCAGATTTGTTTTGGTGAATGTGGAGAATCATGTTCTGTGGACAAGAAAATCATAGGAAAACTGAAATAGCTATCATGAATTTGTGTAATCAGTGACAATATTCAATACATAAACATTAAATAAACGTATCAAAGTCAATGTTTGGATATACTCCCCCTCCTCCTCTAATGATAGAATAAATTTCATTTGCAGCCAAGGCAAGCCAACAGACGCTCTAATCACCTTCAACCACAAGATGGGTGACATATAAATTTAATAAGTAAAATGAATAAATAAATAAACAAATAAATGTATTAGAGTAATTTAACCATATATGCAGAGAAAGTGAAAGCTGAAGTTCTAAAGCAATTTGAACACCTTGTTGAAACAGTACAGATATCATTAAGAATGTAAAAAACAGAAGATAAAATATAGCAGTCTGTAGATATGCTGAATATATATGCTGATATGCAGATATGCTGGAAAAAGAAAACAAAGGTCAGGACAAATTGAAGATTATTTACCAAACTATAAAGACATTTTTTCAGTTTTCTTACAGAGAAGAGCAAGATTTATTTTTATAACTGAGTATAATCAAAAAGAGCAAGTCATTTATTTAAGAAAACTTATACTAAATCAAAGAAACTTGATTGTGGGCACCTTAAAAGACAAAGTAAGCAAAATCTACTAGACAAAAGAGTCCAGTAGAAGTATTGAAGCATAAGAAGCATTGGTGAGAGAATATAAAAACTGTAAGAATAGATTCCTAAATCAAGTATGAATATGAAGATATAATCACTGAACTAGGGCTAGACATTCTGGAAGTTAAATGGACCCTAAAATACTGCTAACAATAAAGCTGCTGAAGTTAATAAAATATCAGCCAGACTTTTTAAAATTTTGAGAAAGTATGCATTTAAAGTGTTATTTGCTGTCTTAAAGAAAGTATGGAAAAAAGCAATAATGGCCAAAGAAAAGAGCAATTGTTATTCTGATACCAAAAAGGGCAGTTCTTGCATTTGAACTATTGAGTAATTGTGCAATCTAGTAAGAAAAAGTTCAAGAGATTGCCATCAACTTTAAAATCCTTGGAATGACAATCACCAGATTTACAAGCTGGATTCAAGAGAGGCAAAGGATCCAAAGTGACATTACTACTGGTAGTAGCTGATGGATTAACACAAGAAAAGACACAAGAGGCACCTTAAAAATCTATATGCTTTATTGATTATACTAAATATTTTTTTTACCATAACAAATTGTGGATAGCCTTTAAAAAACCTGGAAGTACTAGTCTACCCCATTAATAACAATTAGAATGGAACACAGAACAACTACATAGTTCAAAACAGCAAATTATGTGCCAAAGTTGTATACTATCACCTAGTTTATTTAATTTATATGAAAACTATATCATGACAAATGAGAAGGAATAGAAACTGGGATTTAAACTGTTAGAAGTAGCATCAACAACCTCAGATGTACTATGATGTATGACTTTGTAAGTCATATATGATATGACTTTGTAAATATGTAACATATAAGAAATTTCTTAATTGTAAAAGTGGGAGGGTAACAAAAGAGAGGTTGACAGAAGACTAAGTGGCTAAGACTATCCCTGATTACATCAACAGGAACTTACAAAGAACCACTTGCTGACAAGCAAACCAAATGAAATGATACCAGAACTGAAAGTGACTGAAGTACACCAACTATGAGACAAATCTGCAGATGAGAACAAAGCGTGCAGCTAAGTTTGAATGAAACTTCACTCCTTTTAAAGACCATTTTCACAGTTTGAATATTCTCCTTATCTCTCTTTCATCAACAGAAAGGCAGATGACATTGCTTAAAGACTCTCACTTCCCCAGAGCGCCCCATGTCATATGAAAGAGATGGGGCTTAGGGAACTGCCACTATTGCTTACTGAGTTAGGTAACATCTTTTTTCTGGCAATTAGCATAAGGTTAGAGAAAATTTCTTATATGCATTGTACAATCCATTGCAATCAATCTGTTGTTGAAACCAAAGCAAACACATAATAATTGAGAAAGAACTGTTCAGTATCCTCAGCTCAGATGAAAATATGGCACCTGATACAAAGTCAGAAATATTTAGGCAACTGGAGAATATTGTATCTCTTATAAACATTCCTGAAAATAGTCCCAATGGTGCTTTTCAAAAGGCAACTGGTCTTTGTTTTTCCTTGAAGACATTTCACTTAGTTACAAAGACAGATAAATAAAATCAAACAAATAATACTATGCCAATTAATTAATTTTTTTCTTAAATTATTTTAAAATCAAGACAGGTTTGGGTAAAAACAGGCATAGTATGACTGTCCAGTTCCAACAATGGAAAACTTCTGGCAAGAAACCATTCTAAGAAATATCTTGCCCATTTTACTGAGTCACTGATTAACAGGAAAGATTAACAGAACAGTATGCACTTTAAAATGAACTTAACCAAAACATAATTTAAGCTGCCTCCATCTGTCTAGTACAAAGCTCCTATTATTATTGCAAACGAATCACTGGATTAGTCAGGTAATGCCAATTGCTGTCCTGCCTGCTTATGAATCTCAGATGTACAGGTGAAACTCGAAAAATTAGAATATTGTGCAAAAGTTCATTTATTTCAGTAATGCAACTTAAAAGGTGAACCTAATATATGAGATAGACACATTACATGCAAAGCAAGATAGTTCAAGCTGTGATGTGGCATAATCGAGATGGTTACGGCTTACAGCTCATGAAAACCCCAAATCCATAATCTCAGAAAATTAGACTAGTCTTAAAAGGTTCAATATACTAGGCTCAAAGTGTCCCACTCTAATCAGCTAATTAAGCCATAACACCTGCAAAGGTTCCTGAGCCTTTAAATGGTCTCTCAGTCTGGTTCAGTAGGAATCGCAATCATAGGAAAGACTGCTAACCTGACAGTTGTGCAGAAAACCATTACTGACACCATCCATAAGGAGGGAACGCCTCAAAAGGTAATTGAAAAGAAGTTGGAAGTTCCCAATAGTAAAAAGCCCAAAACCAAAGAAGAAAAAGAAGAAGAAAAATCTTCAGGTTCTTCTAGGCCCTAATCCAATTACGAAGTAGTCCACCATAAAAAAATGAAAAATAGAAAGAAAAAACCCCCCAAAATAATAATATTGATTAAGAAGAAAAAGAAAAAAAATAAAGAAAAAAAGAAGAAATTCCTTCAGGTTCTTCACACCTTAATCCAATTGGGAAGTCTCAATAATCAAAAAGAAAAAACAGAGTGGTCCAAAAACATGGATAGAAAAAGCAAAAGGATCCCAGTAAAGATAAGGAGAAAAAAAAAGAAAAATAAAGAAAAAACTCTGAGGCTTTCCCTTTGAAATAAAAAGCAAAAATAAGAATATTACTAGAATTAAAATTTACAAAGAGGCTGGTGAGTAGGGGTATTGTTGTAACTATGTATCATTCATGTGATTGCAACTATGTATCAGTACAACTATGTATCATTCAAGCATTGCAACAATGTATCATTCATGTGTAAACATTAGATTTCTGTCTCTTCAGTGATCTTTGCCAGGCACGTAGAAGGGACGGGGAGATAAACAACTGTCAATACAGAATGATATCTTAACTGGCTTGAACTGTTGTAAATCACACACATCCTGTTAACCTAGTATCCTAACTGACCTGAACTATTGTAAATCACGCGCATCCTGTTTAACCTGGTATCTTAACTGACCTGAACCATTGTAAATCTTGAATACCCTGTTTGACTTGGGCTCTGAAAAATTTCACCCCCCCCCGTGAAGAAGCATAATAAAAGAGCGAGTACCAAGACATTCTGGGTGCGCTCATCCCGAGAAACCTCATCTCTTGTCGTTTCTTCCTCCTTCGCTCCCTCTCATGAGGCGCCCATCTGATGCGGGATGGCAGATACCGCATTCTGGTGACCCCGACGTGATTCCCTAAGGGGGATACGCAGCGACGCGCCCATATCTTATCAGCTCGGTGGGAGCTGTGCATCGCCAGGCGCCTGAGCGAATTGCACATCATCGGATCTGAAAGACGATCTCGACTTTAGTAAGTATGGGTGGAGGCTTTTCTCAACAGCAGACGCAGCATCTGAAGGAATTGAGAGAGCTAGTCACTTCTTCTAAATACTCTGCTAATTTAAAGGGCTCTCCTATAAAAAAGAAACCTATTGCTACATTATTGGCTTATGTGTGGCAACATTGTCCTAATTATTCAGAGGAAGGGTCCTTAAAAATTTTCCAATTGGCAAAAAATTGGTGAACATCTCCATAGTCCTCCTCGTGCACCTATTGGCATTTTGGTCACTTGGAGGAAAATTATGGAGGCTTTAAAAGTCCATCAAAAAATAGAAGCAGGGAGTGTGTTTGAATCTCCCCTGCCAAGTTATGATAACTTTTCAATTTTCCCTAACTCAGGCAGAAGCTGCTGCCATTATTCAATAATGCCCCAAATGTAGTAAGCAAGGACATTCCATTCCCATAGAAGTAAAATCTAGAGGATTAAAAGCTTGTGAAATTTGGCAAATGGATGTAACTCAGTATCCACCTTTTGCCCCATGGAAATATTTGCACGTTTCAATAGATATATATTCAGGATTTATTCTGGCTACTCCTCAAAGGGGAGAAACTGTAAAACATGTCATCAATCATTCAATTCGTACCTTTGCCTCGCTGGGATGTCCAAAAGAAATCAAAAAAGACAATGGATCTGCCTACACAAGTTCTGCTTTTCAGGACTTCTGTAACAGATGGGATGTAATCCACAAGTTTGGGATTCCCTGCAACAGCCAGGGGCAGGCTATTAGGCTATTGTGGAATGAGCTCACTTATCTCTGAAACGTGAGCTCACTTATCTCTGAAACGTGCTCTTAATTGGTATTCATTGCGGGAAAAACCCCCGAACCTCCCAGCATTGCAAAATTCTCTTAACCTTTGTCCTTACACTTTAAACTTTCTCAATCTGACTGGCATTCCTCCCGCTGCTGCTGCTTCTCGTCACTTTTCCTCCCCCTCACCCCCTCCTAACAGACCTCTGGTATATTATCGCAGATTGCCAGATCCTGCCTGGCAGGGTCCCGCTGAGCTTCTCACTTGGGGATGAGGATATGCTGCGATCTTACTGCCAGACAAAACCACTCTCTGGATCCCTGGTCGGGCAGTAAGACCTATCATGGGAATTCCTCTGCTACATCTCTATCTTAAAAATCTTTCCTGATATTCTTGCCTATATCTTCTTTGCAATTTCTACCTTATTTCAACAAAACCTATGCTTCCTGTCAAAAGACTATTCGTGTTAAAATCATTTCATTAACAGAAGGCTATTATACTTGTTCCATGTGGGTACGTCATGAAAATGCTACCCATAGTTTTCACTCTGTCACTTCTGTTTTATTTTAAAGAACACTCTACCCCTCGCTCTTTTGTTCCCTCTTTACTCTTCCTATGGAAAGGAACCTTAAAATCTTTTCCTCTATTCAATCTAAAACATAGGGGGACCCAAATGTCCTTATATTGTATCATGGGTTTCCCCACCCCAATTAACATCCTTGATGAATGATCAAATTAATCTTCATTGTCATTATTGTAATTATTATCCTTTTTCTATTAATTGAATTCCCTCTTCATTTCGCAAATGTTCTACAACTAACTTGTCCATAGTCCTCTCTCCTACTTGTCATATTTTTATATACCCGAACTCTGATCCTGTCAACAAACGGCGCTTCAAAAGAACTACCCATGACGATCCGCAGAAACCTCATAGAAGAGATAATATTGCCTGGACTATAACTGACTTTCAAAAAGTTCGTTTAAGTTCTACAACCAATTTCTCTTGCATAGAAAACTTCTACCCACCACTTCAATTCGATTTGGCAGACGCACCCACACAACCAGGGGATATCCTGCAATCCACACCACTGCAGGAGGAACTTTAACATCACGCCTGAAAGGAATGTATTTTATCTCTGGCAATAATTTTGTTTGGACTTGTTACAATGGTTTCATAGCATGTATCCACGGGGATGAAATTATTAAATCCAAATCATTTTTGCATTCAAGTATGGCTTGTGTGTATAACTCTGATGATTTTATATCCCTACAGGTATCCATGGAACACCCCCTCTCTTGCAAAATCGTAAAGTTTTAGATCTGTTATTTTTAAAACAAAGGGGGATTGTGTGCTATGCTTAAAAAAGAATGTTGTCTTTATGCTGATAGCGGGGGGGGGGGGGGGGGTTCGTTTTCCATTTCACCATGGCTTACAACCTTTTTAACTGCATTGGCAGGACCATTAATAATCATTATATTGATATGTATTATAGGACCTTGTTGTTTTAATAGAATATTGCAATTTTTGAAAAATCAATTATCTTCCATAACTGCTGATGTTAATGTGTTATTGCAAGCTCATGTTATGTCTTTAACACCAGATGAAAAAATGTCATTGCTGAGTTACCGCTCCTTGGACAACCCTGACGCTGACGGGTCGCACTCCTGCCTAGATGACGGGGACGGCGAACATTTCAGAAAAATAGTTCCTGTCTTCTTGGACAAGGAAGAAGACTCGTCATAAATAATAAAAACAGAGGAGATGTTGTAACTATGTATCATTCATGTGATTGCAACTATGTATCAGTGCAACTATGTATCATTCAAGCATTGCAACAATGTATCATTCACGTGTAAACATTAGATTTCTGTCTCTTCAGTGATCTTTGCCAGGCACGTAGAAGGGACGGGGAGATAAACAACTGTCAATACAGAATGATATACTAACTGGCTTGAACTGTTGTAAATCACACACATCCTGTTAACCTAGTATCCTAACTGACCTGAACTATTGTAAATCACGCGCATCCTGTTTAACCTGGTATCTTAACTGACCTGAACCATTGTAAATCTTGAATACCCTGTTTGACTTGGGCTCTGAAAAATTTCACTCCCCCTGTGAAAAAGCATAATAAAAGAGCGAGTACCAAGACATTCTGGGCACGCTCATCCCGAGAAACCTCATCTCTTGTCGTTTCTTCCTCCTTCGCTCCCTCTCATGAGGCGCCCATCTGATGCGGGATGGCAGATACCGCAGGGTATCACGCACACACACACACATATAAGAAAGCACACTGCACTTTATTTAGTTGTCCAAGGCTCTTATTATGACTCTCTTCTCCACTAGCTTCAAAGCCAAGCCTCAAGTGTTGAAATATTGATAAGAGTCCAGGAGAACACCTGTAATAATATTTTGCTGTGCTCTTCCTCTATCTTATCACATTAAAATGTCCTTGAGAAGGAGTCTTCTTACAGTTCTCTCCAATTCAAATAAAATATTTTCAAGCCTCTAGTTGGCAGTGTTACAAAGTTTCTTAATACTCTTCCCCCCCAGCCAGAAAAAAAAAAATTTATAAAAAGAAAAAATAGCCAAAGGGAGCTTCTATCTTAAAAGAAAATTAAAAAATCAAAAGGAGCATAAAAATATATGTAAGAGAAAATTCAGTCCGGTTACCTACAAAGTCACACTAAAGTCCCCCAAAAATAAGTAAGAAAGAGAAAAAAAAAATCCAAGCCTCAATTTGACATCACTTTAAAAAACGCCACTCATAAGTTTTTGTCAAAAAAAAATCTCACAGGTTTCTTCTCTATTCAGGGTGCCCTTTCAAATCTCAGTGAATTTACAACAACAAAAAAAAGTTTCTCACCCAGCCGACACACTTTCACTTCCAGCCACTTCCTTTCCGGAGCTGTCCCGACTTCAGCAGTTATGGAGGCTGCCTCTGCCAGCAAAAGGACTTCTCCCGGATCAAACCAGAGATTTTGCGATATCCCTGGGATCCTGGGACTATACCCTTCACGATCACCGTCTCTACAGGACGGTTTAGGTCCATTGGGCCTGACCAGGGGCGAAAATATCGGCTGCGATCTAAGAACCCTGAGATCGCAGCTGTATCACCAAAACGAAGCTCCGCCTTGTTATCTCCGCTATTGTTATCTCATAAAGCATGAATGATTAAAAGTATAGTCAAAAGGTTTTTTTTTTTAATAGCGATATTAGGATATATAAGTTTGGATCGACAATATGAGTTGTTATGTAACATAATTGTAATTGAAACTACAAAATGAATGCACAAAACTGATGAACCAACCGACACGCTGGATGTACATATGAGAGTTGATGTTTTAATGTTTTGTTTGTCTTGTTTGTTTGTAGAAAGTCAATAAAATTCTTTTCAAAAAAAAAAAAAAAAGAAGAAGTTGGAAGTTCCCAAAGTGCTGTATCAAAGCACATTAATAGAAAGTTATGTGGTAGAAAAAAGTATGGAAGAAAAAGCAGGGATGACCGCAGCCTGGAGAGGATTGTCAGCAAAAGGCCATTCAAAAGTGTTGGGGACTTTCACAAGGAGTGGACTGAGGCTGGAGTCAGTGCATCAAGAGCCACCACACACAAATGGATCCTAGACATGGGCTTCAAATGTGGTATTCTTCTTGTCAAGCCGCTCCTGAACAACAAACATCAGAAGTGTCTTACCTGGGCTAAAGAAAAACAGACCTGGTCTGTTGCTCAGTGGTCCAAAGTCCTCTTTTCTGATGAGAGCAACTTTTGCATCTCATTTGGAAACTAAGGTCCTAGAGTCTGGAGGAAGAATGGAGAGGCACACACTGCAAGATGCATGAAGTTTCCATAGTCTGTGTTGATTTGGGGAGCCATGTCATCTGTTGGTGTTGGTCCACTGTGCTTCATTAATTCCAGGGTCAACCCAGCCATCTACCAGGAGAGTTTGGAGCAGTTCACGCTTCCTTCTGCAGATGAGCTTTATGGTGATGCTGACTTCATTTTCCAGCAGGACTTGGTACCTGCCCACACTGCCAAAAGTACCAAAACCTGGTTCAATGACCATGGGATTACTGTGCTTAATTGGCCAGCAAACTTGCCTGACCTGAACCCCATAGAGAATCTATGGGGGATTGCCAAAAGAAAGATGAGAGACATGAGACTGAACAATGCAGAAGAGCTAAAGGCTGCTATTGAAGCATCCTGGTCTTCCATATCACCTCAACAGTGCCACAGGCTGATAGCTTCCATGCCACGCCGTATTGAGGCAGTAATTGCTGCAAAAGGGGCCCAAACCATACTGAGTACATATGCATGCTTATACTTTTCAGAGGTCCGATATTGTTCTCTGTACAATTTTTGTTTTATTGATTGCATGTAATATTCTAATTTTCTGAGATTGTGGATTTGGGGTTTTCATGAGCTGTAAGACATAATCATCTCAATTATGCCACATCATGGCTTGAACTATCTTGCTTTGCATGTAATGAGACTATCTCATATATTAGTTTCACCTTTTAAGTTGCATTACTGAAATAAATGAACTTTTGCACGATATTCTAATTTTTTGAGTTTCACCTGTATTTAGAAATTATCAAACTGAAGGAAAAATAATAATTCCTTCTGATATTATGGAAATTGGTATTATTGTTCCAGGCAAGACTTATAAGGCAATGGGATAATTCAGAGTTCTAGGTAGTACCAATGTCCTTAACTATTGAAAACCATCTCTGTTTCTATTGGCAAATCAATTAATTGAAACCTGCCAATAGTAGCCTACCTACCAAACTTTGACTTGTCAGGCTGGTTTAGAATGGTTTCATTTATTTGTTATTTCTTGGCACATACTTGACAATGGTTGCTGCTGGAATGATTAGCAGCAGAGTCACTCAAGCTCCTTTGTGTTGGTATACCCAAATAAGTAATGCAAACTGTACTTGCTGCTAATATAAGCGTGAATTTTTATGAAAGTCTGTAGCAGCAGAGCAAAAATGCCATTAACTTTTCACTCTGTGTGTACTGAAGTATGATTAATTATGTACTAATAGCAAAGACCCCTTTCTCTAGTATATTATCATCTTGCTATTTAAATATGCAAATAAAATAAATATTACCAAGTTTAATGTACAGCATCATTAGCCGTTAAGAGGATTCTGTTACAAATCAGCCTCAAAATAGCTTCTGTTTTAAACAGTAAAGAAAGTATTTTTACAAGCTTAACTCAATGCCAACTTCATTAGATTTCTTAATTTGCAATTCCATAAATTTTAAAACTTTACAAGTAAATCATAGGTGCATAAAAATACTCACCTTTGGAAATAATATGTAAAGATAACTTGGAATTACTTTATAGATGGCATCATTGAAGCATCTCTGGAAGTAAATCAAGATATTACAATACCTGGGACTCTATCCAAGATCTGTATTCCCCATTTGACATAAACGCTGCATGAAAATGCAGTCTCACTTTAGTGAGTTTTTAGGGAATAAATTAAGCAAAAGATTATTTTAATTACAGAATGGAAAAAAATGGCTTCGCTTGGCAGGAAGTTTATTTTTATTCTTCATTGCTAACTTGAATGAAAACTTGATTGAAGCAAATATATTCAAGATTGTCCCCTTGCAGGGAAATGATTTCTTTTCTTTTTTGCCATAAAATTTACTTGACATCATGAAGGCAATGTGTTGAGTCAGGTGGATCTTTGATTCACATAAACAGTCTATTTTGTGTGGGAGATTTTAAGGGAAATAATTCACACACGTACAACAGACCAGTAAAATATATGGCTTTTGCAAGCTGAATTCAGAGGTTGAGTTCTCACATTCAATTCAATTTTATTAATAAATGAAGATTCTTACAAAAATACACAGTGATGACTTATAGCAGAAATGAATGAAGGAAATTTGTGATAATGAATATTTCTGATAATCTACAAGGTGCTTTCCCATCAATTCAGAGAAAATAAAGACTCTATACAGTGTTGTTTATACTCTATCCCTCTGACATACTGACTCTGAAATAAGATATCCTTTCCGTTTTATTTAAGCAACTGGACTTACAGAACAATTACACACTTTGTCTCCTAGAAATTATAGAGCAGTGATGATTAACCTTTTTGGTGCCGAACACCCAAAGCATGCACACACGAATGCACGTGTGCGTGCCCCAATCCCCAAAATGCAATGCAAGCATCCCCTGTGCATGTGCCCCGCCCCCCAGCCCCCATTTTGGCTTCCAGGTTGTTGCAGGAAGCTTTTCAGGCCCCAAAAGGGGCATGGGGGAGGCTCGCAATCTCCACACTTTTTCTCCCTCCTGCCCCCACATGCCCAGGCTTTCTCTTCTGTTCTATCTTCCCCAATCTCGGCAGTTTCTCCCTACGTTCCCAGGCTTTCTCCTCTGTTCCTGCCATGGAGAGGTTCCTGCGAGGATGGGATCTGTGGAGATCAGGGAAGGTACGGGCAGCAGGAATGCCAGAGGAAGGGAAATAAATAATAAAGAAATAAATAACATTTCCCCAGTTTTACAATTGTTCACTCTTGTTCAGTTGAGTCTAGGTAATAGCTTGAACCATAAAAAATTCTGTAAGTCAACTTTTTCAATATTCTGAAGAGTTTTTCCTCCTCATTTATGCAAAGTAAATGTCACTGATTTAATAGAGAATGCTTCCAGAAGCATAACCCCTATACCTATTAACTGAAAGCTCACTGATGCCTTAGAAGAGACAGCTCCAGGCAATCAAAATAATGATTTGATTTGCAATGACAATGAAAATTTATCAAAGGAAAGTTGTATCTTTGTATTATAAAATTAAGAGGAGGAGGAGGTACAAGAAGAAGAGGAGGAAGAGGAGGAGACCATATTTTTAAATAAGGTGAAGCTTTATTTAAATGTTGAATGATTGCAGAATCTGATCTACTGTCTGATATTGAATGAGGTAAAAATGGACATGACTTGCTATTTATTGATTAGCTAGATATTTCTGGACAGCACAGGGTTGGAACAATATAGGGCTTGAACAACACAGTTTTCTCAGGGATATTATTCCAGTAAATAGATAAAGTTTATTATTAAGCATCACTGAAGATCTCAACACACCTCCAGCTAACATCCAGCCATCAAAACACTAAAGGAGAAAAAATGTGAAACGGGACCTTATATAGGTAGTCCTCGATTTGTGACAATGATTGAGCCCAAAGGCTCTATTGCTAAGGGAGACAGTTGTTAAGTGAATTTTGCCACATTTTGCAATCTTTTTTCCCACCATTGTTAAGTGAATCACAGCAGTTGTTAAGTCATTGACACAGTTGTTAAATCAATCTGGCTTCTCCATTGACTTTGCTTGTCAGAAGGTCGCCAAAGGGGAATCACATGACCCGAGGAAACTGTAACCATAAAAAAAAATAGAGTAGTTGCCAAGCATCTCAATCTTGATCATGTAAGGACTTTTTCAATGCCATTTTAACTTCAAACGGTCACTAAATGAACTGTTGTAAGTCAAACGCTACCTGTAAAAAGGAAAACACAGATTTTATGTGGCAAAGTGATAGTGAGGACAGGTTGTTCGCTAGGAGACCCATTTAGTTTGAAAAGGAAAATGCCCCAAAACCAGGTATTGTTTTCCAGGGTTTCCAACAAACCTGGACAGAAACAGTCTTTCCGTTCTTCCCAATGCAGTGATCTCTTTCTTTACTTCATCTCCATCCTGGTGTTTTGTTTTGTTTTTTTCCCTTGCTCTTTATTTGCTGATTCTGCTCAAAGGAGGGTAGGCAATGTTTGAGCAGTCTATTTGAATAGAGAGGGTGGTTGGTATATGAAAATAAAATGTCACGAAGTTAAGTGCAAATTCTAATTACTATACAGAGAAACACTTGCCATTTTGACACATTATAGGAAGATCAGGTTATTTTCTAAATGGAATATCTTATTTTATAGGCAATTCATCTGAAATCATACTTAGTAATTCCGTTAATAGTTTTTGAGGGGAAGGATACTTTTTATCAGGTACACAGGCCCACCTATATGCTGTCAAGGCAAGTAAACTCAGCAAACAGGAATCATTTGGAATTCTGCAAGGATCGTTATTGCTAGAACAGTAATGTAGTAAAATCTTTAAAGTAGAAATATTTCTCTTTGACTGGACTCAGAAGTCTTTCCTTTAACAGCCCTCCTATAATAGTCGTGCTGACATGCTCTCTTCTCTGCGTTAGAGATTCCAGCGTATACATACTGTATACAGTCAGTAGCGGTATGCAACCGGTTTGTCCCGGTTCTGGTGAACCAGTAGCAGTGATGAGCAGCGGAGACCGAACCGGTTCTCTCCACTGCTCTGCTGTTGGGACCACCTGTCCTCCTAGGCTCCCATACTCACTTTTATCTGCTGAATTTGAAGCGCAGCTGCATTGCGCGGCACAGAAGAGTGCTGAGCGGCAGCTGCTGAAGTGACCAGGATCGTGCAGGCTTGCAGGAGGCAAGTTAGAATGTAAAGTGTGTGCACATGCGCAAAGTACGCCCACCAAGCCATGCCCACCGAACTGGTGGAAAAAATATTTGAATCCCACCACTGATATAGATATACTTTCTGTGTGTGTGTGTGTGTGTGCGCGCGCGCATTAGCTTGGAGTTTTCAAATCTTCCTAATTTTATATTTTGATCTATGCTTCTTTTTTGAAAGAAAATTATATTAAATTTAGGGCTATATTCCTTTTGGGTAAATATGTTTTAGAATATTTATGCTAATATAAGAATTATAATAAATTCAGATAGAGTCCAAAAGTATCTCCAGGCTATTTGGATTTGAGAAATTTAATTACTTATATCAGTTCAATTTAGCTCAGTAGTACTGTATTGGCATAATTCACTAAGACCTCAGATAAAATTCCCAAAAGTATTTAAGTGTGCCCATTCAACACAGATATACTCTAAATCTTCTCGCTTTGGACAAATGCACAATCAAAGCAATGCATATTTCTTTCTATATTATCTAATAAGTTTTTTTGCCATTCTTGATACTTATATACTAAAAGTCAATGCATATTGTATATACTAGGAATGTTAGATAAGCTATTTAATTTTGAAAGAATTCCTATAAAGAAACCAGATAGTGCAGTGTAGGAACAGAGAAGGGCTCAGGAAATGATTTATAGCTCTAGGGAGCTCTTTTGTAGAAAATGGAAGATGAAAAGTTATTTTCAAATCTTGGCACAGAATTTATTTTCCTGAAAATTTCACAATAATTTTAACAATATTAGAAAAACAAAACAAAAACCAGCCTTCAAAGCTAAGCCAGCTAAAAGTTTAATTAAACACAATTGCCTGCTGTGCTTGCCTTTCCAAGCTAGCTCATGCATATTCATCACTATGATTACAGCAGTAAAATAAATAAATAAAACATCACAACTAATTTTGCCAAACTCTTTTATTTTTTATACATGCTTGGAATATTTGTTTACATAATTAATATTGAAATTAATTGCAAGTTGGCTGATTTTTGTAATTTGTCCTTCCACGTTTATTTAAAATTTGGGGGTTTCACAAGGGTTTATCCCAGAAAATAACTGAACACTAAAATATGTTCTAATTATAATGATGCAATTCATGCTGCAGTATGTTCCAAACTTCAACTCTTGGATGAGTGTTTGCCACACTAATATATTATACATAACCCATAATGTCCCAAAGTTGCCTTTTTCAAGAGGCAACTGGACTTTCTGTTTTTTTCTTTGAAGACATTTCATTTCTCATTCAAGAAGCTTCTTCAGCTCTGACAGGCTGGAATAGAATCAGAGCTGAAGAAGCTTCTAGGATAGTGGTTCCCAAAGTGGGCGATACCACCCCCTGGGGGGCGGTGGGATGCCTTAGGGGGGTGCTAAGAGGCAAGGTGGCTGGCAGAAGGGTGCTAAGAGGTGGGCCCCTTGCAGGGCACAATTCAGAGGTGAGAAAAAATCCCGCCGCTGCTGCCGCGTTCGAGGCAAGGCTCTGCAGGATCACCCCATTGACTTGCATGCTCCAGTTCAAGGGGCTCAATGGGGTGACCCTGTGGGGCCTCGCCCCGAATGCAGCTTTGAGAAAGGAGAGCAAACCAGAGTGGCTTTGTTCTCTTTTTCAAACATCCCACTGTTGCTGCGTTCGAACAGTGGTGGGATGTTTGAAAAGGAGAGCAAAGCCATTCTGGTTGCTCTCCTTTCCCAACACTGCATTCGGGGTATGGCCCCGCAGGATCACCCCATTGAGCCCCTTGCACTGGAGTGTGCAAGTCAATGGAGTGATCCTGCGGGGCCTCGCCCCGAACACAGCTTTGAGAAAGGAGAGCAAACCACTGTTGCTGTGTTCGAGCGGCAGTGGGATGTTTGAAAAGGAGAGCAAGGCCACTCTGGTTTGTTCTCCTTTCTCAAAGCTGTGTTTGGGGGTGAGACCCCACAGGATCACTCCATTGACTTGCACACTCCAGTGCAAGGGGCTCAATGGGGTGATCCTGCAGGGCCACACCCCGAATGCAGGGGCGGTAGGATGTTTGAAAAGGAGAGCAAAGCCGCTTTGGTTTGCTCTCCTCTCCCAATGCTGTGTTCGGGGCGAGGCCTCGCAGGATCACCCCATTGAGCCCCTTGCACTGGAGGCACCTGCCCAAGCAAGTCTGAACGGAGTGGTTTCACGAAGTCAATGGGGTGAGCCTGAGAGAGGGAAAGAGAGAGGAAAGAGAGAAGGAAGAAGAGAAAGAGAAAAGGGACACAAAGAAAATGGGACAGACAAAGAAAGGGGGGGGGAATGGAAGGAAGGGACAGAAAGTAGCACCAAGGGGGCAGTGGACTGAAAAAGTTTGGGAACCACTGTTCCAGAATGAGAAGCGAAATGTCTTCAAAGAAAAACCAGAAAGTCCAGTTGCCTCTTGAAAAAAGCACCTTTGGGGTAACCACGACCGAGATGACTGAGAATCTCCACAGACATAACCCATGATGTTCCATTCCACTTACAGTGAGACCCTTTTTTTAAAAAAATGACAGAATTGTACTGAGTTGCTCAAACTGGGATCGTTGGACTTATTCCTTTCTGATAATAGCTGAGAATCCAGAAGTGTCTGGAAGTCATTAGACTTAAAAGACTGACTTATTTGGACCTTGAAATACACTATTAAAAAACAAATTCTAGAGCTTCAAATGAATCATCAAGGAAGTTAATCAATTTTTAAGATACAAGGAGACTATTAGAGTTGGCATAGTTTTAAAATACATGTACAATTTATCTACAATTCATTCAACTCCAAAGTCTGCATATTCCATCATTAGCAATTAAATGTATTTTTTTTACCTATTTTGCATGTTTCAGTCACAACATTTAATACCAGTAGTGACCTAAGCATGCAAGCTACATCAGCAAATCTGCAGTAACATATATTACCCTAGTTAGAAAAAAGAAAACTCCAATACCAGTAGAATCCCTGAGTCATTTAATTTACAGTTACCTTTATGTCCCATTATTAAAGTAGCTGACTGTGATGACATGGAAAAATGTGATGCAAGACAAAAACCAATTCTTCATCTTTAATAAAGATGCAGTGCGTATACATTTACATATTCAATGTAAATAGATGCATTAGGAAAATGACTTGTTAACTATTACGCATAATATAACAGGAGGTAAATTTTGTAAAAAAATGAAATTTACAAAATTCTTCTCTGGTTATTGATTGATAGATTCAGTTCAGAAAGCCATTTTAGTTGTTCTTCCAACCAATAGTTCTATCTGCTGCCATCACATTCTGTCAGCTTCTACACACCACTGTTTATGTTGGAGATGAAGTCTGAAATAAAGACTCTCTTCTAGTTATCTCCACATTTAGAAGTTTTCATCAGCTGTGTGATGCACGGAGCATACCCTAGGTCTTCCACTTCAGACCCAACATACAAACAGACCAAGCAACAAAATTCAAAATGTTGGACAAGATTCCAAAAGTTGAATCCTGCACTTTCCCTTATGGAAGTTCTAAATAAGAAATTGAGATCTAGAACCCAAGAAATCTCTCTGGAAGTTCTTGTTTGTATGGCCCAGAATATTTATATTGAAAGCTGAATATTATTACTGGTCAAGTGAAAACACAAATATAATCACTTTTGTCGCCAGCCATTCAGTCATGCCCACTGCCAACCCTCAGCCACTCTATGGATCAGCACTCTCCATGCTTGGATTGGACATAGCACTGGATCCAAAACCCACAGGAGCTGCTGGCACTATTTGCTGAACTTCTTCCCCTATTCCTGCCCTTCATTTCTACACAATGCGTCCCAATCCAAAATATAGAGCTCCAAAGTAGGAAAACAGGGACTTAAAGTATTACATTACTTTCAATCATAGAACAGAAAACACATTTTGTTTACTCAGATTTAAATGCACAGTAGTCTGATCCTGATCCCTTCTCAGAAATTACTTGCAATGAGATGCAACCCCACCTTATCTTGATGACAACTGGATAGTTTTATTCTGATGTTGCAGACATAATTTCCCTTATCAAAGACCAAGACATATTATTAGAGCATTGTTTTATTTCCTGTCTGCGCTAACTTTAGGATCTCTGTGGTTAGAGTGCAGTGCTGCAAGCTACTTCTGCAGCCAGCTGCCTACAATTTGGCAGTTCAAATCCCACCAGGCTCAAGGTTGACTCAGCCTTCCATCCTTCCAAGGTGGGTAAAATGAGAACCCAAATTGTTGACTCTGTAAACCGCTTAAAGAGGGCTATGAAGCACTATAAATTGGTATATAAGTCTAAGTGCTATTGCAATTACAGGAAACAAACTTTCATGGACTAATGGCAAATCTTTCAGTATAAGCACATAAATGCCATAGTAATCCAGTAATGTAATACAGGTAATCCTTGACTTTCATCAGTTCATTTAGTGACTGTTCAAAGTTACAATGCCACTGAAAAAATGACTTATGATTGTTTTTCACACTTGCGTCCATTGCAGCATTCCCATGGTCACATGATCAAAATTCAGATGCTTGGTAACTGGTTCATATTTATGACAGTTGAAGTATCCTGGGGTCATGTGATCACTTTTTGCGAACTTCTATCAAGCAAAGTCAATGGGGAAGACAGATTCACTTAACAACCATATTATTAACTTAACCACTACAGTGATTCACTTCTGAACTGTGGCAAGAAAGGTCATAATATGGGTCAAAACTCAGTTAACAAATGTTTCACTTAGCAACATAAATTTTGGGCTCAGTTGTGGTCTTAAGGATTACCTGTATCTGTTTCCTGACACATAACTGTTTCTCAGCCAGTGGTAAGTAAAATTAGAAGATACACACACACACACACAAATATACGGATATAGTAGTCTGGTTGTATAATCATCTCTCTTGCTCCTTCTTGCTGTTATATTTTAGAAACATCCTGAACTGTTAAACTGCCTAGAGAATAAATGAAGAACAATATACATAATAATATTTCAATGTCAATAACTTTTAACTAGTTGGTCTTAGGGGAGTTCACCACTAAATCAGTTTGAAAATCATGTCTATAGAGCAAGAATAGTTGATGGGCTTCCTCCTTTATACACAGTAGTTGAGAAAACAGAATCCTTCATTTGTTTTTATCATTAGAGCCTTCCGATTTGATCCAAAAGGAAAAAGCACCAAAAGCCGATGATCTGAATGTATTCTTTATCCTTTAAAAACTTTGTTGCGTGAGCAGTTATTTTCACAATCACTATTGTGCTTATTGTACCCTATGACTATTATTAAGTGTTGTACCTGATGATTCGTGACTCTTGATGAATGTATCTTTTCTTTTATGTACACTGAAAGCATTTACACCAAGACAAATTCCTTTTGTGTCCAATCACACTTGGCCAATAAAGAATTCTATTCTATTCTATCCACAAACCCTTTAACTTCCATTTGAAACTTATCATTAGATACATCATAAAATGGGAGAAATTGCAGGACTGATTCTCACAGAAGTTCCCACCATAAATCCAAGAACAGTAGCCTACAGAAATGCAATCAACCCATTATCCAGAGGCTATATTAATTTAATTAAAATGCTCATAAAAATAACAAGAATATCTTATTCTTCCAAGAAGCAAACATTATAATATTCCTTTGTGAAATGTTAATTTGAAATGACCTATGATTCCATTAAATATTGGATATTAAAATGCGATTTGTACAGTTTTGACAATTAATTCAAAAAGAAAACTTTAATTATTGAACTCAAAAGTACCTACATGTTTTTCTTAATACAGTAAAAGTGGCTATCTGAATACAATTTTTCCAAGAACATTCAATAATGAGTTTGGATACTTAGAAAAAAATGGCTTCCTCATCAGAATGGCTGTTAACTGGCAAATGTAAATGATATATAATTTGGGTGTGCTAAAGACCATTACTCATCACTGCCTTGTACTATTGGGAACTATAGTTGAACAATAACTTGAATGGAGCAGATGGCTCAGTTAGCCCTGGAACTAGAAGATTGATCTTCCCAACTGTTCCCAGATATTGTGTTACATTTTATTTTAATAATAGGAAAAATGAAAAAATAGTCATCAGAGAAAGATATTCATGGGTAGTTCCTAATAAGGGAAGACATCATTAGAAGGGTTGGATTGAACAGTTTGCTCTTTTTTTCACTCAATTTCTTGCAATCCTTTTTTATATGGCGAAGTTGTTATCTACATATCTGATCCATATTTTGCGTTGTGTTTTTGAAAGTGCTATGGCTTCTTGATGTTGCATAACGACTTCTGCCATAAGTTCTGAAAGCAGTGGTCCCACAGGTGTGCCTTTAATTTGTTGGCAAGTTTGTCCATCAAATTGGAAATATATGGTTAGGCAGTGGTTTATGAGATCCCTAATCCTGAGAGTTTCAATCTTTGTGTGTTTGATGAAGTCAGATGTGCTGTGGAGCAATGCGGTCATAGATTCTTTGGCGAATTCTAGATCTATGAACATGAACAGGGCTGTGACATCAGGTGAGACCATGATTTTGTCCTCATCTATAGCCATGACGGTCTGACGGTCCTAGATGATGACGTGGACCTCGAGACAACAGTCAGCTCTTTCAACATAGCAGTGATAGAGACCGCTAATGAGGTCCTGGGGAAACACCAACGTCCCAAAAAACCGTGGGTCACAAGTGAACTCCTAGGTCTATGTAACAAAAGACGGGAACTAAAGAAAAAGAAAAGCGATCCAGATGGAGCTCAGAAGTGCAGGGAAGCTAACAACAAAGTAAAAAAGGGGATGAAAAAGGCAAAGGAAAATTGGATAGAGGACCAGTGTAAAGACATCGAGGAAAACTTGAAGAGAAATAACACCAAGAAAGCATACCAAATGGTTAAAAGCCTCACCACACAGAAACAAGGGAGACCCTCGAGCATACAGAGCAAATCAGGCAAAACACTCACTGGGGAAAGAGAGGTGATGGACAGATGGACAGAATACTGCGCTGAATTGTACAACCATCAGCACAATGGAGACACTACAGTATTGCAGGGCCCACGGACAAGTCCAGATGATGCCTGCCATCCAATACTACGTGAGGAAGTCGAAGCAGCAATAAAGGCACTTAAACAAGGGAAGTCAGCGGGAATTGACAACATACCTGCAGAACTGATTCAGGAAGGAGGAGAGGCAGTGATCACCATCCTCACTGTCATCTGCAACAAGATCTGGACCACTGGAGTATGGCCAGTCCCCTGGACTCAATCATTAATCATAATCCTGCCCAAGAAGGGGAATCTTCAGATGTGCCAGAATTATCGTACCATCAGCTTAATCAGCCACCCAAGCAAAGTCATGCTAAAAATCATTCTTAACAGACTGAAACCACAAGCAGAGACTATCATTGCAGAAGAACAAGCGGGTTTCAGAGCAGGACGGAGCACTATTGAGCAAATATTCAACTTGAGAGTGATCTGTGAGAAATATCTCCAACACCAACAGGACTTATACCACGTTTTCAAAAAGGCTTTCGACAGGGTGTGGCATGCAGCCTTGTGGTCTACCATGAGGAAATATAACATCAACGATAACCTTGTCAGAGTGATAGAACAACTTTATGAGAAAGCCACAAGCGCCGTCCTCCTGAACGGCAGCAAAGGTAACTGGTTCCGGACGGAGTGCGTCAAGGATGTTTGCTTTCCCCCACACTGTTTAATGTATTCCTCGAACGGATCATGGAAGATGCCTTGGAAGACCACGAAGGCACAGTTTCGGGGAGTGCGTCAAGGATGTTTGCTTTCCCCCACACTGTTTAATGTATTCCTCGAACGGATCATGGAAGATGCCTTGGAAGACCACGAAGGCACAGTTTCCATCGGTGGTAGAACCATCACCAACCTGCGATTCGCAGATGACATCGATGGCCTGGCAGGAAATGAGGATGAACTATTGAGCCTTGTCCAACACTTAGATAAAGCGGCTTCAGCGTACGGCATGGAGATCAATGCCGAGAAAACCAAGCTGATGACGAACAGTACCCAAGGTATCTCCTCAGACATCAGAGTCAGCGGAACACCCCTAGAGACAGTAAAAAATTTCAAATATCTTGGGTCCATCATTTCCGATTAAGGCTCAAAACCAGAAGTAATGGCAAGGATAGCAAAAAACAACAGCTGCGCTTTCGAAGCTCCAAACTATTTGGAAAGATAAGAACATCAGTCTGCGCTCAAGGATCCACCTAATGCGCTCCCTCGCAATATCAATCTTTTTATATGCCTGCGAAACCTGGACACTCAATGCGGATTTACAAAGAAGAATCCTTGCAACAGAAATGAGATGCTACCGAAAGATCCTTGGCATCCACTACACAGACCATGTGACAAATGAAGAGGTCTTAAATAAAATACAACAGGCAATAGGACCACACGACAACCTTCTTACTGTCATCAAGAAACGGAAATTGAGATGGTACGGACACGTGTCTCGCTCTACTGGCCTCGCAAAGACCATCATGCAAGGGACGGTAAGAGGAAGCCGCAAACGGGGAAGACAACGAAGGAGATGGGAGGATGATATCCATGATTGGACAGGCTTGAACCTGGCAGCATCCCAGAGAGCAGTGGAGGACAGAGACGGATGGAGAAGCGTGGTGGTTAAATCTTCGCAGGTGCCCCAACGACCTCAAAAGAGGTCACGGGATAGGTGAGGTGAGGATAGCCATGATAGTTTGAAGGCACTGTAGTGGAGAGTTGAAGGAGTGTTTGCTTCCTCTTGTGAGGTGTGCCTGGGACAAAGTTTGCTCTTTGTAATATTTTTAGTAGCAGATAAAAGTCACAAGTCTTAATTCTTCCTTTCAAACTGGCACTTTGTCTATCCACAGAGAATAATGCTGACCAAGAACACATTTCACCTAATCTCATTTGGATTATTACTTCTTAAAGCACTTATATAGCTCTACGCAGTGACATTGCCACCAATTGGACAAAGTACTATTCCTTAGGAAGTAATGGCTGATTTTATTTATAGCTTGTTAAACCAAGAGGAATATGCAGATGTCAAAAGTGAAAACACATCATCTGTGGAAGCCACTAAATTTTATTACAAATCTAAGCCAATAGAGAATTGATGCTAGAGTGTTAGTAGAGCACATTCTTTGTTAAATGAACCTCAGTTTAGTGGAATTTGGACACAATGGACATATTATCCATTTGGACTTCTTCCCTATTAAATCAAGCATTTTGTCTCTTAAATCAAGGTTTTATTAGTTATTATGCCTTTTTTTTGCCCATGGCAAATTACATACATTGATGTGGAGTACATGTTTAGTTGTAATGGGCATTCCCTACCTTCAAACTGCCTGTTAAATCAGGATTTTATTATATTAGTGTTAGACATTTTCATTGTGAACTAAATAGAAAACTAGTGTTTCCTGTTTTTCTTCTTACACTCTTATTTTGTCCCATGGTGCCCTCATCACAAATATTCCCAGGGGTGATCAGCTATTGTCATTTAGTGAAAATAACTTTTAGGAACCATATATTCATCTGTGTTTATCCCATTATCTTGAATAAAGAGGATTTACATCTGGGAGATGTCAGCATGAATAAATTTTCCATTAGACAAGCCTTAACATGAAACAAACTGCAAAGATTCCATTCAGAGATTAACATCTTGCCTATAATTTGATAGCTTCCTGTCTTCCTTCACAATGGTTGTTTTTCTCTCTCCACATGACAGAATTAATATAAACTCCTTTCATGAATTATATAACTTGATAGAATGAATAACTGTATTATAAATAATTCTTGAGTAAAGATTAAGTAAACAATGCTAAACAGTCATGTGCATAAACAATTAAAACATAAAGTCAACTAAAGAACAAAGCCAGGTAACGTATAACCCCCAAATAAGCATAAATCTGTAGAAATCACTATGAATATTTTCTATCACTCTGAAATTTGGATATAAGAAAAATAATTAATAATTTTCACTTTTCATTGCTTTTCACACCTGTACATCATTAGAACAAATGTCAATCTTTTGGTTCTGTGACATGATTCTCTGATTCAGAAGAAGAAAGATTTGAGAAAGGCTGACATACAGGAAATTTCAATAGGCGGACATTTTATTACCATGTTTATGATTCTGTCATTGGGTTATACTGTATAGACCAAAATTTGAAAGCATTTAGATGCTTTAAACTAAAGCAGAGTAGAGATTTTAAGGAAAAAAATAATGGAATGTCTGACTCCTGTTATCTGGGAGGAATTTGAGCTGGTTGAATAGGGTCTTCATTGTGATTGTGAGCTTAGTCAGTTGTGTTCTCCTGGTTGGTTATGGCCTCCTGGGAGACAGCATATGGTTGGGTCTTTAACATCTACATGAGACTGCTGGGTGAGGTTCTGATGGGACAGAGCCCATCTTAATTCAGGGTAATTCTGGATGGCTTACAATCATAAAAATTTGGGGGTCCTCATGGACTCATATCTCTTGCTTGATGTGGCAGCCATAACTAGGAAAACCTTTGCAAGGATTTTCTTTGTGCATCAATTATGTACTTCTTCTGCACAGGAGACTTTACTCATAGTTTGTCACACTTTCCAATTTACCTCCAGAAATTGTAAATGCTCCAACACTGGAAGTTTTTAAGAAGAGATTGGATAACCATTTGTCTGAAGTGGTGTAGGGTTTCCTCCCTAAGCAGGGAGTTGGACTAGAAGATTAGATCCTTCAAACTCTGTTATTCTATTATTCTATTATTCTATTTCCTTATTTCTCATTTGAATTACTGCAATGTACTTTACATGTGGTTGCCCTTAAAGATCACTCAAAAGTTACCACTGATCCAGAATTCAGCAGTGTGTACAATATTGGACACTCACATTAAACTTCTATTGTACAATCTGCACTGGCTTCCAGTTTCTTTCCAGGTGGAATTCAAAGAGCTGGTTATATCATCTGTGTGACCCTGTTCCTGCTTATCTGTGGGACTTTGCCTCCTTAAGTTTGTCTGCCCTTCCTACTAGATGAAGTAAGGTAAGCATGCTCCAGATCCCTTATTATAAATCTTACTACCTACTGTGATCCTGGAAGTGTGTCTTTTCTGTAGCTACCCCTACTTATAGAGGACTCTCACATCTCTTTTAGCCTTTCAGAAGACCATCAAAACTTGGATTTTTTAACCAAAGGGCTGGGGTAGGATATAACACAATAGAATGGGATGTGGTTAATTGAAGCTTGTTGCACAGCATCATGACATATCAATTAAAATACAAGGCTTCTGTTTTTGTTTGATCATTTTATTGTTTTATAGATATGTTTTATAATCATTGGTTATACTGTTAGGAGTTTCCTAGAGTTGTTTAAGATGAGTGGCCATACAAATCTTTCAAATAAATAAAAGAAACATAGTAAGCTGCTAGCTTAGTTCAGCAAGAGGCATTTTCATAAATATATTTGTTCAAATAAAGAGTAAATGGAATTTCCTCTGATATATCAAGTACCTCTAGACTGGTTTCAATGGAGAAATATGTGAAAATGTAGCATTTTTTTCAAATAATGTATGTCAGAATTAAACTAGTGTTTCATTTAATTCTTCATTATATTAGAATAATTATTCTTGTGCTTCAGTCTGAACCAAAAATAAATGTTATTCTAGCATTGCTGATGTGCTAATATTAATTTTAGTTATTAATTTAACCACCAAAGGAGTCTCCAAGTAGGGCTCTTTTTTGTGTGTGGAGAAAATCTTTTTCTTTAGGTTTTCCAGATTTTTATCTATATTTTTATACAAAATTGTCATGCTCTTCCCTATTAAGGTAAGCAATGCTATTTAGAGTGCAGAAAAGTTGTGAGGAAAAAGTAAGGCAAATAAATTAAAGGAATGATATAAAAATATGGAAGGTAATGAAAACTAGTTTAGACCAACACCATTGTTTATCTCCACACCCTTGCAATTTTTTTCTGTTCCCATTATGTCCATAAATCCCTTTCACACTTCATATACTGCTTTTTGTTTTTTTAATCTTCTCACTTAACTGTCACCAATAACAGCAGGAGACCTGAGAAATTGTATTTTTGGTCCATTTTAAATAATCTACATAACATCCATTGTATCCCGACAAGCTTTAGATAATTAACAGTGAAATCTGCACAGGATGTGTATTTGAACATATGTGTCAAAACAGAAATTTTTTTATTTTATTTATTTTGCTCAATTTATTCTCATCTCCTAAAAATAGGATGACTTTTATTTATTCTTGGCAATGGAAATCAACCTCATTTAATTTTCTTGGTGAGCCAAATTTAATGACATAGTTAAATTGTTTAAACAGTGATGGTCTTTAACCACATTTGTTTCTCATTTCCATGTTCCTTTTATAAATGTTGATCACAGTGTATTAGGAGACTTAAGCTTAGAATATTATGAAATGGAATATTAGATGCATTTATGTTGTATCTGGTCTTTTAAAAAGTTTTTGATTTTAGACTCTTTGGGTAAAAAAAAGAAAAACAACCATTTCTGAAGGAGGACAATACTACCGACTTCTTAAATTGGAGACCCTCCAGGTATGTTGGGGTGGCACGTCACATGAATGCTTATAATTATAAATTTCATGTGTGCCTGCCCATCACTTATAGAGATGTTACTAATGCCTCTTTGATTATAGTTTACTATAATGTCTCTTTGATTATAGTTTGATTATACTTTACAGATGGCCAGAAGAAGTGAGAGAAATTAACTAGCCTAGGAGATCTTAAGCCCCTTCAAGAGCCTCAGAACCACAACACAGTGCAAATTCCTTCACAGTGAGAATGGCTGCAGCACATTTTCCTGTCCTTCCCCGCAATCCTGCCTTTTCAGGTTCCCAGAGGCACTGGCCCTATTTTGCCTCTCCCCATAGCTTCCATATGCTTCTCCCAACCTTGGACATCACTCACTCACTTACCTTTCAAAGATCTCTAGAGGTCAGGGTGAGGTGGCCCATTCCACTGCTGGGCTACATGGCACAATCATACAAGTGGTTGTGTTTGTTTGAGTGCAGCCACAAACTGCTTCAACCCACCCATGTGACTCCATGCTCCACTTAATGTTCAGTGCATTCACTTAATGACTGCACTGGGGAGGGCAGGAATGGAGGATCATTAAGCAAGGCAGTTCACTTAACAGCCCTCCCAACTTCTGATCATAATTGGCTGGCTTTATTACAATCATAACTCAAGGACTACCTGAAACATATAATACTTTCGTTGATGATATGGGGAATACAGTAATAGAGCTCTAGTTCCTTGTGGAGCCTAGTTAAAATTAATGTCTGTATAAGTATGAAAGTGCAATGCAGCATTTTATATTATGCCTGGAAATTAATCACAATTTAGTACTGCTTTTAATAGTCATTCTGAACAATCTCTATTTCATTATTAGAAACAATTCGTTTAGACTTTTTTGAAAGATTTTAAAACTGAAGTAAGTACATATTCTCTCTCTCTCTCTCTGTGTATGTGTGTAAATATATATATTCACGGCATGGATTCACAATATCCTTCATCATAATCATCATCCATGTACTGCTTAGAAATTCCTAAGGAAATGTATTGCTTTAACACTAGAATATGGAAAGCAGAAAATTATAATTATCCTACATGTAAATTTACTACACAGAAGTATGGAAATGAGTTAATGATTTACTGTTTGCAGGCTACTATAAAACTCAATAATTGTACAGTCCTGTTGTTTCCACTTGGCCTTTTCAGATAAGAAAATCATGTACTTCAATTTCTGACTCCATTAGTTTTGATTTTTCAGCTTGACTAATAACTCGCTTGAAAGAAGGGTATAAAATTGCACAAATGCAATTTTAGGGTGAGGCTGCTTATCATTTTTTCATTTCCAAAACTTTGTTCCAGAAATTTAAGTTTTTTGACTGAATAGTCTTGTATTTGTTACAAAAGATACAGAGGATATTATATAAACAAAAGACCCTCTTATTACTAAACTTTTTTAAAAAAATAATGAATTGTAAAAATTGTAAGAAAGCACTTGCACATCATCCTAAAAAGCCTTAAGGTGTAAAAGAAGCCCATCTGTTCTTTTTCGGTCAAGATATGATTTTCTGTCACTACCAATTGATGCTCTTCAATTTTATGCATTTCAGTTATTAATTCTGCCAGTTGAAAATGAAGCTATGATTTGCAGAAAATTCTAAATGGCTAAGAAAAATACCCAATATAAATTCTTAATACTTTCTGTAATTTTCCCATGCAATTATAACTATTTTACCTTGTTATAAAAAGAGTGCTGAAGATTGTACTGGCACAGAGAAAATATATTCAAAGAGTCATGTCCTCATTTTAATGTTTGTTCCCTTTTAAAAAATCCTGATCCCCTCCTCTTTTCTTATTATTAGCACTTATTTGCTGTTAAGGCTTTCCTTCTTGCTAAGGTATAACACCATGTTAATAAGACTGAGCATTTGTTTTATATTGTAGAGCCATGTTCTCTAATCTGGTACCCTCAAACCATGAAGAATTTCAGTTCTCATTCTGGAAAATACCAGGTTTAAAATAGTTGCCATATGACATTTATCTATCTATCTATCTATCTATCTATCTATCTATCTATCTATCTATCTATCTATCTATCTATCTATCCATCCTTAGGAAGGTCATAAGCACAGACTCTTCATTTTTAATCTGATAACTAGAAAATGATGCATTTTCTTTCCACCAGTTTTCTTCCATATCAAATTTATATTGCTTTGTTGTGTCTGGTTAGAATATTCTGTTTTAAATGAACAACTGGCTGTTTTCTTGCTTTTTTATTTCAAAGACTAGAATTGTAAGTTTCCATTTGTGATTCTGAACTTAAAGGACACCTATAAATTAGATTTTTTTCCCCACACTCTCTCAATCTGTTTTAAGGAGATTATATTACAGATTTTCCCCCTAGAATATGATTGTTCAAGATTTTCCTTCCAAAGGCAAGTATGGAAATGTAACTGATTATCTTTGTTTACTTGCAGTATAAAATACAGCAAGTAAGTATAAAATACAAGTGCTTTTCCATTTTGATTCAATCATTTTCACTATCTATACAGCTGTCAATTGAATATTACTTTGAAAAGGCAAAAGGGAAGTAAGTCTGAATGTATTTCACAGTAAGGAAATGATAATGCCGAATTATTTCTTATGCATATTGGATAACTGAGAAAGTCAAAGTATACTGAAAAGAAATCACTATGTGCTCCACTGACTACAGAAAGCCCCTTTTTTGGTTGATTGTGTCAAGCTGCAGAATATGCTTAGAAAAATGAGATTTCATTGTCTTCATTAAATGCCTACCTACATGTCAGAAAGCCACAATACGTAATTTTAAAACAGGAGAAAGAAACGTCAATAACTACTGTGCTATGATGATGACTTTTCTATGATAGCTGAAAGTGCAAAAAATCTGAAAACTCTTTTAATAAAAGAATCAAATAATCCAGTGGAAAAAATGAGTTGAACATTATATATAAAGAAGATTAAAACTGATGACCTCTTTTACAACAGCCAGCCAAAGAACTGACAATGATGATACAGGTAGTCCTTGACTTACAACAGTTCACTTAGTGACCCTTCAAAGTTACAATGGCACTGAAAAAAGTGACTTATGACCATTTTTCACACTTATGACCATTACAGTTTCATGGGGTGATCCTCTTTTTACAACATTCTGACAAGCAGATTTACTTAACAACCATATTACTAATTTAACAACTGCAGTAATTCACTTAACATATGTGGTGAACAAAGCCATAAAATGGGGCAAAATTCACTTAACACATTTCTCACTTAGCAACATAAATGTTGGGCTTAATTGTGGTCATACATTGAGGACTACCTGTATTGATGTACTAGATACATTTAGCTTTTTAGGATCAACCATCAAAAGAAAACGAATAAGCAGTCAATTACTTGCACACATGGTAAAATAGCCACAAAAGCCTTGGATATGTCTACACCCAGAAAGATCAGAATAGTGCAAGTCCTGGTATTCCCTGGGACATTTATTGGAGCAAAAATTGGATTTTGAAGAAACAGGAGGGAAAGAACGGACAACCAAGAAAGTAAAGAAATTGATAAAACAACTGAACTTTGGAGTTCTTACTCAAATGAATTCAGCACATTAAATCAGTATGGTTTGCATAACCTGGGTTATTTGTAAGCCATTAACCACAGTTTCTCTATAATAAACCCATTTTCTAACTAGGTTTTCCATCTACATTAATGAAAAGTATGCTAACGATGTGACTGTGTGTGTGAAATTCATTTTGATCTTAGCTTAATAGGCCAAGATTGATAATCCATAATAGGTGAATAATGCTGTAAACCTCTTTATACAGTATAGACATTGTAAACTAAGAAAGCTTTGAATAGGTCAGGTACTAATTTAACTGGAATGATTAAACCTGTGCTAACAATTTTAATGAAAAACCTATTTAAACTGAACAATAATGAAGAATGGTATGTCTTAATAATTAAAATTTATACTATATACTACTCATATTACAGACAATAGTAATAATACCATTACATCTATAAAACATTGATTAAAAGTTTGGTTTTAAATTAAAATTTATAGGACATCATGACAAAATCACAAGCTGGAGCTTCAGCTCCATAATGTGATGAGAACTTATAGCTTAAACATCCAGATTTAAAAGCATTATGGAAATTTATTTTCACTTGGCTATTTATAAATAGGCATCGCCCACAAAGTATCATGAAAGTGCTTTTTTAAACTTAATTTCACAGAAAGAATATTCTGATATTGTAGAAAAGACATACTAAAAATACTTCAGTAAAATTATATTTGAAGGTTAAAGCTACATTCAAAGTGTGTAACAAGCTTCAAACATTGTAAAAAATGACTGCAATAAACACCCTTACAAGTATTCTGCCATTTCAAACATTTCATATAAAGTGAAAAATCAGAGATTACTTTAAAAATGCTTCATTCTTTGCTATTTCTGCAAGTGTCACTCATCAATCTATGCTATATCAGAGGGCTGAAAGACACAACTGGAATATAAAGGACATCCTATCTTTTCTATACATAAACCTAGTATGGGAATAACATTAAATAGTAATGCAGTTATTAAGATATTTGAGATACATAGCAGAAATGTTACAACTTTAAAAACCAGAGGCATCAACATTTATCTTCATAGAAGGACGACTACATGAACATCAGTTTGACTGGTTTATCAATGGAATTTTCAGCACCTCTGCTGCTTTCCCCATTTGGTACATTAATTTCAAAGTAGGATAAAATGATTTAAACAAAAATGTATCCGAAAGTTGTAATTCGAACAGCGCTGTGCTAAAGCCACATACAGCATGCTACATGACAGTTCACATACAAAATAACAATAGCAATAGCACTTAGGTTTATATACTGCCCCCATAGCACTTTACAGCACTCTCTGGGAGGTTTACACCATTGGCATATTGCCCCCAACAATCTGGGTCCTCATTTTACTGACCTCAGAAGGATGGAAAGCTGAGTCAACTTGAACTTGTCAGGATCGAACTGCTGGCTGTGGGCAAAGTTAACCTGCAATGCTGCATTCTAAGCACTGCACTGCCAGGGTTAATATTATAATCAAAATATCTATAATCTGCTGATTATCTATTATCTGCAGATAATCAAATTCTCTGATGGTATGGATTTCCATAGTAAGTTGTCCATCCCAGTAAAATTTGGACCTAAATAGTCTGCAATAACAAGCTTGTTGTCATGTAAGAAATTATTGCATCTGGTAATGAGCTTTGCCTTCAATATTCTGATATGTAAAAATTCCCTTCTCATCCACAATCTCAGGTCTTCTACCACAGGCCTGGGAATCTGAGGGTTCTGCTCAGTACTTTAGCTGTTCCTAGCACTGAACCCTTCTGGACAGAAGGATATGATATTCTTCCTGGGATTTTTGGAGCCACTCTCCCAGTTTAGGATTAACAGCTCTGAGTGCTCCTACCTCCACTGGGCCAACTTTGCCTTCTACTTTTCAAATGTCCTCCAGTTCCTCGTTCAGGTCCTGGTACTTCTTCAACTTCTTATACTCTTTTTTTCCTGATCCCATTTTATTGAAAGGGCAGAAAACCTACAGAAAATTTGTGCTACAGTTTGAGTTGCTTTTGTTTCTGTTCCAGGGAATAGAACAATCTGAAAGGAGGTTGGTGACTCAAGGAAATAATCACTATGAGGAGAAAAGACATACAGGGTATACAACAGAAGAGCAACCTACAGCAACCATTTCTAGATGGAAGATAGATAGATAGATAGATAGATAGATAGATAGATAGATAGATAGATAGATAGATAGATAGATAGATAGAAAGAAACAGATAGATAGCTATAAATAGATCTAAAAATAAAAAGGAAAAAGAAAGAAAACACAGTTTTTAGTTGCTCCCAATAAGATAATCAGGTAGGGTTTTTGAAGTTATTGTTCAATCCTTGTAAACGTTTGAGTTTGTAATTGATCACTAAAAGGATACAATAATATGAAAACTCAGGATTTCCTTAAAACATGGAAAGGCTGCCCAAAATAGACCAGCTTACAGTACTTGTGAAATATAAACAGGTAGTCCTCACTTACCAAGTGCCTTGTTTAATGGCTGTTCAGAGTTATGACATGTAACCCCCCTTCCCCCAGATTTGAAACCAATCCTCACATTTATGACTGTTGAAGTCTCCTGCTGTCACATGACCGCCATTTGTGTGCTTCAGAACCGATTTCCGACAATTAATGGAGACTGTAGAAGTATAATTGCAAGTAGCAGTAATATAATGCTTCATTGAACAACAAAGCATTTGGCTTAGTAATGGAGTTGACAGTTCCAAGTGTGATCACTAAAGGACTGCCTATAAACTAAAAAAAAAAAAAAAACAAAGAAGGAAGGAAGGCAAAAAGGGACAAACAGTGTCACCAGGTCTTATATTTGCTTATCTGAACAATAATCAGTAATATTTTAGCTTTTCTACATTAAGCCACCAGAAACCTATGAGTTTAAAGTAGGAATCTCTTATGAAGGTTGAAGGTGATTTCAAATTTTGTTCCTTAACACAGACATTTGCACCAGTTAACGGTGCTCTGGTCAACAACATAATAATTGTCCTAAATCATTTGGTAGAATGAACAGAAAATTTTAAAAATGAGGTTTATACTTTACTAAACTCATCCCTTTTCTGCACAAAGCAAAGATCTACCAAAGCTATTTCATAATATCCATGTACTGTTGATAAAACAACAATCTCTACTGCATGCTTTATTTTTTTCTTGTTTTTCACAATTATTTACCGATTTGCCAAATTTTAATAACTTCTACAACTCCAGAACCGTTAATATCAATGGTGCAGCAACAAATAATGCTTTCTACTGCCACTGTTCGTATTTCTTTCAGCAAAAGATTACTTCCAGTCCCAACAGTCTTTTTTCACCCTTCTTCTTCTCAAGCTTTGTATAATTACAGCTTTTCTCTTAAGCCTAAAATTACTGGAATTATATTTTCATTTCTTACAATTTACTATGCCTCAGTGTCATCAAAGGTATCTGTATAAACACTGTTAACAACAAAATCCACAAATGTATTAGATTAGGAAGCATTACAAGGATAACAAGAAGTCAAATCTTAGTGATATAATGCCAAGAAATAAGAACTTTTCTTTCTTTGTACAGAAACAAATGATTTAAATTGTTTTAATATCTCAAATAGCATATATTTTAATGTCTCTTAATATGATTAGACGATTAGGATTTTTATTTTTGCCATTTGTTGCTGGATGTACAGCACATATTAGCTGCTTCCAAGCACAAATATGAAGTTTTCTACTTCTTATTATTATTGTTGTAAATTTTAATACAAAATATTTTACTTTTCTATGAAGCATGAGGGACTTCTATTATCCCCCAAAGAGACTAAATAAAACAACCTGATTTTATCCTGATTTTCATTTGTCGCTAATATAAAATATATAGCTTTGCTATACTGGCCATAAGACAACAAAAACAAAAATCCATATTTGGGCATTATATTGAGTTGGTATAAATGATGCTGTAGAAGAATGTTAAGTATCTTTCGTGGAATGGACTTCTTTTTCGGGCTTCTTGGGAACCCTGGTGGTGCAGTGGTTAGAATGCAGTATTGCAAGCTAACTCTGCCCACAGACTGGAGTTCAATCCTGATGGGCCCAAGGTTGACTCAGCCTTCCATTGTTCAGAAGTTAGTAAAATGAGGACTCAGATTGATGGGAGAAATATGCTGAAGTTGTAAACCAACCAGAGAGTGCTTTAAAGCACTATGGGCCAGTATATAATATATATTATTGCTATTGTTATTCTTTTCCCTCATTGAGCCTAGGCCAGTGACTTTTTGGCACTGAGTGCCGAAAGTGCATGCGCATGCATGCATACCCCAAATGCAACATGCATGTGTGTCCTGTGCATACGTGCCTTCTGTGCATGCATCCCACACACCCCAAGACCAGCTAGCCGGTGGGAGACACGTGTGCATATACATATACAGTGAAGCTGAACTGGGGTGACAGCACATGTGCCCACAGAGAGGACTCATGCATGCCATAGGTTTGCCACCATGGGCCTAGGCTATTTGTTGATGCTCTGTACACACAAGATTGACTGTAGACTTTCTAAGTTTCATTAAAGACCTGGTAATCTCCTACAAGTTTTGGATGTTTTATTTTTATGCAGCCTAGTGTGATATAAGATAGAGATCATGTTTATTTAAAACATGTTGCTTAGATACATCTCAAGGACAATAACTTAGAAGTGAGGGAGTTGGTGAAGGTTGATGAAATATCCTTGGCTCAACAGATTAGGAATTATAGATTTTAAGCACAGCACTGATATGAAATCAAAATAATCACTGGGGATGATGAATGAGTATTTAAAAGTAAAAAAAAAAAGTAGCAAAACAGCACAACACAAGTGAATTACAACGTAGACCTGGAGCATGGAAAGGTGCTATACTTATACTGGTTTCTCTACATAGAAAAAAAATCACAAACAATCCAACTATATAAACTGAAAAATATGTTTAAATTTTAAAAAAGTTGTTACCCTTTTTGAAGAAAAGACACTGAAAACCAATCATAGCTTCAAAAGCATGCAATATCACTTCAGCAATTATCCATATTAATTTGGTTAGCAATGCTAATCAAAAAATGATCTATTCATATATGACATTAAAATCATATGTAACTCCTCCTAAAAAGAGTTCCACATCCAGAATTTGTTGCTACATGCAGAGATAGAAACTAACTGAAACAGAACCTCATTTTATGCTCTGAGTTCTTAGGAGGTGTTCCTTAAATATGATAATACTAAACTTCATGTGTCATCTGTTGAGTGATAATGAAAACTGCAATCAGGAGTTCAGCACACAATTTGCAAAGCAGTTTTTAAATTTGCCTGGAAAAGAGGGAATGGAAGAAGATTAGATATCTCTGTCCCTTCCTGCTAACTGAAACAAGCCTGTACATGTTTTCACATTTATCAGTAATTCTTCATCAGTAGGATACAGGATAGTAAAGCACAAAATACATTTGATAATTGTCTTTTCACTGAGTCTGTCGGGCTTCCTTGGCGATGCCATACTACCGAACAGAATGAAGCCCAACACATACCCGGGGCGGGGAACCCATTCCGAGCGAGGGCGAGCTTAGCTGAGCACCGGGCGAAACGCTCCCCCTCCTTTTCTCCCGATGCAGCCAGCTGGATGAACTGTCGGGCCGGCATATCGGCGCGTTGCTTCCCAGCTCTCAAATGGCATTTCGGAGTGCCTTGTCAGCTAATTAGACTCATGCACATGTTTTCGGCTTTTGTGGGTTGGGGTGGCAGTGCACGTAGCGTGGGGGAGGGGGGGAATGCCTGGGCACTCTTAATAGGGAATATGCATATAGGGTAGGAGTGGGGAGGGGGGGATCATGCAGGGAGACAGGAAATGGTTAAAGGTGGAGATGACAATGATTAAGGCTACAAAATAATTAAGGGAGGAGATGACAATAATTAAGGGTGGAGATGACAATGATTATGGGTGGGGAGGCAGATGCTCTCAAAGCTGGTTTTGCTTGGGTGTGTTGTTTGTTGCTGTTGTTGGAAGAAACAAACCACAATAAATGAATATTGCCACAACGAATCTGTGCGTGAAGAAGTTTGTTGGAAAAAGTTTCATCGTCTTCCATCAGAAGCTGACAGAAAACCAGTGCTCACAAACATCCTTCCCTTTTCAGAGGCTGCAGATTGTGAATCATGGCAGAAGGTAAAGACCAAGAATGGTTGGAAAAAGAGGGGTCTGTGGATGGTGAGGATAGTAGTGAGAGGAAACAGGAACAGGTGTATATGGAAGAGAAGAAAGACTCTTTCACAGTGACAGCACAGCCAGTTTTGAGACCCAAAACAACCAGAGATGTGCGAGGGAGTGGTCAAAGTCATGTTCCCAAAGGGAATAAGCCTCAAACATTGGATCAAACGTTCAACTGGAAAGTCAAATGGTGGCCTAGGGTGAAGATGATTGGTGGGTAGTTCCACAGAGTGACACAATGGAACTTTTACGTTGTCAATTTGGGGAGATGACATTGAGAGGGCCAATGGATAGCGGCTCTATGGGTCGCAGACAAGTATTGGCCTCTGATAGTAGTTCTCTCCACACATCCAGCCCATTGGGGTTGCCAGACTCTGATACTGGAAGGGGTCTGGAACAGGCATTGGTACTTACCTGAAAAGCCCTTTCTCGTCGAGCTGCGTAGAGCATCCAGAGTGGGAGGTGCTCCAGTCTCCGTTCTTACAGGCTGAGCTATAATTGAGGAACGCTCTTCTTCCTCCACATGACTCCTCCGTAGCATTCCCCAGTTTTACGAAGACGAGAAGACAAAGAACTATCCTCTCCTCTTAACTATTGTAGCAACTCACAACTACTTAACTGTTTGAATCATTGGCCGAAACAGGATTCCCCACCAGACGGACAATTTAGGGTGGGGCTGGATGCTCTACGCAGCTCGACGAGAAAGGGCGTATCAGGTAAGTACCAATGCCCATTCTCCATAGAGCTGCTGTGATCATCCAGAGTGGGACATACCAAAGCATGGCCTGTCCTACGGGAGGGACTCCATCTGGGTCAGAATATCCTCTGGTTCTCTTGCCACTTGTTGAAGGACTCGCCTGCCAAAAGACGCGTCTGCTGAAGCAAACACATTGATTTTATAATGACGAATAAAAGGTGGCCGCATGACAGATATCATTTATCGAAGCCTGGGTAGCCCAGGCTGCCGAGGTAGCCGCACTCCTTGTAGAATGTGCGGTTATTCCACTGGGAACAGGAAGCACTGAGTTAAATAGGCCTTGGAGATTGTAGCTCTGATCCAACGGCCTACAGTAGACAGGGATACTTTGAAACCCAGCATCTTTGGCTGGAATGACAGGAACAATGATTCTGACTTCCTGAAAGAATGAGTGCGACTGATGTAAATACGAAGCGCACGTCTGACATCAAGGGTATGCCACTGCCTTTCCCTTTCTCGAGAAGGTCTGGGGCAAAAGTTAGGAAGAATGAGTTCCTGTGATATGTGAAAGGCTGAGTTAACCTTGGGTAGGAAGGAAGGATCTGGTCGCAGGAACCCCTCGATCAGCGTGGAAAATGCAAAGATCCTTTCTAATGGAGAGAGCTGCTATTTCAGATATCCACCATGCAGATGTAACTACTATGAGAAAAGCCACCTTGAACATAAGGAATTGAAGTGATACTTCCCTTAGGGGTTCGAAGGGAGGTTTAGTCAGTGCCATGAGTACCTTGTTAAGGTCCTAGGTTGGGTATCTGTGTATTACTGGAGGATGCAAATTGGTGGCTCCTCTAAGGAATGCTCGAATACAAGGGTGGTGTGAAAGTGGGTCAGAGGAGTTGCCAGAAATAACTGATAAGGCTGCCACCTGCCTTCTCTAAGTATTGGGGGGGAGACCCCTGTCCAGTCCTTCTTGCAAGAAGGCCAAATTTGAGCAATCGATGGGGTGGGAGAGCGGATTAATGTGTGATTTGTGGCACCATTTGCAGAAAATGCTCCAGGTAGCATTATATATCCAGGTGGTTGAAGGCCATCTCGCTGCCAGGATGGTCCCAATGACCTGATTGGAGAGACCCTCTTTCTTAAACGCTCCTGCTCAACCTCCAGATGGCTAACTGGAGACACCGAGGATTTGAATGCTGAAGAGGACCCTGGGATAGCGAGATCCTGTCCGGTGGGATCCTCCAGGTTGCGAAGGTCTGCAAACCACGGTCTCCTGGGCCAGTACAGGGCAACCAGGAGAAGTTCCGCCCTCTCATAAATCAGCTTTTGGATCACTTTGGGGATTAATGGTAGTGGGGGAAATGCATATAAGAGCCCTGTGGGCCAGGGGCAGTGTAGGGCATCATGATTCTCTGCCCCCTTAGTGGGGTACCTCAAGAAGAATCTCGGTATCTGGGCATTGAATGGTGACACGAATAGGTCCACTAGCGGGTGGCCGAATATCGCTGAGGCCTCCCTGAACAGGGAGGGATGTAGGCGCCATTCTGCCTGGTCTAAGGTGGCCCTGCTCAACCAGTCCGCCCGAACGTTTGAGGCCCCCAAGATGTGATCTGCCCTGATGGATAAAAGGTTGGTCTCTCTTCCGGTTCCGCGTGGCTTCAGTGGCAGCAGGAATTCGCGACCGTTCATGATTCCTGCTGCGCTTGCCGCCGAGGTACCCCCGATCCAAATGGGTCAGGGTGATATGGCTGCCCTGTAGAGACAGCCAAAGAGAGAGGGGGGCCAGACAGGGGGTTGGGGGTGTTGCACACCCCCTCCTCGTCCGGAAAAACCCCTTTTTCCCAAGGTGGTGGAGCGGCAGTCAGCAATGGCCGCCACGAAGAAGCCAGCAACCGGGTAAGATTGTGCTGGAGGAAGCAAGAAAAGTGAAAATGCTGGCTGAGCCGGGTCAATCAACATCTTTTAAATTCGCTGGAACTGAGCTGTCTGAATTGCTGGAGGATACATTGTATTCCTAAGAAGATCGAAAGTGGCAGAGAAGCTGTCAAAGGGAACTTTTTCTTCATTCTCCCACCCCATGGAAACAGCAGATGAAGATTTGAAATTTGTTTGGGCACTGAAGGTGAACTATTCTGAAAGTTGAAGTTAAGGGATAAAAGACTTCTTGGACATTGGACTTAAAAATTTAAGAAATTGGAAAACCCTTATTAGAGGTATGGATTTCTGATCATTTAAAAATTGATGTTGCAAGTGGGAAGGGAGAGGGAAAAAATTGGAGCAGAAGTGGAAAAAGGAAGAGATTGCCTAGAATCTCAAAGAAAGATATATGGTAATTGGACCTCTTTGATTAAACAGTAACCCCAGAAAGAGAAATAGAAGAAGGAAGAAAAGTATTAACTTTTGGAACTTTTTTTGAATTATTTTTGATTAAAAATACTTGGTTGGTTGTTTTGGGGAAAGTCTCTCTTTTCAGGATGGCATCACTTGTGGATGAACTAAAGACTGAATATCAAAAATATAAAAAGGAAGAACAAGATGGAAAAGATACTTTGGGCACTTTATTTCAGTTTTTAGAAATGGCGTTATGTACTTATGAAAAGTTGATTACGTAGCAGAATGACTGGGACAAAGAAGAAGAGGAACAAGAAGCCATCTTTGATGAACAATGGGTTTTTTCCGGGGAGGAGGAGAAAGAGGATAAGAAAAAGGGGATTTTAAGGTTTGAAAAAACAACCAAAAAAGAGAAAAATGAGAGGAAAGGTGGATGCAAGGTTAGAAAGCAAAGGAAAGGGAGTAAGAAAAGGGAGGAGGAGAGACAAAGGGGTAAAAAGGGCAAGGAGAAGAATAAGCAAGAGAGAAAGGGGGGAGAAGAAGCCTTAATGGTAGGAAGCAAGATCTAAAGAAAAAAAGTTTATTCAGAGACAATGGGTGAATTTAATTAAGGATAAAAGGGGGATTCTGGAAGGTATATAAGATTGTGTTTTTATATGTGTATTTAGAGTATAAAATTTACTGTGTAGTTTTAGAATCTACTAAACAGAATCCCAAGATAAATTAAGTGTTATATGAAGTACTTTTAAGTTAGGGTAATGAGTTAAAGGCATCACTCCAATTAGTGTATAGGAGAAGTATAGTAAAAGAAAAAAGATGAATGGATAGTTGGAAATAGAACAGACAAAGAATGTTATTGAAAATGGTAATAAGATATGGAAGGATATATAAAGGTTTTGTTATGTTTTTTTGGGGTTTTGTATGTTGATAAAAGGCAATAAAATTTTAATTAACAAATAATTTGGATGAAAAGGAGAAGTTGGGATAAGATATGAAGTTAAATAGATAAAGTAAATATTGATATTATAATTGGGAATCATTATGTTCTATTGGTTTTCTTCTTTAATTATCACTATTTTTTTTAAGAAAAGAATTTATAAGCTGTTATGCCTTGATTGTTTGTGCACTGTTTTTGTAAAATTAATAAAATTGGTTTATATAAAAAAAGAAAATGATAATAAGATATGGAAGGATAAAAAAGTGAATATGATGTTTGAATTTGTGTCTGTGAGAAGAGTTTCAACCCGGGATCAGACAGCCTTCAGAAAAGATGTTTTAGTTTTGTTTTTTTTTCTATGTTCTGTGTTTTGTATGTTTATGAAAGGCAATAAAATTTTAATAAGCAAGAAATATAATTTGGATAAAAGGAGAAATCTGGATAAGATATGAAGTTAAATAGATAATGTAAATATTGATATTACAATTTGGAATTATTTTGTATGTTCTATTGGCTCTCTTTAATTATTGTTTTCTTTTTTTAGAAAAGATTTTTCAAGTTGTTATGCCTGGATTGTGTATTGTTTTTGTAAAATTAATAAAATTTGTTATAAAAAAAAAAAGGTTGGTCTCCACCCAGCGACAGAGACGCTCGGCCTCCCTCATGAGACGGATGGAATGTGTGCCCCCCTGTCAGTTGATATGAGCCTTGGTCATAATGTTGTCCGTCAGGACCAGTACGTGGCAGCCGCGCACTTGAGGAAGGAACGTGCGTAGGGCCAGGTATACCGTGTGAAGCTCCAGCCAGTTTATACTGCACCGTTGCTCGGCTGCTGACCAAGTGCCCTGAGCTGAGAGCGAATGGATATGGGCCCCTCATCCGGATAGGCTGGCGTCTGTTGTGAGGGCTGACCCTTTGGGGTTCCTTGAAAAGATGTCCCTTGTTGATAGCGGATCTGGTCCACCAAAGAAGTGATGCGAGAACTCTTGGAGGAACCTTCACCACGGCTCTTGAATTGCTCCTTCCAGAACGCTGATATGGCAGGAGGAACCACTACAGAGATCTGGTATGCAAGCGGGCCCAGGGAACAATGGATATGCATAAGACCAATTTGCCAAGTAATTTAGACAAGTCCAGTAATGACGCCTTTCTCGCTTGTCTGATCACCCCTGACTGATATTTGAATGCTGAGGAATCTTTCAGGGGAAAGGAAGACCCTTTCTTTAACTGAGTCAATCACTGTTCCTAAGTGTGCAATTCGGGTGGAAGGAGAAAGCTGACTCTTCTCCCAATTTACTAGAAGACCATGGGCCTGAAGGATCAAGAGGGTAGTTCTGGTGTCCCTTACGGCTTGGCATTTGGAAGGAGAGAGGATGAGAATGTCATCCAGGTAACAGTGAATACGGATGGGGAAATTTCTAAGGTGAGCCGCTTGGGCTGCCAGGACCTTGGTAAAGGTCCTCAGGGCCGAGGCAAGGCCAAAGGGAAGGGCCACATACTGAAAGTGATGACCGTTGTAGCAAAAACAAAGAAATTTGACAAAGGAGGGGTGAGTGGAGATGTGGAGGTATGCTTCTGAGAGGTCAATGGAAGTGAGCCAATCTCCCTTTCTGATGCCCTGAAGAATAGACTGAAGGGTATGCATCTTAAACTTATGCCGGACAATGTAGTGATTAAGCCTCTTCAAGTCTAAAATGGGTCTCCAACTTCCCGAGTGCTTTGAAACTATGAAGAGGTGGGAGTAAAACCTACTTCCCCTCTGAGAAGATGGGACGGGCTGAAAGGCCCTGATTTCAGTGAGGTGCTTGATAGTGGTTTCTATTAGAGCACGCTTGGTGCGATCCTTGGAAAGAGGGGAAATGCTTCCGGGGGGGGGATTGAAACTCAAGGGAGAGACCAAATTTGATGATGTCCCTAACCCAAACATCAGAAGTGGATGATTCCCATTGGTCAGCAAAATATTTGAGGAGTCTGCCAATGGTGAGGTTCCGGTCTGGGAAGGGATCTGCCAGAAACTGATTCGACATCGGGAACCATCGCTTGAAGGCCTGGTCTGGCCATTTGTTGGAGACCTTCGGCAATCCCCTGGCAGATGGCTAGCTGCATCCATTCTCTAGTCCTGTCCAGAATAGGGTCTGTGGATGGTTCCTCTGGTCGCAGACCAGCCGCGGTCGGTGTGAAAGTAGCCTCAGGTGTTCGGATGGCTGGGAGGCTCCGAGAGGGCAAACTGAGCCTGGAAAGAGATAACTGGTCTGGCAGAGAGGGAGGATGAGTAGAGTCAGAAGGGGTGGGAATAGAGGTGCCGGGGGCACAGATTGTGAGTCCCTTGAACATTTGTCAAATTCCTTCTCCAAGGCTTTATGGCGTCCCTTTGAGAAGCCTTGGATGCCTCCCTGGTCTGCCTGCGCAAATGGTGTGTCTTTGACTTGGCCTTCAAAGAAGGTCCTCTGGGATTGTCCTCTGCCATAATAACAGCAAAGATACAGACTGATAATGCTCAATGAGGCAGTTGGCGCGCCTAGGAGTTCGACCTACAACAAAGGCCAGATAACCTATAGTTGAACCACGTCCCCCTTTTGGAAATTTTTTTTAATTATATTAATATAATTAATTATTTTGTGTTATATATATATATATATATATATATATATATATATATATTATTTTTTATTTTTTTTGGGGGGGGGTTATGCCAAATTGGAATAAAAATTGCGAAATTAGGAAAAAAGATAAATCAATTTAACCAATGAGCCAAATGAACGCTGAGGCCAGAAAAGAAACAGAAAAAAATGGGCCTCCTGAGGCAGCCTCCCAAGCAAATGGGAGGTACTACTTGTGCCTTACAACCTCACCTCTGAGCAGGCTGCGGGAATAGCCAACAATACTAACAAAAGGTAACGGGGCTTGGAGCCACAATACCTTCCTAACAAACAAGCTCTAAACAGGCCTCCTGGTCCTGCTATGGGCCTCCAAAGTCACCGCAGCGATAACAATAATAAACAAAATGCCGGCTGGCCACGAGGCACACCCAAAATGGTGGCCAGAACTGGCACGAAGCTCAGAAGCGGAAACAATCCCTCAAAGGGAAGAAAACAGCTTAAAAGAAGCAAAAAGAAAAAAGGCGAAGAGCAGAAGGGAAGCAAGCTCACCTTCTAGACTAGGTGTTCTTGGGAGGAAGGAACAACAAAAGTGCCACAAATAGCACTATAACAAGCCGCTGCTTAAAGGCAGGGATGGCTTATAATGGTGGCAGGGAGCAGGAAGGGGGGCGCGAAAGGCTGTTAAAAACCCCTTTTTCTTCCCCCTGAGGGGTGAAAAAAACGCTCCTCTTAGGCAGTTAAGACCAACCAGGGACCAAGGAGAAGGAATAGGAATCAAACCTGAATCCAGCCAAGGAAGAGCTGCTAAATGCTGCCTGTCTCTTGCGAGGCTGAGCTAAAACTGGGGAACGCTACGGAGGAGTCACGTGGAGGAGGAGGAGCATTCCTCAATTGCTCAAATGCTCGCAGGAGCTCTATGGAGAATGCTCGGATTTATATTCTGGGAGAGTGGATGAGAGAGAGGACCTGAAAGTTATTCCATGAGGTCTAGTGCAATGGAAAGATGAGCCATGGGATTTGAGCCTCGCTGGGAAGGACAAACATTAGGGAGGTGGGGACCCCCTCCACTACAGCTACTTTTGATGGTTCTGCCCATAAAGTGGCTGTATTTTTGGTACAAATATTGAACCACTTTGAACTATATGGACATTGTTATCCATCCAATTGGTCTATGATTATTGCTGTTACTGGAGAGTTGGTGGGGGAGGCCTATGAGTGGGCAGCTGATTTGTCCCATACTAGGGCTAAGGAGTTGGGGGATATCGGACAATTTTTAGCTGCCTTAAGATCTTGCTTTGAGGATACAACTGCTGACAAACGGGCAGAGGAAGATTTGCTGGCCGTGAAACAAAAGGGAAGAACAGCCAGGGAATACATGAACAAATTTCAACGAGTAGTCAGTAAACTTCCTTTATTACCAAAAAGTTTGGTGATACATCTTTTCAAAGAATGTTTGGACCCTAAATTACATCAAGCTTGCCTTTATAGGGGGTCTCATGTTAACTAACTGATTGGTATCGGGTGTCCATAGAACTAGATGATGGACTTCGGCGTCTGAAATCAAAACTTGATAGATAGTCTTCCAGATACGGAAGACCACAGATCCAGTTATCAAACCCCAAACCAGAGGGGTTCCATTGTCAGGTGCTAGAGATGTATTAAAATGTTTCCGATGTGATAGACCAGGCCACAGAGCTGTGGAATGTCCCATACCACTGTTAACATTGGAAAGAACGCCTCGTATGGGCATTGAAAGTAATCATACCAGATCAGGAAGAGGTAAATGGCGTGGACAGGAGAAAGTGAGTGTGTACATAATACCTTGCCAGATGGTCGCGTTGATGAGGATACTTCCTGTATGCCAACTACCATGTTGGTTGACAATGAAGTAGAAGGGGGTGATCCAATGGTAAGTAAACCAATCCATCCTTTTATTTTACCTGTTTCTTTGTGGAATAAATGGAATAAACAAGGACTTAAGGTGGGGGGCACTCATTGATTCTAGGTGCACAAGATGTTTGATAACTAAAGCAGGGGTGGATAAGTTAGCTTTAAAAATCATTCCATTGGGGGGGGGGGTTCCTATTAAATTTGAACAGGTGGATGGGTCTATATTAGGTGTGGTTCCAGCAACTCATAGAACAGAATATGTTAAAATGGTGTGGGTGAACACTGGGAATGGATTTCTTTTGTGGTGGTTCCGCATATGAGTGAAGGAGTAATCTTGAGTCTCGCTTGGCTCGATAAATGGGAACCCACTATACAACGGGAAGGAGGATATCGTAAATTGAAATTAGTTGTTGGTTCCTGTTAAGGATATACCCTAGCAGAATCTGCACGGCAGTCAGGCAGGCAGGCAAAATATGTTTTTGTAGCTTACACTCAGAAAAAAAGATACGCTGTGCTAGTTAAATAGTTTATTCCAGTAAGAGTTTTAGCTTAGTCAAAACAGTCCATATATCATTCATTAGTTCAGTCCATCTGGGGATTATTCAGTTGCAAAGTCTAGTGTCGAAAAAGAGGTCAGTAAACTTACAAATATCAGTCCAGTAATAAATCTCCTCGCAGTTGAGATATAAAGAAGTCAAACCTCCTTTCTTCCTTCAGCAGCAAGGAACACGCAGTTAACAATCCATCATAGTCAGCAAGCAATTCAGTAAGCCAGCAATACAGTAATCAATCAAGTTATCTTGCTCCCTCTTATGGCGGTTTTACAGCCGCACCCAAAATTACATGCTTTGCAGTTAAAGTGACACACACTTACTTACAATCATAGTTTATATATATTATTTTTACCCAAACTAAAGTTAGGTAACCTTGTTATTCCTAACAGTTCCCACCCACCGAATCATAATGAAGTAAAGTGATCATCTCAACATATCTTAAAAGAAGTACAGCCATTGCTAGTATGATCCTATCCAAGTGAATATGCTGATTTGGCTGAAGTATTTAATGAAGATGGGACTGATTGTTTGCCATCGCATCATACCATAGATTGTGCCATAGAATTGATTCCAGGAGTCCCTTTGCCTAAGCCAATAATGTATTCCATGACTCAAAAAGAACAAGAAGAAATGAGGAAATATATTGAGAAAAAAATTAAAGCGGGTTTTTATCACCCCAGGTAAGTCCCATATGGCAGCGCCTGTGTTATTTCACGAGAAAAAGGGTGGTAGCTTACGTCTATATGTGGAATATCAAGGTTTGAATGCAATTTGTGCGGAACCTTTATATCTGTTACCACTGATGAAAGATTTGCTTACTACGTTAGCACAGGGGCGCATATTCACAAAACTGGACTTACGAGAAGCGTACTACAGAGTATGAATTCGAGAAGGAGATGAATGGAAGACAATGTTTAATTGTCCGCTTGGTAGTTATTATTATAATGTAATGCCCTTTGGATTACAAGGGGCTCAAGCCATTTTTATGCAGCTGATAAATGAAGTGTTGCATGAACATTTATATAATGGTGCTTTAGTTTATTTAGGTGATATTTTGATTTATTCAAAATCCGAACAAGATCAGATTAAATTAGTAAGGCAAGTACTTAAAAAATTATTAGATGCTCAACTCTACGTAAAGCTTTCAAAATGTGAGTTTCACACTCAACAATTGGATTATCTGGGTTACCATATTTCCAAACAAGGCATTGAGATGGACTCCCCAAAAGTAGAAACTGTGTTACAATGGGAAACCCCTACAACTAGGAAACAGTTGCGAAGTTTCTTGGGGTTTACTAACTTTTATCAACAATTCATCCCTCAATTTGCCAATATCTCATTACTGTTAACAGATTTGTTAAAAACCAAGTCAGTTGGGATCAAAAATCCGAACTTAAATACTAAGTTACCATGGACAGATATATGTCAAAAGGCATTTAATACCCTAAAGGATTTATTTGCGAAAGAACCCGTGTTGAAACATCCAGATGTTAATTTACCATTTGTTGTCCAGGCAGATGCTAGTGATGTGGCAGTGGGGGCTGTACTACTGCAAAAGAAGGATGATGTCTTGCAACCATGTGCATATACCTCTAGGAAATTTAGCCAAAGCGAACGTAATTGGGAGATCTGGGAGAAGGATGCTTTTGCAGTTTGTTGCGCATTTATTGGAGGGCAGTCCGAACTCTTTTGAGGTATGGACCAACCATAAAAACCTGGGAGCCTTCCACAATCCACGTCACTTATTACCAAAACAAGTTCGCTGGGCATTGTTTTTTTAGACAATTTAAGTTTACATTTAAATATGTTCCATCAGGAAGGAATTTTATGGCGGATGCCTTATCCTGACTTCCTCAATATCATAGTCAACGCGAGAATACAATTCAACCACTTATACCAATCATTGATCGCAGCGAATCATTAAAAACCATTAAACTTGCACCAGATTTGCCTGTATTATTAACAGAGGATGAATGCTTAACACAGAACAAAAATCAAATAGAAATGAAACATGGTATTGCATGGCGTGGAACCAAAATTTATGTACCAAAAGTATTACGGTCAGTGGTGTTAAAACAAGGCCATGATGTGAAGCAGGCAGAACATTATGGATTCCTAAAAACATTGCATTTCGCAAACAACAATTTTGGTGGCCAGGCATGCGATCGAATGTCAAAACCTATGTGAAATCATGTCCGGTGTGTGCAGTAAATAAAACAAAGATAGGAAAACCAACAAGCTTGTTGCAATCTGTCTCTGAACCGATGAAACCTTGGCAAGATATTGGGATGGATTTCATAGTTGATTTACTGGATAACACAGTTACATAGTTATATGGACGATTGTTGATGTGTTTTCGAAACGGGCACATTTCATACCTTGCAAAGGAATACCATCAGCTAGATGATTAGCACAGTTATTTGTACAACATATATACTGGTTACATGGAGTCCCCAAAAGAATTATATCTGATAGAGGAGTACAGTTTACGTCAAAGTTTTGGTGTGAATTCATATATGCAATTGGCTCTACACAAGGATTGAGTACAGCTTACCACCCAGCCACTAACGAAGCAGCTGAATGAGCTAATGGTGCCATTGAGCAATATCTCCAGTGCTATGTTAATTATCAACAAAGTAACTGGACGACTTTATTACCATATGCTGAACTTGCATATAATAATGCGGTGCACAGTAGTACAGGTTACTCTCCTTTCCAGATTGTTAATGGTATGGAATTCATACCTATACCAGAATGGCCACACACCGAACAAACCCAAGAAGTTCCCAATACTACTACATGGGTGGACAATATAAAGAAGCAATGGGATTCGGTTTGAGTTGCATTAAAAAAGGCTCAGGAAGCATATAAAAATCAGGGCAATAAAAAACAATCTGACCAAAAACCGTATAATATAGGAGATTGGGTCTACCTTTCAACAAAATATATACACGTAGGTCTGAGTAAGAAAAAATTAGGACCAAAATATATTGGACCATTTCAAATAGCATGCAGCATAAATCCTGTAAGACCCTGTGAGTCTTCAACTACTATCCCGTTTCAAATGACTTCACCCCGTATTTCACATCAATCTACTAAAACCGGCTAATATTATCAGGCAAGAACCAAGATTGACTGCGCCGGGAACGATCCGTGATGATCATTATGAGATTGACAGAATACTTGACTCACGATGAAGACGAGGAATATTACATATCTAGTTAGTTGGAAAGGTAATCCATTATCAGATGCTGCATGGATACCATGTAGAGATGTATCCATCCCTCGATTATGGCAGCGATTCCATAAAAGATACCTCAAGAAAGCAGGGGGGGGGAAGGGAATTCGAACATACCATAGAATAACTGTATCTTTTCTGTTTCAGAAAGATCAATGGTAGAGGAGGCCGCATGTTGGGCTTCCTTGGCGGCACCATACTAACAAACAGAATGAAGCCCAACACATACCCAGGGCAGGAAATCCATTCTGGGTGAGGGTGAGCTTAGCCAGGTGCCAGGAGAGATGCTTCCCCTCCCTCTTTTCTCCTGATACAACCAGCTGAACTGAAGGGTGAGATGCTCCCCTTCCCTCCTTTCTCCCACGTATCCAGCTGGATGAACTGTCGAGCCGGCATATCGGTGCTGCGCTTCCCAGCTCTCAAATGGCATTTTGGAGCGGCTTGTCAGCTAATTAGACTCATGCACATGTTTTTGGCTTTTGTAGGTTGGGGTAGCAGTGCACGTAGTGTGTGTGTGGGGTAATGCCTGGGAACTCTTAATAGGGAATATGCATATAAGGAAGAAATAGGGAGGGGGAGGATCACGCAGGGAGGCAGAAAATGGTTAAAAGTTCAGATGACAATGATTAAGGCTAGGCAATGATTAAGGGTGGGGATGACAATGATTAAGGGTGGAGATGACAATGATTATGGGGAGAGGGATATAAACAGCACTGGGAGGCAGATGCTCTTAGCACTGGTTTTGCTCGGGTGTGCCATTTGTTGCTGTTGTTGGAAGAATCAAACCACAATAAACAAATCTTGCCACAACAAATCTGTGAGTGAAGAAGTTTGTTGGAAAAAGTTTCATTGTCTTCCATCAGAAACTGACACTCTCCCTTGTTCAAAGGTCTCCCCACACAAATTTAGGAACAAAAATGAGTTCTGTTCCTCTGTTGGTTATACTGTATACCTGCCTTTTGGTTTTCCAAACCAGGCAGATGCTTCTTCACAATTTGATAACCTGTAGGTGTCAAAAGTGGAATATAAGAGTCACATAATCATACATTGTTCTACTCAGGACATTTTTTTAATCTGGATAGCACTTTTGAAGCTTCAGATAGTACAATCAATCTCCTAATAATATTTTCCATCTCAAATCTCTCCCTCATCAGATGGTGATAGTGATATGAAAGAAAATGGGAGGGCAAGAGGAAGGCCCTAGAACAGGGAAAGAGTTGTAAACAATATGGGTAATCTTCATTATACCTGGGGATTGTAAGAAATAATTATATGATTTGGGCAAGTGTAGGAAGTCTAATAAGCTTTGCAATCACCTTTTTTTTTAAATAGCCTATCCAGAAATCCAGGTTGTCACCAATAGTAATAAGGGGATAATTCCTGGCATAATAGCAGTATGAGTGATAGATGACAAATTAAATAGATGACAAATTAAGATCATAGAAATACCACTAACAAGCAAAGTGAATTATTATCAACCAACTCAACTACTAGCAAAAGTTCGGTTGTCAGTTTGTATATACATAATGACAAAAGTATTATTCCAGGATGGCATTTGTCTCCATTGCTTTTCTATGTGATTATGGATGACGCAAGGAAAAAGAGTTCTCCAAAATGGCCAATAAATTGCTCTCAATTCTTAGAAATTAAATGATCATACATTTTTGTACATATCCTTGAACAAAAAAAAGGACATTTGGGATCTTGATAGAATTTTTTAAAATAAAAAATTCAATATAAAAATCTGTGGAGCTTCCTAATCTTTTTGAAAGAGAACCTTTTTCTTAGAAAGATGAATAAAGGTTTAATGTGCTCTGCAAATGAGAAATAATGTGGAATAGAAATGGGCAAATCACATAAAACATAGCACATCTTGAGAGTTTGGAAGAATTCCAAGATGATGGATTCACCTTGACAGGCTCTATTCTTCAAGTAGTCCCAAGACAGGAAAATCAAAGGAACTTTTTTTTTAATTTGGCACAGTTTGTGTTCACAAAGCTATTCTAGAATTGCTTGAATCTTTTCAATATGGGTAGCTGGAATTTTAAACATTTTATGTATAAAAAATATGGGAAATCTTCTAGTGACGAGGAAAGGCAAAAAAATTCCTTCTGAAAATTGTCATAAAAAATTTAGAGAGGTCATTTGAGTTTCAGATAAGGGATAGTGTCATTTAGTAGGGAAGTATAGTGAGGTCACAAAATCAGATGGTTGGTAAGATTTTTGCTTCTTCTATCCTTAAAAATATCAGCATAAATAAGCTATTTGGCATATCAGTAAAGCAGCTATTCATCTTCAAAGAGTCATGGAACATCTTCAGGCCATCCAAATCATAATGTCTGAAAATTAGATGCTAGACATTCTTGGCCCAGTGAACATGTAGTTTATAAATTTGAAACCAGCCCATTTTTCAACACTTAAGGAGAATACAAAGGAGAAGCCAAATATAGTTGCAGAGATTCTTCAGAGTCATCAGTGGTGAATCTATGTACTTATAAACTAGTTCAAAATACATCACTGGCTTCCATCTTTACTGAGGATTCTACAATCTGAGTGAGGAAGACATATCCAGTATCACAGATGACAAATCACCACTGTGATAGGGTAAATGATGGACTTCCAAATTTTTTGCTGGATACTTGGAAATATTTCCTTGCTGAAAGCAACCATAGAAGCAATAATGACAACCCCCTTATGCAAAACACAAAGATACTTTTCCGCTGATTTTAATCAGCTAAGATTTCATGCTGATTTTCTTCTCTGAGACTTCACAGCCCATAGCAACAAACTTCTCATGCAACTGATTGTGTTTATGCAGACTTTTAATAATCAGATTTTACTCTCATCCTTTGGAATCACTGCAAATGACAAAGAAACTTTCCTATCTGAAGATTATAGAAAGAGAAGAGTTGAATAAATCAACTAATTCCTTAATCTATCTCTTCAGTCATTACAATATTTTTCTATTCAATAGAGTCCTTCATTTAGTAGATGAAGGGCATCTAATAGACAGTTCTTTCAAGCACTTTACACTTAAGAAAACAGATGAAAAGCTTTTGCATTACTAAGACAGGAAAAAGAGAAATTTTTTAGACAAAGTTAAGCCTACTTGTGGATGAATGGAAAATCAAGAAATTGAATTGAATTGAATTCTTTATTGTCATTGTCAAAATTTATTGTCAAAACCAATTTATTGTCAAAATTAGGCACGCACACCCCTAACTACCTCTATTCCAACTACAACTGGCCTTAAATGTAAGCTACTCAACGCAAGAAGCCTTGTAAATAAAATACCTGAATTTGTCCTCTTACTAAATACGACTAAATTCGACATCATATTTGTCTGTGAAACATTGCTCAACACATCTCTCCCTGACTCCATTACCTCAATAAAAGACTATCATGTTTACTGATGAGATTGTGAAATCCATAGAGGAGGTGGTGTTGCTATCTTCTTTAAAAAGTCCCTACATCTAAAAAACATTCAAGTTACCCAGGAGCTTGCTATTCTGAGACCATCATCTGTGAACTGTCCTTAAATATCACATTTTGGTTCTTACTATGTTACAGAGCCCCTGATTATGACATTGAACATGCAAACAACCTAAATACACCACGAACATGGGCAGCATCCTGCCCACACGCTTTTATCTTTCTTGGTGACTTCAATTTACCTCATATCAACTGGACCCTTAATGAACGTACAACTGAACCCACACATGCAACCTTATACAATGCAGTAAAAAATCTGGGACTCGAACAACTAGTAACAAACAACACTAGACTTAACTGCTTCGATCTCATCTTCTGCAATAGTTTGAATTCAATTTACGGAATACAAATTAAAAAAAAACCCTTTTCCAACAGTGACTACAACATGATAGACTTTTGTCTCAACATACATCCACACAAAAATCATCACAACAATGGAATCGCCAATTATAAGTTCAAAAAAGGCAACTATGATCTTATAAACAACAATCTCTCATCCTTTGATTGGAAATTTCTATTCACTGGATGTAATACTGTAGAAGACCATTACAACATATTTTTACTTGAAGTCAAAAGAGTCATCAAACTATATCTACCATTAACAACTCCCAAAACCAGAAAAAACAAATTACCTATAACAATAAAGAAGCTTCAATCCAAAAAGAAATCACTTTGGCGGAAAAACAAATCTGGTCACATTGCCAACTTCAAAAGCCGATAGAAAAATTTATGCCACCAGATAAAAACAGAATGCACCAATTATCACATAAACAAGAAGAGAACCTTCTATGCACCAATTCCACCCGCACTTTCTACAATTTTGTAAACAACAAACTAAAAGACTCAAGGTCCATCCCACTCGTGAAAGGACCTAATTGTAAAGACTACAACAGCAACACTATTAAAGCCAACCTCTTTAACACATTCTTTGGCTCAGTATTTGTAAACAGCAATGGATCATGCCCAGTATTTCCTAGTCAAACCACCGACAACTACAATGATCTAATACATATCGATTTTACAGAAGACAATGTTGAAAAAGCACTACGCAATCTAAAATCATCTCTATCTATTGGACCGGATGGAACATGTGCCTACTTCTTAAAAAAGCTATCCACTGCCATAGCCAAACCTCTAAGCATAATCTTTGAAAAATCTTTCAGGACCAGCTCCTTGCCAAAACTATGATCACAAGCCACAGTCATACCCATCTTCAAAAAGGGAGACCCCAGTTTAGTTGAAAACTACAGACCAATCTCTTTATGCTGCATCACCTGTAAAGTCATGGAATCAATTATTAACCAATCCATCCTCCTCCTCTTAGAAACAAACAACCTACTCTCTAATAAACAATTTAGTTTCAGGAAAAAACTATCCTGTAATCTGCAACTCTTACCCTGCAAAAACATATGGACTACACAATTTGATCAGGGCAAAGCAATAGACGCAACCAACATAGACTTCTGTAAAGCCTTTGATTCAGTGGTACACGACAAACTACTCCTAAAACTAAAATCTTACAGTATCTTTGGACAACTGCATAACTGTGTAGAAGCATTCCTGTCAAACAGACAACAAATGGTCAAAATTGAGAGCGTCCTATCAAATTCTGTACCTGTCAACAGTGGCGTCCCCCAAGACAGTGTTTCTAGGACCATCTCTTTTCATACTCTACATAAATGACCTCTGTGATCATATCAAGAGTAACTGCGTTCTCTTCGCTAATGATGTAAAGCTATTCAACACCACAGACAATACTGCTACCCTTCAAAAAGACCTTGACTATGTATCAGAATGGTCAAACAAATGGCAACTTCAAATCTCAACAAATAAATCCTCTGTTCCACATATTGACAAAAAAAATCAGAAAATAAAATACAAGCTGAATAGTCAAGACCGTGTTGATGATCCGAACTCTGTCAAGGATCTTGGAGTACTCATCTCTAATGACCTAAGTGCTAGAGCCCACTGTAACTACATGGCCAAAAAGGCGTTAAGCATTGTTAACCTAATCTTATGTAGCTTTTTCTCTGGTAATATTACACAAATAACTAGAACATATAAAACATTTGCCAGACCAATACTTGAATACTGCTCATCAGTCAGGAACCCACATTATGTATCTGATATTAGCACAGTTGAGAAAGTTGAGAAATATTTCACAAGAAGAGTTCTCCACTCCTCTGCTCACTGTAGAATACCTTATGCCACCAGACTTGAAATTCTAGAGCTAGAAAATCTTTTTTTTTTTAAACAAATTTTATTAATTTTACAGGAAACACAATGCACAATCCAGGCATAACAACTTGAAAAGTCTTTTCTAAAAGAAAAATTAATAATAATTAAAGAAGAAAGCCAATAGAACATATAAAATAATTTCAAATTGTAATATCAATATTTACATTATCTATTTAACTTTATATCTTATCCAGACTTCTCCTTTTATCCAAATTATATTTCTTGCTTAATAAAATTTTATTGCCTTTCATAAACATACAAAACACAAAACATAAACAAAACTAAAAGATCTTTTCTGAAGGCTGTCTGATCCCGGGTTGAAACTCTTCACACAGACACAAATTCAAACATCATATTCACTTTATATATCCTTCCATATCTAATTATCATTTTTTTTTTCTTTTTTTTTTATAAACCAATTTTATCCATTTTATAAAAACAATGCACAAAGAATCAAGGCATAACAGCTTATAAATTCTTTTCTAAGAAAAAATAATAAAAGAAGAAAACCAACAGAACATAATGATTCCAAATTATAGTATCAATACTTTATCTATTTAACTTCATATCTTATCCCAGCTTCTCCTTTTCACCCAAATTATTTCTTGTTAATTAAAATTTTATTGCCTTTTATCAATATACAAAACCCAAAAAAACATAACAAAACCTTTATATATCCTTCCATATCTTATTACCATTTTCAATAACATTCTTTGTCTGTTCTATTTCCAACTATCCATTCATCTTTTTTCTTTTACTATATTTCTCCTATACACTAATTGGAGTGACGTCTTTAACTCATTACCCTAACTTAAAAGTACTTCATATAACATTTAATTTATCTTGGGATTCTGTTTAGTAGATTCTAAAACTACACAGTAAATTTTATACTCTAAATACACATATAAAAACACAATCTTATGTACCCTCCAGAATCCCTCTTTTATCCTTAATTAAATTCACCCATTGTCTCTGAATAAACTTTTTTTCTTTAGATCTTGCTTCCCACCTTTGAGGCTTCTCCTCCCCCCCTTTCTCTCTTGCTTATTCTTCTCCTTGCCCTTTTTTCCCCTTTGTCTCTCCTCCTCCCTTTTCTTACTCCCTTTCCTTTGCTTTCCAACCTTGCATCCACCTTTCCTCTCATTTTTCTCTTTTTTGGTTGTTTTTTCAATTCTTAATATCCCTTTTTTCTTATCCTTTTTCTTCTCCTCCCCGGAAAGAACCCATTGTTCATCAAAGATGGCTTCTTCTTCCTCTTCTTTTTTGTCCCAGTCATTCTGCTGCGTAATCAACTTTTCATAAGGACATAACGCCATTTCTAAAAATTGAAACAAAGTGCCCAAAGTACCGTATATACTTGAGTATAAGTCGACCCGAATATAAGCCGAGGCACCTAATTTAACCACAAAAAACTGGGAAAACTTATTGACTCGAGTATAAGTCGAGGGTGGGAAATGCAGCAGCTACTGGTAAATTTCAAAAATAAAAATAGATGCCAATAAAAACTTTCACTAGGACAGTTGAGAATAAGTTTGATGTTCACAATTTCCTCTTTGAAAGAGACCAGTAAATAGGGAACAAGAAGATGAAGAAAAAGAAGTGTGTTTTTTCACACTTTTCACACTGAAGTGAACAAAAATGGCATCATAGGAACAAGCTTATTCTCAGCCCAAAGGTTTGTTTCTGATTTCTTCCCTGATTTAAGGGAAATTTGGGAAATGATCTCACTATCATGAAAGGTTTGATTGATTCATTAACCCAAAAGATGATGATGATGACAGTGGTAGGCAGGAGTCACTCTCTCCCTTGCAAGAAAAAACCAAGAGCCGTTCTTATGATATCTCTCTCTCTCTCTCTCCCCCTCCTCCCCCTCCTCCTGAGTGGACTGAAAGCAGCTGGAGCTGAGGAAATGAAACTGAGTGGAGCGACCTCAGCTTGCGTTGCTTTCTCAGCCTAGAGCTCAGAAAAGCCTCCCCCTCCTCCCCCCCTCTTCCCCCTCCTCCCGAGTGGACTGAAAGCAGCTGGAGCTGAGGAAATGAAACTGAGTGGAGCGACCTCGGCTCGCGTTGCTTTTTCAGCCTAGAGCTCAGAAAAGCCTCCCCCTCCCATGCTTAAAAGTTGCAAAGCAAACACAGAAGCAGGGAAGCAGCTGCCCAGCTTCGGAGCTCCACACCATTTTTTTTTCAGAGGGGAATCTGACTCGAGTATAAGCCGAGGGGGTTTTTTTCAGCACAAAAAATGTGCTGAAAAACTCGGCTTATACTCAAGTATATACGGTATCTTCCTTTTTATATTTTTGATATTCAATCTTTAGTTCATCCACAAGCGATGCCATCATGAAAGGAGAAAATTTTCCCAAAACAACCACAAGTATTTTTAATCAAAAATAATTCCAAAAAAGTTCCAAAAATTAATACTTTTCTTCCTTCTTCTCTTTCTCTTTCTGGGGTTAATGTTTAATCAAAGAGGTCCAATTACCATATACCTTTCTTTGGGATTCTAGGCAATCTCCTCCTTTTTCAGCTTCTGCTCCAATTTTTTTTCCTCTCCCTTCCCACTTGCAACATCAATTTTAAATAATCAGAAATCCATACCTCTAAGAAGGGTTTTCCAATTTCTTAAGTTTTTCAATGTCCAAGAACCCTTTTGTCCCTTAGCTTCAACTTTCAGAATAATTCACCTTCAATGCCCAGACATATTTCAAATCTGCTGTTTCCATGGGGTGGGAGAGTGAAGAAAAAAAAAGAGTTCCCTTTAACAGCTTCTCCGCCACTTTCGATCTTCTTAGGGATACAATGTATCCTCCAGCAATTCAGACAGCTCAGTTCCAATGAATTTGAAAGATGTTGATTGACCCGGCTCAGCCAGCACCTTCACTCTTCTTGCTTCATCCAGCACAATCTTACCCGGTTGCTGGCTTCTTCGTGGCGGCCATTGCTGACCGCCGCTCCACCACCTTGGGAAAAAGGGGTTTTTCCGAATGAGGAGGGGGTCTGCAGCACCCCCAACCTCCTGTCCGGCTCCCCTCTCTCTTCAGCTGTCCCTACAGGGCAGCCATATCCCCCTGACCCGTTTGGATCGAGGGTACCTCGGTGGCAAGTGCAGCAGGAATTGCGAGCGGTCGCGAATTCCTGCTACCACCGAAGTCACGCGGAACCGGAAAAAAACAAAAATCTTGAATTACGCTGTCTTTGGTCTGATCTAAGTATGGTATATAAAATCATATATTGCAATGACTTACCTGTCAATGAATACTTCAGCTTCAACCATTACAACACAAGAGCACATAAGAGATACAAACTCAAGGTTAACTGCACCAAACTTAATTGCAGGAAATACGACTTCAGCAACAGAGTGGTCAATGTCTGGAATACTCTACCTGACTCTGTGGTTTCTTCCCCAAACCCCCAAAACTTTAACCTTAGATTGTCTACTATTGACCTCACCCCTTTCCTAAGCAGTCTGTAGGGGGCGTGCATAAGTGCACCAATGTGCCTACCGTCCCTGTACTATTGTTTCCTTTATTTTTTTATTTTTTCTTATATGTATCCATGTATTCATAACTATGTTTTTACTTATACCTATTATCTTGTAAGCAATTGACAAAAATAAATAAATAAAAATAAAATAAAATAAATTGTACACATATACACAGTATACATTCAATGAAATTCACATCACACCCAGAGACCATACTCAACATGCACACACACATGAAAATCCCCAAATATCTCCTCACCACCACCCCAAAATTCCCTGCCTCCTAAAAACACACAAACATCCATACAACAGACCAAGCAATACTGTCCAACAGCTCACTGATAATGGTATTTAAGTTCATTGTTAAGTGCAATTATAGCTCGGGGATAAAAACTATTCAGAAAATGTGTGATGCGAGTTTTGAATGAATGAAGACCAAGTAAAAGAATATGCTTTTAAGAATGTTTTAGATGTGTGTTCTAAGGAAACCGCATGCATGAAGAGAAACATTCCAGAAATAAGGAAACCTTGAAAAAACATTTTTTTTAAAAAATCTCAACAACACAAAATAAAATGTCTCTCCTGTCCAGGCAGCACTGATCAGCATAATCAGGGACATAAGACATGTGAGATTTTCAATCAGCAAAATTCCCCTTTCAGTCTCACCTCAGGTTGGTCTTAATGACATCTATGAAGCTCATTCTTTTATATATTTTTTTGGAAATGTATTCATCAATCGTTCATTGCAACAATTATGTGAAGTAATTGGTTGTTGTGCATACTACAAGTCAGAGAAAGAAGTTTTAAGACTTGTTCAAAAGAAAAGGAAATCAGTAAAGGGTAGTGTTAAGATATGCATAAGAAACAAAAGGATCAGTGAAATAAGTGATGAAAAGGAAAGAGGCATCAGTAGACAGTGAGAACTGCCTAAGAAGCATTTTACACTTTTTTATTACAAGGCAAAGATCACTTTTCCACAGACCTAATTCCTCTGGGGAGCCTTAAAATCCTAGCAAAAATAATTTTGCTGGCTTTTTCCCAGCGATTTTCTGAGTTGTGAAGTGAAAAGAAACGCTAAGTGCGGCAAATTCCTATAGAAACTAGCTATTAAGCTGTGGCAAGACAATTTAGGAACTCTTAAATTGTATACTCTCTAGTCCTACAGTAACCAAATTTGTTCAAAACTGCACTCTTCCACGGTGTGAGAAAATGAGTTTGCTGTTGGCTGCAAAAGGTAAGCTATTTTTTGATTTCAAGACTTTTGCTGAATTCATACGTTATTTATTTATAGCATAATGTACAACCCTTGCCAATAGAGGGTTTTGTAGAGGATAATTTATGATTTCATGTTATTTGTGAACTAATTTCATTGCAGCTCCTATGAAAAAACCAATTAGTGCAATGTGCAAAACCTTTGTCCCAGGATATAGTATTTTAAATTTAATCAAGGTAGAAGAACTTAAAACCTATGTTTGAGACATGTCTTAATGTTTGAATCCGAGAATAAAGTACTTTATGAAATTTAGCACAGATATCTGAGAGTAAAGGAAACATAATTTGTATGTGGATACTATAGCAATACATTTAGAATAATGAATATTTTGATTATTTTTGTGGTACAGGCACTATCAGATTCTTCTGAATTGGATGAAACTAAATCAGCGATGATGACAGAGACTGATTATGTAAGAATTAGTAGTAGTCATTTCAGTTATTATTCAAAAGTAGACACATCAATCAATCAATCCTGTTCTAAGAAAAAAAAACATTTTATAGAGCAGGATGAGGAGGAGATTGTGTGAAAAATGAAATAAAATGTTATTAAGGAATCATTCTACCTGCTCCCTATAAAGCAACCTAGGCTTCAACAAATGTTAATAAAACAAAGCTTTAGGAACCAGCAAAATCCTCTCTGTTTCAATCTTTTAAAAGTATCTTGTTTCCCTTTCAGACAATATTTTAAATAGAATCCAATACACTAAAAATAAGAGAGATTTATTTTAAGAAACCAAAAAATATCTAGTGACTGAGCTTAAATCTGACCTTAGCAATGCTAAGCTTTTTACTTAAGAGTCTCAAAGTTCTACTAAATTCCAAGTACTATTCATATTTTCTTCACAGTGTTAATGTTGATGAACCATCACATGCATTCTTATAAAAAGAAGATATTAAATACATGACAAAGAATATATTCACAATTTGGGAGCAATTCTGGATGAGGTTCTGTTGATGATGAGGCCTAAGTAATTTTCATGGCTAAAGATCCAACATGGCGGCGCGCACGGACGCAGCGGCTTATGGCTCTCCTGTTCGGTGCTCTTTTTTGTTGCTTGTATGCGTCTTTTCTGTTTATCTGTGGACTATTGGCTCTACGATCCAATTATACTCACGACTAGACATCATAGGCATAGGAAACCGACACCAGATGTCTGTTTCGAGTGCTTTTCATCGTTTACATAACATCCCTGACGAGATAGCGAGACCAGCGGGCTCTCCGTGGATTGTTGTCGGGACTAGGAGGCGGCGCAGACGGAGGAGGGAGAGGAAGCAGAGGCGAGGCTGTAGGTCTGGTGTTATGCTAAGGCTGAGGAAACATCCATACAAGCCACCTCTTCCGAGTCTGTATCTTGCCAACGCCAGATCCCTGGTACATAAAACGGACTATCTGAACCTACAACTCGCTGGTAATCGCTATGTTCGAGACTGCTGCGTTATGGTAATTACCGAAACTTGGTTACATCCCGGGATTCCTGACGCTAGCATGCAGCTTGCAGGTCGTACTTTTTTACGCTGGGATAGAACGAGGGACTCTGGTAAGAGTAGAGGGGGGGGGCTCTGTATTTACGTACATGAGAACTGGTGTAATAACGGGACAATTATAGATAATCACTGTTCCCCTGATCTCGAGTACATGTCTGTAAGATGTCGGCCTTTTTTTCTACCGAGAGAGCTAACTGTTGTGATTGTTACGGCGGTGTATATTCCACCTGGCGCAAACACGGATAAGGCACTCTCTCTCCTGCTGAACACCATAAACGAACAGCAACGGGTTCATCCCGATGGTGTTCACGTCATTGCAGGAGATTTTAATCAGGCCAATCTGAAAACTGTACTCCCGAAATTCTACCAGCATGTTAAGTGTGCCACGAGGGGAGGAAATACCCTGGATCATGTTTATACCAACATCAAACATGCATACAGAGCCATACCCCTCCCCCATCTTGGGCTTTCAGATCATCTCTCCCTCCTGTTACCCCCAGCCTATACCCCCCTTAGACGCAGGGGCAGGCCTATCACAAAGACTATTACGACCTGGCCTGAGGATGCACTCAGCAGACTACAAGACTGCTTTGAGCAGACAGACTGGAATACGTTTCAACATCAGGAGCTGGAAACATACACGAGTACGGTGCTGGACTATATCAAGTTCTGTATCGGAAATGTGACTGTAGATAAAAACATCCGGGTTTTCCCAAACCAGAAACCCTGGATGACCATTCAAGTCCGCAGACTCCTTAAAGCCCGGGACGTAGCCTTCAGGTCAGGTGATAGAGTCCTGTATACAGTCGCTCGTGCCGACCTGAGGAAGGGGATCATAAAAGCCAAGATAGATCACAGGAGGAGCATAGAGCTCCATCTGTCCAGCCATAACACACGGGAGGTGTGGAAGGGCATACATGACATTACTAATTTCAGGGGCTGTCATGCGACAATAGAACATCCGAGTGCAGCGCTAGCAGAGGAGCTGAACAACTTCTTTGCTCGCTTTGAAGTCCCTCAACATCATAAAGCTGTACCAGCCCTACTCCCACCTTCAACCATATCCAGCTCCACTACTCCACCCAGTACACTTTCTGTGACGGAGGATGACGTCAGACGGGTGTTCCGTGCGGTGAATCCCAGGAAGGCAGCCGGTCCAGACGGAGTTCCTGGCAAGGTGCTCAAGGCATGTGCTCCCCAGCTCGCCTCCATCTTCAAAGACATCTTTAACCTCTCCTTGGCCCAGGCAGTTATACCATCTTGTCTGAAATCTGCTATAATCATCCCTGTGCCGAAGAAATCCCCCATCTCCAGCCTCAATGACTATCGTCCAGTGGCGCTTACTCCTGTAGTCATGAAGTGCTTTGAGAGGCTGGTGCTCCGGCACATCATCAATCATCTTCCCCTGGATTTCGACCCTTACCAGTTTGCCTACCGTACAAACCGGTCTACAGAGGACGCTATAGCCATAGCCCTGCACGCTGCGCTGAGCCACCTGGAGCAGCAGCAGAGCTATGTCCGGATGCTCTTTGTGGACTACAGCTCTGCCTTTAATACAATCATCCCAGGAATACTGGTTAAAAAACTGGACACATTAGGTCTGCCCTCCCTTATATGTGCCTGGATAAAAGACTTCCTAAGCGATCGGCCCCAGACTGTGAGGCTTGGCCCCCACCTCTCTTCCACTTGCACACTCAGCACTGGCTCCCCACAGGGCTGTGTGCTGAGTCCACTCCTGTACTGCCTCTACACCCACAACTGTAGTCCACAGCATGACAGCAACCTCATTGTGAAGTTTGCTGATGACACCACAGTGGTTGGACTCATTTCAAAGGGAGACGAGGCAGCTTACAGGAAGGAGGTCCTGATGTTAACAGCTTGGTGTTCGGACAACAACTTAGTTCTGAACACCAAGAAAACTAAGGAACTCATTGTGGATTTCAGGAGGCATAACACCGATTTGGCTCCCCTCTACATCGACGGAGAGCAGGTGGAGAGGATCCACACCTTCCGGTTTCTGGGTGTCATCATTGCTGATAAAATCTCTTGGACGGAAAACATCACGGCGGTCATCAAGAAGGCCCAGCAGAGACTCCATTTCCTGCGGGTGCTCAGGAAGCACAACCTGGACTCTAACCTGCTGATTACCTTCTACCGTGCGTCCATTGAAAGTCTGTTGACATACTGCATTACAGTGTGGTATGGCAACTGCACCATGGCAGACAGGAAGAGATTACAGAGGGTAGTCAAAGCAGCTCAGAAGATCATCGGCTGCCCTCTTCCCTTCCTGTCGGACATTTATTCCTCCCGCTGTCTTAGTAGAGCTGTGAACATTATAAAAGATAGCTCTCATCCTGGTTATGGACTGTTTGACCTGTTGCCCTCAGGGAGGCGTTACAGGAGCATCTGGTCAAGGACAAATCGCCTTAAAAACAGTTTCTTTCCTAAAGCCATAACTACCCTGAACTTACACATGCACTGACTTCAAATACTGCCAAACACACTGTAAATAATTGTGAACAAATCTTGTGCAATATGATCACTATTGTTATTGTGTTGGCTGGCATGTGCAATAATTCCTACTGGGATAGGCACAGTAGGGTATTTTTATTCTTTTATTCTTTTATCCTTTTTACTCTTTTTATTATATTTTTTTTTTAGAGATTTATGTATATTTTTTGGTGTGCATGTTGCACTGAAGGACGAGTCGCTTTAATCTCACTGTGTATGCGTATAATGCAAATTGTACACGTGGATAGTGACAATAAAGGTATTCTATTCTATTCTATTCTATTCTATTCTAATTTTCATGGCTAAAGTGACTAGTTGTCACAAGCACAAGGAATCAGGAAGCAGGGCGGTTCAAATGAATAAAGGTGTCAACTTTGAAATGGATCGGGTCTGTTACAGTCATTTTCTTCGTTTCTCAGCTTGACACACTTTGGTGGGGGAGAGGGAACTTTGGAATATCAGATCAGACACCAACAACTTAGTACAGTAGAACCTCTAGTCACGATCATAATTCATTCCATAACTTTGGTCGCAATTTGGTTGTGACCCAAAACTAATTTTGGAAATTTGGCGCTTACAAAAAAATGGCAAAGAAGGAGAAATTGACCATACACATGTACACAAAAGTGAATTTTTTGATCAGAACTCGATTTGGTTGTGGTCAGAAGCACCCATGACCAGAAGTTCTACTGTATCTTGTGGGAACCGAGGGTATCCCAACAGGTGCTGGCCAGACACCGGAAGAGGTTACCAAGGAGATACCAGAACACCTAATTGGACAATGTGACCCGTGACAAGGAGGGAGCTGTCCTTTAATTATACTGAAATTATGCTGGTTTTGCATTTCAAACATGTCCAAATGATGTACTCAATAAAGCAGTTCTTTGAGAAAGCCAAAAGTCTCAGAGTTGCTGGATTGGTTGGGTTCATTACTTGGAACCCTGACAAAAGGTTTATTGCATGGTTTCTACACTTTCTACAAGAATCTGAACTACAAGCAGTCAAAGTAAATTGGCAGTAGATAAGAGTCAACAGAATCAAGGTGGCTGGACTTAGATCTCTTGTGGGCATGAAGGGATTCAGGACAAATGATGCACTTGATCCCTATCTCAGATTCAGTTTAATCCTTTTCTATAAGTTGTACTGTATTGGGATACAAATATAGTACCTGTCTGTTTCTTTAAAAGCAATTGAATCTGTCTACGTGCTCACTGGAGACAATTTTATAGTATTTGAATTTTTTTTCTCTTCCCCTTTTTTTCTGAAGTCCACAATATTTATGTTTTTCAAGCATTTTAAATGCTGTTGTTTCATGACAGCATTCCCAACACTTTAACTAAAGCTGTATTTTATTAGATTATGTTTATTGTCATGATGCTTTTATAGTTTATAAATTGATTGAAATCATACATAAATGAATAAATCTATAAATAAAGCAATATGTCATTTTAATTATAACTGATAACTATTTGCTGAACAAAAGTACAACTTAATTCGATCTTCAGTTATGGAAGCTGGAAAAGATAGTGGGCTGCCCTACAAAGAACAAGGCTAAATGTTTTAAACCAGTTTGCCTTGCTTTCTTCTAAGGAAAAAAAACAATTCCTGGTTTTGCTTTTTGCAGCCAATTTTGCCTCCTACAGATTTTAAAACACATTGAGTAAGCCTGCTGATCTTCCAACTCACAAGAAAGGGTAACTCTTCCCAAAATTGTCTGATCAAGTTTAACCAGATATAAAATACATTACGAAGGACAAGTGAGAATAATCTGCCTAAATCCACAAACTGAAACTGAACAGGGGACATCAAGTTTGCTATGTTCTTTAAAGAGAAGCAGAAATTATCTTAATAGATTTATAAGCTGTCTAGCCTTGCAGAAAAGATCAGCTTCATATTTTTTTAGAATTAGGTAGGAAAACATGCACATAGTTCTGACTTCAAAGCAGAAAAGAAAGCTTTCTACTTCGTCTTCCACAAAACATTCAGCCTGTACTTGCAGTTCTATGCCCATACTTATGACCGACTTTTCATATCCTCAATTCCTACTTTCGTAAAAGTCTATGCATCTACACTTGAATGTACACCTAGACATATGGACTGTGCATAAGATACATAACAGACAGGATCATTAGTAAAACAATCTGGGTCCGAAGGCAAACTTCTCCAATGGGTATTCAATAATAAGAAAGTCCAAGTGCTGATTCATACTGCATTTACTAACTTTTTTTTTGTATTCTTTGGGTTTTTTTCAATTATCCAGCATGCATCAGCAATAATGTCTTAAGTTGCTTGGCCTTTTTTAAAGCCAAATTGAACATCTGGCATCTCTCTCCATATAGGACTCTAATCTGCATTGGATAATACTAAATCATCATCATCATCATCATCATCTTTATTGATTAACCCTTGGGCCATATCAAAGTGCTAAGTTCCAGCAACAATTTGTTACTAAGATTTAATAAAAGCAATTCACAATGGAATTTGATAAAATACTATTTAAAATGGAACTTGATAAAATACAATTTAAAATGGAATCTAGACAAAATAAGATTTAAGATGAAATAAAATACAATCCAAAATAAAATTATAATAATAATAATTTAAGATATAGATAAAATATAATAACATAATATTTCGGAGTCGCCGTTGCAATTTACCCCAATCAATCCCACATATGCAGATCTCAACTGAATCATTTTGTTTAAAAACTGTGCTACTTTAAATGTTATTTTCAGGTTCTGGCCAGACATAAGATAAGTTATTTTGATATGGGTATCCCAAAGGGTCATTCGTCTGATATATAGACCAAGATACCTGTCTCTCATCCTCTTATACAGGCAACAGTCAAATAGAATGTGAGCCAGCTCCTCTATCTCTGCCGCTCCACAAATGCAGACGCTCATTGTACGGTATTGCATGAAATCTGTATCTAACCATGTGTCAAGCTGTTCAAATCTCACTCTCCTGAATATCTCCCTAAGATATTTTGGGAGTTATGACTTCAAGTAGCTATCTACTTGGAAAGTACATTTGTATTTACTCAACCATTTCAAGTTACCTACCTTACTAAGGATAGCTATATCAGTTTGTGCATCTATATCCTTAATTTTTGGGGTAATTCTTTTTTTTTTTTTTTTAGATTGTTCTGCTGTTACACAAGAAATAGGAAGACCACAGCTTCTTACAAAATGTGTTAGTTTAATGATCCAGGAGATTTGTGATTGTAGTTTTATTTGCTTTAGTAGGCATATCAGTCTCCATTTCATTAACTTTGCACCAGTAGTTATAAGCTCTAATTTTAGATAATGCCTGAATTGTATAAATTCCCAATTCAGCTCTAACTGCTGCAGCAGATGTTCTTGAGACTACACCCAAAATACATCTCAAATGCTGGGACTATGTTTGTTCTAGGACTGTGGTTGAGTAAAGACCCCAAATTTCTGCTCCATATAAGAGCACTGTGGTAATCTTAGCTTTATAAATCTTGATTAATGGGATTAGGGACCCTGGATAACTATGTTTCTTTTAGTTTGAGCAATAAATTCAAATGGGCTTTTGCTCTAAATGTACTCCGTTGATGATGGCAGGCCCAAGATCCAGTATTGGAAAAAGTTACACCCAAATATACAAAGGAATTACCGTTTATACTCGAGTATAAGTCGACCCGAATATAAGCCGAGGCACCTAATTTAACCACAAAAACTGGGAAAACTTATTGACTCGAGTATAAGCCGAGGGTGGGAAATGCAGCAGCCACTGGTAAATTTCAAAAATAAAAATAGACACCAATAAAAACTTTCACTAGGACAGTTGAGAATAAGTTTGATGTTCACAATTTCCTCTTTGAAAGAAACCAGTAAATAGGGAACAAGAAGATGAAGAAAAAGTGTGTTTTTTCACACTTTTCACACTGCAGTGAACAAAAATGGCATCATAGGAACAGGCTTATTCTTAGTCCAAAGGTTTGTTTCTGATTTCTTCCCTGATTTAAGGGAAATTTGGGAAACGATCTCACTATCATGAAAGGTTTAATTGATTCACTAACCCAAAAGATGATGATGATGACAGTGGGAGGCAGGAGTCACTCTCTCCCTTGCAAGAAAAAAGCAAGAGCCGTTCTTATGATCTCTCCCTCTCTCTCTCTCTCCCCATAATACAGTCAAGCCCTTTCCAGCACGCACGATCTGCCTTCACCATTTTGCACCTTGCAAATGCAAAATCCTGGGGTTTTTGCATTTGCAAGGTGCAAAGCGGCGGGGGCGGATCCCGCATGCTGGAAAGGGCTTGACTGTATTACGGGGGGAGAGAGAGAGAGAGGGAGAGATCATAAGAACGGCTCTTGCTTTTTTCTTGCAAGGGAGAGAGTGACTACTGCCTCCCACTGTCATCAACATCTTCTTCTTTTGGGTTAGTGAATCAATTAATCTGGGAAATGATCTCACTGTCAGAAAACAACGCGAACCGCCGCCACCACCTTCTCCTCCCCCTCCTCCCGAGTGGACTGAAAGCAGCTGGAGCTGAGGAAATGAAGCTGAGTGGAGCAGCAACCTTGGCTCGCGTTGTTTTCTCAGCCTAGAGAAAGAGGAAGGGGGCTCATCTGGACCAAGGGTGAGTCTCCCCCTCAGTTTCCCCTGAAGGATCTTCCGTCGCTTTTGCCTTCTCCCTACATCTTCCCTCTGTTAAAATCCCCCCCCCACACACACACTTATTTTCGTTCGGATAGATTTCATGTCTGAGCATTCTCACATGGCGGTGGGTCTTCCCCCCCCTTAAAAACAGTTAAAAAAGAAAAAACAATATATCCTCAAGCAAGAACTTTTCTGCTTCCGATTACCCCCATGCTTAAAAGTTGCAAAGGAAACACGGAAGCAGGGAAGTGGCTGCCCAGCTTCGGAGCTCCACACCATTTTTTTTTCAGAGGGGAATCTGACTCGAGTATAAGCCGAGGGGGTTTTTTTCAGCACAAAAAATGTGCTGAAAAACTCGGCTTACCGTATATACTCGAGTATAAGTCGAGGCACCTAATTTAACCACAAAAAACTGGGAAAACTTATTGACTCGAGTATAAGCCGAGGGTGGGAAATGCAGCAGCTACTGGTAAATTTCAAAAATAAAAATAGATGCCAATAAAAACTTTCACTAGGACAGTTGAGAATAAGTTTGATGTTCACAATTTCCTCTTTGAAAGAGACCAGTAAATAGGGAACAAGAAGATGAAGAAAAAGAAGTGTGTTTTTTCACACTTTTCACACTGAAGTGAACAAAAATGGCATCATAGGAACAAGCTTATTCTCAGCCCAAAGGTTTGTTTCTGATTTCTTCCCTGATTTAAGGGAAATTTGGGAAACGATCTCACTATCATGAAAGGTTTGATTGATTCACTAACCCAAAAGATGATGATGATGACAGTGGTAGGCAGGAGTCACTCTCTCCCTTGCAAGAAAAAACCAAGAGCCGTTCTTATGATCTCTCTCTCTCTCTCTCTCCCCCTCCTCCCCCTCCTCTCGAGTGGACTGAAAGCAGCTGGAGCTGAGGAAATGAAACTGAGTGGAGCGACCTCGGCTCGCGTTGCTTTCTCAGCCTAGAGCTCAGAAAAGCCTCCCCCTCCTCCTCCCCCTCCTCCCGAGTGGACTGAAAGCAGCTGGAGCTGAGGAAATGAAACTGAGTGGAGCGACCTTGGCTCGCGTTGCTTTTTCAGCCTAGAGCTCAGAAAAGCCTCCCCCTCCCATGCTTAAAAGTTGCAAAGGAAACACGGAAGCAGGGAAGCGGCTGCCCAGCTTCGGAGCTCCACACCATTTTTTTTTCAGAGGGGAATCTGACTCGAGTATAAGCCGAGGGGGTTTTTTTCAGCACAAAAAATGTGCTGAAAAACTTGGCTTATACTCGAGTATATACGGTATACTCGAATATATACGGTAACCTGTTCAATTGGTTCTCCATCCAATTGCCACCTATGTCTCTGATGGTTTCTTCCAAACACCATTATTTTTGATTTAGATTTACTATGATTAGAGAGTTATCCTGGCAATAAGAACTAAATCTTCTTAATAGCCTACATAATCCTACTTGTGTGTATGATAATAAAATCATATCATCAGCATAAAGCAAGCTGTTACAGTAAGTATTTAAGATCATCGGCATGTGTACCATGGTATCCTTCATTAACCCTGGCAAGTCATTGATGTATAAGTTAAATAATAATGGAGCCAGAATGCACCCTTGCCTTATCCCTTTATTTGTGCAAATCTTGTAAGTCAGGGCCCCGTTAACCCCGTACCACATCCTTAAACAGGTACCTGTGTAAAGGGCTTTAATCAAAGCCAGGAGTTTGGATTCTATTTTAAGAGATGTCAGTTTACTCCATAGTACATCTCTATTTACCATATCAAATGCTGCTGTAAGGTCTATGAAAGCAGCAAACGGGGGTCTTCTCTAATAGGAATATTTGGCAATTAGATGATTCAAGACAAAGCAGTTATCAATAGTAGATCTGCCTTGTCTAAAACCTGCTTGTTCTTCTGTGAGGCTGTTGTTTTCCTCTACCCGGATTTCAATTCTGTTCAAAAGGTACCTAGCATATACATTTTGCTACAATGTCAATCAGGCTAATGAGCCTATAATTACTAGGATCCTTTTTATTCCCTTTTTTATATATGGGGACAACTATTGCCATCTTCCACCCATCTGGTATATGGCAGGTATTGTTTATGTGCGTAAAAAGGCCTGCTAATACAGGACCCCACCAGTTGGAAAATTTCTTAAATAGTTCTGCTGGTAGAAAATCCTCTCCTGCGGCTTTATTGCTCTTTAAACTTTTAATGATGGACTGTATCTCCTTTTCTGAGACTGGTGGCCAAGAGGGGGAAGTTCTAGGGTTTAATAAATCACTGTTTAAAAATAATTTCTTTACCGGTTCGGTGGAGGCAAACAAGCACTGATAATAATTCTCCCAATCCTCAGCAGAGATTGGTATGTCAAACGCAAATCTCCGTTCTTTCAGGATACTGCTACCGAATGCCAAAATAATACTGAGTTATGACTTCTGGCAGCCAACTCAAGTTCTGACCAGATTGAAATGGCAAAAAAAAATTTCTTTAATGTTATAGTTTTTTTATATTCCTTTCTTGTGTGCAACATCTTAGCTTGTATATAGGCAGTAGGGTTCCTCTGGGCAAGCCTCATGGCTGCCTTCAATTTCTGTTTCAGTTGCTGGCAATGTGAATCAAACCAGCGAGGTCTACCCACTTGGGCTCTTTTTGAAGCAGGTTTAGTTGTTAGATGTTTCTTCAGTATATTACAAAGATTGGAGAATGCATTGTAGGCTAACATCCAGTCAGTAGTAAATGACTGGATTGTTCTAGCCCACATAATAGCATTCTCTGTTTTAAGGCATTCTAATAGTGCCTTAGTATCAACCTTAGCCCAAATTAACCTTTTATTTTGAATCACTTCTACCTTTTTAGTAAGCCATCTGTCAGCCATGTTATATGGTCTTAGATCTTAGCGGCCTCGCAATGTCACACTTATAGGCTGAGGGTCGCTATTGTCGCTAAGGTGTACTGTGATCTCCAAGAAGAGGTCAGCCTTATCTCTAGACACACAAAAGAGATCCAGTACGCTACTTGAATTAGTTGTGTGGTGTGTATAGGGTATATGTAATTCTTATCCTTACTTCCCAAAATTTGGAGATTACCCTTAAAAATTAAGGAGACTAGGAGCAAACCAGAGGCATTACTTTTACAATCACTTGAGAGCCACTGAGGATGGTTTTCAAAGAACTCCCCTGGCATTCCCTTCTGGGCAAGCTCATACAAAGAGGACCCAATCTAGCATTCAGATCTCTTAATAAAACCACTATGGATTGAGGATACAGTATTTCTATATCTTCTAGGATAACTTCCAAGCACATCCAATATTTGGAATTATAGTGCGGGATTGTGCTTGGGGGATTATACATATTTACCAATATTAACTCAAACTGGTCATATTCAAATTTGACAGCTAGAAATACGGACACTTATCTTCATTATATAATTTCTCTCCCTGCTATTGCAATTCTTGTTTCATAAGAATGCATAATCCACCAGAGGGTCTCCCTTTGTTGTTTGTTTTTTGGGCTGGGGAGGCTCATCCCTGAAAGCCTGGGAGTTGTACTGGTTCGTCCACTTTGGTTTGCCAAGTTTCTTGAAGGGCTATTACGTCAAATCTAGAGAAAAAGCCCACTATCAACTATCCCTTTCCAGCCTGCTATGTTCCAGGTCAGCCACTGTATGGGGTTTTCAGAAACAAGATGATCTGGCTTGGTTAATTGGCTGGATGGTAAAGATGTCAGGTGTCAACTTGACATTGGAGCCAGATCAATATCATCTAAGCTTCCCATATAAACACAATTGTTGTGAGGTTCGATATTTCTCCTCATGGGTTGCAGAACTTGTTGTTGCTCCTTTGTACCTCGGCTGCCAGTATGCCTTTGCTCTTGCTCCAAGAATGATTATTTTCCCAATAGGCAGGTACTCTGATTTAAATCTATAAATGTAGATTTATGTCAATTTTTGGAGTGGCATAGCTGAGGATTCATCTTGTCGAAAGTTGTTATGGGAGCTTCTAAATCAATTGAAGCTGGAAGCTGGATTATCTCCTTTGTGTTTGTCAGCTTAGGGGGCACTTTGTGATGAAGCCCTTTGTCTTTCAGTTGTTTCTCAGAAGTTGGGTCAGTCAGTACAGTTACCCCACAGTCAGTCTGTGTGACAGTACCTTCTTTTACTGTTAAAGCGGGGACAGTTTGTTGATTAAATACATTGTCACAAGATTGCGTGGTTAGTGGAGCCAAATTAAATAGAGGCTTTGCTGTAGATTGAGTTTTTGTCAATGCCTCTTTTAGGTCATCCAATCTTTGAATGATGTTAACTTGCTCAGGTTCTGACAATGCGCTGAATAAGTCAATCAACATTTCTTCTGGCACATCCTCAGCAGTTCCTACAGTTGTGGGTAACAGAGTTTGTATATTGCTTATTTGCCTTCTCGGGGTCAGTTCAGTTACAGCAGCCTCAGGTTTAGCAATGTGAGAGCTGTTGCAACCTAGATTTAAAGCAACAGTTCCCACTTGGTGATGCTGTTTCAGGAGTGGGTACACTTTTTCTGAACAAAAAACCCTTATTGGAAATATTGAGAAGTTGCTCAGAAAGGGCTTCATTCTGAAAAGCATAGAGGGTATTATGGGTTGCTTGAACAATAGGAGAATTATCATACATTGCATTCTTGCTGGCAGCCACTCTGCATGTAGTAGATCTATCAGAGTACTGCAATGTAATAGATCTATCAGAGTACTCACTCACAACAGAGAAGCTGGCTCAGGGACAGCCTAATAACTTTTCTATTATTCTCTTGTCATAAATTTGCAAGGTAACCTGGTTAGTTTGCAGACTGTAGTTATGTTAGTCATCTCTTAGGCCTTTACCTGACTGAGTGTTTTCTCTATAGGTGTTCAAATTTTTGGGAGGAAAATGAGGTCCTTTGCTAGTTATATTTTCTGAGTTAGCTTTCCCATATCTATCCATGATTATCCTCCCAAGTCCTTCTACAGTATTTGAGTGGCTCCTAACAAACATTGCAAAATATTCTTTTAGGTAATTGACCTTATTTATGACAATTGACAAAAGGTCATATATTGAGTTTACAGTTTGAGCTTTAAGCAAACATTGTCTAGAGAGGAAGTCTGTCACATTTTCCTTCTTTAAATTTGTTACATCTCCCCCCCTGAGCAAAGAAGGCTCTCCTGGGCTCCAAGAACAGGAGCCACCTCCCGAGAGGGAGGAGCATAGCTCTACACACTGCTTATTTTCCAGTTTGGTTTGTAAGACCCATTCCAATAAATCACATAAATTAAGTTTGTCTGACAAGGTGCCTGTGAATTAGACAGTCTGTGAAACAGACTGTCTGTTTGCAATATAATCTTCCATTTTCTGCTGCTTCAAAGGCTTGGATAAACTCTCTGCTGCAGAGTGCTGTCTCTTCCTTCTTTTCTCCATTCAGGTTTTTCCACTGAATAGTAAAATATAAGTTTTACTTCCTTGTTTCCCTCCAACAAGGCTTTGGAAAAGCACTTGGTTGCAAGTTGGGCTTCTGTGTGTTTGTCTTGCCGATAATACTAAACATTATTTTACTAGCATGTGAAATTAAAGGCATTAAAGATAGTTTTTACATTGTGTTAAATCTCCTATATTTGTACTAGAACCTTCAGTCAATTTTAACAATTCTCATTAAGTTAAACTTATTGTTAATCTATACAAGCATGCCTTTAAAAAATTTAGGTACATTAAAATCAGGGATTGGGCTATTTGAACATTTAAGTGAATAATGCAGCCAGTTATATAAAGTGTCTGTTATGTGATTTTTGAAATTTATGAAAATTATTTTGGGGCACTTGATAAATACATATCATTATGTATTGTTATGTATCATTAAATAATGGTGCCCCCATATGTCCTGAACTATTCATTACTGTTATCAAATCTGCATTATTAAATATATAATATCTATAATATATATCTGCTATGTCGTAAAATTTGCCTATTCACAGAATGGCTGCTGGGTTAGTCATAAATAATCCATTTACTAGATGGAAATTGGTTCTTCTGTATCCGCTCTAATTTGCTATCCAAGACTGGCTATTTTTTTAGTCACTTTAGCTACAAATGTTTTTTTAGGTCCCAGTGGATATACTGTGAAATGGAGCACTAGCTGCATACCATGTTTGTTTTCTGAAAATGTGTATACATTATGTATCCTGTGAAGGTCTCAGAGGAACTTCTGAAAATAAAAAATATACTAGAGGTAGTACAAGTCAATTAAAATTTCCTTTGTTTATAAATAAAATAATCAGGTAAAATTTTATTTTTTTCAGCTGGAGCAAAGAATTTGAAAGATTCCAAATAGGTTACCTGCAGATAACTGGGGTTGATTAGCAAAGAAATTAACATTAATTACCGTGCTTTCATCTTCTATATGTAGAAGAAAAGGGAAAAGATTTTCAATAAAATCACTTTTATGCTTTCATGTTAATAGTTTCATTGACACAGCTAATATGATAAATAACTGGGAGTAAAAGGGAAATGAAATAGCTTTATAGCTTTGGTTACAAGACTTTATTTTGAAGAAAACAAGCTCCCTTCCAGAGAGAAATCAGTATAATGTCAGTATAATAATCAGTATAATAATCAGCTAATAGAATGTTCTGCTAATGGACTCAATTCCTATGGGTGGTTCATATTACAATTCAAAGACCATGCTAATTCCAGTTAGGATTCTGATGATAATAATAATAATAAAAACAATCTTAAATATACTTAAAATAAATCAATGAAAAATGATAGGTTAGATAAAATGTTCTTTCAATAGAATTTATGCAGGGTTTAAACTATTTAATCACATCAAATTGTTTCAAAAGAGTTGGAAAAGAGTTCCGGTTGCAAGGCTTCGGTGGCGGCAGGAATCCGCTTCTCTGCGGGTCCCAGCTGTGCTCACCGCTGAGGTACCCCCAATCCAATTGGATTTGGGGGTTGTCGCTGCCCCGAAGAGGCAGCGGAAGACAGAGGAGATCCGGGCAGGGGTCTGGGGATATTGCACCCCCTTTCCCTAGCTGGCTAGACTCCTTTTTCCTGAGGTGGTGGAGCGGCTGTCAGAAATGGCAGCCTCAAAGGAATCTTCAACCGGATAAGAGTTGTGCAGGAGGAAGAATCAGAAGGAGAAGTTTTCTTGGCTGAACCGGGTCATTAAGATACTTTTAAACACCCTGGAAATCTGACTTTTGGATTGATACATTTGTTTCCAAAAAAAGTTGTTAAAACGGCGAAAGTGCTGAAAGGAAAGTTCACTCCCCTTCCTTATGGAGAAAGCAAATGAGCACTGAAAAACCTGCTGCTTTAAGGTAAAAACAAGCTCATTGTTATAAGTGGGAAGGAGAGGACTAAAAAAAAATCTTTTAAAATTGGTTGGAGGAGACACTTTGAAGATTATAAGACCAACAACTAATTGTAATACGGCTTTAAAATATATTTGGGATTTTGCCCCAGGAGGAAAAGTTGCAAAGAGAAGAAGAGGAAATAATTTCTGGCTGTTTGGACTGTTTGATAACTTTGACATCTGCAAATTACCTTAAGCCTAAAAATATCTGGGTTGTTTTTAAAAAATTTACAATGGCACCATCTCTGGATCAACTAAAAATGGAATATGAAAAATTAAAAGAAAGAGAATCAAATGGCAAGAATTCATTGGGAACTGTCTTCCACTTTTTAGAAATGGCGGTTTCTTCGTACCAGCAAATACTTGATGAAGAAGGAGAAGGAGAAGAAGAAGAAAAGGAAGCCATTTTTAATGGACAAAAAATTTTGATTAAGAAAGAATATAAGAAGAGAGGAAGGAAAAATGAGAATTTAAGATTTAATAAAATAACCAAGAAAAAGAAAAATAAGGTGAAAAAAAGGTACAATGTTAGAAAGCAATTGAAAAGAGAATTACAACAGAGAAGGGAAGCTAAAAAGGGGGAGATTAGGAGAAGGGGGGGCAAAATGATCAGACTGGAGAAGAAAGGGAGGGAAAAAGGGAAAAAAAGCCACAGTCTGGAACAAGATATTTTTTTTAGAGATAAAGGATAAAGGATGTATAATTTAAGAAAGATTCTGCAAGAGTACATAAGATAGTATTGTAGTATTTGCATTTGAAATAGTCTATTGGAATATTATAAGATTTAACAAAATATTAAAATATTAAAATGTTTTATAATGATAGATTTCAATATTTAACAAAATATCAAAGAGAATGTGTAAAATGATTAATGTTTAGTTATACTATTAATAGAATTAGAATTAGAATGGAAATTATATATTTAATTATATTATAAGTTTATTATTCTTTTTCTTTTCAAAATGCAATTATGTATTATTTTAAGTGTTATTTTAGGGAAAGGCATCACACTTTAAAAGTGATTACAGGGGAAATTCTTTTGCTAAAGAGAAGAGATAAATAGATGATTGGAAAAGAACAGATAAAAGATACAAATATAATGATTCTGAAATAAGATGAAATAAACAAAATATAACTAAGAGAGTGAAAAGAAGGGAGAAATTATATAGAAAATATAGAATGGTTAATAAGATATGAATGGTATATAAAGTGAGCACGAACTTGATTTAAGTCTGTCAAAAAAGATGTAACCCGGGGCTAAGCCACTTTTCAAAAGAAGTTTTATGTTTTTTTTTGTGTTTTGGTTCGCTATGTTTTGATTGTGAATTAATAAAACCTTGGAGGAATTAAAAAAAGGGAGAGAAATTTGGAAAAGACATGTATAAATAATAATTAAGAAGGTTTTATCTTTTTATGTTTTGTTTTATGTTCTGTATTTTGTGTGTTTATGCTTGATGGAGAATCAATAAAACCTTGATAGAATGAAATATAATTGGATAAAAGTGAAGGGAGAAACAATGAGAAAATTGGAAAAGATATATATGTGTTTAAATGGAAATGTGATAATGTGGAACTATGCTTTAAAAAATAATGCCTTATTTGCTTTGTTAAAACTTATAAGTAATTTTTGAGAAAGGAGGTTTTATACTTTGATGTCTTATGTTTTGTTTGTCTTTACAATCAATAAAATTTGTTTTTTTTTAAAAAGAGTTGGAATACTCCTACTATTAATATGTAAGAGGTTAAATTAACTCTAGCTGCACTAATGAAGGTATCATCAATATACTTAGCATGGATATTGATATTCCCTGGCAGGAACAGAGAAACTAACATAAAAGAAAAGCAGGGAAACTAGTACTGTAGCAGCTATAAAGCCCATTTATCCTAATGAATTATCTGAATAACAAAGGAGGACATACTTTTCTCATCACAAATTGGAGCACAGGATAAAGCTACTTTGATATTTCTAGATCATGATTCTTTTTTTTCCTCCCACAATATTTACCTTACAGTAAAAGCATAACTGTTCTAACTAAGACCAGGACTACTACTCCTGGCAAGGGAAGATTTAACTATTTTTCCCCCAGACATTTTTCTTCTCAAGTTCAAATTTACATAAAATATTGTTCTAAGGACATTTAATTGATTTTGTGTAGAAGGAAGGATACATGTTGTGGAATCTGAATTGGTGCCTATGAAGTTATAAAAAATGTCCAGGTTTATTAAGAACTTAAGCCATGGATTCCAAAGAGCAGGCTTGGTAATCATTTCAGTCCCTCCTTGGAACAAGTCAAGGATGTGTTGCTTACAGTGTGTTAGGAATGATAGTTACCTAACAGTTGGGTTGGCAATATATAAACCAGGATAGTCATTTAATTCTCTTTAAGAGAATGTTATAATTGTGATTGGCTGAGGTTCCTCCAACAGCCATAAGATGGAGCCAGAAACCTGGTTTGTTACTTCTTGCATTTCCCTTTTGCCTTTTGCCTGAAAGTCATTCTGCGTGAATTGCTGTGAGTCTTGCAACTGTTCGCAAACTCCGTTTACTGAACTTTATGATACTGGTAAAGAAAAGAACTTCGTTTTTGGATTATCCTTGGACTGATTGTTTTGAATAATAACTGCTATATGATTTGGACTGTTTGTTGGACTTTGTTTACCTGTTTACTGGAAGTAAAACTTACATTTTACTATTCAGTGTATCTGTGTGCTGGTTGTGTGTTATTCATCACCACTCTCACTATGTTTCCCTGAGTGCACTCATTCTCCTAACGGGGAATACCTCAACACAGTGTCCCCAATATCAATTCATGTAAAGGACAACTGTTGGACTAGAAGACCTCCAAGGTCCCTTCCAACTCTGTTATTCTGTATTCTCTTGAGTAAGTCCTTCTAGTCACCTAAGAAATCTATGAACTGATTTCAAAAGAAGCCTTTTTTCTTTATTAATAATGGTATCAGGTACTCACTAATATATAAATCCTAATTCCATTATGATTAGAATTCTAATCTGATTAGAGCCAGTTTGGTTTGGTGGTTAAGGCATTAGGCTAGAAATCAGGAGCCAGTGAATTCTAAGATTCAGTCCTAGGAAGGAAGCAATGGTTAAATCACTTCTGAAAAATCTTAGAATTAAGGAACGGAGAGTAAAGGCCCCCATTACTACCACGCTATCCGCTCTTTTGCAGCTTCCCTTCTCTGGAATTGCTTAATTTCTGAAATATGGCTACCTCATAGCCCTCTGGAAACAGATGAAAATGCTCCTCTTCCAGATAGCCTTTGGGAATTAATTGTATGTAAATCAAGTCACAGTTTGTTAGTTTCTCATTCTTAGTAACTATTATAATTCTGATTTTGTACTATGCCTTAAGTCCAATTGCTTTCAGAAATCAGATAAATTTCATAAATAAATATTCCCATACCAGTTCCTATGATTTGCTTCAAAAATTTTACATTTTTTTTTCTTTTCAATGTTTCCTATCATGCTTCTCCAATGTTAATACAATGCAAATCTTATGTTTAAAATTTATTTGCTGCCAAGTGCTATAGGCTGCTGTCTTGCAGTTATGTGTTTGCAATCCAGCAGGGTGAGGAGAGCCAAGTTCCCCCAGTAAGTTCCACTAGGTCTATAACCCTCCTTTCTTCCAAATAAGATGGGAAGCATACTATTCTACTTTGCAGCATTTTCCTTGCAAAGTCATTGCTCTCCACTTCCCCAAACTTAACATAATTTAATTGGATTTTAATTGTGTTTCCAAGATAATTTATTTTTTTCTTTCTTTTAACAAAGTAAGTTGAAAAAAGTTACAAAACAAGATTTGTCCTAATAAATAAGTTGCTAGATTCAGTGAAACAACAACAGAAAGCCAACAACTATTCATCACTATTGTTAAGCCTGGGTTCCCCAACCAGTGTTAAGGAGACAAACTAAACAGAATGTGCAGCATTAGTCAGATAGGCATACAGATAAATGTGTGAGATAAGTTTGTATGTTAGTTAACATACAGTAAAAATAACAGATACGCTTGTGTTATCAAAAATATAGTTTATTCCACTTAGAGTTTTATAGCATAGGCAAAATAACAGTCCATTAGTCATGTTTCGTTTTAGTCAGTCCATTCAAGGATATTCAACTAGCAAAGTCCGTGTAGAATATCCAATGTCAGTTCACTTACAAATAAAGCAGTCCTCACAGTTGATAAAATCAACAGTCCTTTCTCTCTCCTGTTCCAATAGGGAAAAATGCAGTCTTCAATTCATCCAGTAATTAGGGATCATAAAGCCAGAGAGAGCAAGCTGCCGTGCCTTGCTTCTTTTATGTGCTTTTACAACCACTCCCTTAATTACATTCTTACAGTTAAAGTCACAGACACTTTAACTAACAAACCATGATAACATATTTATTATTTTACCTAAACCAGTTAGGGTAAACAATGTTATCCCTAACATTCTCCCCTTTTAGGTAATAATCATACTATAACTATTTACATCTTTAAATCATATTTGTTACAACTTTCTTTAAACTTAATTACTCCTTGAGCTTTTGTAAATTGGTCTGCAATGTTTTCTTCCGTCATGCAGTATTCCAGTTTAATTAGCCCATTTTTTTACATATTCTCTAACATTTAAGTATCTTAAATCAGTATGCTTTGATCTAGTTTTTACAGCAATATTAGTAACTAACTTTATGGCTGCCTGGTTGTCCTCGTACACAATAATGGAATCTTTAACAGTTACACCCATGTCTAATAATAACTGTTTGTACAAAATTAAGTCAGTGCATAGTAATGACAGACATGAAAATTCCGCTTCCATCGTGGACAAGCTGATATGCTGTTATCTGATTGACCTCCACCCTATTAGTGTCTTACCAAATAATATAGCCATCCCAGATGTTGATTTTCTAGTGTTTATGTCAGTTGCAAAACTTGCATCTGCATAGGCACTAAGACTCAAATCACCCTTTGGTTCTATATACAATGCATGGTTCATTGTTCCTTTAAGATATCTTAAAATTCTTTTTAATGATTGCCAATGACATTGATGTGGATCCGAATTAAAACGTGCCAGCTGATTAACACTATAAGCTATATCTGGCCTTGACCAATTGCTTATATATGATAAGCTACCAATCAAAGATTGATATATAGACTTATCAAATTTGGGACTTTGATCATTAGTTTGGCAAACTTCCTGACTCATTGGAGTTTTGCCGGTTTACAAAGTTCCATTTTATACGTTTTAATTAATTGGCAAATTTTATCTTCTTGAGATATCTTAAATCCATTTTTTGTTTTGTTAATTATCAATCCTAGATACTTTTTAATTTCACCTAAATGCTTTAATTTTATCTTTTTGGATAATAATGATATAATCTCATTAGCTTCATTATTTGTCTTAGTTATCAAAGCAATATCATCTGTAAATAATAACAATAATGACACCATTCCATTATTATCTCTTTTAAACACACATGGATCTGCTAAACCAGATTTAAAACCTATATTGTTTAATTCTTTCAAAATATATTGGTTCCAATCAAAGCCAGATTGTTTCAACCCATAAAGACTCTTTTTGAGTTTCCAACAATCATTACTATTTACTTTATTGTCTTTTATAATAACTGGCTTTTTCAAATATATAGTGTGTTGCAATGGTGCATGCAAATAAGCAGTTTCTAGATCTAAATGGTTAATGACATAGTTTTTCTTAGCTGCCCACACTAAAGCTGCTCTAAAAGATGTTGCTTTAAGACTTGGTGCGAAAACTTCATCATAATCAGATATAGTTTGATTAAATCCTTGAGCTACCAACCTAGCTTTATGGGTAACAGTCCCATCATTTCCAGTTTTTACTTTAAATATCCATTTGCACCCAATGGATTTTTCTCCTGGAGGTAATTTAGCATCTTCATATACTTTCATTATCTTTAATGAATTTAGTTCTTTTTTCATTGCCTTTTGCCAATTCTCCTGATCCTTAGCAGGATACATCCTAAGTTCATCTACACTAGTTGGAACTTTAGTTACTTGGCAAACTATACTTGCTTGATACCTATCAGGTGGTCTAGTTACACGTGTAATACGTCTAGGTATCACAGGACTTACAGGTGGACTTTCATTTATTAACTCTTCTTGATTATCTAATTCTTCCTGATCAACTGTTTCCTCTTGTTCTGGTCCTATTTGCTCTTAGTGGACTTCTTCTTTAATTGGACTCTTCTTATAACTAGTCTGGTCTTTTTGCCTTTTGTAGGGTTCAATAATTACTTCGTTATTTAAATCTTGCTCTAATCTATTCCATCCTACATGTTCTAGGAATTTAGCACTAGCACTGGTGTAAACTCTAGATGTACCTGGTTCCCAGAATCTATAAGATCTGTGATTTGATTCATATCCTACAAAAAATAATCTTTTAGCTCTATGCTGTCCTTTGTGTCTGAGTTGTGAAGGGATATGCACCCATGCTGGTGCTCCAAATTTGTGCATGTAACTTAAATCAGGTTTTGTACCATGCCACAATGTGAATGGTAATTCACCTGTTGTTGAATTAACAACATTATTTAATATATGATTACCACACATTATTGCTTCTCCCCATAAATTGTCAGGTAATCCTGAATCAGACAACATAGTATGTGCCATTGATTGTAGTGTTTGGCCTCGTCTCTCTATAAAGGCATTATGTTGTGGCCTATATGGTGCAGACGTTTTATGTTGAATACCTAACATTCTAAGTCTATTCTGGAATTTATTATTTGTAAATTCCGCACCGTTATCTGTTATAAGAGTTACTAATTTCTTTTTAGTTTTTCTTTCTGCAAATTTAATCCAATTAAATAGATTTAGATACGTTTCAGTTTTGCTCTTCATTAAATAGCAAAACCCATATCTAGAATAGTGGTCCATAATACTTAATATGTATCGAGCTCCTCCAACACTTCGTTTTTTCGGACCTATTAAATCGGCAAATACTACTTCTAAAGGGTCTTTGGTAGTAAATCCATCAACTCTATTAGCCGGTATGACCCTGCTTTTGCTTTGATTACAAGCATAACATTGCAAATACTTATTACAAGGTTTCAAACTTATTCCTTTAGATAGTTGAACAGTTCTCTTAATCATTTTAAAATTTAAATGCCCTAGCCGTCGGTGTAACAAGTGAATACGTTCATCATGAGGTTTCTTATTATCATAAACCATGTTAGCCAACTCTAAACTATTATCATTTAACACATATAATTCACCTCTTAAACATGCAGTAATTTTCTTATTTTCTTTTTCAATTGTGCAATTATCTCCCCTAAAGGTAACTACATATCCTAGTTTAACCAAAATTCTAACTGAAATTAAATTAAACTTAAGTTGTGGTACATATAACATTTTTACATTCTCTTTTATGAAAGAACAATATGCTATACCTTGACCTTTAGCTTTCAGTTTCCAGCCATTGGCTAACTATATCTGCTGTGTACTCTGGGACATTTTAACAAAATTTTTGTTATCATTTGTTATACAGTGGGATGCTCCACTGTCAACCACCCATAAATTATTTTTTACAGCTCCGTTAATATACATGGCTAACTCTAAATTTTTATTTTTATTTTGGTTACTTTTAGTATTCTGGCCAGCATTCTGGTGCTTTGCTTTTTTACAAAATCTTGCCAAATGTCCTCTTCCTCCACAATTAAAACACTTTTTAATTGCGTATGCAGTAGGAGATTCAATATCTTCTTTTTGAGGTTGCTCCCTCCTTAACTCATCTCTTTCAAGTCTTCTTCTAGTGTCTTCAATCAATCTGCCAGTTATATCAGTTAAAGTTAAACTTTCCTTAGGCAAAATTTCAAGGGAAGTGACGTAGTTGTCAAAATTTTCATCTATTGAAGACAGAATTATGTAGACTTGGTGTGGTTCAGAGAAAATAAGCTCTTTCTCATGCAGTTCTTGAAAAATGCTTTTCATAGTTTTCAAATGACTCATTATATCACCATTTGACTGGAGATGCGTGCTGAAAAGCTTCCGTGTTAGATTTATGTGAGCACCAACGTTATCTCGAACATAAATCCTCTTCAGCTTCTGCCAACACCCAACAGCCGTTTGTTCTCCGCGGATATGAACAAGTTGCTGGTCAGATAGTGTTAGTCCTATTATGCAAAGAGCTTGTTCATTCTTCTGTTTAAAGTCTTCTATCTTTTGTCTATCTTCCTCAATCTCTGGATCCCATTCTTCTACATTTGGTGGATTTTCAATTATGTTCTACAGACCTTCTCTTCGTAGAAGTAGACTACATTTTATAGACCATGATACATAGTTTGTTCCATCCAGCTTGGATATAAGGGACAAATTTTGTAGATTGACTTGTGCCATATTTTCTTTATATGGATATCAAACTATAATTAATAAAACACAGCTGTCTGTTTACTGTAATGCATAACAACACAAACTCTCACTTTTTACATAAATCTGTTTTACCCTAGTTAAACTGACTTTGCAGCCTCTGGGCCCATAACCAGTGTTAAGCCTGGGCCCATAACCAGTGTTAAGCCTGGGCTCCCCAACCAGGGTTAAGGAGACAAGCTAAACAGAATGTGCAGCATTAGTCAGATAGGCATACAGATTAATATGTGAGATAAGTTTGTATGTTAGTTAACATACAGTAAAAATAACAGATACGCTTGTGTTATCAAAAATATAGTTTATTCCACTTAGAGTTTTATAGCATTGGCAAAATAACAGTCCATTAGTCATGTTTCGTTTTAGTCAATCCATTCAAGGATATTCAATTTGCAAAGTCCGTGTAGAATATCCAATGTCAGTTCACTTACAAATAAAGCAGTCCTCTCACAGTTGATAATATCAACAGTCCTTTCTCTCTCCCGTTCCAGTAGGGAAAAACGCAATCTTCAATTCATCCAGTAATTAGGTATCATAAAGCCAGAGAGAGCAAGCTGCCGTGCCTTGCTTCTTTTATGGTGCTTTACAACCACTCCCTTAATTACATTCTTACAGTTAAAGTCACAGACACTTTAACTAACAAACCATGATAACATATTTATTATTTTACCTAAACCAGTTAGGGTAAACAATGTTATCCCTAACAACTATCACACATGATGAGCAGAACTGCATTAGCACAAATTAGTGTAATACATTAATATGGATTAAAATCCTCTTGGGTTTTTTTTTTTTGGTGTCGAATCTGGTGCAATGAAAAATCTGAACTGACAGCCCTACATGGATGACTTTACCCCTGAGTATGCTATTTTAAAAGGTTCTCTTATATGAAGAACAAATAGCTCATTCAATTTGTTTCTCTATGGAATAACATTCAGGTAGCTACAGTAACTAGTTTTATAGGATGGATCTTTGCCAATTGCATCTTGATTCAGGCCACAAAACATACTTTCTTCAAAGGAAATCTGTCTTGATTCTTTTAGAGTAAGCATATGTGTAGATATAGTCTTCTTTTAAAAAGGTTGAAAGCACCTGAAGATGAATCAGACATCAATAAAAAGTATATACTATGTACTTCAGTGAAAGGAATGCATGATCAAATTATTATTATTTTCTACTGATAATACCACTTAAGGTGTTCAATTCTATTTTATATAATTTTGTTTAAAATGTATTAAATTACATATAGCAATTCTAAGAATACAAAAAAAGAAATCAAAGACAGGATCTCAATAGATATAATGCAGTTTTGACGACAGTAATAAATAGTTCAGGACATGGGGGGCATCATTATGTAATGATACGTAATATATAATGATATGTATTTATCAAGTGCTCCAAAATAATTTTTTTCATATATATTACATATATGCCATCTCTCTCCCCACCCATGTATGTATGTATGTATGTATGTATGTATGTATGTATGTATGTGTGGTATTTAGCTTTGTTCGGATATTTTCCCATGTCATTATAGTTGTGCTTTTAAAGTTGTAGCAATGTTTCAGCAGAATCTCATCTGCCATCATCAGGCTTCTGTATTGGGTTCATCTGTGAGTCAGACTTTCACAGCTGTTTCTGTTTTAAATTTGATGCTAGCCTATGCTGTGCCAGAATGGTTTTTTCTTCATCCTGATTGGTTGGGAGTCTTGGTCTGTGTTTATTGGTCTTGGAGTTTGCTGTGTTCTGCTTGATTGGTGTTTCTAATATCTTCTGTCTGTTTTTTTGGCTCTTTTTGTTTCTTGATTGGCTGACAACATTGTGTTACTTTATTGGAGGCCTTTAGTGCAGCTTGGCTCCGGGTAAATGGACGGCTATCATTTATTAGGAATCTAGGTTTCATCTGGGTGCCTGGTTGGGGTATGTTTGAGGTGGAAGTATCAGGGGGGATCTGTTTGTGCCCAGGTGTTTGTCTGGCTTGTGGTGTGGAGATTATTTTGTTTGTGAGTGCAGGCTTCCAAATGATTGACAGCCTGGTGGAATCACCTCTTCTGTTCATGCTTTCTGGTCTTTTTTCAATCTCTATGGCTTCTCTGATGATTCTGTGGCTAGGGTTTTCTATAGTGGCTAGGGTTTTGGTGCCATTGAAGTTGATGCTATGACCTGTGGCTTCCATGTGTTGGACTAGTGAGGAAGTGTGTTCCAGCTTTTTGACTGCATTTTTGTGTTCACCCAGGCGGGTACTTATTCTTCTATTGGTCTGTCCAATGTATGTGGCCGGGCATGATGCACAGGGGACTTCGTATATGCCTTGGTTTTCCAGGTCAATTTTATCTTTGGGGTTTCTAAGGATGGCTGCTATTTTTCTGTCTGTTTTGAAGGCAGTCTTGATGTGATGTCTGTGTAGTATCTTACTAATTTTGTCTGTAGTACCTCTTATGTAGGGCAGGAAAGCTATTCCATAGGTCTGTTCATCTTCCATAGAGTCTGGGTCTCTATTATGTTTCAGTGTGTTTTTGTGGATCAAGCTGGTGATTTTGCTTCTGTGGAAGCCGTTGGCTGTCAGTACTTTAGTCAGGGTGCATAGTTCAGTCTTAATGTGTGTCTTGTCTGCCAGGCGTTTGGTTCTAGTAATTAGTGTTTTAGCCACGGAGTTTATCTGTGCTGGGTGGTGGTGGGATTGGGCGTTGAGGTAGCGGTTAGTGTGTGTTTTCTTCTGGTATATGGTGTGTCCTAGTGTGCCATCTGTTTTTTTGTAGATTAGTACATCTAGGAATGGTAGTTGTTTGTTTGTTTCCGTTTCCATGGTGAACTTGATTTTAGGGTGTGTGCTGTTTAGGTGTGTTAGGAAATTGTTTAGGTTTTCTTTTCCATGGGGCAAATCACAAATGTGTCATCGATGTATCTTAACCATAGTTTGGGTTTGTGGATGGCATTGGCTAGGGCTCTGGATTCGAATTCTTCCATGAACAGGTTTGCAATGACGGGTGACAGTGGTGATCCAGAGCCCTGGCCAGATGAAAACCAGCTTCCTAACTAATCATAGCCGTCCATTTACCTGAAGCCAAGCTGCACTAAAGGCCTCCAATAAAGTAACACAATGCTGCCAGCCAATCAAGATACAAAAAGAGCCAAAAAACAGACAGAAGATATCAGAAACACCAATCAAGCAGAACACAGCAAACTCCAAGACCAATAAACACAGACCAAGACTCCCAACCAATCAGGAGGAAGAAAAAACCATTCTGGCACAGCAATAGGCTGCCCCAAATTTAAATCTGAAACCACCATAAAAGTCTGACTCACAGATGAACACTATACAGAAGCCTGAGTATGGCAGATGAGATTCTGCTGAAACATTGCTACAACTTTAAAAGCACAACTACTATGACATGGGAAAATACCCGAACTAAGCTGAATGCCATACATATAAGTACCCGCGAAAACTTAGAATACACACACACACACACACACACACACACACATACACACATACACACACACATACATATATCTCATCTGTGTATAAGTGTGTGAGAGAGAGAAAGAGATGAGATATACGCATATGTCTAGTTGAAGGGATTTTGGAAAAATGGTCAACACCTGAAGCATTTTATATATTTTGGTGCTCATGTGAAGTAAAATTGTATGACATAGTATAATGCTATTTAGGCATAAAGATGAGCAGGTTCCTAAGAATCAATGAAACAGAATCCAACAGAAGCGATGGAAAAATCAAGCAAACAAATCAGCATTTTCTTTTAACTTCTTGAATAAGCAGATAATTATAAAACCTAAGAAAAGAATATGTCTAAGTCTAAGTTGAGATATAACAAAGGACACCATAAAGGAACAACATGTTCATTTCTTAATTCAAAATTTTCCTTATTTCTTAATTATATTGATTTAATATAATCAATGCACACACATCTTGTGATTGAAAATATTGCATCTGAATCCTGTAACAAAACTTTAAAATCGAGCAGTAGACAATTTCTGAAAGTTCATACACAATGGTATGCATCTCTATGAATACTCAAACTGTAAAATACTTGTATAATGGTCTACTGAATGTTTTTTAATTACTAAGTCATCAAATGTGCTATTTAAGTTCTCCCAGAATTTTATCTACTTCACATTTTGTAACAATGTCCCTAAAACAATGAATTCACTTAAAATACAAATGTTTTATTGTAGTATAATGAAGTAGAACAGGCAAGATAATAAGTTATAGCAGAAATTACTTCCAGCTGACAAAAATTTTTAGAAGCTGCTTCTGGGCACCAGATGCTATAACTATGCTATTTGTTGCTAGTAAAATATGGACAATCACATACTTGCTTTAATTAAGCATTTGGTGTCATTTAATTTGTGTCTATCTGAAGCATTTTCTTGTTGTTTTTTTAATTTTGTCTGTTTTTAACTATTAAGTTAAAGATGTAAATTGGTTTGAATTAAGTTAAGCACAACAACTACAAGTCAAGTTTTAGTTTACATCCTATGTAAATAATAAGCCAAGACCAGGCACAATAAAGAGAAATAGCAGAATTGGGTTAAGATGAATCAGTTCAAGCCATTTCTAATCTTCTGAATATAAAAAGACTTAAATTGGCCTATTGTAATTACTTACATAGGCTTAGTAAAAGGCAAAATGTGCTAAAACCTATGTCCAGTTTAGAAAAATGAAACTAAACATGTGTGCTTTTATTTTCCTAATTTTCAATTATATATTGGAAATATTTATTTAACTCAGTTTTATACTGAAATGAAAATTATATTGTAAGTATATGCTTATTGATAAAACTGAAGAACTAAAATCTGGCGCTTCTAGCAAGTACTTGGCTCTAGATGCAATTAGAACTCTTTTTGTATTTCCAGCACTGAAGGCACTCAAGATGTACTTGGATAATATTGGACAAGTACCTAAAATTTGATTCTTCTTGCATTGAGCAACTGATCCTTATTTCTTATTTTGCAATAATCCTTATTTCTAAATGGGCTGGGGCAAATACTGACTGAAAATGGACTGTTACTCCTGCTTAACGCTTTTGAAAATGAATAAAAAGAATATATTTTACTAAAAGCAACTTGTTATACATTGAGATACAACATATTTAACTTTCTCTGGATCAGGACATTGGCTGCTTTGGAAACTTTTACGCTTTTAGAACATAATAAACATTGCTGATTTAAAGAATAAACCACTAATTGTATTTTATTGATGATTATATGAATTTTATACACACAAATACACACACGAAATTTAAAAAGGATGTTCTTTAAAGTTTAGTATTCATATACTCTACTGTATAGATAGATTCTGATTCTGTTTTTTTTATACTCTGCCTAACAAAATTCATTTGAGCAACTTTGCTAAAGGTAAGAGATTCTGGTATTATTTGAAGTAAAAAAGGAGCGCTACTATTTTAATTTTTTCTCAAATGACAGTCTCAACCAAGTCTTTCAAATTTTCACATCAGATTCACACTGTTTTAGTTTATTATTCATGAAGGTGAAATATTTATGGGAACGATATGACAAACCAGTACAAGTGGTTGCTCTTCTGTTATTATTAGAATGCAATGCCAAGGACAAAAGATTCCGGTTATTGCCATCTGTTAATAGAATATCACAGTCTTATTTTGAATTCAAATTCAGGAAGTATTATAACTTCAAAAGTCACTGTGTCACATTGAATGTGCATAGTGTTATGTTTGGAGCATGGGCGAGAAAGAATGGAGACAAGCCTCTTGAACGGTAACTTCAGCTCTTTATTTACATAGTGACTTCTAGCTTCTATAGCATTTTTAACCTGCCTTATATAGGCAAACTCCGTAATTATTAACCAATGACCAACGAGGAGCGCTAGCTCTCATAACCAATAGGAACTCTCTGTTAAGGGCCAATCGGATTCCCCGGAGCGGGCCAATCCGATCTGGCCATTTAACAACCAATCAGAAGTGCAGGGCCAGAACCCTGCACTTAACTCCAAGCTCACGCTTTATTAAAACTTTATACATTCACAACACCCCTTCCCCCTGGCTTCTGTTTGCAGGGTGCAGTTACATAGTCCTTTAGGTAGGACGGTTGTTTTATTAGACTCTGATTTTCGCTGTGTCATTTGGCTGCAATCATGCTGAGGTAGATCATTGTTTGGCAGTGGGGCTGTTTCTGGTTCAGAGTTCATTTCCCCGTTGTTGCCCATGTTCTCTGTAATTCCCTGAGGTTCAACTGTTTCCCTCTCTGGTTCCACTTCCTGAGCCTCTATTATACCGTCGTTCCCTTCAAACGGGTCTTCTTCTTCTTGGAATTCATCTTCTTCCGTACCTTTCCCCCCCTCAGTCTGGTCATAGGGGAGTTCAGGACTGCCCGCCGGAAGCTGCGATCGTAATTGATCGATATGGCATTTCCATAGTCTATCATCAAGGTATTGTACAAGATAGGATCTTGGGCCGGTTACATGAACTACTGTCGCCTCCACCCACAATGGGTCGCCCGATAGGTTTTTAGCGTATACCAAATCTCCTACCTGGAAGGCACGACAGCGGCCACTGGATCCTAGTGGTTTTTCCGGTTCGTAAGCTGGGTGTAACCGGTCGAGGTGGGAGCGGAGTTTTCGTCCCATTAACAGTTCGGCGGGAGTTTTGTTGGTGATGCTATGCAGTGTGATGTGTTGTAAAAAAAGGATTCGATTGATCTTGTCGTCAATGGCCGTGAAGACGTCCCTGAACTAATGGATGAGGTCTCCCTCCCAGTCACTTCCGCTGACTTGGTTTATGCTGGCCACTTCAATGCCGAGTGGCGCGAACCATTGGAGGCCCAGTAAGCTAGGCCTGTCTCTATCGATGACAGTTAGTGGTAAGTACGCTGTGTGCCTCTTGAAGGAGACTCGAACTCGGCAGGAACCAACGACGGGGATTCGATTCCCTTGGTAGTCCTTGAGGATGAGTCTTTGGAATCGGAGATCTTGGCGTTGAATCGTGGGGATGAGTTGTTTTAGGGTCTTCCAGGACACCATCGAGAGGGACGATCCCAAGTCGACTTCCATGTGGCAAGGCTGGTTCTCGATGGCGACTGTGACTCGTATTTTCTTGGTGTCTAAAGCTGAGGCGTGACTGATAGTGATAGTATGGTGAGCCTATTCTCTTTGCAAAACTCGATTTCTGTAGGAGTGGTTTACTGGCTCTCGCTGTACAGGACGGTTTCCTGTTGATTGGCGATGGTTAGTCCCTTTTGAGGCTTGGCCGGGTCCTGGTAAGCTTCGGCAGACCCGTCCGATGTGGCCTCGCTTCCCGCACTCATGGCAGAGCGCATCGCAGAATTTGCATTTGGACCTGGCATGGTTGGCCCCACAGCCAGCGCAAGGGCGTAAAGGCTTCGGGTGGTGGTCCCGGTCAGACCGCAGTCGATGGACCCCTTCTTCGTCGCTGTCTGACGATGAAGAGAGGTCCTCGTGGTGCGTCGTTGCACGCTGCCCTTCTGACCTGGATAAAATGTCGCTTGTCGGTGGAGGTACCGGAGCACGGTTTCGGCATAGTTGTGCAGCCGACTTTCTGGTTGCTTCTGCTGCAGTAGCATCGGCGATGGTGTCGGCAAGGCTGATGTTGCCTTTCGCCATCAGCTTGCTTTGAACGCCTGGTGCATCTAGTCCCAGAACTATGCGATCTCTTAGTGCTTCTTCTAAATCGGTGAATCCGCAGAGGCCTCCCAAATTTCGGAGGTCTGCTATGAAGTCGGCCACGCTTTCTCCCTTTCACTGGCTCCTCTGATAAAACTCGTGCCATCTCATGAGCGTAGGCATGGTCGGTGCGTAGTGATCTCGTAGGAGAGGTTCGAGGTCGTCCCAATCCATCGCCTTCACTTCTCGGGGTTTTGCTAGTGCTTTAGCCATCTTAAATACGGTTGGACCGCAATGCGTTAGGAACACCGCCCGTTTCTTTCCTGGTGTGGTGTCCTTTAAGTTGTTGGTTTCTAAGAACATTTGGAAGCGATTCATGTAGGACTCCCAGTCCTCCTGTACTGGATTGAACGAAGCGGGTGGTACAACGACGCCGGACATGGTTCCGTTGTGTAGCGTCGTCTGTCACGTGCTCGGTGTTCTTCGAAGTTTCATTGGTTCAGATGTCTCCAAATCCCACCCTCGTCGCCAGTGTTATGTTTGAAGCATGGGCGAGAAAGAATGGAGACAAGCCTCTGAACGGTGAACTTCAGCTTTTTATTTACATAGTGACTTCTAGCTTCTATAGCAGTTTTAACCCGCCTTATATAGGCAAACCCCGTAACTATTAACCAATAACCAACGAGGAGCACTAGCTCTCATAACCAATAGGAACTCTCTGTTAAGGGCCAATCAGATTCCCCGGAGCAGGCCAATCCGATCCGGCCGTTTAACAACCAATCAGAAATGCAGGGCCAGAACCCTGCACTTTACTCCAAGCTCACGCTTTATTAAAACTTTATACATTCACATAGGTCTGTTCTGAATTTAGTTTTGGGATCAGATCTAAAATGAATCCTAATTTAAAATATAGTATATCAAAGACCTAAGATATGGCGAGATATGGCGGCGCGTGCAGATGCAGCGGCTACTCGCTCCCCTGATAGTGCGATGTTTATGTGTTCTTCGTTGTGTATGTATAAGTGTTCGTCGCGTCCCTGTGTTTCTAGGCTAACATACAGCCGTAAGAGACTTTTAGATGTCAGTAGAACGGGTCTTATCGAGTTAGACCTGGCGTGCGTGGAGATGCTACGGAGCTACGGTCTTTTCCAGCGGCTCCAGCGGCCTGCTATGCCGCCGACCCCTACGGGAGTTACACGCCCGCTTTGGACGCGCCGCAGGCGGTGCTCGAGAAGGAGGAAGCGAGGCAAGCGTGGAGGTGTCCGAGCGAGGTTAGCGGCTAATCCAAACAAGCCAGCTATTCCTTCCATCCTACTTGCTAACGTACGCTCTTTGGACAATAAACTGGATCACATACGACTTTTGCGAGCATCCCAGCAGTCCGTGAGAGAATGTTGTGTTTTTGTTTTCACTGAGTCATGGCTCAACGACGGCGTCCCGGATTCCGCCATCCAGCTTGAGCAACTAACATGCTATCGGGCTGATAGGACTCTCACTGGGAGAGGTAAGACCCGCGGCGGCGGGATCTGTGTTTATATTAAAGACGCCTGGTGCCAGGACACAGTAGTGTTACGAAAACACTGTTCAGCCCTTGTAGAGTTTATGTTACTTAAGTGTCGGCCTTTCTATCTGCCGAGGGAGTTTACAGCCGTCTTGCTAGCCGCTGTTTACATCCCTCCCTCCTCCAACAACAAGGACAGGGAGGGGGCTCTGTGGGAGCTGAACAGTGCTATCGGTGAACAACAGATAGCACATCCAGACGGGTTTCTCATTGTGGCGGGGGATTTTAATCATGCAAATCTTAAGTCGGTGTGTCCACAGTTATACCAGCACATTGACTTTCCTACAAGGGGAGTCAACACACTGGACCTTGTTTATACTACTCAGCGTGGAGCCTACAAAGCCTCCCCTCTCCCCCATTTGGGTGCTTCTGATCATATTGCAGTTATGCTAATGCCGGCGTATAGACCAAAGATTAAACTCAATAAACCGGTTCAGAAACAAATTAGGGTGTGGCCAGAAGGTGCTTCCTCTGTGCTCCAGGACTGTTTTGGAACTACAGCCTGGGACATGTTCAAAGAGGCAGCCACCTTTAATGGCCACACTGACATTGAGGAATACACAGAGACTGTTACTGCCTACATCACCAAGTGTATTGATGATGTCACGGAAACAAGGACTATTACTGTACGGGCCAATCAAAAGCCTTGGCTCACAGGAGAAGTCTACAGGCTACTGCGGGCCCGGAATGCCGCCTTTAGAGCAGGTGATGATGTTGGCCTGAGAACAGCCAGGGCTAACTTGGACCGGGGTATCAAAGAGGCAAAGAGGCAGTATACCAGGAAGATAGCCCATCATTTCAGTGACAGCAGAGATACCAGGAGCCTGTGGCAAGGTCTTCAGACCATCACGGACTACAAACCCCGGCCTCGGACCTGTGATAATGACATCACTCTGCTGAACAATCTGAATGATTTCTTCGGTCGTTTTGAGGCACAGAACGGCACTCCTGCACGAAAGTCCGTACTTCCACCTGGCGACCATGTGCTGCGCCTGTCTCCAGCCAGCGTGAGACGATCCTTTTCCAGGATTAGTGCCCGCAAGGCTGCGGGGCCGGACAACATTCCTGGTCGCGTACTAAAGGACTGTGCAGAGGAACTCATGGATGTCTTTACAGACATCTTTAACATCTCTCTGAGCCAGGCTGCGGTTCCTACATGCTTCAAACTAACTACCATCATTCCAATACCCAAGAAGGCTTCCCCTTCCTGTTTTAATGACTACCGCCCTGTTGCACTGACTCCCATCATCATGAAGTGTTTTGAGCGGTTAGTCATGCAGTATATTAAATCCATCCTTCCTCCTACCTTGGATCCCTTCCAGTTTGCATATCGGGCCAACAGGTCCACCGATGATGCTATTTCTACTGCCCTTCATTCAGCTCTCACCCATCTGGACACTAAGGACTCACATGTCAGAATGCTGTTTATAGACTTTAGCTCAGCGTTCAACACCATTATCCCCCAGCAGCTTATACGGAAACTGGATCGGCTGGGTGTGAATACCTCATTGTGCAACTGGTTGTTGGACTTCCTGACTGGGAGACCTCAGACAGTCCGGGTTGGCGGCAACTCATCGGGAACTATTATTTTGAATACGGGGGCCCCCCAGGGATGTGTGCTCAGCCCTCTACTTTTCACTCTGCTGACCCATGACTGCACACCTAAGCATGGTACCAACATCTTCGTTAAGTTTGCGGATGACACAACTGTTGTTGGTCTCATCCATAATAACAACGAGTCTAACTATAGGGATGAGGTGAGCCAGCTCACCACATGGTGTGGTGTTAACAACCTTTCTCTTAATGTTGATAAAACTAAGGAGATCATTATCGACTTCAGGAGAGCACGTACCCAGCACCCTCCTCTGTCCATTAACGGTACAGTTGTGGAGAGAGTGAGCAGCACTAAATTTCTGGGCGTGCACATTACAGAAGATCTTACCTGGAGTATCAACACCACATCACTTTACAAGAAAGCACAACAACGTCTTCACTTTCTCCGCAGACTGAGAAACGCCAGAGCCCCTACCCCTATCATGCTCTCTTTTTATCGTGGGATTATTGAGAGCATCCTGACCAGCTGCCTCACTGTGTGGTATGGCAGCTGCACAGCATTCTGCCGTAAGACCTTGCAGCGCACAGTGAGAGCAGCTGAGAAGATTATTGGTGTCCCCCTCCCACCCATTCACAATATTTATAATACACGCCTGACCCGTAAAGCTATTCAGATCTCAGGCGATGTCTCCCACCCCACACACAGCTACTTCAGCCTCATGCCATCAGGCAGGAGACTGAGGTGCCTTCGGGCTAGGACTTGTAGATTAAGGGACAGCTTTGTCCATCAGGCTGTCAGGCAGTTAAATTCCCTGCCAGTTCTCCCCCCTAGTCTGTTTCCGTTGTCTTCGCATTAATACTATATACATACATGAACATTCATTGTGTTTTAATTGCTGCTTTTCCCATGCACTTTAGCACTCACAGTACTTTTAATGTTTTAACTTTTATCCTGCATTTCTATTGCCCTCGAATCCGCTGCACTAGGGTTACTGTTAGTGTTTTATTGTATTTTATTGTTCATTGTATTTTTTTATTGTTTTTATTGTTTTTATTGTTCTACTGTATTTTATTGTATTGTTGTTACTTTTTTTACTGTACTGTGGGAGAGTGGGAACGTAATTTCATTCCTATATATGATTTGCTTGTCATGTATGGAGTGACAATAAAGGAACCTTGACCTTGACCTTGACCTAAAATTCTGTTTTTTTAATGTGTAAAAAGGTGTCTGCAGGTTTTATTTCACAAGTCATAGCCAACTTTAGGGAGTGGTGCTCATTTCTGTTTCTACAATCCATTAAGCCAGCGCTGCCTGAAAATGATTCTACGCTCATGTGGCCAGCATGACAACACATTGTAGCACAAAGTGTATAGCGAAACATGGAAACTCCCTCCGAAGTGATACCCATTTATCTACTTGCATTTTTATATGCTGTCAAAATATTAGCTTGGCATGAACTGAGGCAAGTGACAGGAGCTCACTCTGTCATGTGGTGGTAAGACTCAAACTGCTGGAACATAGACCTTCTCTGGCATCAGTATTAAGCCACTGGGCCACTATGCCTCTCTCTTAATGTTCAAGAAGAATAAAATATTTGAACTATCCTGCTTTGAGTGACTTTTGCATATAACTTAGATCTGTGTACTTCAATAATTTAGATAAGTGACAATATGAAAGAAAATCTCTATGTAAGCTATGGTAGCCTCAACTTACAACCATAACTGAGTCCAGAATTTCCATTGTAAATCATGACAGACCTGATTTTATGACTTTTTTGCAGCAGTCACAAAGCAAATATGGTGCTTGTTAAGTGAATACAATGGTCATTAAGCAAACCCATTTTCTCCTATGGGTGTTTTTTTGCCAGAAACCAACAAAAAACATTGTAAATTGCAATCATGTGACCGGGAAACACTGCAACTAGCCATAAAGGTGAAATGATTGCCAAGCCACCATCAAAACACAGGAATAGGGTCATAATTAACTTTTTGGAGAGTCCACCATAACTTCAACCAGTCATTAAGTGAGGACTATCTTTACATTTGACTAAATAGAAAAGGTATTCCAAAGAAAATATTCTGATTGGTATTCCTCACTGAGGATGAAAATAGACTATAAGTCGGTCTTACCCTCTGATTGCTGATTTTTTCTGTTTTTTTTCCTTCCAAATGCTTAGTTATTATTAATTCATTAGAGGACCTTCATCCATTATCTTTTTATATTTTGATAAAGAATAAGATGGGCAGTAGCAAGAGAAAGAGGGAAGGAATAGTATTTGATGGCCAAGGTTTAGGATAAAAAAAGGCTTTAAATGACCAATACAATTTTTTATTTCATCTGTTATGATCAAGCATTAAGTACATAGCATGGTCACATGAACCATAAATGATAGGAGGGAAAAATATTTAAGATGCAAAGCACAATGATGATGTCAGAGATATGAAACTTCCATTGCATTTGTAAAATCAGACTGAAAATTAAAGCAGAATGACTTACCTAAGCAAATAACATGCATATAATTTGCTTTATCTGATTTTTTTTTCTATTAACAGGAGCCCAAACTACTACCCATTCAAATGCCATCATACTATACATAATTTAATGGATCATTTACCTCTTCTACCTTACGGAATTGAAACTTTGTTATAAACAGAAGATTGACAATGAAGATTAGAGTAGCAGTCTCAGTAGAATGGAGTTAATAGCCCAACCAAATCTGAGAAAAAATTGAGTAGAAGAATAATAAGCTAATCAAGAGGAAAATGCATAGTAACAGAACATGTAAACCAACAATTAATGAGGCTTGAAGATCAACAATGCTACCCTTAAACCAATAACAGCTTCATTGAGATATGACCATGCTTCAGCAGACTGCAAGCATCAGTCAGTAAAGGAACATACAAGCCAACAATAAAATTAAAATGAGTTTACAGTAGCCAAAAGAATGAAGAGTTTTAAAGAAACACACATATAGAATGCCACCATAAAAAGTTAAAATAGCATCTTGTTATATAGTGTTTATTTGAAAGCAGATTTTAAAATAATCTATATTTGGCAAATACCTAAGAAATCAGGATGTAGCTGTAGAATTCATGCTAAGATTAAGGAAATAGTTTGAAAATATAGTGTGGGATTCTTGGGAAGTCAAAGAGAATCCCAAGAGAGATGTGGAATGCAAAAATATTATAAAGGTAAAACTGGATTTGAAAAAAAGTGAAAAATAGAAACATGTAATAGTTTAACTTGTCTCCCAAATATGACACCAATTATAAAGATTCTTTCTTAACAAAATTATCTATAGGATATAGTAGAAGGCTTTTTTTGGAATGTATTATTTAAATACTGTATGTCCAAAAGTAATAAAATATGCTTTATTAATAAAAGGCAATATAACTTCTACTTCTGGTAGAGTTCTGAGCTGTGATATATTCTTCTGAAAAGAATATTTTGTTTTAGGCAGGGTGATAGAAGAGATTAGAAAGGACACTGTTAATATATTAGACAAAAGTAAAAATGAGAAAAGTGACATTGAAATGCTATCGGTTACTTGAATTAATACCATTTCAATTGATTCAATTAATACCATTTCTCACTGATTTTTAAGCCATTTATTGCTAATAATTCAAGTATAGAAGAACAGAGTTGGAAGAGACCTTGGAGGTCTTCTAGTCCAAACCCCTATAGCATTTCAGACAAACTTTATCCAATCTCTTCTTAACGACTTCCAGTGTTGGAACATTTACAATTTCAGGAGCAAAGTTGTTCCGTTGATTAATTGTTCTAGCTGTCAGGAAATTTCTCTGTAGTTCTAGGTTGCTTCTCTCCTTGATTGGTTTACCTTCCTAGAAAATCTTATTGCAATTTATTCATAATATTATTCATAATAACAACCACAAATAGAAACCTAAATGCCTACACTAATGGAATGTTTCATTTTTACAACAAATTATTGTGTTTGCTCCATAATCTATGCTGGGATGAGGAGGGGGCTTTCAAAATACTCATAAAATTATCTTTGCAAGGCTATAATATTAATCATTTTTCTACATTTAGCACTGATTGCTATATTAAAAACTACTTAAAAATGTAAGCAAAGCAATTGTATTGTCCAATATCTGTATTCTATAGTACCTTTCCATTCTGTCATTGGGCTTAGTCAACATGTTCCAGGTCCCACCCATTAAACAGTGTTATCTGATAGGACCTAGGAAATATGCTTTCTTTGTTGCAGCATCCCGTTTCTGGAACAACATCATCATAGAGATTGATTTGTCCTCACCATTACCTATAAAGGGTTTGGGATAGAGGAGGGCATTGTTTAATTTATCCTTTATCCTTATATTCTTTATTCTTAATAAAGGAACCGTGGTGGCACAGTGGTTAGAATGCCATGTTGCAGGCTAATACACTGTTCACTGCCAGCAGTTCAATCCTAACTGGCTCAAGGTTGACTCAGCCTTCCTTCCTTCTGAAGTTGGTAAAATGAAGACCCAGATTGTTGGGGGCAATTTGTAAACTGCTTAGAGAGGGCTGTAAAGCAATGTGAAGCAGTATATAAGTCTAAGTTCTATTGCTATTAAGATTTCAGTAACTTGTCAGAATAATATACAGTATTTATTTAGTTATTTAGTAAGTTCTGGAATAAGTTTCCTTCTTATCATTGCCCTTATTGTATCAACCATTGTTTATCAACATATAATCCTGATTGTCTATAAAAATGGATGTTACATAAATCACTTGACCTGTATATTCCGACTGGAAAAAAGTTAGACTAGCTAGAACTTAAACTCTTTTTTTTAATCCTGTGATACATGAAAGCAAAATTCTAGGCCAAGAAGTTCATGATCTTAAACTAGATCTTTATTAAATTAAAAATCTTCTTGTTACAAGAATGTTCTAAAATGCCCAGAAATTTCTATCTGCAATAAAAAATAGGCAGCAATTATTTTTCAGAATGATAGAGAAGTATCCATATAAATCTGGGCATTTCTGTATGCTTGTGTGAAAAATTAATAAGACTGAATCTTGTCCTCTCCTTCCAAATCCATCATTTCCCACTTTCTCATTTCTTTCTCAGTATGGTTCGTCTATTGTTAATACAACTGTACAGTATATATGAAATCCCCAGTTCTTTCCAGGCATTTTCCAATCACATAAGTTTCTCAGTTAACAATTTCTGTAACGATGAATGCTGACCAACTCTGGCATACTTGAAATTGTTGTTTGAAACTGGAACTTTTTGTAAACTCCCTATGTGTACCACTTAGGAAACTGCTACAAAACTACACTATATTATTTCTACAAAACAAGATATTCTATTATTCCTTTAAGTATTGCAAGGATAAGTAAAATATTTTATTTATTTATTTATAAAATTTATAGGCCACACATCTTAACCTCAATTCTTGTAGTCCTTAACAGCTACAGTTATTACCATTTTCAAAAAGTGTATTATTTTACTTTTTAAAAAAGGGATGCATAAAACTCACTGACTCCAAAATGTAACAATCATAACCTATATACCGTATATATTTATATATAGTTTATATTTATATTTAATATAATTTCTAAAGTGGGACACACCCACTTTAGAAATTAAATTAAAAATGATGCAAAGATATACAAGACTCCCCTCCCTGTTCAGAAACTTCTTAATGCTACTTGTATAATACCAAAGACTTCACAGTTCCAATGCAGGCAAACCCGCACCCCCACCAATGGCACAATGTTAATTAAGAACAGGCACCTCAGTGTGAAAATCATGTTTTTAATTTCATACTTACCATGAAAATTTCCACAGCTTTCTTCATCACTGTTGTCCTGGCAGTTATTTTGGTTGTCGCACATAAAGCTTTTATCAATGCACAGGCCATTCCTACAGTGAAATCGGTCAGTAGAACACAGCAAAGGATTTGCTGCTGTGGAAACAAAAGCACATTTTATTCAAACTTGAAATATCCCTTTGATAGACAATATTCCCAAGAGCACTTCCATACCACCTGTGCTTTAAGTTCTTAGCTGAGAATCTTTTCTTTCCTCTGAACACTGTAATGCACCTAGTATCTCAGTTTAGAAGCAGATAAATTGTAGGAGGGATAGTTTAATTTGGCTCATGTATTAGTGAATCAAAGATAGAAAATTTATAAAGCATTTTGCCAATGAAATATTTCTGTGAAAAGACAGAAAAGTAATTTGACAGAAAGCCACCTTATATTTAATCCTAACTTTAACTACATTTTCTTGTGGTATTGTACAAGAACTCTAAGTCAGAAAGAATAATAAACTTTAACAACAAATTCCTTGTTTTGAACTCTGGAAAGTGACACGGAAGTTAAGAAAACACTGAACAGAGGATACTGTGAAAGTGCATAAATGTATATAAATGCATAAGAGTATAAAAAGAGAAAGACACTGAAGGCGCAGATGCTACTTGACATTAACAGCATACTTCCTTCTTACTTGCACATGATTCAGACAATCCTGTTAAGAAATTATTTTACAAACCTTGATGTAAAAATGTGTCAGTTGAATGTGTAAATGATGTGCGATGCTAAATCTGTAACCTCTAGAAATGAATGTCTTAAGTTTTATTAGATTGCGATTTAGTAAAAAGAAAGGTACTTTTTGTCTCTAAAAATGATTTAAAAATAAATGCTGTGGTTATAAGACTTCAGAAAGACTAATGCCTCCAAAGAAGAACTGTATGTTGATATACTTCAAAAATCCAAGGCATGTTTGATAACTATTAAACCAAAGTCTTAGCTAAAAGAGGCATATATAAAAGGAATTTTAAATATAGAACAATCTTCTGCTGAAGAATGGGAAATTATGTACCCAACCCAACTATATATGGAGAATAATATATTATAGTTTAAGTCTGCTTTAAAACAGTCCAAAGGCTGAATTTCTACTAGCATTTTCTTTTGTATATAGGCACATATGATAAGAGCATTTCAGCTGTTCAGGAGCTACAAAGATGTGTGTATGCACACACCTTCAAGTCAGTCTTGACTCCTAGTTACAGCCTTGATAAGTTTCTCATTTTCTTGGCAAGATTTTGGAAGTATTTACCACTGTCTCTTTCCTAGAGTTGAAAAGGCATGATTGGCCCAAAGTCAGCTGGTTTCAAGTCTCTTGGTCCCAGTTAAGGCTGATGTCTTAAAAACTACACCAAACTGGCTTTCCAGATATGTACAACAGTGGTAAATAGCCACTGTTCTCTTCTACTCACTCTCGATCCCAATAAAGAGCCACCTTCCAAACTTACAATACAGTTATCTGTAGTGGGGATCCTAATTCTACATGTGATTGCTTCCATATTGAATATAACCAATATTTTAAATGTTGTTCTGCAATGACTCTTTTTGTGACTTACTTATATAATTTGTTTGGCAACATATACAATTGAAACATTATGGCCTGGCTCCTTTAACAGCCTTCAAATTTTCTGCAGTTTTAGGATTGTTAAGAGATTGCAGCCTGATTCTAGAGCAGGATCTCTTCGTTTTATTCTGATAATGCATCATAGAAATGTATATCACACCTTTTAATGAAGAAAAAAATTAGATGGAAAGTTGTTTTCTGTCATTATCTCCATGTCATTATTTGTCTTATCATATGTCAAATGGATCAAATTTCAGGAGAAGTGAATTTTCCATTGTACTTAGGAAACCGACATTTCATGCAAACAACATCAGGCAAAAGCTGATTTACTAAATTTGTTTGAGTAGTCCAGTTATAGTAATTTTTATTGTTACCTATTGCAAGTACAATAAAACATCAATGTAATGGACTTTTCATAGGAAGAGGCCTGAAGATTTTTCAAACCCCAAGTTTCTGTCCCCATCCCCATTTTTTTCCTTTCTCTTCTGGGAGCTTCTGTTATGACCAGATCCAATTTAGTGGACTTCGAGGATTGGCCTCAAGGAGCTCAGAGAATTCAAGCACCTGAGGTTGATTCACCTGGAAGTTATCAGAAGCAGCTGTGCCTATTGTCAGAGGACACTGTTTTAAAGCATGCCATATGTAATGAGAACACACTAATGGTATTTGGCATGTCTCCTTGCATGTCAAGGGAATTCCCAGTTTTGCTTAGTTTTACCAACATGGGATGTATTTAAAATCCAGTGATAATCTGGTTTCCCTCATTGGAAGGAATTGTTCACCCATATTGAAATCTTGATATTTGTGTTCCTGAAACTCTGTCACCTAGAATCTGGGCCAACTGATGATCTACCCATGAGTTTTATGGACCATGGCCTGACTATGATTCCATCCTTGATTCTGATGTTGGCTGTGGAAACTGCATACGGGTAAGCTTCCAAGTGATTGCCACTGCTGGATAGGTGATTTACAAATAAAAAAATAAATAAAATAAAATGGTAGATTGAGATATATAAGGAATTATACTGAGGATAGCAAAGTGTTTCAAATTCCAGAGGATTTAAACTCAGATTCCAATTATGCTGTCAGGACATTTGCCCTGCATTCAAAAGATCTGCTTCTATCTTATTGGAAATATTTTAAGCTTGAAATAGCTTGCCATCCTCATTTTCCTGTTCATTTTACAGAAACATGCACAGTATTGTTATTCTTCTACTATTAACCAAGTTACCAGACTACACAGGTCAAATTTACATCAGATAAATTTATATCCCATTTTTCTGTGTCTCTCTTACAAACCCAACTCATAAAGTCATCCAGCTTTATTCAGCAGCATACAAAGTTTACCCGATACTGATTGTCAGTTAAGCAGGTGTGACACATGCCCAATTACTATATTGCTGTCTATAGTTGTCAGTTTTGTACCTTATATTGCTCAGCTTAATTTTAATTTTCCTTAAATAGTCAATTATCTCACTATATTTCACTCATCTCTTGAATTTTAACTAATATTTAATTTTAGTTAACCTATGGCTTTTCTTAGTTATTAATTTTATGACAGCTTTATAACTTTTACGTTACTATTTTAATTCAATAGTCACTGTCCTCAGATTGTAAGCAGATACACTTCAGTGTTGTAACTGCTGGTTCCACAGTCTCTTAGTTTTTAATTGCATTTATTAACCAATCCAATCATATGGCATTTGCCAGTGCTTGACAGCATAAAAATAAACCAGATATACAAGTAATAATAATGTTGCAACAAAAATATAGATATATGGATGAACCAAAGCAATTGAAGCCAAAAGCCGTTGGAAAAATACAAATTTTATGAATACAAATGAAGGGAAAATGTGTTCTGATCCTCCAAAAGAATATTCTATAGTATAGTATTACTATAACTATAGCAATATTGCTGATACAAGACAGAACAATGAACATATTATATTGTACTGTACATTCAAAATGGGGGCACTTTGAGCCCCAGAACACTACCAGAATGGTCCAACCATCTTGAAGTTGCAATGATTTGTGAAATGATTCACACATCCACTAAAGATTACTGCAGGTCTTGGTTCCTCTTATTAACTTACAAAAAAAAAAGTACTGTCATCTATCAAATGTTCTTTTAAAGAAGTGCTCTCCTCTAGCAAAAGACTGTATCCCCAAAATATTATATGTGATTAAATCAGTCAAACCCTCTGCCTTTTTCCCCCTTGCAGTTGCAATGCACAATTATTTAGGTCACAGCATTATGAGATCTATTCAACTGGAAAAAAAAATAACTTTTATAACTAGCTGCAGGAAAGAACATAGCAATGAAAGTTTTTCTTTTGTAACTTCCTCCTTATTGAAAAACGAGAGAAAGCTATAGCTAAAAAATTCATAACATACTAACCTCATCTTAAGAATTCATCTGAACTGGAGAGCTAACAGCTGGAAGCCTTGCTTTCTGTATCAGTTCCCCATTAAATAACAGATGTTTCATGTTTCTGTCAGTTTTCCTAATTCTAGTTACCAGGTTTATTACAGACAGAGCTTCCACAAAAGAGATTGCAAACTTTTATTGGAATTTAGATGCAAATATTGTGTTAAAAGGCTTTCATTTTGCTGATTCCTCCCAGATTAATATAGTAGATGACAAGCTGGACTTGGATAAAGAAGGAGATAAGATTCAAACCTTTTCCTCCAGTTCACTGGGTTTCCAGCACAATTTACCAAGCAGGATTATTTCTGTGGGATAAAAATAGGAGAACCCCCTTCCCCCCAACCATACTGAGATCACAAAAGATAGAATATAAATGAAATTAATAGTCTTCCAATGGAGAATTTTCAATATTTATCAAATTAAGTGCAATATTTCTTTAAGATATAGCCTTCAGGCACAGATGATGTAACTTGCGCCTTTAAGTAGTAGATACTTACTACAATTTTCTTCATCACTGCCATCAGGACAATCCTCAAAACCATTGCATCGGAAACGGCCAATGATACAATGAATCCCACTGGAACATGGGAAGAAGGTGGACCCACATTTAGATTTTGCTTTTGCTGGGGAAGAAGAAATGAAAGCTTTATGATTATAAAACAAATATGTTCAAAAATAAATTACAAAACTCTCAGATTTGTCTACCCGACAAAGCTTGATAGAAATATTTTACAACCTGGCCAAGAGCTTGATGTAATCTTTATTTCTGCTTGGTTGACTGGTGAAGTACAGTTTTGAAAACAATTGTCATTGTCACTGTGGAGTCTTTGGTACACTCTGAACTTGGTTGTTTGGTTGCAGACATTTAATTACTCAATTAAGTGACCTCATCGATGCAAGTAAGTGTGGGGCTTGCTCCTTATTGATATTTAGTAGTTTGCCCTGCCAGTGTTGAGTGGGGTTTTTCCTTAGTAGTTCCTTGACTAGGGTATTGATTTCTGCCTGTTTTTTGTCTGGTGTTAATTCCTGCTTCTAAGACGTGTATAATGGTCTTTTTGTTTTCTTCTTAGACATCTATTGTCTCTTGAATGGGGTATACATATGGTTTATCTTTGTGTACTTTTTGATGGCTGATTTATTAGCCAAGTATCAGCTGATTGTTGATCAGATGATTTGTATCAACTGAATGCCAAGTTTATAGGAAGTCCCTAGATTTTTTGGATTTAGTTTGATTTAGAATGCTCACAGTTACCCCACTCACTCTAGTTACCCCACAATAAGTAGCACTGATGATGTTACCTAATTGGGTAATGAGACATCTGCAAGCAAACAACTGTAAGAATGTTTGTATCTTATTATTTAAGATCTTACAACATATTTAGTCCATAGAAACTAGGCATTCATGCATTACTAGCATTAATATATGAACTAGTTACTAGCAGGCCATAAGGATTCTGATCTTCACACTTGGTACTGTTTTCCAGTAAGTATGAGGAGAAGTCAACCTTTTTGTGAATTACACAGCTAAGAGAAGATCCTCTGGCAACTGCATAGGAATCTTTGGCAGCTCTATACCTCCAAGAAAAAAATGGATCTTCTCTTAGCTACATATCCAGTCAGCAAAAGAAAAAAACCCACTGGCCATTCAAATTTCAAATGCCTCTCTATCCCATTGTGGTATGTGTGCGGGGGTGGGGGTGGGGGAAGAAGAGAGAGATTTTAATAAATCCCATTTCTGTCTAGCCATAAATACACTTACATTTTGTTCATTTTGCTTTTGCATACAAAACAACAATATTTACAATTCTTCATTGCAACATTCATTTTCTACGATATTTTTAGACTTCTGATTAACAGAGTAATTCAAAGATAACATTTGCACAGACCAATTCACAAATTTACTGTTGCTTGAACAAGATACATTAATGAATCACTATAAACAATGCATATTTCCTGGAAGATGAATTCTCTAAAAAAACAATATGCTAATGTTTTATTGCTTGTTATCATTCCATAGAGTTTCAAACTCATATATTTCTCTAAGCTTCTGAATCAAGATCTGTTTTGCAGAGCTTTTAGGTTTTTTGACTGGCTCTTTTAAGCACAAACTCACTATTGGATATTAATCCACTTAGATAAGTTGGATATAATTGAATAACTGAGATTTCCATTGTAAGTATACAAAGGTTAGAAATTGTATATGCATATACTTAAACTCTCATAATCAGAGAGCCAGTTTGCAGCCATGGCACTAAATATTGCAGGAGATCCAGAGGGTATTACATTGGTAAATGGTTTTCTCATGCCAATGATGCTCAAGGTAATTAATATTTGGGAGTGATTCTATTTCATACACCAATACCTTCATTAAATCTATCCCTATGAGATTCTTTAAAGTTAATGACTATGATTTTATGACCTCAGGACTAAACATTCAGTATCAAACCTTCACTTTGCAATGCTGAACTCTCTCATGGTATTATATTTTAAACATGATTCAGTCCTCAGATTAGAGGTTTTAGGATATAATTGTGTGAAAGATTTTAAATTCCTTATCTGTCCAAACACTCATCTATTCAAATTTTTATTTATTGGGCATGGCCTTTGCCCAGTACCCTATGCAACTTTGTACATTATTATATACAAGAGGATATGGTGACATTATGCACACAGGTGAAGCTGAGTTATTTCTTTAGGCTTTGTAGGGGAGAGAAAGTATATTTTTTGCTAAACCAAATTTCAGGTACGCAGTATTTTTTTTTTTCGTCATTCATCATAAGTTAGCAGTTTTGCCACTGAAATATTATGGCAGAGCCGAGGAGAACTTAAGTAATCATAAAGTTGAATTCTGCTCTGTAAAATAGTACAGAATTGCATATGAACAATTATTTCATTATATAAAAGATGCTATGAAACAGAAGACAGAGCAAATTGTTGACTTAACAAAATGAAGAAACAAAAATCAAAAATCAAAACATTAGTACAATTCCTTTATAGACACCTATTATAGATGCATTAACTGAGTCTTAGAACATCAAAAAGGTATCAACCAAGTGCCACTAAATACCAAGTAATGTATCAAAATTTAGGGAGGAGGGTCCAAGGACAGCTTTAAAGAGATGAAAAATAAGCTATCAACATTTTACTTGTAGTGAAAAGTCCTTAAAGAAAACACATATAAACGCCTTTTCCAAATAATAAGAAAGCAGAATTATGAATAAGAACATGTCTGCTATACTGAGCTTTGCTGCAGTCTTTGTGTGTGTGTGTGTGCGTGTGTGTGTGTGTGTGTGTAGGTACCGACTCTTAGTGTCAGCAGGGTTTTAAACAAATCATTGTTCCAAGAGCCGACAAACTTTCTGCTATGTCCGCTGACTGACAAGTCCTCCCTCTGGTCCGCTGCCTGAGCGCGGGAGCGCCGATCGCTTCCATTGGCTGATGCCATTTGACAGCCGGCTATAAAAGGGGCTGTCAAACGGTATCAGCTGTCGCTGCCAGCTGACTGCCAGTTAGCCTCGGCGGCCACGGCAACCCTTTATTCAGTAGAATAAAGCCACAACTACGCTGGCTGTCACGCAAGCCCTGACCAGACTGTTTGTCAAGCATGGCCTTCCTGACACCCTGGTGTCAGATAATGGCCCCCAGTTCACCTCTTGTGAGTTTGGGGTCTTTGCAGCCCACCTGAGCATCAGGAATACCCTCACAGTCCCTTTTCACCCTGCAAGCAATGGGATGGCGGAGAGGGCCATTAGATCTGTAAAGGAAGCCTTAGCAAGGTTTGACCAGGCAGACTGGCTCTCCAAGCTGTCTGCTTACTTACTCAGCCAGCATTCTACTCAATGCCCCACCACCAACAAGTCCCCTGCAGAATTTTGATGGGCAGGCATCTCAGGACTACCTTGGACAGGTTGCACCCCCACTATGCCCCTGGCACTCCATTAGGCTCTGACAGCCTTGCCAGGGGATTTGACCTGCAGGACCTGGTTTATGCCAGGAACTATGAAGGCCACCCTCTATGGATGCCAGGGCAGATAGTTTCTGTTACAGGACCCAAGTCCTACCGGATCCTGTTGGAAGATGGCCGAGTGTGGCGCCGGCACATAGGCCAGCTAAGGAGGCATTGGGCAAGAGCTGCAGCTGACTCCCAAGGACCACTAGACGTGCCAGCCTACCAGCCGCCTGAAGCCTACGCGCCTGAGACCCCGATCTTCCAACCATCTGCTGAAGCTGACCAGCCGAGCGACCGGGTCTACCCTGCAGCCGCGAACCGCTTCCTGCCAGACGACCCGGTCTACCGACCTACTCCCAAATCACCCCCGCATCAAACTAGTTGAAAAGACCTACCTGGTCAGCAGTCGGACACTAGGGCAAGGTCTCCTGATGGCCAGAAAGGATCTCCGGGTGACTCCCAGCAATCAAGGAACACTTTACCTGCAAGCAGGCCTCTAGTCCTTCGACGATCTCTCCGCAAGCGAAGACGGCCTACCAGGCTGCAGAACTATGCATGCGCATGGCCAGGGGGAAGGAGTGCTATGTCCGCTGACTGACAAGTCCTCCCTCTGGTCCTCCGCCTGAGCACGGGAGCACCGATCACTCCCATTGGCTGATGCCGTTTGACAGCCAGCTATAAAAGGGGCTGTCAAACGGTATCAGCTGTCGCCGCCAGCTGACTGCCAGTTAGCCTCGGCAGCCACGGCGACCCTTTATTCATTCAGAATAAAGCCTGTTAACTTGAGCCTGCGTCTGTCTCAGTCATTGCCACCGCTCCACAACACTTTCCAAGACTCTATTCATATATTATCCCTCTTCTTAATAGGTTCATTTCTCAAATATAGAATTCAAACATAAATCTCTCCTAAAAACTATCCATCCTACTTTTCAGAAACAACCAAAGTACATATGCAAAGCAATATTGGGAAGAGAAAGTTTATTATTGTTAGATATTATAAATCTCAGGAGCAATAAATATATTTGCTGCTTGCTTCAGAAATAGGGAGCAGGATTTCACACTTCATGGGATAAATTATTTATACATGAGTAAGCTTGTAAGAAGAAAGGAAGGGATAAAGGTGTTGAGACAGGAACCAAAAGTTTTTACACGAGGAGAAATATTTATGTTAAAAATGGCTGAGGTACACTTAATAATAGTTATAGGGTACAATAAGCAATCAAATCATACTAGGAAGCAGTCAATATAAATCGTAAGGATACAAGCGACAAAGTTACAGCCATACAGTCACAAGTGGGAGGGGATGGGTGATAAGGAGTGATGAGAAGATTAATAGTAATAGTAGTGTACACTTTGTTAATAGTTGAACAGTGTTGAGGGAATTATTTGTTTAGCAGAGTGATGACGTTTGGGAAAAAACTGTTCTTGTGTCTAGTTGTTCTGATGTGCAGTGCTCTATAGCATCGTTTTGAGGGAAGGAGTTGAAACAATTTATGTCTGGGATGTGTAAATATTTTCACAGCCCTGTTTGACTTGTGCAGTATACAGGTCCTTGATGGAAGGCAGGTTGGTAGTAAATGTTTTTTCTGCAGTCCCAATTTTCCTCTGAAGTCTGTGTCTGTCGTGTTGGGCTGCAGAACCAAACCATAGAGGTACAGATGATAGACCCAATAATTCCTCTGTAGAACTGTATCAGCAGCTCCTTGGGCAGTTTGAGCTTTCTGAGTTGGTGCAGAAAGAACCTTCTTTGTTGTGCTTTTTTATTGAAGTATTTGATGTTAGGTGTCCATTTTAGGTCATGTGATATAATAGAACCTAGAAATTTGAAGGTCTCTACTATTGATACTGTGTTGTCTAGTATTGCAAGAGGTTGTAGTATGGGAGGGTTTCTGCTGAAGTCTACCACCATTTCTATGGTTTTGAGTGTGTTCTTTCCAGATTATTCCAGTTACACCATGAGGCAAGTTGTACAACCTCCTGTCTCGTTGTCATCGTTGTCTCGAATAAGACCAATCACTGTTGTGTCATCTGCAAACTTCAGTATTTTAACACATGGATCATCAGAGATACAGTTATTGATATATAGGGAGAAGTGAAGAAAGCACACAGCCTTGGGGAGTGGGGCTGTGCTAATTCTACACGTATCAGATGTGATTCTGTTTAGCTTCACCTGCTGCTCCCTCTCTGTTAGGAAGCTTATGATCCACTTGCAAGTGTGTTCAGGTACCGCTAGCTGGTTTAGTTTAGTTAGAAGAATGTCTGGAATGATGGTATTGAATGCAGAACTGAAGTCTACAAAGAGGACCATTGCGTAGGTATTTGGAGATTCAAGGTATTGTAGGATGCAATGCAGAGCTGTATTAACAGCATCATCTATCGATCTATTTGCTCTATATGCAAACTGCATGGGATCTAACAGTGGATCTGTGTTGATTTTCAGGTGGGACAGCACTAACCTTTCAAAGATTTTCATAACTACCAATGTTAGAGCAACTGATCTGTGGTCATTCAGTTCCCTGATGGAGGGCTTCTTTGGTACTGGGATGACAGTAAAACATTTGAAGCAAGAAGGAACATAGCACATCTCTAGAGATTTATTGAAGATTTGGGTGAAGATAGTGGCCAATTGGTCAGCACAGACTTTTAAGCAAGAAGGAGTTATCTTGTCTGGCCCTGGTGCTTTTCCTGGCTTTTGTCTGTCTAATAGATCTTGCACTTCTTTTTCAGTGATTACCAAAGGTTGTGAACCCTATAGGTTGAGGTCAGTTGTAGGAGGCTTGGCTGTCGTTGGTATGTTTGATATGGGGGTTGTGGAGATAGGTGTCTGTAGTTTCCTTTCAAACTTGCAGTAAAACATATTCAGGTCATCTGCTAGTTGTTGATTTCCTTCTGCCTGGGAAGGAGGTTTGCTACAAACAATACTTTACTTTTTAAAATTATAGAGGCACACATAATTCCTTCCTGCACCTTATATTCATACAGGATGGGTTTCTACCGGTTCTGTCCACCTGTGTAGAATTGGTAGCTCTGAAGAGCAGTGGGCAGGTGGGCAAAAACATCAACAGACATAGAACCAGTTCTATGTCTGTTGATGTTTTGGCCTATCCGGGCTCTTACCTGATCTTTATTTCCTGATTTTTCAACTTCAGCTGCCGAACAAGGCATAGCTACAGTTAAAAAAAACAAGAAAAGAGGGCTGTTTCAAAGGCTGCTTCTTGGCAGCAGCGTGCTAATGATGATTAACAGGCGGGCGGCTCCCAGAGGGCAAGGAAGCTCATAAATCCCAAATTGGTAGTTAACCCTGTCATATCCCACCCCTGTATTCATATATGTATGAATGATGATGTATGAATATAAGCCTATAATGTCAGGGAAGGCCAGTATTTACTGGTATTTATGGAAAAATTCATACATGGGATGTTTTCATTATGGTTAGTACAAATTGGAAATTAAATATGCTTATTAAATTGATTTTGGTACATATCAATACAAAGGCCTGTTGAAGTCAAATTTCTGATCTGTGCTTTTTTTTAAACAGTTATCCCAATCAGCAGGATCATCTGAATAGAAAGTTTGATTTATTTTTTATGCATGGAATCTTTTTTGCATGCAAGCTCATCTCATCTTTGGAGTCTTTGGAATTAGAATTGGAATGTGGAATATAGTTGTAGCCTTTCAAATAGAGGCACATTTTTGCTAAAATGAGTATTGGTAACTTAAATTCTAAAGTTGCTTTTTTAAATCAGAAACTCATGCTCCCTCACCTAAGAGTTTTTTATTTAAAATAATGAGCAGAATAAACATGCTTAGTTGCATTTCAAAATCTGTCAGTGATATAGTAATCATGATTAATAAATCTTCTAAGCTACTTGTCCAGGTATGCATAAATTAGTGATTCAGAAAAATATTTTAAATTGCAGTTGGTTTCTTTGGATACAGAAATGGCTTTTGATAGGATGCAGATTAAATTACTAGAAGATCCCTTGGTAATGTTTTATGAATTTTTATGTTTATTAATTGGATTAAATATGGCATTCAAAATTATTGCATTTACATTGAAAGTTGGATTTTTAAGAATCTCTCTTTGAACTTATTTACTTAAACAGAAGAAAGACCTATCAATATTATTTTGTGTGGGCAAAGTTTACTGTATTTAAAACTCAATTTGCTTTGATATTTCACCATGTTCTTTTTTGTTTTTTGGTGTTTGTTACATTTTATTTTATTTTGTATAATTCACACAAATTAAGAGAGAAAATATAAAGAAAAAAGGGAAGGTCAAGCTTTACTTCACCATAGATGAATGTTAGGAAAAACAGAGAAACAGCATTTGAAATCTTGCTTTCCTTCATCCAGTAAACATTAAAATCATTTTTTAAATCATGAACAAATTCTTCAATATAATGATGAAACAACTTTTTCTACCTGTGATTTATTCTATGTGCACTTATGTAAGCTGTTTCCTGTTTGGCAAAATTTCCTCATAATAAGTTGTTTTTCTTCTAATATATTAACCTTACATTGCTAACTTGGTGGGCAATGGAATCTATAATTAAATTTCAGTTCAGATAAAAGAAGTATTTATTTTTAAAGTTACACTATTATAGGTAGTTTTCCAGCAACAAGCTATTAAAATGTAAGGTTTATTTCAAGTGCATATCCTAATGCAAGTATTATTATAGGTTTATTTGAATAAAAAAATGCATTCATCTAAAAATCAAGAATCCTCAGCTAAAAGAATCCATCCTTCTTGCTAAATAGTATAGATGTACTGGGTATTTTATTCTACAAAATATATTAGCAACTCTAGCAGTTTCCTAAGACATGTGTTAAGAGCAAACACTGAGTGAGAAATCATCAGTGGAAGAAAATTACTTTGTACTATTAACTGTTTCCTCGATCAGCTGCCCTCCAGATCAGAGGTGATATTCAGCAGGTTCTGACCAGTTTTGTAGAACTGGAAGAGGAAATTTTGAGTAGTTCAGAGAACCGGCAAATACCACCTCTAACTGGCCACGCCCCCATCTATCTCTGCCTCCCGAGTCCCAGCTGATTGGCTGGATCTTCTTTTGTTGCCCTGCACAGGAGAACAGATCTGGAAAGCAGGTTAGTGGGGTGGGGAGGGAATGGGATTTTGCAGTAATCTTCCCCGGGAGTGGAGTGGGAATGAAGATTTTACAGTAATCTTCCCTGACACGCCCACCAAGCCATACCCACTAAGCCACCCCACAGAACTGGTAGTAAAAAAAATTGAATCCCATCACTGCTCCAGATCATTGGATATCAACTCCCATAATTTCAAAGGTAATATTAGCTGAAATAATGGAAGCTGAATTCAAAATATATACATAGCATCAAACTAGAAAAACGTTCATTAAATATATTGGAATTATGTCAAAATATGGCCTGAGGATATACCTCCTTAAGTACCACACAAAACAAGGTTAAGTTCCATTATAGGCATCACTCTTAGCTGGAAAGATAACTGATGCCTTGATGGATCACAGCTTAATTAAATTTTATATATTTAGCAACAGCCATTTGTGGAATGATTTTGTTATCCAAGTTGCATCAGGGTAACAGAATATCTCTTATTGTTTTCTCTACACGGCTGTCCAAAAATAATTCCAGCAACCTTACTGGAACATTTGCTGTTGATAAATATTTCCTGTGAAATAAGCATAAGGTTCCTGATATATCTTGGTCCTTCAGATACTTATGATCTAGGTACTGTAAAGCACATTACAAAAAACTTGTCTTTTAGACTAAATGAAGCAGGCATAAGTTTTGTTGGCAATAGGATGAGAACAATTTGTTAATGCCTTCTTCTTTGATGTTTTTTTTTAAATAGTCCCCAGTCTAGCATATAATCCTAGTACTTTGGTAGTTGTCTTTTCCAATCCAAGTACTGCCATTTACAAAATTCTATAGTATTTACTAATTGAAATATATTTCATAATGTTAAATATCAGCACAATTCCAACGAAACGATATCCATTTTTGTTTTTGTTAGGGATAACATTGTTTACCCTAACTGGTTTAGGTAAAATAATAAATATGTAATCATAGTTTGTTAGTTAAAGTGTCTGCAACTTTAACTGTAGGATTGTAATTAAAGGAGTGGTTGTGAAAGCACTTTAAAAGAAGCAAGACGACAGCTTGCTCTCTCTCTGGCTTTGATGATCCCTAATTACTGCATGGACTCAAGACTGCGTTACTTGAATGGGAGAGATAAACAAAGGACTGATTTGTAAGTGAACTGACATAGGATATTCTACACGGACTTTGCTAACTGAATATCCTTGAATGAACTGACTAAATGATACACGACTAATGGACTGTTATTTTGACTATGCTATAAATGGAATAAACTATCTTTTGATAGCACAAGCATATCTGTTATTTTTACTGTATGTTAACAAACATACAAACATATCTCACTCATTTATCTGTGTGCCTATCTGACTAACGCTGCACATTCTGTTTAGCTTGTCTCCTTCACCCTGGTTGGGGAACCCAGGCTTAACACTGGTTATGGGCCCAGAGGCTGCAAAGTCAATTTAACTAGGATAAAACAGATTTATGTAAAAAGTGAGAGTTTGTGTTGTTATACATTACAGTAAACAGAAAGCTGTGTTTTATGAATTATAGTTTTATATCCATATAAAGAAAACATGGCACAAGTCAATCTACAAAGTTTGTCCCTTATATCCAAGCTGGATGGAACAAACTATGTATCATGGTCTATGAAATGTAGTCTACTTCTACGAAGAGAAGGTCTGTGGAACATAATTGAAAATCCACCAAACATAGAGGAATGGGATCCAGAGGATGATGAAGATAGACTAAAAATAGAAGAATTTATGCATAAAAATGAATGAGCTATTTGCATAATAGGTTTAACACTGTCTGACCAGCAACTTGTTCATATCCATGGAGAGCAAACGGCTGTTGAGTGTTGGCAGAAGCTGAAGAGGATTTATGTTCGAGATAACATTGGTGCTCACATAAATCTAACAAGGAAGCTTTTCAGGACGCATCTCCAGACGAATGTTGATATGCTTAGTCATTTGAAAACTATGCAAAGCATTTTTCAAGAACTGCACGAGAAAGAGCTTATTTTCTCTGAACTACACCAAGTCTACATAATTCTATCTTCACGAGATATAAGTTATGATAACTATGTCACTTCCCTTGAAATATTGCCTAAGGAAAGTTTAACTTTAACTGATATAACTGGCAGATTGATTGAAGAGGCCAGAAGAAGACTTGAAAGATATCAGTTAAGGAGGGAACAACCTCAAAAAGAAGATAATGAATCTCCTTCTGCATACGCAATTAAAAAGTGTTTTAATTGTGGAGGAAGAGGACATTTGGCAAGATTTTGTAAAAAAGCAAAGCACCAGAATGCTGGCCAGAATACTAAAAGTAACCAAAATAAAAATAAAAATTTAGAGTTAGCCATGTATACTAACGGAGCTGTAAAAAATAATTTATGGGTGGTTGACAGTGGAGCATCCCACTGTATAACAAATGATAACAAAAATTTTATTAAAATGTCCAAGAGTACATAGCAGATATCGTTAGCCAATGGCTGGAAACTGAAAGCTAAAGGTCAAGGTATAGCATATTGTTCTTTTATAAAAGAGAATGTAAAAATGTTATATGTACCACAACTTAAGTTTAATTTAATTTCAGTTAGAATTTTGGTTAAACTAGGATATGTAGTTACTTTTAAAGGAGATAACTGCATAATTGAGAAAGAAGATAAGAAAATTACTGCATCTTTAAGAGGTGAATTATATGTGTTTAATGATAATGGTTTAAAGGTGGCTAACACGGTTTATGATAATAAGAAACCTCATGATGAATGTATTCACTTGTTACACCGACGGCTAGGGCATTTAAATTTTAAAATGCTTAAGAAAACTGTTGAATTATCTAAGGGAATAAGTTTGAAACCTTGAAATAAATATTTGCAATGTAATGCTTGCAATCAAAGCAAGAGCAAGGTCAAACCGGCTAAAAGAGTTGATGGATTTACTACCAAAGAGCCTTTAGAGGTAGTATTTGCTGATTTAATAGGTCCGAAAAAACCAAGTGTAGGAGGAGCTCGATACATACTAAGTATAATGGACCACTATTCGAGATATGGGTTTTGCTATTTAATGAAGAACAAAACTGAAACGTATCAAAATCTCTTTAATTGGATTAAATTTGCTGAAAGGAAAACTAAAAAGAAATTAGTAACTCTTATGACAGATAATGGTACGGAATTTACAAATAATAAATTCCAGAATAGACTTAGAATGTTAGGTATTCAACATAAAAAGTCTGCACCATATAGGCCACAACATAATGCCTTTATAGAGAGACGAGGCCAAACACTACAATCAATGGCACGAACTATGATGTCTGATTCAGGATTACCTGACAATTTATGGGGAGAAGCAATAATGTGTGGTAATCATATATTAAATAATGTTGTTAATTCAACAACAGGTGAATTACCATTCACACTGTGGCATGGTACAAAACCTGATTTAAGTTACATGCACACATTTGGAGCACCAGCATGGGTGCATATCCCTTCACAACTTAGACAAAAAGAACAGCATAGAGCTAAAAGATTATTTTTTGTAGGATATAAATCTAATCATAGATCTTATAGATTCTGGGAACCAGGTACATCTAGAGTTTACACCAGTGCTAGTGCAAAATTCCTAGAACATGTAGGATGGAATAGATTAGAGCAAGATTTAAATAATGAAGTAATTCTTGAACTCTACAAAAGGCAGAAAGATCAGAATTGTTATAAGAAGAGTCCAATTAAAGAAGTCCACGAAGAACAAATAGGATCAGAACAAGAAGAAACAGTTGATCAGGAAGAGTTAGATAATCAAGAAGAGTTAATAAATGAAAGTCCACCTGTAAGTCCTGTAATACCGAGAGGTACTACACGTGTAACTAGACCACCTGATAGGTATCAAGCAAGTATAGTTTGCCAAGTAACTAAAGTTCCAACTAGTGTAGATGAACTTAAGATGTATCCTGCTAAGGATCAGGAGAACTGGCAAAAGGCAATGGAAAAAGAAATAAATTCATTAAAGGTAATGAAAATATATGAAGATGCTAAATTACCTCCAGGAGAAAAATCCATTGGGTGCAAATGGATATTTAAAGTAAAAACTGGAAATGATGGGACTGTTACCCATAAGGCTAGGTTGGTAGCTCAAGGATTTAATCAAACTGCATCTGATTACGATGAAGTTTTCGCACCAAGTCTTAAAGCAACATCTTTAAGAGCAGCTTTAGTGTGGGCAGCTAAGAAAAACTATGTCATTAATCATTTAGATGTAGAAACTGCTTATTTGCATGCACCATTGCAGCACACTATATATTTGAAAAAGCCAATTGTTATAAAAGACAATAAAGTAAATAGTAATGATTGTTGGAAACTCAAAAAGAGTCTTTGCGGATTGAAACAATCTGGTTTTGAGTGGAACCAATATATTGTGAAAGAGTTAAACAATATAGGTTTTAAATCTGGTTTAGCAGATCCATGTGTGTTTAAAAGAGAAAATAATGGAACGGTGTCATTATTGTTATTATTTACAGATGATATTGCTTTGATAACTAAGACTAATAATGAAGCTAAAGAGATTATATCATTATTAGCCAAAAAGATAAAATTAAAGCATTTAGGTGAAATTAAAAAGTATCTAGGATTGACAATTAACAAAACAAAAAATGGTTTTAAGATATCTCAAGAAGATAAAATTTGCCAATTAATTAAAACGTTTAAAATGGAACTTTGTAAACCGGCAAAGACTCCAATGAGTCAGGAAGTTTGCCAAACTGATGATCAAAGTCCCAAATTTGATAAGTCCATATATCAATCTTTGATTGGTAGCTTATGATATATCAGCAATTGGTCAAGGCCAGATATAGCTTATAGTGTAAATCAGCTGGCACGTTTTAATTCAGATCCACATCAATGTCATTGGCAATCATTAAAGAGAATTTTAAGATATCTTAAAGGAACAATGAACCATGCATTGTACATAGAACCAAAGGGTGATTTGAATCTTAGTGCCTATGTAGATACAAGTTTTGCAACTGATATAAACACTAGAAAATCAACATCTGGGATGGTTATATTATTTGGTAAGACACTAATAGGGTGGAGGTCAATCAGACAACAGCATATCAGTTTGTCCACGATGGAAGCAGAATTTTCATGTCTGTCATTACTATGCACTGACTTAATTTTGTACAAACAGTTATTATTAGACATGGGTATAACTGTTAAAGATTCCATTATTGTGTACGAGGACAACCAGGCAGCCATAAAGTTAGCTACTGATATTGCTGTAAAAACTAGATCAAAACATACTGATTTAAGATACTTAAATGTTAGAGAATCTGTCAAGAATGGGCTAATTAAATTGGAATACTGCATGACGAAAGAAAACATTGCAGACCAATTTACAAAAGCTCAAGGAGTAATTACGGTAAGTTTAAAGAGAGTTGTAACAAATATGATTTAAAGATGTAAATAGTTATATTTATTATTATTTCCTAAAAGGGGAGAATGTTAGGGATAACATTGTTTACCCTAACTGGTTTAGGTAAAATAATAAATATGTTAGCATGGTTTGTTAGTTAAAGTGTCTGCAACTTTAACTGTAGGATTGTAATTAAAGGAGTGGTTGTGAAAGCACTTTAAAAGAAGGAAGACGACAGCTTGCTCTCTCTCTGGCTTTGATGATCCCTAATTACTGCATGGACTCAAGACTGCGTTACTCGAACGGGAGAGATAAACAAAGGACTGATTTGTAAGTGAACTGACATAGGATATTCTACACGGACTTTGCTAACTGAATATCCTTGAATGAACTGACTAAATGATACACGACTAATGGACTGTTATTTTGACTATGCTATAAATGGAATAAACTATCTTTTGATAGAACAAGCGTTTCTGTTATTTTTACTGTATGTTAACAAACGTACAAACATATCTCACTCATTTATCTGTGTGCCTATCTGACTAACGCTGCACATTCTGTTTGGCTTGTCTCCTTCACCCTGGTTGGGGAACACAGGCTTAACAGTTTTGTACATTTATTCAGAGATCATCAAATAAATAAGAAAATAAATAAGCCTCTGCAAACATTGGCTGTGCATTAATTGGCAGGAAAAAAAAAAAAATGGTTGCCTAGATTTTTGCAACTCAGGTATGTAGCATCTTATTCCAGTTTAACTCTTTTCTTCTACAACTACAATATTATGAATCGGTGTCTAGCAAGAAGACACAGAAGCAATATTCTAAAATGAGCCACATAAATGAACTTGCAATAGGATAATTAAAATTCAAAACAGAAGTCATAACAGTTTTTACAGACAAACAAAAGCAGCCTAAAAAGCAGCCATGAGTCTGAGCAAAGAGGAATTTTCTGTGGGTCCCGTAATTTTCCCCTATACCATATATACTCATGTATAAGTTTATCCATCAATAAACCGACCCTCAGATTTTTAACCAAAATACCATGAATAATGTGACATCTGCAAATAAACCAATCCACAAAAAATTATGTTTAATTTTCACAATTGTCTTATCTGAAGATAGCATATTTTCCATGCTACTTTGGTTCAAAATATGAAGGTATACATATATGTAGATGGGCTTATTATATGTGAATATCCACTGAATATATGAGCACACTTTAAAAAGATGAGAGAAAAATCTAACATATATGCTTTTAGATAAGCCTGCTGCATTTAGGGAATGTCTTTTGGCATTAAAAAACTTCTCAGGTTATCTGTAAGTACATATGGTAAATTAAAATCAGATGTACAAAAAAAGCACTTTTTGAAGGATTAAATTTTTAGTATGTTTCTATGACATCTAGTAAAGGGATCTGTAATTGGTAATATGTGACTTTAAGAAATATTTCATCAGGATTATGTGGAATTGAATACAGATTATTTTTCTGCATGGTGAAGAAGCTAGTCTTCTCTTTTGAATAGAGTAAAAAGGATGGAAGGTTTAAATTTAAACAGCCTTTTGACTCTGCCATTTTCCCTCACACATATTCAGTGCTTTCTGAAGCTTCTAGGGGTTAAAAAATGAGCAAAGGGAAAAATATAAATGATTGCATGTCATGTCTGGTTTAGCCCTAAGCTTCACATCTGTTTCTATCTCCTTAACTTGCTAAAAACAGACGTCTGTTAACTTCAAATATTCCACCCTAATAGCACAAGTAGTTTAAACAAGAGCTGGGAATATTATTTTTTTTGTGCCAACTGAAAACTCATCCATTCTTTGCCATAATGTTAACATATCCCCTTACAGAATTTGGCCTCCTGTCTGTAAAGAAATCATACCATAAGAGGTGTTATGGTCAAATGATCCAGCAGCTCTGTCTCTGCAGAGACATATTAAGGTTTGCCTGGAATTTAAAAATTTTCACCTATTAATTTGATTTTCAAGGATAATATGGATGAAATGGTAATTTTGGTTTGGAACCCAAAGAATTTGCCCCCAAATGAGAAACTTTTTAACCTTTTTATTCTTTGGTATAATAATTGAGAACAAAATTATAACTGAATTGATAAAACTGCATGGAAACAGAAATTGTGATCAGAGGCACTAGAACCAGTTGTATGAACCAATTGCCAAGCATGCAGAACACAATAACATGGCCATGGGGGTGGAAGTAGAAGCAGAACTCCAAGGATCAGTTATAAGCATCATTCATTCAACACTGTTGAAAACTTTGAACAGTTACTAAATGAATGGTGGTAAGTTGAAAACAACTTGTATTAACCAGCCTTCAAGCCTGGATTCTTAAGAGGCTGATCAGGGGTTCTGAACTTATGGCCCATGGATCACCCCAGGCTCTTCAAAAAAAAAGACATTTTCTGAGGTTTACAACAATACCTTGTAGGTCCCAAGGCCAATGTTTGGGAAAGCCAAGTTGGTGGTTGCTGCACAGATCTGCAGTCTGGGTTGTAGAAGATACTCTAGGAAGAGAAACTGACCAACGGCAATTACATCTTGTACATCTTGGCCTTACACAGATCTCCTGACAACATTAAGAATTGGTCTGTACAGTTAGCATCTCAGTTTTTCTTACATAGACAGCACTATCCTTTAGGACTACCTGCTGCCTTCTCTTACAGTCCATAACAGGTGCTGAGACAGAAGAGAATTAAGACCATTCCCTCATCCATGTGAAAATGCCCACCAGGAACTAATATCCCAAACAGAGAAGAAACATATTCTCCATATTTTGTTGCTTACAAGAAACTGTTATGATGCTTGAAATTTTTCCTCTTTAATCTCCCCTTAAACCATTCCTAGTAGGGTTTGGTTTCAAGATCCTTTGCATCTTAGTAGCAAAGTTAGTTTCAACTTTGGTACTAAGAAGAAAAAGTTTAGAACAACTCATGATACAGTTTCAATGTCTTGTGTGTAGGCGTGTGTTATTTTCCCTTTTTGCTGCTTCTTCTTCTATTCTGTTTTTAATGTTGTATGCTACCCAGATTTGTTATTGAGTTAGGTTACAAATCTGATAAATATTTTTGAACTCACTTGAGACTTTTGTATCAATATATAAAACAACTTCAGTGTTGCAGCCCTCAGATTAATGAATGAATACTCATGTGGTTAACATGACAAAAACCCTGGGCTAGATAAAGAGCAGTTTCTATAAAGATGCAATCAATTCTTTCAAACCTTATTGCTATTACATCTGGGCCTCCAGAAACATCTTAAGATTTTGTACCATAAACAAAATATACTGCACATAAAGGTCATAATAAAATTACTGCAGGACAACAAAGCTATACTTAGCACGCTTTCTCATAAAAAGGGAGGTAAGTAGGAAGAGTTATAGAGAAAGATAGGTCTGACACAGTGGTGAGATTCAAAATTTACTACCAGTTCTGTGGCCGTGGCTTGGTGGGAATGGCATGGTTTGGTTGGTGTGGCTTGGTGGGCATGGTAAGGGAAGGATACTGTAAAATCTCCATTCCCTCCCCACCCCACTAACCTGCTTTCCAGCTCCGTTCTCCTGTGCAGGGCAACCACAGAATACCCAGCCAATCAGCTGGGACTCAGGAGGCAGAGAATAGATGGGGGCAGAGCCAGTCAGAGGTGGTATTTGCCGTTTTTTCTGAACTACTCAAAATTTCCACTACCGGTTCTCCAGAACTGGTCAGAACTTGCTGAATACCATTTCTGGTCTGACATCAACTAAACAGGAGAAACCTGTTGATGCTTTGACTTCATATAAAAGCTTCTCTGTATTTCCTCATTTCCAGGAAGAACTCTGGAAAAACTGGCTTTGACACAAGCTGGAACATTAATATTCATAAAAAGACATGTTAAATGGATACTTAGACATGAGGTTAAACACAACAGTCCATCTATTTCATGGTATTCCAAATGGATATTGTTCAAGGTGTTTAAATGTAACTTAGGACTAATTATAACTGTTTTACAACATAAGCCACTATGGGAAAACAAAAGTTAGAAGAGCATCCAAGAACTTCATTACATCAAACCAAACAATTATTTTTGTGTAGCCAATTTTATATCCTTAAAACATCATATTTAAGTAGAAGTAGAATTTTAATACTATGGCCAAATTTTCAACTAGCTTTATATGAACAAAATGTTTTTTTTTAAATTTACTATTGATCTTATCCTGACAATGTTGTATATGTAATTAGCACCATAAAACCATGTTGTGCATGTTCTGCAAATCTCACAATATAATAAATTCTACTGCACCAAATTTCTAAGAAGACAAAACCTGTTCTAGATGGATGCAATACCAATGGAAAATGTGAATGCTGTTGCCTGGTAGGTGGTCTTTAAATCAAAAAGGTGAAGGCCTTATGCCACAAATCAAGAGAAAACCTTGAAAGTTGTTAGCAAAAAAGAGTACTTTCAACAAAGTGCTGCTATACCACATTACTTTATTATCACAGCAGGATGGCTAAAGACAACAAACACTTGAAGGCAATTTTTTCTCTCCCTATACCAAAGATCTGGAAAATGTGTGCAAGATCTCAAAAATAAAGTAGTTTTTAAGTTCTAAAAGTAAAGCAACGGAAATACAGAATTTTACTGAGTTACAGGAATGAACAAAGACGAGTTATAATGGTGTTCTTTGATGAATGGCAAAGACTCTAGCTTTGTGGTAGAATATATGCTTTGTCAATACAAAGTCCTATATTCAACCCAAATATTGTGTTTTGGCTTATTGCCCTTTGCATTTCTTCACCAAACAGCAGACTATTCACCTCTGAGAATTATGTAGCATTGTGCCAAATTATTATTACAATTTCTATCTTGACTTCCTGCACTGTTCTCTTCATGCATCAGAGTCAAGAGTTTCATTCCAATAATATCAAGATAGGTTTCTGATATAAGTTCAATTTATTAGATAACTGAATTGGAATTGCAGACAGTAAATTATGAACTTATTTCTTCTAACCATTTGAATCTGTGTACTTCCTTTCATATTTCTATTCCACTCAGCTAAAATTGTAACTGGGTGCTATTTTATCATTCCTTTTTTCAAAAAGAAATGATGACGGGGAAGAGAGCAAGCAATGTTTTAATAATTGGGGTGTGATAAACAAGAATACAATAACCAGGATTGACAAATTGCCCTAAGAGAGGCAGGACATACTCTTTTCAACAATCTCATGTTTCCCTACCTCTCTACATCGAATCTTAATGCATGACTAGCTGTTCACAAACTTAATTTATTTTTCATCCCTCAGTTTTCAATATGGTCAAAATACATGCAATGGGGAATGTGGCTAGAAACAGCTACACATATTGTGCAAATAATACGTACTTTTTCATTTCTCATATAAATTTGGGAATCGGAAAAAAATATTGTGAGAAAATAATTACATTGATATAATAGCTAAATATTTGATTTATTATGTTAACATCTGTGATACTCAAACACTTATATAGTTAGCACTTTTCTATTATTCTGATTTTACCATCAACACAGATACAGTTAAACTTCCTATTGTGAAGGTGAACAGACTAATGGTTAAGTTTACTGCAGTAAGAAGTGTGTATTCTTAGACTTTATGTTGAATCCGAGAATGACTACATGGACTATTGGATTTATATAGCATTTAAGTAAAAGGTAGAATCATATGTTCCTCTGCTTTTTCCAGATTTGGGGGGTATTTATACATTACGATAACTGTCATCAACCAAAAAAGGACCAGTTTTCTATTTTCTGTAGTGTGTGTTCTAGTCTAGTGTAAATACGGCCTACATTATAATCATGGATAAACTGAAAACTTTAGGTGGCAAAATACACCCCCAAAAACAGTTTTGGCTCATCAGCAAGTATATATGGTAGTTAGCATCTGGTTTGCAAAGCTTTCTTCCTTACCTTCAAAATAATGAACCCACAGGTGGCATCAGCAGTAACCATATGCACAAGTCAAAGATCATAGAATCTCAACTGAACACACAATCCCCTACTTAAAAGCAACCAATCCATTCTGTCATGCATCAACTATTAATTTTCATTTTATTTGAATATTCATAGGATGTTATTACTGGATATAAGACCTGCTTGAAGGTCCATTCAACAAAGGATAAGCTTGATTGAAAATGGATTAGTCCTGCCTATTAGGCTCTACTCTTATAGCAGTGAGGTAGTGAAGCACCAGTTCTTTTTTGTCATTACTGGGTTCACAGGTAGCTATCCTGAAGCCCTATTTTAGTGATACAAGTCCTGTTGGGTAGAAGGGGACTTGGAGAACCTCTTGCAGGGATATGCAGAATAATTTTCTCAGAAGCTGCTCAGATTTGGATGCTGGCCTTGTTGCAGACCCAGAAGAGATCCTGGGAAGGAGTTATCTGGAATGGTATGAACCTATTACACTTGAGGATTCTGGTGGCCCTTCTGGGCTTCAGAACTCCTGTTTGAAAAGCAGGTGGCAATCGTAGTTAGGAGGCCCTTTGAACATCTTCATGTTAAATACTAGGTGTGCCCATTAGGAGGCTCTGCTTACAGGCATTCATACCCAGTGGTGGGATTCAAATTTTTTTACTATCGGTTCTGTGGGTGTGGCTTGTGGGCATGCAGGTGAAGGATACTGTAAAATCTCCAGTCAGAGGTGGTATTTGCAGGTTCTCTGAACTACTCAAAATTTCCACTACCTGTTCTCCAGAACTGGCCAGAACCTGCTGAATACCACCTCTGCTCATACCCTAGTCAACTCCCAACTGGATTACTATAATGCTCTCTCCATGGGCTTATTCTTGACAAATATCTGAAAGCTTCATCCAGGATGCAATGGGATAGGCAATTATATGTGTTTCTACAACAAAACACAATAAATCTCTGCTCCCTCTCCGAGTTTGTGGGTTGGTTTCCAAACATTTCATTACCAGGTTATGTAACATCTTCAGTAGAGTTTAGGAGATATAAGTGTTCTTCTATTTATAAGGTCTTCAGGAGTTTGTCAAGTTAGGGCCTTGAGATGGGTTAGGTTTATTCCATCAACAGACACGTTGACTTACCACCAGCCTACGAACCCTTCAGAATCCAAATCAACTGCACAACCAGCCAGAGACAGCATCAATCTTCAACCAACCCATGCAACTGCCAGCCAATCAGTTCACCTCCCAATGACCCTGACCTGATGTAATCTCTGTATCACAAGATCCATCAGAAAACTCTCACTAATGGCTCACTTTTGACCCATCACTTGAAACAACCATACCTGAAGCCCTATTAAACAGGACAACACTGACATTTCCACTGAAAATGTTATCTAGCCTGGCAAAAAAAAAATTTGGAAATCAACCCAGAAGCTTGGAGAATGAACCTTCACCCTTCTCCTACACATAAACTATAGATATTTGTCACTGATGGCAAACTGATTTATATTTTTAATAATTATTTTTTAAATATATTCATTGTTTTGGTTAATTTTTTAATACTACAGTCACTTTTTGTGAAATGGTCAATCATATAATGGCGATAGATAGATAGATAGATAGATAGATAGATAGATAGATAGATAGATAGATAGATAGATAGATAGATAGCCAGACAAACAAACAAACAAACAAATATTTTTTCAGGTTATTATATTTGTAATAAAGAAATGTACAAATACTTCCATGCTTATATTTTGCCATGAAGAATGCAGCATAATACAATTAGCTCATTTGGGCTGGCTATCCTAATGTGTAAATACAATGGTCATAAACACAAAGATAAGTGAAACTGGACACTGGGTGTCACTGTTGATTTACAGACATATTTCTGAAAGCACATGGAATTAACAGAAAAGGCTCTTCTCATTAAACCACACCCCAAAGTAAGTGTGTGTGTGTGTGTGTGTGTGTGTGTGTGTTGTGGGGAGATGGGGTAATCATATGTGTCTAGATATTTGGTAAAATTTTAAATTTGTCTGTTATCATGTCAGGCAGTAAGCAAGGATGACATACTTTGAAAATACACTATCTGCTGCTTGTTAGCTGACAAAAGCAGCAACCTATTAACTCTGTAAGTAGCTGTTGCTCATTAGCTGAGAAAAGTTAGTTTCAACGCTCACATATTATTTGATTATTTTAGACAGATGAAGATTACAGTTCAGGGCAGGGAATAAAGAAAACCCCAAGAGCTCAAAGGGAAATTATATATGGCAGCACAGTCAGAATTTGGCTCTTGGGGAAGTTGATGACAAGACTCACCTACTAAACCCTGTGTGATTTACAGCAGGGATTCTGGAGAAAAAAACCACCTAGTGTTTCATAGTTACTTATTAGCAAACATGAAAAACTAAACAATGTATCAGTTTTTCTGAAGATATTCAACATTTGTAATCTCTCCCAAGGCTGACATTTCCCTCCTTTCATACTTTCTGATTTTTGTTTGCATGGTACACACAGGCGCCATAGAGTTTCCAGCAGTTCTGAAGATTGGATCCTTTGCTTCTCCTCATTTACTACCAACTAATAAACTCAGCATGAATGGACAAGTGCCTAATTGGCATGGCCACAACGGACCTTAAAGCAAAAACAGCTCCACTAATCTATTTGTCATTTTTTGGAGATTGTGAATGTTAAAAGTAATTTCCACTCTATCATAAAAAAACAGAAAGTGTTCCAGGCCAGGCATTTTCCTCTTTCTAAAAAAAATTTTTTTTTTTTTGGAACAAATTTTATTGATTTTAAAGACAAACAAACCATCATTAACCATTAAATACATAAAACCTCTTTCCATTATTAATTTTACAAATCAAGTAGAATATTATTTTATGCAACATAATTCTGTTTTACACCATTTCAATATAAACATATAGATATCTCTTAACAAATTTCTTATTATTTCTCTTTTCGTATTCAATTTCATTGTTACTATTATTATTTTCTACATTTATCCAATTTATAGTCATCATCTTCATTCCTCTCTGACTTGATTACCATTATTCTCATACAACATTCCTCCAAGGTTTTATTAATTCTCAAACAAAACATAAATACACAAAACACAAAAATATAAAACTTCTTTTAAGAAAGTAGTTTGGCCCCAGATTACCTCTCTTTGTATGGACTTCAATTAAATTCATGCTCATCTTATATACCATTACCTATCTTATTTACCATTCTATATCTTCTATATGACTTCTCCCCGCTTTTCATTCTTCTTATTTCTATTTTATTTAATTCATTTTAATTTAAATCATTGTATTTGTATTTTTTGTCCATTCTTCCCAAATTATCCATTTATCTCATTCCCTATAGTAAGAAAAATAAAAGAATTTCTCCTGAAATCACTAATCAGAGTATGATGCCTTTCTATCCTCCCCCTAAATTAATATTTAAAATAACGCCTGATACCCAATCTGATTCTGCTTAGTACATTCTACCTACTAACCTTTAAAGAAAAAAAAAAGATAAATTCATAATAATTAATATAATTAGATAATAAATCTAAATATTAAATCTTATAACATTCCGATTGTCTATTTCAAAAAACAAGTGCTACAATTTTATTAAATTTTAAAATCTGTCATTACTAAACATTTCAATATTTTAATCTTTTATTAATTCTTATAACATTCTAGTTTTCTATTTCTAATACATAGTACCATCTTATGTACCTTGCAGAATCTTCTTTTTTAAAAAAATTATACCTTACCCTTCATAAAAAAAAATTCTTTTTTCCCATCTTGTTTCATACCTTTGTGGCCTTTCCCTCCCTTTTCCCTTCCTTTCTTATTCCCCCTGGCCTTTTTACCCCCCCCAACCTCCACCTTTTTAGCTTTCCCTCTCTGTTGTAATCCTTTCTTCTTTTGCTCAGTAACATTAAGTTGGTTTTACATCTTATTTTTTCCTTTCTTAAGTATTTTTTTAAATCTTAAGTCCTTCATTTTCCTTCCTTTCTTTCTCCTTTCTCTCTTAATTAATTTTTTAGATTCACTGAAGATGGCGTCCTCTTCTTCTTTTTCTTCTTCTTCTATTTCCTCCATCTGTTGTTGTGTTTGCTGATAAATAGCAAGCGCCATTTCGAAAGAAAGGAAAGCTTCTTTCACAGCGTCCTTACTTTCTTGATATTCCTTTCTAAGTTCATCATCAGATAAAGCCATTCTTTGTTCTTCTTAGAGCAACCAAAATGTTTCAAAAGTTAAAACAATTCCTCAAAGTCCCAGAGACATCAATCAGTCCAAACAACGCACAAAGTACTCACTTTCTCTTCCTGGGGTGGTATCAGTAAAAGGGAAAAGAAAAAAAGCCCAATCTGTATTTTACAGCCTTGTTACAATCACTTTCTAGTCTCAAGATCTTCAAGGCATCTCCTCCAGCAAGATCTTAGTATTTTTTTTTGTCCTCTCCCTTCCCATTTATAACAAGAAGCCAAGTTTTTACCTTTTATAAAAAACAACAGGTTTCTCAATGGCCATTTGTTGATTCCATAGGGAAGGAGAGTAAACTTTCCTTTCAGCACCTCAATTTTGCCTCTTGAAATCCTCCTCTGGAAACACAGTATTTTTCAAAAAGTCATAGTTCTCAGTTTTAAACACCTCTTAAAGTCCTGGATCAGCCAAAAAACTTTCTCTTGTAAACTTTCTCCCCTCTTCCTCCTGCTCATTCTTACCCAGCTGCCGGTTTCTTTGTGGCGGCCATTGCAGACCGCCGCTCGACCGCCTTGAGAAAAGGGGGTTTTGCCGGCTGGGGAGGGGGTCTGCCACACCCCCAAACCCCTCACCAGCTCCCCCTATCTTCAGCTGCCTCTGCAAGGCAGCCTTAGCCTCCAAACCCGTCCGGATCGGAGGCACCAAAATGGCTAGCGCGGCAGGGATCACACAGGATTGCGAAACTCTGCCGCTGGCAAAGCCAACAAACCGGAAGCATCTTTCTAAAAATAATTTTCATAACACATAAAGCAATAATTAGGATTACATGCTTTCATGGCTCCACTAATACAAGCAGCCACCTCAACATGTACACAGAAAAGATAGGAAAGTCTCTATTTTAATATCTATTTTAGTACCAGAGATACTAAGACAGCTTACATAGTAATATGGGATATACAGGAAAGTATGCACCCAATCAATGAAGATGTGTGCCAACCAACATGAATAGCTATACAGATATATTATTCGTTACATCATCTTTTTATTTGAATAGGAATATCCTGTCTCTCTCAGGTGTGGGAACTGCATGCTGGACAAAGGGAGACCTTTATACCGTGCATAAGCACACCAACGTATTTGCCATCCTTGTCCTGTTGTTTCTTTTTATTTTTCTGATATGTATCCATTTCAAGTATTCATAACTATGTTTATACTTATACCTATTACCTTGTAAGTGATTGACAAATACAATAAATAAATAAAAAATAAATATGTAGCTCATGATTTAATAGTGGGGTCCTTCGTGTTCTCTGAATGTGGTGGTTTCCTTGCAGATGTCTCATTACCAAACTAGCTATCAACATCATTATCATCATTAAGAGCCATGGTGGCACACTGCTCACTCTAGGAGTTTGATTCTGAGTGGCTCAAGGTTGACTCAGCCTTTCATTCTTCTGAGGTCGGTAAATGTGGAGCCAGATTGTTGGGGGCAATAGGCTAACTCTGTAAACCATTTAGAGAGGGCTGTAAAGCACTGTGAAGTGGTATATAAGTCTAAGCACTACTGATATCATCATCATCACCAATTATGATCTCTAGTTTGATAATGAAACATCTGCAAGAAAACCACCAAACTCAGAGAGCACCAAGGACTCCCTGGGGACCCTTATAGACTGACATTTCCTGAATAAAATAATATGATTATGAATATTTACTCTAAATATTTGAAGAACATGTACATTAGTTTATGGTTACCATTTGGATATTTCTCAAAACATACAGGTGAAACTTTAAAAATTAGAATATCATGTAAAAGTTCATTTATTTCAGTAATATAACTTAAAAGGTGAGAGATAGACTCATTGCATGCAAAGCAAGATAGTTCAAGCCATGATGTGGCATAATTGAGATGATTATGGCTTACAGCTCATGAAAACCCCAAATCCACAATCTCAGAAAATTAGAATATTGTGAAAAGGTTCAATATTCTAGGCTCAAAGTGTCCCACTCTCATTAGCTAATTAAGCCATAACACCTGCAAAGGATTCCTGAGCCTTTAAATGGTCTCTCAGTCTGGTTCAGTAGGAATCACAATCATGGGAAAAACTGCTGACCTGACAAGTTGTGCAGAAAACCATCATTGACACCCTCCATGAGGAGGGAAAGCCTCAAAAGGTAATTGCAAAAGAAGTTGGATCTTCCCAAAGTGCTGTATCAAAGCACATTAATAGAAAGTTATGTGGAAGGGAAAAGTGTGGAAGAAAAAGGTGCACAAGCAGCAGGGATGACCGCAGCCTGGAGACAATTGTCAGGAAAAGGCCATTCAAAAGTGTTGGGGACTTTCACAAGGAGTGGACTGAGGCTGGAGACAGTGCATCAAGAGCCACCACACACAGACAGATCCTGGACATGGACTTCAAATGTCGTATTCCTCTTGTCAAGCTGCTGCTGAACAACAAACAACATCAGAAGCATCTTACATGGGCTAAAGAAAAACAGACTTAGTCTGTTGCTTAGTGGTCCAAAGTCCTCTTTTCTGATGAGAGCATCTCATTTGGAAACCAAGGACCCAGAGTCTGGAGGAAGAATGGAGAGACACACACTGCAAGATGTTTGAAGTCCAGTGTGAAGTTTCCACAGTCTCTGTTGATTTGGGGAGCCATGTCATCTGCTGGTGTTGGTCCACTGTGCTTCATTGTCTGGGGTCAATGCAACCATCTATCAGGAGATTTTGGAGCACTTCATTCTTCCTTCTGCAGATGAGCTTTATGGGGATGCTGACTTCATTTTTCACCAGGACTTGGCACCTGCCCACACTACCAAAAGCACCAAAACCTGGTTCAATGACCATGGGATTACTGTGCTTGATTGGCCAGCAAACTCACCTGACCTGAACCCCATAGAGAATCTATGGGGCATTGCCAAAAGAAAGATGAGAGACATGAGACCGAACAATGCAGAAGAGCCGAAGGCTGCTATTGAAGCATCCTGGTCTTCCATACCATCTCAGCAGTGCCACAGGTGATAGCTTCCATGGCATGCCGCATTGAGGCAGTAATTGCTGCAAAAAGGGCCCAAACAAGTACTGGGTACATATGCAAGTTTATGCTTTTCAGAGGCCCGATATTGTTCTATGTACAATCCTTGTTTTATTGATTGCATGTAATATTCTAATTTTCTGTGATTGTGGATTTGGGGTTTTCATGAGCTGTAAGCCATAATCATCACAATTTTGTCAAATCACAGGTTGAACTTTCTTGCTTTGCATGTAATGAGTCTATCTCATATATCAGGTTCACCTTTTAAGTTGCATTACTGAAATAAATGAACTTTTGCATGATATTCTAATTTTTCAAGTTTCACCTGTAATGTACAGAATACATTAAGAAAGAATAACTACTAACGAAATTGAAACCTGATTTATTTAGGAATCCTTTTTCCAGGATGCTGTTAAAATCTTTTATAAGACTTCAACACTTATCAACACGTTTAACAGATAGGTTAGAATACAAACAAAAGTTTAAATTTATTCAGGATTTCAATTCTCATGAGTAAATTGAAAATAATGCTGTAGTCTGTATTGTTTAAAGTCATGTTAAAATATTTAGTGCGGAAGGAGTTCTGGTCCGCAGCGCTTCGGGGCAGACAGGAATCCGCGACTGTGAGCGGTTTCTGCCTCTGCTTGCTGCCCGAGTGTCCTGAGCCACCCGGCTTCAGGGCTAGTCACCTCCATAGAAGGTGGCGAAGACAGGGGGGACCTGGCAGGGTTGAGAGATATCGCACCTCTCTTCCCTAGCCGGCTAAACCCCCTTTTCTGAAGGCAGCTGAGTGGCGGTCAGAAATGGCCGCCACAAAGAAGCGCTCAGCCAGAAAAAGAAAGTGCAGGAGGAGTTGTGAAGAAGTGAAAGTGTTTTTTCTGACCAGGATAAAGTAACAGCAAAAGTACCCTGGAACTTGAAATTTGCCAAAGATACATCATTTCCAGAGATTTACAAGCGGCAAATGGAAGTTTAAAAGGGAAAGTTTTCCTTTCTTTTCACTCTCCTTCCTAACGTGACAGCGAATAGAACCGCAAGAGAAATTGGAAAACCCGCATTGGAGGTAATTAAATGCTAAAGGGATAAGGATTTCTGAACATTTAAAAAAAAACTTTTTTGCTGTAAGTGGGAAGGGAGAGGGGAAAAAATTGGAGCAGAATTTGAAAGTAAGGAGGAGATTGCCTAGAATTTTAAAGAGCTATTAAATATTAACAAGACTTCTAAAAGATACATTTTAACTGGAACTTTGTGACTAAACTGTAACCCCAGAAAGAGAAAGGGAAGAAAGGAGAAAGTATTAAAAGAAACAGCTTATTTGGATTGTTTGGTGATTTTGGAACTTTTGGGAACTATCTTTGATTAAAAGCACTTGGGTGGTTGTTTTGGAAAAACTTTTTCTCTCTACAATGGCATCACGTGTGGATGAATTGAAAATTGAATACCAGAAATACAAAAAAGAAGAACAAGAAGAGAAAGATTCTCTTGGCATTCTTTTTCAATTTTTAGAAATGGTGGTTTGTACTTATGAAAAGCTGACTGCGCAACAGGATGACTGGGATAAAGAAGAAGCCATCTTTGATGAACAAGTGACTCTGTTTGGGGAAGGAAAGGAGAAAGAGGAAAAGAAAAAGGGGACTTTAAGATTTGAAAAAACAACCAAAAAAGAGAAAAATAAGGTGAAAAGTGGATACTATGTTAGAAAACAACAAAAAGGGGGAAAGCAGAAGAAAAGGGAGGTGAAGAGACAAGGGGGTAAAAAGCGCAAGGAGAAGAATAAGCAAGGGAGAAAGGAAGGGATGAGAAGCATCAATGGTGGGGAGCAAGATGTAAAGAAACAAAATTCTTTTAGAGATAATGGGTAAACTTAATTGAAAAAGGGATTCTGCAAAGGTACATAAAATTGTATTCCTATATTTGTATTCAGAAATAATGTTAGAAAATCGGAAACAACATGTAATCAAAAATGGGATAAAATATTTAGTGTAATTTAGTGAAATTTTTGTGAAGAAAAAGAAGGCAATGAAATAAATGAGAGAATTAAAGTAGGAGAAGTGGGAACATTTTAATGAAATAATGATTTAAAATATGTGATTTGGGGGGGAAATAACTATGGAAGGTATAAGTGTTCCCATAAAAGTATATTTAATTGAGAAGTAACGTGTAAAGTGTTTAAGATATAAATGAATATTAATATTAATGATTAGATTTATATTGGCATTGATAGTTGTTTTAATTACATTATATACTTATAATTTTTTTTCTATAAAAAACATTGTGTAATTTTAATGTACTAAACAGAATCCCAATGCAAGTTATGTATTATATTAAGTATTATAAATTTAGGGGAAAGAGTTAAAGGCGTCATGCTCCAATCAGTGTACAGGAGAAGTTTTGTTTAAAGAGAAAAGATAAATGGATAGCCGGAAACAGAATGGACATAGAATAATAAATATTATGATTTGAACTGAGATGAGATAAATAAAAAAAACTAAGAAAGTTAAAAGAGGTGAGAAGTTATACAGAAAATTGAAAATGGTAATAAGATATGGAATGGTATATAAAATGAATATGAATTTGAATTTGTGTTTGTACGAAGAGTTGTATCGCGGGATCAAGCAGCTTTCAGAAAAGATGTTCTATGTTTTATATTTTATGTTTTGTTTGTTTGTGTATTGTCTTTGAAAATCAATAAAATTGTTTTTAAAAAAATTTAGTGCAAGAATGGGGCACAGAAACTGTACATTTATGTATTTATTTATTTATTTTATTGACTTGTATGTCACTTGACTCACAGCAGGGGGAGATTTAAAAATTTATACAGTCATATAAGCTACTTTTAAAATTAGACTTTCTTAAGAAAGTAAGAAACAAAAAGGAGTTTTCATACTATATGCTTGATATTTTATACAATTAAGGTAATGTTATGTGAGAATGACCTTGAGGAGCAAGAAGAGATGCTGCTTAGGAAATAATTAGATAGGAGGAGGAGGAGACCCTCGTGGCTTAATAGTCACAGGAAGAAACTTAAAAAGAACCAGCCCAAATTGATCAGGCAAGTGGTGGCAGCAGATTTATACCTTCAGATTTGCAAGATTATGCTAATGTAGGCTTCAAAGGAACGTTGTATTTTCTGTCTGGTTTGCCTGGGAGAACTGACAATTAAGTATTGCTGCATGCCAATATTATTTTGTAAAACAGATGCATAGAAAAATATCCAAAGGAAGAGAATGTATGTGGTTCAGGGTTAAACAGGGTTAAACTCTGGAGTTCTTGGTTCTCTCTAAGCTTGCCTGATCATTTGTTTGCAGATGTTTCACTACCCAACTAGATAACATCAGCAGTCACACTTCAAACAAACCTCTTCTTATGACCAGTCCACTTTATTCATCAATATAAAATTGGGTGCCCAAAGGTTTTGAGTTACCATATGTGTTCTGGATATATCCTGGCCTAATTAAATTAGAGAACATTTTTTTTGCTCAGGATTCATGTTTTTTCCTAAAGTTTCATCTTCAGAATGAATAAGTCCCTGTTCCATTTTTTCTTTCAGAATAAGATGCAAAGCTCTAGAGTCTAAATTATAAGTAAGATAGTGAAACTGACTGAATGGAATGATTATAGTGAATCTAACAAATCTATTTTTACAGTGCAGCATTAAGATTAATTGGTGTCAATTATGATTACAGGATAGGGAACATAACTGTGATGCCCAGGTGATATTTCTGAAGTAGTTTTTATGGACCTGGACCTGATCACTCTGTGTGTGTGTGTGTTTGTGTGTGTGAGAGAAAGAGGGGAGAGAAAGAGAAAGAGGGGGGAGGGGGAGAGAGAAAGAAATATGAATAACCTTATACAAAACTAGGCTTTCTTATTTGTGGTATACAAAACTAGGCTTTCTTATTGTGGTACATGTTCTTTTCCAATTGGAGACTATGGAGTATTCATATTTTATAAGTTTTATGGGCATATGGGATCTTTAATTTAGTTCACTATATTCATTCTTTTGTGCCATGTTAACTGTGGACTTATTTTTTCCTACACTTGTTATAAATCTTTACAGTACTTATCATTCATTCTGTTTTCAAAGGTAAATTAAGTCACTCTTATTCATGGAGAAAAATTTCATATAAAAAGAAAAATACAGTTTGCAACCCGTCACAGTAACTTGAACCAGAAACTATAACGACAGTCTTCTATTTTTTCCCTTTGTTTCTTTTACCTCCCCTGACAATGTAGGATAGTACAGGAAATGAATCACCTGCTCAAAGGTTCTTTTTCCCTTTACTCTTGTTCAAATTTATTCATGAATTTTGCTATTGTTACTATGCAAAGATAAGGAAAGATAAAAAAAGAACAGGATGATTATCTCTGCATGGGTGAAATAAAAATGATCTAGCTAAAATATTTCAATAATCTAATCCATCTTGGAAAGAAAAGAAAAAACATATGAACATCAGTTAACAATCCCAAGATTTAAGCTGATTCAACTGAAGAAATCAGTTTTATGAACTGAGGTTTTACAACTGTTTAAGATTTTATCAGCAATTGCAGTGTTTTCTCTCCCACCAGAATTTTACTGGATTCCATTTTATTCTCAGTGACAAAACAATATCCTGAATTTAATTTGTGACCACTGCCAAAACATATGAACATCAGTTAACAATCCCAAGATTTAAGCTGATTCAACTGAAGAAATCAGTTTTATGAACTGAGGTTTTACAACTGTTTAAGATTTTATCAGCAATTGCAGTGTTTTCTCTCCCACCAGAATTTTACTGGATTCCATTTTATTCTCAGTGACAAAACAATATCCTGAATTTAATTTGTGACCACTGCCAAGCCTCTGCTGAGTCAGTCATAAACAAAACATAAATTCTGTTTGGAACACTTCATTAATTCTCTATTTGCAGCACGGCAATATCATGCAATACAGTAAATAACAAAGTTATATGAAAATAGAAGTAAAAAGCCTCTCGTGTGATATGCATATACAAATTTGCCTCTCTGTGTATTTACAGTGTGTGTGTGTGTGTGTGTGTGTGTGTGTGTGTGTGTGTGTATTGCAGCATCTCCATGGTCACTTGATAAAAATTTGCCTGTATGTGCGTGTGTGTGTACTCACACACAGAGAGGCAAATTTTTATCACGTGACCATGGGGATGCTGTAACAGTCATAAGTATGAAAAACAGTCATAAGCAACTTTTTTCTGTGCTGTTGTAACTTCAATTGGTCACTAAACGAATGGTTGTACATTGAGGACTAAATGATGGTTGGATGTAAACAGGAGGCTGTTATGGTCTGGATAAGAAGGAACAGACTTAGGCTGAACTCTAGCTTTTGGAATAACAGCTTTCTGATCCCAAAGTTAGTTCATCTATAGTTATGGAAGCAGTTGACCCCACCTATGTAGAACTAGTTAACAGTCTGGGGATTCTCCTGGACTTGCCTGACAACCGGTAAGACCATGCCTAGGTAGTCTATGCACAATTACATCTTATGCTTCAATTGAAGCCTTCCTGGAGATCATCTCTTTCGCCTACCTCATAACTGTGCTATCACAATTCACTCTCTTTGAAATCATTGGGAAGCTTAAACTGGTTCAGCATCTACTAGCCAGGGTGAAGTGATGGCTGCATCTAGGTTTGTCCTTGCAACACTGCATTGATGCTAGTCAGCTTCTAATTTAATTAAAAATGTTGCCAATCACCTTTAAAGTCCATCCTGGCCATCTGTAAGGCTTGCTCCAAATTGAATCTGCCCATACTATAACATTTGGGAGAGTCCTTATTGAAGGTCTTGTTACTTTAGGACCCTTCTATAGGAAAACTTGTTTGTCTCTCTTCCTATCAATCATTACTGAGATACATTGAATTATATACAGTAGGTTTAAGCTTCACTATTCAAAGTATAGTATACTCACGGCATTCCTTCTCATCACTTTCATCAAAGCAATCCGGCAGCCCATCACATTGCCAGGCTCCTGGGATACAGCGTCCATTACTGCACATGAAATTTCCAGGAATATTACATTCATTTGTGAAATTATTCCAAGGCAGTTGGAGTTGGCTTTCTGTAAACCAGGAAAGATAAAATAAAAAGAAGATATGTGGAAGTTCACATATGTGGAAATTATTTTTTGCATCTGAACCAATATTATTGGGAGACAAAAACATAGATAGATAGATAGATAGATAGATAGATAGATAGATAGATAGATAGATAGATAGATGTAGAAAGAGCAGAAAATTGATGTTTAGTTCTATTGATCTGTTCTTTCTTAAATCAATATTATGAAGTTTCCTTTTTTCTATGCTTTACAAGAAGTTCTTACTTATCATTCAAAAATTATATATCTCTGAATAATAACATGCGTTGGGAAAACTGAACACTTATTTGTTGTAACTAAGTGCCTGAAAACATATACTGTTTTAGTGAATAACATGAAAACTATTTCCTTTGTTCAGTTTGTAATTCAACACATTTGGCACACATTATAGTCATAGCTATAGACCTTTAATTCACTTTTCCTTAGATTTCAACACTTAACAAATGAAATTGAACCTTGGTTTAATGAAGCAATTCAACCAAAACAATAATAAGTAGTTTCCAAATTAATCCAAAATGAATTCAGAGAAATTTCTTATATCACTATACAAGTCTACTTTCTGAACCAGAATAGTTAAAAAAAAATCTTTTTCTTTAAGATCTAACTCTTCCTAAAGTTTACTTTCATCTTAGTTGCTGCTGAAATAAGTTCATTCCCAAGGCAAAGAAAATAATTCCATGGGCACCTTGCCCATTGGACTGCATTTTAAAAAGATTTTATTAAATCAATATAATTCACAGATTGCCAAATACAGCAAGCTTATTTAACTGAACATAAATAAATCGAGCTGGCAAGTTGCAAAAAGCTACAGACATCTACTTTACAGATGCATCTGAATCCTATTTTATCCTCATGAGATTCTTAGAAAATAAATGACTAATGAAACCCATCTCTTTGTAGTCACCATGCAGGCTAAAAAATAATAATTGGTAGATAGTACCATACCCAGGATTATAGAAACGGAAGGCAACTTTGCCTTAGATAACTATGTGTTTTGATAACATGAAATTGTAGTCAGTCCGAAGACATCATTTTGTTATATCACCCATTTGTGGCATAATTTGCTTTCTAAATTTCAAACATGTGATTAACCCAAAACATTACCTATCAATTGTCTATCAGAAAGACTACTGAATGTTGACTATCTCAAGTATTAACTTTGTCTCAGTCACATCAATATGATGAATTAAATTTCAGTGAATTTATTGAAGCTTGTAAACATTGTGCAGAAGTCACTATGATACTGACAGAGTACAGATCTCTTATTGGTCCATTGATTGACTCTGTGCCAGACATAATCACTCAGTTTGACCTACTTCCAAGACTGTTCTCAGAGTATACTGGGATAACCTTAAGTACATTGCACAGAGTCAATATAAAGGAAGTTAAAGGAAGTTGATATACTAATATAATAAACAGATGATTTAATCTAAATAGGTCAGGTTCTCCAGGAATCAAATATATAACAAAGGCATATTATACATCCTATTTGCATTCACATACTTTATGCACAATTGATATATTTGATAGAACATATCACAGAATATATAATACACACATTCATTATACATACAGTACAATGCTATGTATATACTGTATAAAATGTTCTTATTAACACTTTAGTTAATGTTATTAACACTCTGTTAATAATTTAGATCACTGTCAGTCTTCACTCAGGCACAGCAGTAAATCCTTATCCTCCCCAAACTAACAAGCCATAGGTATCCTTAACAAAGGTGGAGAGGTATACAACACATACTACAATGTCATGACACAAACTTCACCTCTCACAGGCTTCTGTGGAGAGTCACTGTGCAGTTCTTGCTGATTAAGACTAGTTTGTAGTTTGCCTCAAGGACAGAGTGTAGTTTATTTGTCAGCTGCATGAAAAGCATTAAATAGATAGCTGAAAGGCTGCCTTGGGGTCTTGGGTTAATTGAAACACCTGAGAGCAAGCATATCTGCCTTCTAGTAAAGATATTTATATGGGGTTGGCTTTATCAGGCAAAGGAATTGTGGTTGTTGTGCTTTGGGTGTCCTCCTGCACTGGAGGTGTTTTACAGTATCAAGAATCTGGGTGACTGAAGTCACAGGATGAAAGCAGGGAAAAACAGAGTCTGAGAGAGGATCCCCAGAGGAAAGGAATACATTTATTTTTGCTTGCTGAGCAAGCAAAATTGGACAGGAAAATCTGTGTAGCAGATTGACTGGTGAAATGAAACTACATTGGGAGCAAAAAACAGCCAAACAAAGTGTGACCAAGATGTTTACTTTTCAGGAACAGATTATTTTTCTCTCTCTTGGCTAGAAACACAAAAGGGAAAATAAAGCAAATCAGCTTTTGGAGAAGGCTAACCTAACTAAACAGTGATTAAATTTAACAACAATCTACCTGCTACCAAACACAAGATTCAAATCCTATATATCTGTCAGCTCCCTAGTTTAAATTCCATCACTTTTCCCCCCTGCTCTTTCAAATCAATTGGCCTAATGGCTAAGGTGCTGGCCTAGAAAACCAGGAGACTAAGTTCTAGTCTCACCTTAGACCTGAAAGCCGGCTGGATGTCTTTGGATCAGTCATTCTCTCTCAGCCGAACTCACCTTACAGAGTAGTTGTTGTGAGGGGGAAATAGGAAGAGGAAGGAATATGTTTGCTGCCTTGAGATGTTTATAAAGTTATAAAGGAGGGATACAAATCTAATAAATAAGTAAATAAACTTTTGGCCATTCTTTTCTCCATCTGGAAAAATAGTAAAAGTGCCCTAAACAGTATTTAGTTCACCTGCTAGCTTCAGCCCTTATAAACATAACCTAAAGATATCTGTTACAAACAAAAGAATAGCTAATGAAGATTCCCAGAGGATTTGCTAATCCCTCTGACTAATTCTAATCCTTCTGCCTGCCACCATCTATACTGATTTATTATATCCAAATCTAAGAAGAGATAATTACAAAAACTAGTCAACAAAAATCAATATAATTCAATTTCTTTGGAGAACAGAGGAATGCTTCAACTTTCATCCTAGAATAACATGGAATGCTTTAAAGTCTGTAATCCCAAACTAATAAAAAATCCTATATTAATTTCTACAATTCTTTGCTTTAATAACCACAGGAAAGGTCACCAAAATAATTGTTTCAAGATTAAATCATTCAGATGAAGAATGAGATAAAATTAACTGTACGTTACCTCCCTGCAGAACAGGAAGAACAATTCTGTATCACCCAAAAGACTAATTAATTTATCAATGAATATATTTTTTGAATTATAGAAAGTTTATGCAAATATATCAATTGTTAAGATGCCAACACATCTTGTTTATGCTGCAAAAGATTAACATGGCTACCCTTCTGCATAAAGACATATAATTGGTAAAAATAAAATATCCTTTGAATAGAGCTTGACATGTTCATGTAATTTTCTTGTCAATATAGAAAATCGACTTTTATTACTAAAATTTGCAGGTCCTTGGCATTTTTAGCTAACACAGTAGTATTTATTGGTATTTCTTCAATTTTAAAACCATTTTCTTTTGATCCACTTAGTGCTTTAACTATTAGTTTAATTACAAGCTTTTGTTTTTTATGGTATTTTCTATATAACTACAAAACAACCCACTTCACCCTGAAGTTCTATCAATTTGACACCCTGCAGTTGTAACAATTTTACAACACTATCAGCTTTGAAGAGAAGTATATTTGCTCAAACATTCCATTCATCAGGAAGGACTATGCTCATACTACAGAGTTCATTTTTAGTAGAAGATACATAGCTGAACAGCTAAATCATTGGGTACTAATGGTTTGCACACCATTAGTCCTTCTGATTAAAAATGTTTTCATTCTTTTTAGCAACAAGCTAGCATTGTTCCAGAGATCAATGTATTTTTCCAGAAAAGTAATAACTGTTCCCTAAAACTTCTTCCCAGAAGCTGTGGGTCATATCAAAGTGATTCCCTGTTACTGAAAAATGTTTTCTCCACCCTGAATTTTATTTCAAGATAAGTAACAACTGTAACACCTATAATCTGTGAACTGATGAGATTACCTAATTTGTTAATGAAATGTTTGCAATAAAACCACCAAGTCCACCAACCACCAACCCAGGGTTCAATTTTGAGTTACAAATATTGTCTTCCTTATGTAAATTAACTTAATTCTGTATAGTTGTTCTATAACACTGTCATACAATATTTTGATTGTTATCAATTACATAAAAAAATGTACCTCGTAATACCCTCTCCCCCAAACCATACTACATTATTGGTTACATTATGTGTAAGTCTAATGTTACTGATACTCTGCTTCCAATTTACTTTTGCCACAACATGAGCTAACTTGTAAGTCTGAATAAACAAAGAAGCATTTCGTTATTCATAGAAATATAGGCAGTCCTCAATTTATAACAATTCATTTAGTGACTGTTCAAAATTTACACCAGCACTAAAAAAATGACTATGACTGTTTTTCACGCTTACGGCTGTTTTAACATTCCCGTGGTCAAGTGATCAAAATTCAGACACTTGGCAACTGACTCATATTTGTGACGGTTGCAGTTTCCTGGGGTCATGTATCCCACTTTTGCAGTCTTCTGATGAACAAAGTCAATAGGGAAGCCAGATTCATTTAACAACCATGTTAGTAATTAACACCTGCAGTGATTCACTTACCAACTCTGGCAAGAAAAGTCATAAAATTGAGCAAACCCACTTAACAAATGTCTCACTTCGTAACAGAGATTTGGGCTCAATTGTGGACATAGGTCGAGGACTACCTGTAAAGAAGGCATGCTAGAGATTCTGCTTTATTTCAATATAATCTTTCTAGTTTTTAATTTATTAAATTAAGAAAACACAGTTGCACTAACAAAACAATACTCATTTTACATAAACTGACTGGATTTTCAGAGTATGCCATTCTGAACAAACAACTCTGAGAATTAGTTGAAAAAATTAGTATAAAAAGTAAGCAAACATATAGGCAAAAACTAACACTGGCTAATATCATAGATTTGTTGGTTGTTGATAAGAAAAAAGACCAAAAACAAAATCTCTACAGTGGATGTGGCAGTACCTGCAAACAGCAAAATAGAAGAAAAAGAACTGAAGAAAATAATAAAATACAAAGACCTGCAAATAAAAGTAGAATGACTATGACAAATATCCTACAACAATACCCAAGTCATTGGAAAGGGCTTGATAGGTGGATAAAAATGCCAAATCCAGTCTAAACATCTAATTGATTGCACATCCAACCCGGGGCGGGATTCACATTTTTAAACAACTAGTTCTGTGGGCGTGGCTAGGTGGATGAGGCCATGTGACTGGGTGGGCGCAGCCATGTGACTGGGTGGGTATGGCTTTTTTGCAGCACAACCCCATTTTTTTGCCTCTTGGGCCTTAGGCAGGCCTCCTGGTGTTTTTGCTTCTAGAAGGCTTCCCTGGGGCCCAGGAAAGGCAAAAAACAGAGCGGGGGGGGCTGTAGCATCCCCCCTATGTTCCATTTTTGGGCTTCCTAGGCCTCAGGCAGGCCTCCTGGGGATGCATTTTTGCTCCTAGTCAGCTTCCTTGGGGCCTAGGAAGACAAAAAACAGAGCATGGGAGGCAGCAGCACCCACCCATACGACATGCCCCCTTTTGCCTCCTGGGCCCCAGGGAAGCCTCCTGGGCAAAGCAGTAAGACAATGAGGGGGATCCTGGAACAGCTGATCATCAGAACAGCTGATCATTGGAAGGGGGGAAAATGAAATACCTTACGGAGTGACTGGATGGGGGAGAATGCAGTCCGCAATGTTGGGCATGCACGCATGTGCAATAAGGACTGACTGGGCTGGATGGGGAGGGACAAGGCTAGATAGGGGCACGATTTGCAGGTTCTCCGAACTACGCAGAATCATAACAACCGGTTCTATAGAACCAGTCCAAACCAGTAGAATACCACTCCTGATCCAACCATAATTGTATAATAATAATACAATAACAATATCAAAAAGCATTAGACAAGTAAGAGAATCTGATAAAATTTTCATGTGTCAATTACAAAAAGCCACACTGCTTGGATCTACACGTATGTTATCCCAATACAACATCAACAAGTACTGTGATTTCACCTTGTTATATAAATAACAATAATTTACTAAATGTGTATACTCCCCACCTCTTAGTATCTCTGATTTATCGGTATTCTCTCTCATCCTAGAATTAAAAACAGATTTTTTTAAATATAACTATCTCAGTAACATATCAGTTAGATATTTAGAAAACTCAATAAAATTTAACTTCATAACTTCTTCTGAATTGTGCCATATACCTTCCAGTTGTTTTATTCACTGGTAAATGACTGTTTCATTATTCCTAGGAAACGGATAAAATATTACAAAGCTTGTTCCGGGAACTGGTACAAATGCTGAATAGCAAATCAAGATTATGAATAGAAGCAAGTATGTCCTCCCCTGTGTTGTCACAGTCTGTATTTATAAAATCAGCAAGACAGATACAAGAATTGTTTACCACAAAATGTACTGTGATTAATCCTACCCAAACATGGCATGATTAGGCTTTACAACTTTTACATAACTGTAAAAGACAGAGCAGAAATAAAAGTTAAAATAAGCAAAAAAATTAGTAAGAGAACACCTGTTTGATCTTGATGAAAACAAATAACCGGGGCCTGATGGATTACATCCCAGAGTTTTAAAGGAGCTGGCAGAGGTCATCTGAGAACCACTGCACCATATCTTTCAAAAATCGTGGAGCACCGGGGAACTACCAGAGGACTGGAAAAGAGCTGATGTGGTTCCCATCTTCAAAAAAGGAAAAAAACAGACCCAGGAAACTATAGACCAATCAGCCTAACATCAATACCCGGGAAGATACTGGAAAAGATAATAAAAAAACAGATCTGCTAACATCTAGAAACAAGGAAAGTAATAACTAGCAGTCAGCACGGGTTTGTCAAAAACAGATCATGCCAAACCAATCTTATTTCATTCTTCAACACAGTGACTAAATTAGCAGACCAGCAAAATACTGTGGACATAATATATTTAGATTTCAGCAAAGCATTTGACAAAGTAGACCATAACCCACTTCTTAGTAAATTAGAAAAAAGTGGAATGGATAGCACCACCACTAGATGGATTTGCAACTGGCTGGCAAACCGTACTCAACAAGTAGTCCTTAATGGGTCTAAGTCTACATGGAGGGAAGTAAGAAGTGGGGTGCCACAAGCTTCCGTCTTAGGCCCAAGTACTCTTCAATATCTTCATTAATGACTTAGATGAGGGAATAGAAGGGGAACTTACCAAATTTGCAGATGATACTAAGCTGGCAGGAATAGTTAACACTCAAGAAGATAGGCTCAAGATCCAAATTAATCTTGACAGACTAGAAAACTTGGCCGTATCTAACAAAATGAAATTCAATGTAGAGAAAAGTAAAGTCCTATACTTAGTCAAGAAAAACCAAAAGTACACATATAGACTGGGTGAAACCAGGCTCAATAGCAGTAACTGTGAGAGCAATCTTGGAGTCTTAGTGGACCACCAGCTAAATATGAGCCAGCAGTGTGCAGCAGCAGCCAAAAAAGCTAATGCAATCCTAAATTGTATTAACAGAGTGATACAATCAAGATCAAGGGAAGTACTAATATCACTCTATAAAGCCTTAGTAAGACCACACCTAGAGTACTGCATCCAGTTTTGTTCACCACATTATAAAAAAGATGTTGAGACTCTAGAAAAAGTACAGAGAAGAGCAACCAGGATGATGATTAGGGGACTGGAGGCTAAAACATACAATGAACGGTTGCAGGAACTGGGCTTGGCTAGTCTAGTGAAGAGAAGGGCCAGGGGAGACATGATAGCATGTCTTCCAATATTTGAGGGGCTATCACAGGGAAGAAGGAGTCAAGCTATTTTCTCAAGTGCTTGTAGGCCAGACAAGGAATAATGGATGGAAACTGACCAAGAAGAGATTTAACCTGAAAACAAGGAGAAACTTTCTGACAATGAGAACAATCAACCAATGGAACAGCTTGCCCTCAGAAGTTGTGGGAGCACCATCACTTGAGACTTTCAAGAAGAGATTGGGCGTTGGTTCTTACCTGATACGCCTCTTCTCGTTGAACTGCGTAGAGCATCCAGAGAGTGGGAGGTGCTCCAGTCTCGTGTCATACAGGCTGAGCTATAATTGAAGGAACGTCCTCCTCCTCCACGTGTTCCCCCAGTTTTACGAAGACGAGAGGACAGCAACAATCCTCTAACAGAACTGGAAAAAACAACTCTCAACAACCATAAACAGTATCATTGGCCGAAACAGAATGCCCTACCAGACGGAATAAAAAGGGTGGGGCTGGATGCTCTACGCAATTCAACGAGAAGAGGCGTATCAGGTAAGAACCAATGCCCATTCTCCATCGAATTGCTGCGAGCATCCAGAGAGTGGGACATACCAAAGCATGTTGTCCTACGGGTGGGACTCCGTCTGGGTCGGAATTTTCTCTGGCTCTCTCGCCACCTGTTGAAGGACTCGCCTACCAAAGGAAGCCTCAGCAGAGGCATAAGTGTCAATTCTATAGGGTCGTATAAATGGAGATGGAGAGGCCCAAGTGGCCGCCCTACAGATGTCATGAATGGAAACTTGAGTAGCCCAGGCTACCAAAGTAGCCGCACTCCTGGTAGAGTGAGCGGTTACCCCACTAGGAACCGGTAGGGCTTGAGCTAGATAGGCCTTAGAAATGGTAGCCCTAATCCAGCGACCTACAGTAGACGGGGAGACTTTGCATCCCATTGTCTTTGGCTGAAAGGAGAGGAAAAGAGACTCAGACTTTCTGATAGGCTGAGTTCAATGGATGTATATAAGGAGAGCTCTGCGCACATCGAGGATGTGCCACTGCCGTTCCTTCTCCTGCACAGGCTTTGGACAAAAATTAGGCAGGACCAATTCCTGTGCTCTGTGAAAGGCCGAATTGATTTTAGGCATAAAGACAGGATCAGGACGTAAAATCACTCGATCAGGATGGAAAACGCACAGGTCCTTTCTGACAGATAGAGCTGCAATTTCACATATCCTTCTAGCTGAAGTTATTGCTATGAGGAAGACCACTTTAAGGGTGAGATACTGAAGCGAAGTTTCCCTGAGAGGCTCAAAGGGAGATTTAGTCAGCGCCGTAAGGACTTTATTCAGGTCCCAAGTCGGGTATCTGTGAACCATCGGGGGGCGCAGGTTAGAAGCCCCCCTGAGAAAGACTCTGATACGAGGATGGTGCAGACGAGTCACCGGAAACCACCGTCGAAAGAGCCGAAACCTGTCTTCTCAGAGTGTTAGGGGAAAGACCCCTGTCTAGGCCATCTTGCAGGAAAGCCAGAACCTGCGCAACAGAAGAGGAGAGCGGGTCAATAGAAGATTGATGACACCATTTGGAAAAAGAGTCCCAGGTTGCATTATAAATGCGAGTGGTGGAAGGGCGTCTCGCTGCCATGATGGTAGTAATGACCTGAGCCGATAGACCCTCCGATCTTAGCTTTTCCCGCTCAACCTCCAGACGGCCAACTGAAGCCACTGCGGATCCGGATAGATGAGAAGGCCCTGGGACAGGGAGATCTTGTCCCGTGGAATCCTCCATGGTGGGGCCACCGACAGATCGTGAAGGTCTGCGAACCACGGTCTCCTGGGCCAATACAGAGCCACCAGGAGAATCTCTGCCCTCTCTAGAACCAGTTTCCGAATCACCCTTGGGATCAAAGGGAGAGGAGGAAAGGCATACAGAAGACCGGAAGGCCAAGGGCAATGCAGGGCATCGTAATTCTCCGCTCCGTTGGTGGGGTAGCGATAGAAAAACCTTGGTGTCTGGGCATTGTGCGGAGATGCGAATAGGTCTACCAGAGGCAGGCCGAAGATCGTTGCTGCCTGCTTGAACAGAAGAGGATGAAGGCACCATTCCGCTTGGTCCAACGCGGCTCTGCTGAGCCAATCTGCGTGAACATTGGAGGCTCCCGAAATGTGTTCCGCTCTGATGGATAGAAGGTGTGTTTCTGACCATCAACATAGCTGCTCGGCCTCTTGCATGAGACAAAGAGAATGAGTGCCCCCTTGGCGATTGATATGCGCCTTGGTTGTGGTGTTGTCGGTTAGAACCAGTATGTGATTCCTTTGTACCTGAGGGAGGAAAGCCTTCAGGGCCAAGTACACCGCGTGGAGCTCCAGCCAATTGATGCTGCAACGCCGCTCGGCGGCCGACCAAATGCCCTGGGCTGAAAGGGAGTGCAGATGGGCTCCTCATCTGGAGAGACCTGCATCTGTAGTGAGTGTGACTCTTGGAGGATCCTTGAACAGATGGCCCCTGTTGGTAGAAGGTCTTGTCCACCATAGAAGAGAGGCGAGGACTCTTGGAGGTACCTTCACCACGATGTTGGAGTTGCTCTGACCGGAGCGTTGATACGGCAGAAGGAACCACTGCAACGATCTAGAATGCAAACGTGCCCATGGAATAATAGATATACAGGAAACTAGTTTCCCCAGTAGCTTGGATAAATCAAGTAAAGAGGCTTTACCAGACCGCCTAATGGACTTGACAGAAGTCTGTATGCTGACGAATCTATTGTGGGACAGGAAAACCTTCTCCATCACCAAATCAATGACAGCTCCTAAATGGGCTATACGGGTGGAAGGGATAAGTTGATTCTTTTCCCAGTTAATAAGGAAACAGTGAGCCTGCAGCACCGAAAGGGTGGTGGCAGTGTCACGTGTAGCCTGACTTTGGTTGGGCGAAACAATCAAAATGTCATCAAGGTAACAATGAAGCCGGATTGGAAAATGCCTGAGGTGAGCCGCTAGAGCTGCTAGCACCTTAGTAAATGTCCTTGGGGCTGAAACAAGGCCAAAGGGAAGGGCCACATACTGAAAATGCTGATTATTATAACAAAACCTCAAGTATTTTGAATGCAAGGGGAGGATAGGGATATGGAGATAAGCCTCGGATAGCTCTTCTGAAATCATCCAGTCTCCCTTTCTGATGCTCTGCAAAATGGATTGAAGGGTATGCATTTTAAATCTATGTCAGACAATATACCGATTAAGCCTCTTCAAATCCAAAATGGGCCTCCAGCCTCCAGAATGCTTAGAGACTAGAAAGAAGAGGGAGTAGAACCCCTCTCCCTGCTGTGAAGCAGGTATGGGCTGGATCGCCCTAATATCTGCGAGATGTTTGATAGCTGATGACATGAGCTCCCGCTTGGTCGGGTCCCTGGAGAGGGGAGAAACCATGAAATGTTCTGGTGGTGAAGAATGAAACTGGAGAGAAAGACCGAATCTAACAGTGTCTCTGACCCAAATATCCGAAGTGGATGTTTCCCATTGGTTAGCAAAACGTCTAAGGTGACCGCCAATGGGATAGGGGGCGGGAGATCTATCTGGGTCTCCGGGACGCCCTATTTCCTGAACCTCTGAAGGGCCTCCTGTAGCTTCCTCCCCTCCTGCCTCTATCACCTGAGTCGCTTCTGTCTTGATAGGCCGGCCGAAAGGACGACGAGGCCTGATATCTAGGGGAGAAGGAATGTGGGATGAAGGGACGAAAGGAGCCCCTCCAAAATGGCTGGGACCCTCTGGTTTCTGGTTTACGAAAAAGGGACGGTAGAAATTTCTTCTTATTACGTGTCTCCATTAATAACGGTTCTAAGGCAGGGCCGAAAAGCTTCCCTCCTGATATGGGAGCTGAGGCTAGCTTGGATTTATTTCTGACATCTGCGTGCCATTGTCGGAGCCAGAGCAGCCGACGGGCAGCCATGTGTGAGGATATGGCCCGGGCCGAGAACTTCACGGAGTAAAAAGTGGCATCGGCCGCAAATTCAGCTGCGGCTGTGAGCTTGGCGATGTCCTGCAGGGCTCTGGTGTTGGAAGCGGGGACATGTTGCTTTAGTTGTTTAAGCCACCTTATGGAAGAGCGGGTAAAAAAGGAGGCAGCTGTGGCCGATTTTATGGCCCAGGCATCTGACTGATGCGCTCGCCGGAGCGCCAATTCCATACGCTTATCCTCAGGTTTAAGTGCCTCCAGGGCGTCAGTGGGATTGGAAGAAGAAGAAGAAGCCAATCTAATAATAGGGTCGTCTACCTCCGGAGTAGCCAGCAAGGCTGAGAATTCCGGATCGAGATTGAACAGCCTTTTATCCTGGTTAGAAGGGGCATGAGAGGGGCCTGTCGATGCCAGTTGTCTTGCTACGAGATCGGAGAATATTGGGGGGGGGGGTAGGAATTACCTCATTCTCAATGACCGGATGAGCGAATATGGAGTCTTCTTGACTCCCCAGGGCAGCTGGAGGCGGCTCAGAAGCAGACGGAGAAAGAAGACCTGAAATATTTTTAGCTTTAAATAATAAAGATATAAACAACTGAGGTTTGAACAGGCCCACCATAGCCGGTTTGCTCAGGGGAAATGCCTTTGTCTTCAGACATTTCCTCCTCCATGGGGTCCAGTGCAAATAGGGGCTCTGAATAATGCAGTGACCCTCTATCAGAACCTTCCTCTTCCCCTACAGACTGAAAGTCCCTTTCCTCCTCCACCAGGGCCTCCACACCCTCCAGACATGGAACTTCCAATTGGAGAGGTACCTGTCCCGGCTGGGAAGCCGACCCGGCGATAGGTCTAGTAGACATGGATGTAATTCCAGGTGCTATCCCCTGAGGCTCCGTCCTTGAGAGTTGCTGCATGCCTTCAGCAATCCCTTGACAGATGGCGAGCTGCATCCACTCCTTGATACTGTGTGGGATAATAGAAGAAGCCGGGTCTTGGCGTAGGCCCGCTGCGTTGGTGTAAAAGTTGCCTCGGGGGCACAAGGGGAATGGAGACTCCGTGTTGAACTGCACCTGGAGGGGGAAGACTGTCCGGGCGGGGGGGAATGCACAGAAAGAGAGGGAGGAGCAAGAGCTACAGAAGGCGAGTTCTTTGAACGTTTGCTAAATTCTTTCTCCAGAGCCTTATGACGCCTCAAGGCATCCCTTTGGGAGGCACTGGAGGAATCCTTGTCCTCTGCACGCAAATAGTGGGTCTTGGACTTGGCCTTTAAGGAAGGCCCCACTTGGATTTCCCTCTGCCATGATACAAAGAATATAGGAGAGGTGGTTGGTGCGCCAAGGAGTTTGGCCTATCGCTCTAGCCGGTTTTCCTAAGGTTGGGCCATGTCCCCCTTTTGGAAAGGAAAAGGGAAAATTCCCTTAACTATCTACCTACTAGTAACAGCTCAAGAATAATCAAAACAATTTTTTATTCTAATATTTATTATATTTTTTTAATTTTTTTTAAATTTATATATATATAAAGGTGGGCGGAGCCCGAAGATAATCAAATTGAAAGGAAACTCAATAAACAACTAGCTAAACAACAACTGCAAGAGGGGAAGCCAAATCTAACGCTGAGGCCAGAAAAACAACAACAATAACCCCTATATATAAATATAATTGAAATATCCAGACAAAAACAGGGGTTTGAGAAGGCCTCCTAAGGCAGCCTCCCAGCGAACTTGGCAGGTACATGCCTGCATCTCTGGGTAAGTTGCGGGCAATCAATAACGGAACCAACAAGGCTCAGGAAGACAGCGGAGAATAACAGGGCCCGGAGCCACGGTATTCTCAATAAAATCAGGCTCCACGCGTCCTTTCACGCTGAGGGCCTACCAGTAACCATGCAACTGAAACTGATCAGTCAAAATGGCGCCGACCCCGAGGCATGCCTAAAATAGCCGCCCGTAGTGGCGCTAATAATCCAGAGACGCACCAGCCCTTAAACGGAGGGAAAAGGCAAAAATAAAGAGCTGGGAGAAGAAGCAGAGCTTCCTCTGACTGCGTTGGTGGGGGGAAGACGCAACGAATGATAAATAAAGCTGAACGAAAGGGCTGCTCCTGGGAGCGCAATTTAAAGGCTGGCAGAGGGAGAAGGAGGAAGGATGGGGGGGGCAAAGGCTCCGACTCCCCCTAATTCCCCCCTAAAGACAAAAACCTCGCTTGACAGAAATTTGGGACCACACAATTAAGGCAAGGAACAAGGATTAAAAGAAAAGCAAACCTGATACAAGAATTCTAAGCAAGAAATCTGAAACGGCCAAGACACGAATATAGCTGCCTGTCTGTCGAAGGCTGAGCTAAAACTGGGGGAACGCCTGCAGGAGTCACGTGGAGGAGGAGGGCGTTCCTTCAATTATAGCTCAGCCTGTATGACACGAGACTGGAGCACCTCCCACTCTCTGGATGCTCGCAGCAGTTTGACGGAGAACAGACTGCCATTTGTCAGAAATGATGTAGGGTCTCCCGCTGGGTGGGGGATTGGATTAGATGACCTACAAGGTCCCTTCCAATTCTGCTTATCTGTTATCTGGATAGTCTTGGTAAAATCCCTAGTCTTAAATTTTATGCTGTGTTCACAACAGCTGTTAGTTCTGCTTGGAAGATACAAAAAAAATATGCAGAGAAAGCTCACGGGGCTTCTTTAATAGCTAAGAGAAAATAGAGAACATGTGTCATCTGAAAAACAAAGTTTGGGTGGAACATGTGCATGGTATCAAACAAATAAAAGCCAACATGTTTGGAGAAGCAGAGAAAGTTGATTTCTTTACTAAATCAAAAACTGGCTGCATGTGTGTTTTTTTTTAAATAATAGTTCTGCTCCAATAGTACATAAAACAGACATTAAGAGCAAGACACTGTATAAAGGTTCTAAGTCTTCAAAGAAGAGGGACTTCCCGATAATAGAGCAGTTCCAGTATTTGTACTATATAAGCCCCTGTTAAAGAATGAAGATGGTAAAGAAAAGTTAATGGGCGCCTTGCAGAAAGCATGATAGCATTGAGAAACAGCATGTGAGAAAGGAAATCAAAATAACCCAACCTTGGGTCTATTCATTTTATTTATCTAACCATTTATATAGCCATCCATCTTATGTCCAACTCCCAAACAATAATTAAAACAATACTGATAATTAAACAATGTAACACATGTTTCTATTAAAACCATAAACATTAAAAATCTGACATGAAATTAAATGTCTGATATACAATCTCACATAACATCTTTTCATCCACCTGACCCTATGCTTGGGGAGTCGGGGGAAGACAGATCTGAACTGCTTTTTGGGAATGCTAGGAGGGTAGAGACCAGCCAGACTTCAAGGAGAAGGGTGTTCCATAGGGCAGGAAGTCTCACAGAAAAGGCATGCCTCCTAGATCCCATAAAATGGCATTGTTTAAGGGAGGGATTAGAAGCGTGCCCAGTCTATTTGATCTGATAGGATAGACAGATGTCCTTAGGGAGACATAATCTTGTAGAAAGTCTGACCCTTTGCCACATAAAAATAGTAAGGTTTTAAAGGTAATAAAATAGCACTCTGAATTACACCCAAAAGAAAATTAGGAGTCAGTGTTTGTTTATAGTGAGGTACAGAGAAACTTGGACAAGCTTTGGATGAGCTTTTAATTGTCTATTATTCTATCTACACAGTAAATTATGTTCATGCCATGCCTGTTTCTTGACAAGGCTTATTCCTTTGAAGGAATGACAGCTTACTGCTGATCATACACCATTATAACTGGGTTTACAATTCCAAGAAGAGCTATTTTATCCATATTCTGGTGCTGGGATATTTAGAAATGCTTATAAAGAAAGACACTTAAAAAAAGACTTGTTATTCTCAAAAAGGACAATCTATGCTCTCACTGGAAGAGATTCTTAATTTCTTCTTAATTCCTGGATTATGGTCATGCTGGAGAACAGTCAGCATCTCAGTATGAGAAAGTGTGAAGATCTCTATAATCACCATGGCAAGCACAGAAACATGGAGAAATCCTCATGATTATTCTCTTGGAAAACAGAATAAGGCATTCTGTTATTGACCAACAAATGAGCACTGTCTGGTTGATGGTTCTCTCTATTAAGTTCTGTCTGGAAAAACCAAACTCTGATTGGTTGGCAGTTGCCTATGCATTCTATATAAATATGTCCATATTTATTGCATCCTGATATCCAAATAAATTACCTTGCATACATTTTAAATTGCACTCAGAAAGATTGAAAGATGGAAAACTTTGTCATTTGGAATTATTCTTTTCAGAGAAAATATTCGAAGAAGGGAGAAGCAATACAGGAATTAATCTAAGCAATTTATCCTACTTATACATCAGCTGTGATCTGGACTAGAAAACTCAACTTGGGAAACAAAGCTATATACATTTGCTGAATGTTGATGTACATATCAGGACATAAACACACTAATGAACAATACATGTAACTTTTATTTTAAAAAACTATGCTGATTGTCAGGAAAATAACAGTCAGGTTTTTTGCTCTATGCAGGAAAATACTGATATTCACCTGCTATAGTCACATACAAACTGAATTTGGATAACTCCTCTAATTGTGACCTCCAGATGAGGGAAACTGAATCCTGATTAAGTCCCAAGGGAAACTTACATTATAAGTAATTCAAAATTCATGTAAACATCACATTTTATTAAACCTATATTTACAGTGACATGCACAAATTATATTCCCCTCCCATTTGTCACACGGGGACATGTCTTGGAGGTGCTTGTGATCAATTTAAGTGCATAATTGTAGTGATTATGATTAGCATTGATCATACACAAGAAAATCATTCCTTTTCTATATTGAACAGAATCTATGAATCAAAGAGGATACTGGGGAAGTTCAACCATTCTTTTTATAGTAATTACTATAAAATATATCATAAATGGAAAAAATAAAATACTAAAAGAAAAATATGGGAAATATCTGTCACAAGTATTAAACAAAAATGATATTTATCATATATCTTAGCACATTTTGAACATTTATGATAATGAACAAGATGATCGATAAAAACATTTAGTATCAAATAAGAGAGATCATCAAAAACTAGAAATGCAATTTGTGAACCTTGATTGGGGGCACGTTCAAGTTAAAAATATCCTAATGTTAGAAAATAAATAGAAAATAAATAAAAAATAAAATAAAATAAAAACACAAATAAAAATTACAGATTGCATTGGCATTTTCCTACATTTCTAAAAATCTTGGTGGATTTTAAATGTATGTCTTCAATGTATTTTATTCTATTTATTGGCTCCACTGATTTCTGTAATGTTTACATGACTGTATTTCAATGCCATTGTAGTCTATAAATAAAATCATACTGGATGAGAAGTTTCACTAGTGCAGTTAGGCAGCTGCCAGCATTTTAGAAGGAAAAGGAGAACCAAAACATCAGAATATTCTAACCATGCAAAGGAACAGAAAGGATTACTGAAGAATAAAAAGAGATATTGAATACATGATAAACAAAATTGCTTTTAGCTGGATAAAATACAGACATTCTGCATATTTTTGTAAGATCTGTATAAAAGTAAATGACAAATGGAACCTGGAAGGAAATTGGACAGAATTATGTTAGCACCAAGCAGAAACAGGATATGCCTGGGATGTGAAGCTTTACTCAGAAACATATGGCCACTCATCACAACCCCTACGTAATTCAACTTCTGGGTGTCTGGGCTACCAACCACAAAGGGCACAGGAGAACCAAAGTTTTGCAGGTTCTGTAGATTGAAATATCTGAAAAGGAGTAAAAACGTATTAAAACCTAAGGAGTAAAGGAGCAAAAAGGTATGACAATTACTCTCGTAAGAGGAGAGTAAAATGCAGAAAAATGCAATAGAAACAGGAAAATACTGATTACAAACACAACAGCACAAAAGCATGCTCACAAAGGTGTATTAAATTGACCAGCGAAAGGGTCATTCCAAGGCTGAGCAGGTGGGTAGAGTACCTTACTCATGAGAAATATATAATATTAATCTAATATTATATTAATATTATAATATTAATTTTGTTAGGACAGCTTCAGTGCCTATGGTTGGAGTAACTGTTATCTTGGAAACCATGAGACATTTTACAGGAGAATAGTAATTACCTTTTAGGAAAGTATCAACTGAGCTGAATAGGAATACATAATTACACCTTTTGCTTTTAAAGAAAATTGAATTAAACCAGTCAAACATTCACTTTTTTTTAACGTACAAAAACATACCTCAAGTCCTCATTTAGAGACTGCAACTGATTCCAATAAAATGTTACTAAGCAAATACAGAAAGAGAGATGCTGCAAAGGTTGCTGGTTATTGCTGACTCATTCAGGTAAAGTTTTCTCATGCAATGTCCTGTGTATGACTCTGTATTCCACCCCCAAGAAAGGACACAGAGGTATCTATTTCTGAGCTGCTTTTCACCATGGCACAGCATTTCTCTAAAATATGCTGACTATAAGTTAAAAAATTCAGTTCTCTGATTTAATTATTCCATTAGGAGCCTCCTGATGGCTGCAACTGCTGCCTGAAACTGACAAGACCTAAATCAATGTCATCCTCAAGACTTTTGTTGTCCTAAATGCACTTTGGTCAGAAATCGATTTCTTATTATCATTTATTACTCTCATATTTCTGCATAGTTGCTATTTAAAGTGATCATATTCTAAATTTGAAAACATTCCAGAGACAAGGAACATCTCCCCTTGCAGTCAACTGTAAATTCCCAAATCCTACCTTATTATCACAAATTGCCTTTACAAAATAAACCCTTTAACAGTTCAGTGGAAATTAGGAAATATTTTTTAAAAACTTATTATGCAAGTTGCAATATTAATTTTTTATAAATTGGGCGTTGGTCCTTACCTGACACGCCATTTCTCTGGAGCCGGGAGGATCATCCAGAGAGTGGGAGGTGCTTCAGTCTGCGTTGTTGAAGGCTGAGCTTAATTACTGAGGAATGCTCCTCCCTCCGTCACGTGGCTCCCTTGCATTCCCCAGTTTACGCGAAGACGAGACTGAAGAGAAGATCGTGCTCTCATCTTACTATGCTGGGCCATTAGATCGGCCACTGCCACTTTCTTCTTCACCAGGTCTTTGATCCGGTGGCTCCGTCAACTGAGGCAGCATGTTCCCCCCCCCCCCAACACAAGGGCACACCAGGACATAGCAAAATTGACGGCTGCGGCAGAATTCTCGGCCGACGCCACATACCACGCGGTTAAGTTCTCTGCCCGAGCAATATCCTCTCATGTTACAGCTCGCCGCCTACTCTGGCTCAAGCACTGGCAGGCGGATGTAAAAAACAAGGTTAAGCTGGCCGAAACAAGACCCCACCAGACGGTGAACTTAAAAGGGTGGGGCTGGATGATCCTCCCGGCTCCAGAGAAATGGCGTGTCAGGTAAGGACCAACGCCCATTCTCCTGAGAGCCGGTCGGATCATCCAGAGAGTGAGACATACCAAAGCTTGGCTGTCCTACGGGAGGGACTCTGTCTGGTTCTGAAGTCCCTGCGGTTCCTTGAGGACTTGCTGGAGAACTCGTTTCCCAAACGAAGCCTCCGCCGAGGCAAATATGTCAATCTTATAATGCCTAATGAAGAGAGATGGGGAGGCCCAGGTGGCCGCCCGACAAATATCAGCAATTGGAGCCTGGGTGGCCCAAGCTGCCAAGGTGGCTGCACTCCTGGTGGAGTGTGCCGTTATGCCGCTGGGCACCAGCAGAGCCTGGGACAAGTAAGCTTTGGAAATAGTAGCTCTAATCCAGCGGCCGATGGTTGCCGGGGACACTTTGTGTCCTAAGGATTTAGGTTGAAAGGAAAGGAATAAGGATTCGGACTTCCTAAAGGGCTGGGTACGTTTAATGTAAATGCGGAGGGCCCGTCTTACGTCCAGGGTGTGCCAAAGCTTCTCCCTTTCCCGCAAGGGATTTGGGCAGAAGTTCGGAAGTGTGAGTTCCTGTGCCCTGTGGAAGGCTGAATTGACCTTAGGCAAGAAGGTAGGGTCCAGCCGTAGAACCACCCGGTTGGCATGGAAGATGCAAAGGTCTTTCCTCACCGACAAGGCGGCTATCTCCGATATTCGGCGAGCCGAAGTAATGGCCACCAGGAATACGACTTTGAAAGTTAGGAACTGGAGTGAGGATTCCCTGAGAGGCTCAAAGGGATGCTTAGGAAGAGACGTCAGGACCTTGTTGAGGTCCAAGGTAGGGTATCTGTGAACAGTTGGGGGACACAAGTTAGTTGCTCCCCTAAGGAATGCCCTAATGCGAGGGTGGAGGGAGAGGGTACCCAGATTGTCGCAAATAATCACAGTTGAAAGGGCCGCTACCTGACACCTCAGGGTGTTCGGAGAAAGACCTTTCCTCAGACCCTCTTGGAGGAATTCCAAAACTTGAGCAATGGAGGGTGAAAGAGGGTTGATCTGGAAATTATGGCACCACTTGCAGAAGCTATTCCAAGTGGCATTGTATATTCGGGTTGTTGAGGGCTGCCTTGCAGCTAAAATGGTATCAATAACCTGTTCAGAGAACTGCTCCTTCCTTAGACGTTCCCGCTCAACCTCCAAACGGCTAACTGGAGCCACTGAGGGTCCGGGTGTTGGAGGGGCCCCTGGGAAAGGGATATCCTGTGCGGGGGAATTTTCCAAGGTGGGGCCACCAACAGATAGCAGAGGTCCGCAAACCATGGGCGCCTGGGCCAGTAGGGTGCCACTAAAATCAGCTCTGCTTTCTCAGAGATGAGCTTCTGGATGACCCTGGGGATCAGGGCCAATGGAGGGAATACATATAGAAGTCCCGTATAGAAGCAGCAGAGGGCGTTGTGATTCTCGGCCCCGTGGGAAGGATACCTCGAGAAAAACCTGAGGAGTTGGGTGTTGAGCAGGGATGCGAAGAGGTCTACTGATGGGAGCCCGAACATCACGGTCGCTTCCCTGAACAGTGACGGGTGAATGCGCCACTCGGACTGGTCCACCATGGTCCTGCTCAGCCAATCTGCTTGGGTGTTTGAGACCCCTGAGATGTGCTCGGCTTTGAGAGGAGATTGCGCTCCGCCCAACGGCAGAGGCGCTCGGCCTCTCTCATCAAGCTTATGGACTGGGTGCCCCCTTGTCGGTTGACGTGAGCCTTGGCGGTGACGTTGTCCGTGAGTATCAGGACATGTCGTCCGCATACGTGGGGAAGGAAGTTGCGCAGAGCCAGGTGGATGGCACGAAGTTCTAACCAGTTTATATTGTGTATGCGTTCTATCTGAGACCATTTGCCCTGTGTCGAGAGCGAGTGGATGTGAGCGCCCCATCTGGACAGGCTGGCCTCTGTGGTGAGGATGAGGCGTTGGGGTTCCTTGAAGCAGTGTCCCTTGTTGATGGAGGGACTGGTCCACCAGAGGAGAGACGTGAGGACCCTTGAAGGCACCTTGACCGCAGCCTTTGAATTGCTTCTGCCGGTCCTTTGGAACGGGAGCAGGAACCATTGTAGGGATCTAGTGTGTAAACGGGCCCAGGGAACAATGGAAATACATGAGACCATTTTACCGAGTAATTTAGACAATTCTAAAAGTGTTACCTTTCTTGATCATCTGATATGTTTGACAGTCTCCTGGATGCTACGGAATCTCTCAGAGGAAAGGAAGACCTTTCCATGAACCGAGTCAATGACGGACCCCAAGTGGGTGATCCGTGTAGATGGTAACAGATGGCTCTTTTGCCAG